>VDFB02000013.1:25044146-25193954 GCA_007258455.2 Sequoia sempervirens
ATATAGGTGTATGCTTTGCTACTATTATTGGGACAATTCTATAATAAATTTTTGTACTTAATTGAGCTACAACTGAAGGTTTTCTTCCTGGTTCATTCCTGTCGGTATGCTCATTTGAACCAGGTTTTGTAATATCTCCTATTTATATATAATAAACTATAGTGACTTGCCACTTTTTCTCCTCAAATCTAACTTGGGTGCAACTTCATTTTTAGCAACTTTCATGAGGTTTTTAAGGATCTCAATGTTTCCAACCTTTCCACACCCTATAAATTCATCAAACATGTCTATTAGAACCTACATAAGCATGATCCAACCTTAAATCTTGCTGCCCCCATGTTTCATTGACATTAGCTAGTTGTAACCACCATTTTTGGTGCAGGAGCACCTACACCACAATATCATTGTGGATCATTTCAATGAGTAAAGTGTTAATATTTTGATTTTTTTTCTTTAATGAGATCTAATAGGATCAATGGTCATGTATTAGGAGGATTTTTTAGGTTTTAGGGTAAAAAAACATGGAGTTCCCAACTTGTCCTAGTTGTTGCTTTGTAGCATTTGAAGTAAAAATTAGTAAATTTGTTGAGGGAAAAGAAAGAATAGTGTTTATAACATGTAATGATGCTATTTAAAGCCATTAAGTGAGGTCTTAGTAAATTTAGAAGTGTAAAAGTGTAACATTTCATTATGAGTCATATTAATGTGAAAAATGTTTGTATTTTGGCCTTCAATAGTCATTAAGGTTTCAAAACTTAGTGAAGATTGGTGGTTAAAGGAATTGAGAGTTGGACTCCAAGGTATAGCAATGTACTTAAGGCCTTCAAGGGCTCAAGACAAGTTTGGTTGAAGGATTTTTTTTCTTTGAATCAATAAAGTTTCAATTGCTCAGTTCATATTTTACTGTTTTTCTTGTGTTTTCTTCCTGTGCATAGGCCATTCAAGTATTTTTGTATCAAAAATTTATGTAGAAATGTTATTACATGTCTTTAATTTATTCTGACTTCTTAATAGAGGGTTTCTTTATTCATTTTGTGCCTCAAAACTCATACTTTCTTTAGACGGGTTCTTGAACAGGGGAATAAGAGTTTGCAATTTTCATGGCTTGAATCTCATCCCACCTACTGTGTGCCAATGTGACTCAATGGGATGAGTTGGTAGGGCTTAGGAAATGATATTTCAAGATTTGAAGGCACGGAGAACTAGATTTTGAAATAAAATGAAGAGTTAAAGGTCTAAAAATGGTAGTTTTTTTCACTTGAAAATAGAGTTTTTACCCTAGGGTTTGCAAAAATCTCTAAGATACCACAAGTTTCTTTGTTTTATAAGAATATTGGGGCCTAAATAAAGGTGTACAAGGTGGTGGTAGAGTATGAAAGGTTGTGGAAGTGCTACATCCAATAAAACCTCAAGAATTACACTAAAAACAAGGGTTTTATGATTTGATGGTTACATGTCTGTACAAATGGAATCTAATTGAAAAATATTTGTTTTCTTGGAAATTTATTTGCTTCCCCAATGTTTCAGGGGTTTGTGTGGCGTTTGAAGGTATGTTTCTTTCCATTTTTGGGCTAATTGAGTAGCCTTTTCAAGGGTGAATGTATAGGAAGTCAACGTTGGTCCAAAGGAGTCTATGTTGTTTCTCATATATGTTGTGTAACTTGGATATGGGTGTTTGAATCAGTCATGTGTTGGTTTGGTGCTTTGGAAAATTGTGGAGTAATTGGACAAAAACTAGTTTCTCACTATTACAAGGGTTTAAGGGGGTTAAAGAGGGAAATGTGTATTTAGTTGCTTGTCAATTTTTAAGGGAGTTTTGGACTGTTGAAAGAGGTCAGAATAATGTTGTTAGATGCCTCAAATAGGAAGGTTGCAAAGAGTTTGTGATTGTGCCCTTGTGTCTACATCAAAATTTCACCTAATTTCACTTGGTCCAATGTAGCTCGGAGTGATTCGGTGTATTTGGGTGCAAAAGAGGACCATCCCTAGTGTAAATTTACCCATCTAGACATGTTGGAATAGTCTATTTAGTCATACGAGTTGCTAAATGAAAGTTACACCACTTTGTAACTTTACATTGCTTGCATCTAACAACTTTTCCCTTAGCTAAAAACATGCCACCATGGGAAAATGCCTCTGAGATAGCAAAAAATGAGAGAGGTTATTGTAGATAAGCCAAACAAAATTCCATAGCCTCAAATAGAGAGTCTGTAAACATCACAGTTTCCAAGAAATATCTCTTCAAAGATTACTTCCTTTTAGCACTTTGGACTCTTAAGGGAAATCACTAGTCCAATGTAACTCGGAGTGATTCATGTATTTGGTTGCAAAAGAGGACAGTCCCTAGTATAAACATACCCATTCAGATGTGTTGGAATAGTTCGTTTGGTCGTACAAGTTTCTGAATGAAAGTTGCACACTTTGCAACTTTACACTGCTTGCATCTAACAACTTTTCCCTTAGCTGAAAAATTTTCACCATGGGAAAATACTTTCTCGATAATAAAAAAAAGAGAGTTTATTGTAGAGGGGCCCAACACAATCCCATATCCTCATACAAAAATTTTGTAGGCATCACATTTTTTGAGAAATAGTCTACCAAAGATTGTTGCCCTTTTGCACTTTGGACTCTTAAGGTATTTCGCTGATTAAACGTAACTTGAATTGCTTCAGCCAATTTGGGTGTGAAAGGGAACCATACCTAACCTAGACGTAACCATCCATATGTGATGGATCAGTCGTTTAGGTCATACGAGTTGTAGAACATGAGTTACATGTAGTTTTTCACCTTCCAATTGAACTCCAACACTGATTTTCATGTGAAAAAAAAGCCATGAGACCATAGCTTGTTGCTTTCTTTTTAATGGAAACTAGTGGGCAGCAGAGTTACCTTCTTCATAGATTTAGCATTTGAGATTGCAAGAAGACATCAAAATGGCTTGTGTACTAAATACATTCTTATGATTTCTAAAGAATGCTAATAACTCTACTCAATTGGCTTCTTTTTTCAAAACCATACAAAGTGAACCTTGGCATCAATAGAATCTGTATATCAAGCAACCACAATTCAAGTTTCAATGATGAATATTTATCATGCATGTTTTAAATGACATTCAAGTTTATGGTGGTTTTGTTGTTTATAATCATAGAAGCATAAATCTATAAAATAACCCGATTAATCGAGATTTTTAAAAAATCTACAGGCTAGACAATTTTTTTCCCGATTTTTTGAAAAACTTGTTGACCTTTTGGTAAATGATTTCTTCCCCTTTAAAACTACAAAAATTCCAAAAAAATGTTTAAAACCTGCAAAAAATGCAAATAACATCACATTGATTTTTGTGTGAAAAAAAAATCATGGGACCATAGCTTGTTGCTTACTATTACTCTTTGATAGAATTTTTCCAAGCGTCCATAGCTTGTTCCAAAGCACCTATTTTAGGATTTCAGCCATAGCAGCAAGGCAGTGAACTATTTGATAAAATGCTTTGGTAGACATGCATGAAAAATGTGGTAGCATAGACAAGGAGCTTCATCATCGGGAGGTTCTGCCCTCTAGCACGTCATTTGCTACAATTGATTTTTTTGGAACTTTGTACTTAGTTTATAGGTTGACTTTGTACAAGGTCACAAACTATATTGTAATAGACATTTTGACAACTATCACCATCTGATATTTATGTAGTTGTAGTATGTTTTGTGCAATGTAATCAATGATATGAATATAACCAACTAAAATCTATTTTCTATAATTTGTGGATTGAACTTTGTATTTTATTTGGCTCTCAATGTCTATATGCTATGGAAATGCCATTAATTTTTTATAAAAAGCAGTTTCTAACTATTTTCTTCACTTTTTTGTATTTTTTTGTAAATATGATTTTTTCCTTGATTTTTTCAAAAAATCTTGAACTTTTGGTTTGCTGATTTTTTCCCCAAACAATTAATGCTACTATGGTTTATATGATGTTATGTGATATTCTAATCCTATTTCACACTTCTATGTTGCATATATATATATATATATATATATATTATTTTTACATGTTTTTGTTTAAGAAACCCAAAACAAACCGAACCACCCCCAAATTTTTTTTAGCTGAACTGGAAAACTGAACCCCCAAACCCAAATAGGTAACTTAGTTTGTAAGTCAGTTATTGGGAGTTGGTTAGTTGTTTTGGGTGGGGGAGAGTCTTAAAAAGGGTTGAGGAAGTCATTTTTGGGATTGATGAATGCAATTTTGTGAAGAATCAATAAGATCATTTTGGGGGTAGTAGGCCTGAGACCCCTTTAAAGTTGGTTTGAGTCCTTTCTTTTCATTTTTTGTGTTTTTTGTGCTAGGCTTTCTCAAGGTGAGTAGTGGACTCAGATTTTGCATTTTTGAGTAAATTATGAATTATTGAAGCCCTCCACTTACATGTGGCTCAGTGGAGAGGATGTGTACAATGTGATTTGAATGTGTGCAGGTCCATTTAAGAAAGGGGAAATGATTTGTGAGTCTTGGTGTTGTTGTCCTAAGCAAATCATTACTTAGATTGCATGAAAATGAAGCTTTTAGCCTAGGGTTTGTTAAAATCAATGAGAGTGGAGGAATCTCTTTAATGTTTAAGCATATTGGGGTCATAATAGAGGTGTCAAAATTGGTGGCATGGTCAGGGGAGTTGTGCAAGTGGGACTTTCAATAAACCCTATGCATTTGCATGGTAAACAAATGGTTTCATGGGACATCCTACTAAAGGACCTGCACATGTAGAATAATATTAGAATTTGTTGTTTTATGACAACTCAAGATTGTTTGGGGTGTTCTTGTGAAGATCAAGTGTTTAAAGGGAACTCACTTTGTGAAAGAGGGCTAATTCACTAGCCTGGGATAGGGGTATGTTATTGGTTCTCAAATTTGGTTTAAAGGAGTCAAGGGTAGTTTTCACATATGTTTTCACCTGCACTCTACATCAATCCATAGCTTGTTTGAAAGCACTTGTTTTAGGCTTTTAGCCATAACATCAAGCCAATGAACTATTTGATAAAAAGATTTGGCACGCATGTATGAAAAATGTGGTGGCATAGACAAGGTAGTGAATTGTTTGAAAAAATGCCTCAAAGAAATGTGGTCTCCTAAAATTCCATGACAAGCAAATGCAATTGATAATTGCTCCTAGTTATTAGTTATGTAATGTGAAGTAATTGCATAACTACTTAGGTTGACTTTGTAAAAACTATATTGTAATTGATTTTTTTCATCTATTAGCATCTAGTTTTTAGTTATACAATGTGAAATAATGCTTTGAGTTTGAAAGATGTGCAATGCAATCAAATCAACGATATGATTATAAACTAAATAATACAACAATTCTTTTTTATGCTCTTGTACATTGATATTTAACCATTGCTCACTTGATTAAATTTTCAAAGAGTTTAATCATGCACATGAGGAAGAAATTAAATTTTGATTGTCAACTTCTATATATCAAATTATCAAATAATCTTGAGTGTATCTCCATATACAAAAAAGGCATCAATGCCAACTCAAACAAAGTTTTACAAAATGTGGCATATGCCATTTCGATGTCTATTCAAAATTTACATGCCAAAATGTCTATCTCATCCTAAACTACTGGTGGATCATCAAAATGGAGCCTCTTTGCATCACTCATTGGCTCTGAAGGTAGCTACACAAGAAAAAATCAAACCACAATTGAGATTAGTTATACTGTATGATTTAAAATCAAATAATTAGCATCAAAATCAATATACATTAAATTATAATTGAACTCTAAAATTGTAATCTTGATTTACCTGAAATATTCGTCTCTTCAAAGGGTCAAGAGTCCTAGAATATGCCCCTCTTAAAGAACTGACCAAACCAACTTTTGTAATGTCAATCTATATATGTGAACAAAAACATAAAATTGATCCAAGTTAGCATACAATTGTTGGTAATAGGAACATATAAATACCAAATGCAAAATAAAATAAACACATACCTCTTTAGGCTGATCTTTTTGTTTATCTCCTTTAGGTGTTTTGACACCTCCTCCTTGAGGTGTTTCAACACCTACTCCTTCAAGTGTTCCAATATGTACTCCTTCAAGTGTTGTGGCACTTGTCAACAACAATGTATAGCTCATAACTACCTATACATAAAAATGACAAGTACATATGAAACTACCAATCTATATTGATGCATGTATAGTCAATATAAGATCTTAAAAATATTAATTCAATTGAATTTGAGTTCAATTACCTTCCCCTTATCTAACATTACACTTTCATCATCTAGACAAGGCCGCACCTTTCTCACAATTTCTCAACAACGTATAGCTCATAACTTCCTGTACATAAAAATGAAACGTACATATGAAACTACTAATCTATGTCGATGTATGTATAATCAATATAAGATCTTAACATTCTTAATTCAATTAAATTTGAGTTCAATTACCTTCTCCTTATCTAACATTTCACTTCCATAATTTGGACAAGGCTACACCTCCCTCGCACTAGGTATTTCCTACAAGATGAAAATAATATAAAAATATAAGTTATTATATAATTTCATTTATGACAATTCAAATGACAAGCAAGTATATAATAAAAAAAATGTAAACGAGTTCAAAAATATGTAAGGGTGATATTAGTCACCTATGTGAGCTCCTCCTCAAACATCAACTGTTAAATAGACCATGTAAATAAATATTAGTACATTATACTATCTCTTATTAATATTCCTTTAAAAACAAATGCAAGTTATGAATTTAGAACTTAAATCTTACCTGTGTCACTATTCCAATGTCCCCCTCTCTAGTAGGAGAGTACTGTATAGGGTGTACTCCACTCCCCTGAGTCTGATCTATAATGTCCACATTATGGAAGTCATAATCAGAAGTGTCCAAGGGATGCTCGGTGGGCTGTACAAGATATCTGGCGGCACACAGAGCAAGTATGTGGCACACAAATATGTGGACTTGACGAGGATGATGAAATAGGAATTGAACCATCACCAACATCACTAGAATGTGGCCGAGCTACTGTAGAAGCACACAAAACCAAAAGGCCATTGAAAGACTAAATAGCCTAGATAGTTTGTGTGGTCACATCCTGCATAATATTTGGATGATATACTAGAGGTGGTGGAGGAAGGGGAGGAGGGGGAACATATGGGTGTGGGACTACTCTAACTGCCCTTGGTCTATCTAGCGGCATACCTCCACCAATGGCTTGGAAGGGTTTAATGTCAAAGTAATTGACATGATGCCCTAACAAAAACTCAACATATAATTTTTTAATAAAGTAAAATGGTATATCACAATTGTTTTTAGATGGTTTATCAAAAATCATACACCAACAATCCCAAAATTTATCTACAATGTCCCTATGTGTGCACCATGTTATAGAAAGTTTTGGTTTATTAACATTAACTAGCAAACCAGTGCGGGGGTTAACAAATAAAGAGGCTATTTGGGCTTTGGTTATTCCAAGATCTTTCACATCATCATAAGACAATCCACATGCATAATATTCCCAAGTCATGTCTTCTTTCCACGAATGAAAGGAATTATGTTGGGTGGAGAGGGTTTCTATATTTTTAATTATATCCTTCAATGTGTTTGACATCTCGAATAATCGAGGGATTCTTTTATAAACTTCAAAAATTCCCTTTAATTGGTACAATTTCTCACCAATTAATTCTTCAATTGATGGCTGTAGAGGTGATGGAGTGTTTGGTATTTGTGCATTTTCATTCTCAGTTGGTGGATCATTTGGAATTTTTTCATTTTCATTTTCAGAAGCCATAATGCCTGATTAAAGTTAAAAACTAATTAATCTAATTGAAATTACATAGTATAAATGAAAATATTGTAAAAATACCCTAGTTTAAAAAAAAAAACCTAAAAAAACCCTACTTTTTAACAAAAATCTAGAAAATTCTCTAATTTTTAATACAAATACATAAACAACACTATTTCTAAATCAAAATCCATAAAAAAAACATTCATTTTTAATCAAAATCCATTCTAAACTCAATTTTTTCATAAAAAATCAATCAAAAACCCTATTTTGAAAAACCATCCATAAAAAACTAACTAAAATTATACATATATAATTCAAAATTCGATCAAAGCAAAGAAAAATGTAAAATCTAACCTTTTCAAAATGGATATTTGATATGTGGAGAACCTCTTCACTGTATGCCGCGGCCTCTTTGTGAATGTGAAATGATTTTAGCAGGCTTGAATTTTTTATATATGTGTTTGCTTCAAATCGAATATCCAATATGGAGATCTTGGTTTTGGCATTGCTTTGGAGGTGTGTACTGACACCGAAGACACAAAAAAGTCAACTTGGTACTTTCACGTTTTTGGGTTGATGAAAAACGTAATTTTTTTCCCATTGGCACTTTTTGGCCCATCATGATCCTGCACATACCCACCAATCTCTTGGCTCCTGATGATTGCAATTGTGAAATAAAATGGCTATTAACTCTCTTTATGACAAATGACTGCAATATGTCCACCATTAATGCTGAAAAGAAAGCTCACGTGAGCAAACTAACAATCAACCACACAAGTTTGAAAATTGACTGTTGATCATGTGATGAGAGGGATCAATGAGCAATTCAAATTACATCAACAAGTTTGAAAAATATGAATGTAGATAGCCATTTTCCTTTACCCAATAGGAATAACTTATGTGGAAAAGCATTCCAACCTATTTGTGGGGTCCACTATCCATCAAGCACTATAAAGAACCCATCACATCAAGTTTCCTACTTCCCAAGAAAACATAACCCGCATGCAATTGTTAGCAATGGGGAGGTGGGGAATGGCTGAGATTATATCTCACATCTTCAACATGTGCGTGTTTTAGTGTTAGACCATTTTCCCATGCATATAATTCTCTGACACAACCGATGACCAAGATCAAAAGATCTTTCCTATATTGAAGCATGTGAAGAAGAATCCCTTTTAGTAACACATACTTTATCCTTCATACTCTTACGAAAAAACATGCCATTGACATTTTCACCTTTCTAATGTTTATTCCACCTTTCAGACTACTCCATATGGTGCTCCCTCACTTCCTCGCTGAGAGACGGGAGGTAGAGGTAGGTCCCCCATGGGATGGAAAGGAATGGTCAAGATTGACCCACATCATCCACCCTCAACCATCAATCTCAATCCGAAAGGTGCTTTTTGTCTTCAAAACCTGGTGGGTCCCTCTAACAAAGAGACAAATAGCTTCAACTCGCTAGCCCATGTCATTATTTAATTGCAAAATAAAATTAGATGGGGTGGTGGGGAATGGTCTAGATGAAGACATGTCACTCAATACCTACCATTGATCTCCTTAACCCATCACTTGATAACCTTTCAAAGATGTTAAGCCTACCAATATAGAGAGCATGTGGCGCTCACCTATCAACCCACATGATTATTTTAATAGAAAATGAAACATGATAGGGGCAATGAGAATGATCAGGATTCAATCCTCTAGATTCGATGATCACTTTAACACTTGGAAATTTGCATGTGTAAATTCATTAGTTCTTAGAAAGGGGGCCATTGCTAGGCACATGACAAATGGGGGCATAAGGACCAAGGCTGAAACCTTAGGCAAATGATAGGAAAATTAAAACCCAAACTCAAGACCTAAAAAATATTTTGATGAAGTTTTAACCCACATTAATACAATGGCAGTATTTCTAATAAACACAAGCAATGACCGGGATCACTAGGACTCAATGGCTAGTAACACAATAGACTCAAAGACATAAGACGCCACTTAAACAACTAGGAACTAGTGGCAAGAGGTCAACAATGAATCATAACATTTGCAAACAACTCAAACTTAAGGGTTTTTGGGAAGGGTTTTAGCAACTCAAAAACCCTAAGGCATGATGCTAAGGAAAAAAATTAAGCCTACGAACACGAAGATAGCAAAATTTTGTGGAAATTGAAGGGGAACACAAAGAAATTTTAGGGGTTCCATCAGTGGCTCTAGTTGGGGACGTTTGTTCTTTTAGAACATAGTGAGATCATAGAATATTAAATGAATTAGACGAAGCATACAAACCAACAACCAGGGACTTGCTCAAATAAAGCAAGAGGACTAGACTAAAGAAAACCAACATATATACATAATTTATAGGACTGTACAATGTACATGGAAGAAACATAATTAGGAAAAGTATGGCTTTAGGAATTTCCCATGTACCAGCAACTCCAAAATTTCACCATATCAATATCAATACTTAATTCACTTTAAAAAACCTTTCTTTTTATACAGGCTTCAACATCACTTGGTGGCCCTAGGCCCCCCAAAAAATGTAAAACTAGTGTTTAACTCTATCAAATACTTTATTTTCTATTGTTTGCACTGGGCCAAAACTAAAAACATTTCCATGAATTTCCCACCAACTAACCCTATCATTGTCATCATTAGTTCTTTGTCCAACTAAAAACTGTAATCATACATCAACTAAAATCCATAATCATTGTGATGTTTTAACTTTATTAATTCACTATTATGTTCCACTAAATACTTATCCAATTGGATTGAAAATTGAAAACACTCATAGTCCACTTGATCACTAACATAGTTAAAGTTGACACCACATTTAGTTTGCACATGAATCTAAAAAAATTCATAAACACTCTGTTTAATATTTCCATCAAAAAACATATATCCTAACCTCTTGGAGTTAGATTGCAGCTCCCAATCTAAAAAATCAAAATGAATAAAGAAATCACAGAAATCCCTAGAATCATCTTCTAGTTTTTGTCCCATACCAGAAAATCATTCATTTTGTGTGATGAAGAAAAAGTGTTCATACATAGGCATGTTTTCAAGCTGATATTCACACTCAATTGAGAACTACAAATTAGTTATAATTTCACATGCTCCACTATCTTGGAAATATGATTTATCAAAATCCATAGTATCTTTTCCCTTATTTAGATCAGGGTCATCACTACAAACATCATTACTAACAACATGCCATGCATCAAAGAATACCTCCATTTTAAGTTCATTAACATAGTCTGATCTATCTTTCAAGTTGTCATCCAAATCAATGCAAAATGTTTCAAAGTATGGGTCAAATATCTAAGGATTACTAGGGTGAGTAGCAAGGCACTCATGTGCATCATCAATTGATAAGGTTCGTGACCCAAATTTAGGAAATTTATTGTAATTTGAATGTTGTTCATTAGCAATTGAACAAGCCTCTTCTCTCTCTCTCATCAATACACTCCTTATTTGATAAAACATGTCCATTTTTACAAAGAACCAAGCATATTCCATTTCATTGGTAATCTCATGAGCTAGTAACTTCACATATAGATCTGAATCAACAAATTTTCCCATGTTATTTGCATCAATATTCTCCTCACATGCCACAAAAATTTACATCTTAGCTTCATATAAGCAATCAAGAGCAAGGAGGGAATGATCATATTCATTAGTATCATAGTTTTTATCATTTATAACATTGTGCCTAGGATCAGGATACTAAACACATATATTCTTATCTTCAAACTGATCATCATCCATAGTGTTAGCATATTCTATTGATGAAATCCTTGGATTACATTCTAGGTATTCAACAAAAGGGATTTATTCATTCACTTGTTAGAATGTGGATTCATGAACATGCATATCATTACATCCCTCATGTGAAGAAAAGGCTTCTAAATCATCCCCATAGGAGCATTCACAATCCTCAGAAAAATAATTGAAAACTTCACTCTCACCATAAGGACATTAATCACTACATAGACCATGCTCAAAATTTCCAAAATGAGTGCTTGAATTTTCATTTTCAATATATTTACCACTAGTAAACATATCTACGTATCTGTTGCTTATGGGTTTATTAGAATCATCACCCTCATCCATACCAAAAAATGGATGTTTACTTTCAGTATGCCCCTTTTAGTTATGTGCATTGTGCTTTTATTTTTCTCAATAAGACAACTTCCAATTGCATTTTGATGCATCATATTTTGGGCATAATCACACTTGGCTCCTTCTACAATCTTTATCTAGTCAAGTACTTGATCAAAACTATGAGGCTTCAATTCTTTTGGTAATGTGTTCAACCTTGACACAAAGATTTCTCAAAACAACTCAATGCATTCCAAATCTTCAGGTTTGAAACTTTTGGGGATTTTCAACAAGGCATCTAAAAATATCAATAAAAAATCATAGGATGATTCTCCCTTGTGTTTTTCATTTCATACAATCTCTGAACAAAATACATTTTATCAATATTACTCAAACCTTGTTGATGTTCAACTTGGAGTTCACCATTAGTTGTATTATGTAATGATGGAAAAATCACAATAGTCGAAGCACCATGATCATGACAATCACCTCCATTTTTTGATCCATTTATACGAGGTGTGCTAGGATAACTGACACTTGCAACCATATATCTCTTCATCATTGAGTATTTCAAGTTGTTTTCAATGTCCATGAAAATTTGATATGCATGATGCAATGTTGTAGGCTCCTTATCTCTCAAAAAATAGCTCATTTCTTCATCAAATGTATCCAAGAATACTACCAAACAACCTTTATCACTTGGTCTCATACTTTTAGGAATATCCCTTATTTCCTTTGTAAATTTAAGGTTAAAAGTTGGGACTAACTCTTCTTCATCTTTTTGAATTTCCACGAGTCTTTCCCTTACTAAACTTGGATTAACTCTTTCACAAAACTATTCTATGAATGTTTCCATGAACTCATTCCATGAAGAGATATAACACACTGAAAAATATGAAAACCAATCTCTAGCATCTTCCCTCAGAGTTTGAACTAAAAACTTCTTGACAACATCTTCATGCGTTATCTCATAATCCCCCATCAAGTCCATATATGTCTGCAAATTCCCATAAGCTAATTCTAATTTTTACCCTTTGGATCTTGGAAAATGTTCCCTAATATCATTAGGAACATGGTTCGGGAAACCATGAATACCATTAAAATTTAATAGTCTATACCTTCTAATAAATAGATTTCTTTGATGGCATGACAAGGGTTGCACATTCTACATGTTTTCACTTAACACCCCATAGGGACATATATGGGGATGATACATTTTCTTACACCCCTTTGCAAAATTCAAACATCAACTCTATAGTTGATCATTCACTGCCCTATTTCTTGGTTCCATCATGACCTTAAAATATTATAATGCATATAACTCAAATGCATCCACACCTAAGATCTATTTAGTAGGTAGATTTTAGGAACAAGCATACTTCTTTAACATAATACATAAGTTGCAAATTAATAACTCAAAAGCATGTAGAATAATAACTAGTTACTATTTCCTTTCTTAGTGCTCAGTTTCACTCAATAGGGAACCAAATTTTTTCAAGTCTTCCAATATAGTTTTCATAACAATTATTTGCTTCTTGAAAGCCAAAATGTGAAAAATACTTGGATATCTTGTAGCTGATACAATTTTTTTTTTTGATTGGAAATTTTTATAGATTTGAAACTGTCTTCATGATTTCATTAGGTTCTTTCCATAGAGTCACCACTTCTCTTCATAGAGGACTAAACTTCAATAATATAAAGTTCTTTCAAATGATAATTTCATTTTGGGTCTTCTCCAATAGTATAGTCACACACAAATCCCTTTATATTTACTACAACACAACCCTTTCTAGGTTTAAAACATTCAATGTCTAAACCATATGTTCAGATTCACCCAATTCTTTGACTCTTTCTAAATAGTACCAGAGGCTTCTGAATTATCCTTCTAGCTTCTCATAAGGGTGCTTCATCATATGAGCTCAGGTACACTATCTCTTCTCAAAAAATTCCTCAAATAATGCACACTTGTACCAAGACCTCGAGGTTATCACCCACATTTAGTGAGAACTTATGAAAATATTGAGGGATTTATAGGTAGATCTTGATATAATTCACAAGTTCAAAGAAAACACAACAAACCCTAGCCAATATTTCTGAGAATTGACCCACTGATGCCAAAGCTAGACTGAAAGATGAAATTGTACATGTGCAAAGTCTTGGAATCTAATACTTCTAATATGGAACTAGACACTTTGTGTAGATTCTCCCTAGTAGTGTCGCCAATCTATTGATTATTTTTTAAGAACCAATTTGATCTACATAACTGTCTATGGAATTGCCAATTCCAATCCTAAGCAAACCAAAGGGATTGTCCAAAAAAAGAGTGAAATAAACAATGCTTTCCTCCTGGACTTTGGGCTCTGCAAAACCTAGGAGGGTGATCCCACAATGTATTTTAAAGACCTTTACAACTAATATCTGAATACATTGCAATTGATAGATAGTTCTCATATAATAGCTCAACAGATGGAATGTATCAAAGAAGTTGGGTACTCCTTAACAACACTCTACATTCGGAGAATGAGAATGGTGAAACTTAACACAAAATAATAACAATTGTAACTCATTGTAAAAAATTTTATAAAGTGATTTGCTATTGAATTGACCAAGAAAATATATTATGAATATTAACCTAGATCAGTGCCTCATCCTAAGCATGGATTCAGTACTAAAAATTATGCAATCTGATAATAATTTAACACATAGCATCATTTAAGCTTTGAAGACACTACATTACAATATTTCAACATTATATTCTCAACCACCACTTCTTACAAATATCCCAACACTTAATTGACATAATCCCATAACTTCACTCAAGTATTTACATTAATTCTTTGAATTAAAAAGTAAGAACAAAACTACACATCCACTAGAAATCAATGGAGACAAATAAGATAATGCTTGATTATATTATTCATAATTCATGAACCAAGTACTTAGGAGAGAAAATGGCTTTGAATTTGTACAATTCTATATTATATTGCTAGTATTGCTATCAAAATTACATATGCATTAGCAAAATAAAACCTAAGAAAAAACTCAAATATGCTCAGCATTCTCTTTATAGTTGTCTCTATGATTAATTACAAAATAATGAACCTTGTACTATTTGCCTAGAATTCCTTCTTATAGAAACGAAGGAGAAAAACAAGCTTTAGGCCAAAAAATGCACATGTCACCTTCTAATTGGACCATTACAAAATAAATTCCCCTTGTGGTTATATTTGCATTCTTAAATGGAGGGAAATCACAAAGGACAAAACTCTTTTCAATAATTGAAGAAGATTTACCCACCTTCCAAAAGGCATCTTTCATTGTTGTAGTAGAATAAAAAATCCTTGTCCAGATTAGCCAAAATATTTCCACATCAACACTTAAGACAAAAAATCCAAGCCAGGACTCTATTTCTTGAATGTTTCATCATCGTCAAAATCAGAGTATACATGTCACCCTTGTGATTTTGTTGAAACTGAAGAATTTGTATCGCTATGATTAGAGTCTTCTAGAACAACAAGTGTGAGGAGATATTGGGTGTACTTTGGATCATCTTTGACCTCATCTTCCATGGCAACATCAGGTTCCTCCATATAAGAATCATAAGCCTTATGGTCCTTATCCTTCTTTCATTTCTTCTCAAACATGGTGAATTTCCCTGGTTTAGTTCCTTGCCCTTTCTCACTCTATTTTCTCATGAGAAAACTACTAGAATTTTCTTGATCAAAAATGAAAACTCTTCTGCTCAAGTAGTAAGTCTTTTTAGCTTCACTCTCCATGAAAATGGAAAAATATTTCTTCATTGAATTGGGCTTCATAGACTTCTTAGACATGTCTAGCTTAATCTTGGATGTGTCATCTTGGGTTTTAGACTTCTTAACCCTTTTCTACTCAGGTTTCGTCTCTAGTTGGGGGTATGATATGCTAGGATCACTCATTGTTCTCAGTATAAGAGGCATAGGGCTTATGAATTTTTACCTACAAAATAATCATACTAGCTTAAGCTCTCAGAAACAAACTTGTAGAGAAAAAACCCTCCTAAACTGCACATAGCCCCTACCAACCTAATAAAATTTGAAAATTACCAAACCCCTACAAACATTAAGTACCTAAGGCCCACACAATTTCCAAAAAATCCCCACACCAGCAAACTTATGAATTTAATTGACACAGAAAAATAGATACTTGCTTACCCAGGAATAATTGTCTTCAACATCTCTATAACTGTTTTCCTGAGATCCTCATTCCTCCCCTTCTAGCTCTAGATTGATCTCTTAGCTCCTAACAATTACAATTGTGAAATAAAATGGCTCCCAACTCTCTTTGTGGCGAATGACTACAATATGTGTACCATTAATGCTCAAACGAGAGCTTGCATTAGAAAACTGACCATTAGCCACATTAGTTTGGAAAATGATTGTTGATCACATGATGAGATGGATCGATGAGTGATTCAGATTAAATCAAAAAGTTTGAAAAAGATGATTATAGACAACCATTTTCCTTTACCCACTAATACATTTTGACTTAAATTCTGACAAAAGCTCATCGAAATTATTTCGTCAATTTTCTAATGAACTTTGAAACGTTGAAAATTTGACCCAGCCGACGATGCTGGGTCAAAATTTTGATGTTTCAAAGTTTGTCGTAAAATCAATGAAATAATTCTGACGAAAGTTAGTCAAAATTCTGATGAACTTTCATCAAAATTTGAGTCAAAATGTATTAGTGACCCAATCAAAATAACTCATGTGGAAAGGCATACCAACCTATCTATAGGATCCACCACCCATCAAGCACTGTAAATAACCCATCCCATCAAGTTTCCTACTTCCCCGTGAAACTTAATCCACATGCAATTATTAGCAACATGGAAGTGAGGAAGGGCTGAGATTAGATCTCACATCTTCAACATGTATGTAATTTAGCATTATACCACTTGCCTATGCATATAACTCTTTGACACAACTAACGACTGAGATCAAAAGATCTTTCTTGTATTGAAGCAAATGTAGAAAAATCCCTTTTGGTAACAATTAATTTATCCTTCATACTCTTATGTAAAAATATTTCATCAATATTTTCCCCTTTCTAATGTTTATTCCACCTTTTAGATTGCTCCATGTGGCACTCCCTCACTTCCCCATTGAGAGATGGGAGGTAGAGGTGGGTCCCCCATGGGATGGCGGGGAATAGTTAGGATTGACCCACATCATCCACCCTCGACTGTTGATCTCAAATGACAAGGTGTTCTTCGTCTTCAAAACCCAATGGCTCCCTCCTACAAAGGGACAAATTTCTTAAGCCCACGAGCCCATGCCATTAAATTTAATTGCAAAATAAAATCAGACAAGGTGGCAAGGAATGGTCTAGATGAAGACATGTCATTCAATACCTGTCATTGATCTCCTTAACCCATCGCCTACTGACCTTTCAAATATTTTAGGACCACCAATATAGAGGGTATGTGGCACTCACACATCAGGTTCTTGCATGATTATTTTAATAGAAAATGAAACATGACGAGGGCATAGAGAGTAGTCAGGATTCATTCCTCTAAATTCGATGATCACTTTAAGACTTGGAAATCTACATGCGCAAATTTATTAGTTCTTAAAAAGGGGGCCATTGCTAGGCACACAACAAATAGGGGCATAAGGAAAAAGGTTCAAAACTTAAAGGTAAATGATGGAAAAATTAAAACCCAAACTTAGTACCTGACATATATTTCGATGAATTTTGAACCCGCATTAATACAATGGCCCAGTATTTCTAATAAACACGGGCAATGACCAGGATCACTAAGATTCATGGGTTGGTAACACAATGGAATCAAAGGTATAAGATGCAACTTAAATGACCAAGAATCAGTGACAAGAGGTCAATGATGAATCATAACATTTGTAAAGGACTCAAACTTAAGGGTTTTTGGAAAGGGTTTTAGAAACTCAGAAACCCTAAGGCATGATGAAAAGGAAAAAAATTAAGCCTATAGAAATGAAGATAGCTAAATTTTGTAGAAATTCAACGGGAATACAAAGAAATTTTAGGGGTTCCATCACGATACACTGGAATTCTATGATATAGTTTATTGTTTGTTGACTATTTCTAAGTATTTCAACACGTGTTGCATGCTTAGGTTGGTGGTAAATATTCTACAATGAATCTAAATAACACTTTAGACCTAAAAGCGTTCCAGTTTTCCCTCTTATTCTCCATTTAATTTTTTAATATCAATATATCTCATCAAATATTTTTAGAGTCACCAAAAAAGTAACCCTTCTACTTTTTCTGACTTTTTTGGGCCCTCCTTGTGATTTTGGCTTAATGTGGCCTTGATTTAATGTTGCAATGTGAATAACAATTTTACATTGGGTCTTAGGCCCTTGTGAACTAAAATGACTCAAACCGTACCTCACATAAGTGTTGTAAAGTGTTGAAACATACTTTCACACTTTTTAAAGGTCTTGTTAATGTATTTGACCTAAAATAAGCTCTTTGGACATCATTTACCGAGCCTTATTTCAAAGTATTGTAAAGCATTGTAACAAAATTTCACACTTTCCTAGGTTTTCCATTAATAATTGGGATTTCTTATGTTTTAATTGGTACCATTTTGCATCCATAGGCCTTATTTATGTGTATTTTTGAGAATAATCCTAACAAATAACATTTAAAACAACAAAATATTGAAACCCACCTCAAATTCCTAAGGTGAGACTCATTCACCATTATGGGTGAATGAGTCCCCTTAGGTGAGACTAATTTGCCTAGGTTGGTGAATGAGCCCCCTTTAAATCAAAATTCAAATTTAATTTAAATTTTTGGTGGGATTTTATTCTCCAAGATCTAAGGTCAGCCTATAGTGTTGCAATTTTAGGAATTATTGCATAATTGAGTATAAATACAAGGTTCTTTCTCTCATTTTCATCCCCAAGCATTCAAGTATTCATGCATATAGTTCACAAGAGCATTCAATGAATTTCAAGGTTAGATTTTCAAGAATTCAAGAGCATTATTCAATTGCCAATCATCATGTCAAAGATTGTTTGCATCATGTTGTTTTAGAGCTAACAATTGTGGTGTAGGATTGTGTGATTCAAGCAAGCATTGCATTCAAGATACATCAATATCAAGCTAGATTCCAAGTCCACATCCATTTGAGCCATTACTTACATGTTTGCAACACCTTATTTCAAGGGTTTGGCGAGTTGCAACATCATTATTTGTTCATTCATCATTCTCTATTCTATTTCATTCTATTTCAAGTATTTAATTACCAACAAGGGGTTTGACTAAGGCAAACCCTTATTCAATAACCCCACAACATTTTTCCCTCTTTTTGCATGTGATTTACATGTCTAGATTGCAAATTTATCAAGGAGCAAGAATGGAGAAGTTGTCATCAAGTTTTTGAAAGTTGTCAAAGTTGTAAACAAGCCTTGGAGAAGCTTAAAGAAGGTCTACAAGCTAAATTTTGTAGTTTCAGAACCGGATATGAATTAGGAATAGAAAAGTAGATTTAGAGCTACAAAACCTAGTTTTCAACTTCTAGAAATCTAGAAGTGGACTAATTTTCCACTATTGGTGAATGAGTCCCACTATACCTGCTTGTCAGGAATTTTTGTAGATATGAGTAACCATTTTCCTGAAACCTATTCTGACATAGTTTACTTGAAACTAGACTAATTTTCCCAACTTGGTGTATGAGTCCCAGTTAGCATTGATAGTGGATTCTTCAAGATTCCAAACCTCTATTTTTCCTTCTTTGATTTACCAGGTGCATATTTCTAGTTTTATAGTTTTCTGTTACATTTTATTCACATTTCTAGGTCATTTTGCATATCACACTATGTTTCCTAGCATCTTGTGCTTTCCAAGTTTACACTTGGTGGTGAACTCCTTTTGTCAAATTCAGTCCCTAGGTCAACCCTATTGTTAGATTTCAATCTTCTTTGCATTGAAATCTTGAGGGTTGTCCTTGAGTGGAACCTTCTCCCCACATAGACCACATCTTTTGGAGCCTACATTTTTTGGAGGTTCCAATTTTAATCTATCTTCCATGCACATAAATTTCAAGCATTTCTCTACCAACACACAAGATTTTTTTGAAAATTAAATATTGATTTGAACACACCAAAATAATACAACACTCTCTTAAAGGTTATTTTAGCACTCTACAATCGATTAGGTCTCCTTTGGCTTCTCCAAAAAGTTGACGTAACTTTGTTCTTGTTATTTTATTTTTTTCCTTCCCTTTTGATTTCTTCTATTATTCTTAAATCCTTTATTATACTTGGCACCTTAAATGTTTCACTTCATTTTTGTTACACACATATATACAAACTAATTTGTCATTACTTATAGACCTATGAGTCTAATCCATAGATTTTGTTAGTAATTTAGCTCCTAGATACACATAAGAAAAAAGTACACACATTGTTTTATCTTGTTGGATTCTCATGGAGGTCAATAGGGGAAATGAGAGGCTTGATCATTTGTGCTAATTTTCTAAGCAACCTTAAAATTTTATGTCTTTTTAGTTGTAGGTTTTATTTGAAATTATTAATCACACAAGGGTTTGCATCCTCTTTTCCCTCTATTTTTATCATTTTTCATTTCATCAAATTCAAAATTTAAATTAGTTTAACCTTTTTCTATTACACCTGGAGTTGTTGTCTCTTTAGTTTTTTATGTGCAACTAGACCATACAATTTTTTTATGTGAAATGAAAGTTTACAAGGATCTAGTGTTGTGGCAACTATAAAAGGTTAGTGTTTTGTTCCAATGTCTACACATTACACAAGCCTCCTTAATAGAAAGCTTCAAATTTTGGCTTTAAGTTTTGTTTGATTTTATTTTTTCTGTTTTTGTTTTAGTTCTTAAAAATTCAATTTAAATTAGTAACTAATTAATAATTATTATTTATTTTGTATTGTTTTGGTTTAGAGAAAATTATTTTTCAAAATTTTAAATATGTCTAAGATAGTCTAATTGTGTTGCACCTTTTCCATGAAACAGTTGTGAAAGAAAACACTTGATAATCATATCACATTTTAATCAAGACCTAGACTCATCTTCAAGTAGAGTAGGAAAATAATTTCATTTAGAGAACATGAAAAAATTGAAAAAAATATTTCTTTTGTCAAAAATTATAATTACGTAATTCCTCTAAGTTCCCCAAGTTCTTGTAAATCAACACCCAAGATGAATACCATAAACTTCTATAATAAAAAACACATGTTGGGTGATTTAAAAGTGATTTCTAGCTTTATCCATTTATAGCCATGTAAGAAAGTTGTAAAAGGAAAGAAAATATTGAGTTCTCATATAGGAAAGCAAGATTGATTTTCAATTTGAATCCTCACGATTCAAGGAATATTCATGTGCTACTCTAAATTGACCTAGATCTGCCCTAAGTCACATACATATGATCTACAAGGATAAGGTAGCGATCTTGACATAGCAAGTAAATTCATATAATCAATGGCAATAAGGTGAAAAAGGGGATAAATAGATAGTGAATCTATGTAGATTAATGCAAATAAAGATAAGTGAAATGAAATGAATAATGAATCAAACTAACACAAAAATATATGGCTTTTATTAATGTATTATTGTATTAAAACTTTTAAAACTAGAATATAAAACAAAGAGAAATAAAATGAAAGAATCATTCCTTCAAAATGACAGCATCACCATTTAGCTGTAGGTAGACTCTTAGTTCCATGTAATTAGTGTGATCCCTCATACATTGGCAGGCATAAACTGGTATGGGAATGAAAAGAAGAAACAAATTCTGTGATATGCGGAGCTGAATGGTTGGTAAACATATTATCTTGAATTTGGAATTAGGTTACAAACAACGACACTACGGGAAAGTGGGTTTTAAACGTCATGTTACATTGGAGAAGGGCGGGGATGTCTTTTTGGACCCTGAATATATTGTTACAGCCCCATTTTATCCTGACATCACGGGAGGTTTTAGTCCTATTTAGGTAAGATTTCCTCTGCGAGAAATTGGACACAATATTTCTGGGAAACGCAAGTTACGAAGAATGTATAAATATATGCGGACCATAACAATTCTATCAAATGCTGCTCTGCAAACGTGAGCAGTGAGTTTCTTTGTACTGTTCAAGCGTTGTTTTTCCATGTTTAAGTCATCTCGAATTCAAACATCAATATAAACTTCAACGAGTTGATGCATGGCTTAGGTAGATCCAATTGAGATTTGAAATCCCACGGCTTTCTCCTCACCCGAACAATATTAGATAGCGTATCGCAGGATCATGACGTCCATCAGTTCATTAAATTCTCAGCTAGTTCATTATCAAAATCAAAATCACTATCATCCACATGTGTTTGGTCATTGAAAGAAGCATTACTATCAGATTAAAGATCGAAATCTTTTCTTAAGATGATGTCTATTGTGATGTAGTGTTCTTCAAGAATGAAAATAAATTTCATTTTGAATTCTACAAAGTCTAATGCTATGTTTTTATTAATGATGTGAAGAAAATCTATTTGGAGGCTTATATTTATAATTATTTTAATAATCTTATCAAGAGCTAATATCAAATTCATTTCTAAAACTAATTATGTATCAACAAAAATACTTTCATTGTTTAAAATTAAAAACATATTAAAACTAATTAAAATATCAACAAAAATATATATTTGGATTTCTAATTCAGAGCTCTATAAAAGTATATTTTTATTTTTCAAAAATAATCATTTTGATTGAAGAAATATCATGTCAATTGAAAACTTTCAGAAATTTCTAAAAAAAAGATGAGGTGGCTGCTAACAAGGATGCCACATAGAAAGTTTTGGGTGAAAGTGTTTTGACGGAAATCCTCACACGTGAAACCATTTCTATTGAAACCTTACATATAAATTGAGTTGCATTTTAAAGAGATAAAGAGAAAAAATTAAATTTTGTAGTTTTGGGAGAAAGGGTTTTACTTAGAACTCTATGTGCCACATAGTTTCTTACATAAAAATTGAGTTGCATTTTAAAGAGATACATAGAAAAAATTAAATTTTGTAGTTTTGGGAGAAAGGGTTTTACTTAGAACTCTATGTGCCACATAGTTTTAGGTGGAACTATTTTAACTAAAACTATTTAGGTCAAAAATGTTTCACTTCAAACTATTTAGGTGGAGGAAAGTGTGACATAAGTTTGTGATTTTACCCAAATTATTTTCTCTTCACCTCTTGATTAATATGGAAAGGTAGGTCTTCATAACTAATCAACAAATGTCTTTATGCCTCTAGTAGTTGGTTCCTATGATAAAGAAGAAAAAAACATTGCGATATTAGTTTAGAAGTGATCAAGTAATTGGTCACAAGTACAGGATGTACTTGATGACTATCTAAACAAGGAATCACTAGGACAATGTCCATTGTAGTTGGGAAGTAAAGAAACTCTCTCATACTACATGTGGTATAAATGTTTAAGGGAATGGTGATAGAATTGTTTTAGTATGACTGTGTTAGGTGGTCATAGTAAGAGGCATTGAATTTTTAAACTATGGAGCTTTTTCATTTTGCACTAGATGTATAGGATTGACAAATAGTTCTCACACAAAATGTGAACTAAAGGGTAAAGAATTATGTAGGTGAATTTGGTGTCAACACTAGTTTCTCTGTACTACAAGATAGGAGGCCAAATTTATAGACTGATGAGATGAGCTAGATTGATGGATGTTTCAGATCCTCTTTTAATCAAGAATGATTAGTTACATTTTTACTATCCAAAGGGTTAGTTTATGTTGATGTATTGATGTTGTATTAATTTAATAGCTTGTGGAAGGATTATGTAGTTTCTAGTTTTATTATTAACAAATATTTGAGTTACCTTAGGGTATAAAAGTAAATTGTTTTACTAGCCCAAATTTGATAAGTTAATGTTAGTGTATTTAAGTTTATCTTAGGGTAATTACTATGGGTGGTTTTTTCCCCTAGAGTACTTTTCCAACCCATCATTTTTTTGCATGCCTTTATAAGCCACTCTATACATTATGTATTTCATAGCATCTCAATTCATTCACTCATTTTGGTGAAATAGCATATTTGCTTCTCTCTATCTTGTGAAGGATTTTCTATTGCAGATGGTGCTCCTAGGAGGTGGATGACACCAACACGGTACCAGAGCCAACCATTTTGCTCTCCTTCCTGAGGTTTTTCATCAAAGTGTTTAAGATCATTTATTTGCTCAACATTCAAATTTCAAATTTGCCTTATTTATTTCTGATTATTTTTTATTTTTTCTATTGATTGGTGAAAACTTATTCTCTATTTGAAGACTCGATCTTGTTTGGAAGTATTTGCATTAGGGGGCGACATTTTTTATTGGAGGCATCAAAGGCCTTGATTAGCATCTAATAAGATGTATTTTTTTGCTGCCCACATGATTTAAAATTGGAGGAATGCTCAAAAGTGATGATCTTGGTAGGCTTTTGCCCCTTTGTATGCATCATCACATCCATGCATGATTTCCTTGTTGTGCATTGAAAGTTTTTTTTGCTGGGGAGAAACCTAACCTCTCTATTTTGCAGACCAGTGGAGGCCCATCTTTTCTTGTTTCAAAATGAAGCTATTTGTTGACATTTGGAGGTTTGTGTCTCATTTCCTATTGAAGGTTGTTGTTAATTTCCAACGGTATTTTTAATATATTTGAAGACCTTTTTTTGGTGTTTAAGAGCTGTCTTCTTGTCATTTGTGCGTGAGGAGAGGTGCCATTTTGGGAGGCCACATTTGGTGTTTCGTAGGTTTTATCTTCTCTTTCTCATGCATGTTTCTTCCTTTGGAGATGTAATTTTCACTTTGGTGAAGGCTACAAATGTTCAAATTGAATCTTTTTTGCAAATTTGTTGGAGACCATTTTTGGTGTAGGGTTTCCATTATTTTTGCTTCACTTTTGGGTGTAAAAAGGATTCACTATTTTTTTAACTTACCAGAAAAATTGTTTATCCCACATTGGTAGCTTGGAGTATGTTTTTTCTATTTAATAGTATTGCAGTGCCTTCTACTATTGTGAGCAAGTCTCACAAGAGGTTATCTTACTTGTGTGCTCAGTGGAGTTGCTTGGTATGAGCATGAAGATTAATCAATGAGTTGCATCATTTTTTTTTTCTTGAAATTAGGTTTGTAAACTAAGATTCTAGCACCCGAAATGCTTGGGAGCCTTCTAGGGTTTTTCACATAAAAGGGTAAATATTTGGGGCTAAAATGCAATGTTACATTCAAAGATTGATGTGATGTGGGTGTAATGTGCCTAGATGAGATGATCTAAATGCAATGAAATGATAAAATATTTTCATTATGCATGCAAAACTATTGAAATGCAAATTGTTTGAAAACACATTTTGAAATGCAAAAACACCTAGAAACAAATGTAAATTGTAATAGAAATTGATGAAACTCAATGTGTGCACCTGAGAACTTGCTAGAGACTAGGAATGACTTTTGAAATTTTGTTGATTCTGAAAATTTGGCCTAAAAGACTCATTTACTATTCTGGGTGAATCAGTCCTAGATCTGGGAAATTGTCCAAAGCCTGTTTCAAACAAATGGGTATCCGAAACTGCAAAAAACCATTTTTAGGTTTGGTAGTGGGACTCATTCTCTAGTAATAGAAAATTAGTCTACTTTTGAATTTCTAAAAATCCAAAAGTGGAAACTGAAGCCCTCGGTCTGCACTTCGGTTCCTGACAGGGGTTCGCCTTTGAGAGTTTGATTTTCAGCATTGAAAGTGACTTTTTGTTCATATTTTGACTTGTTCAACAAGGAGATGTATTCAACACCTTTACAAATTTATATTTAATGATTCCCAAGTCTTCAAGATGCCTAAATCTACAAACACACAAGAAGAGAAGGAGAAATGTTAAATGTTAGGGCATGGGGGTTTGCCTTGGTCAAACCCTTTTTTAGGAAATTAAACCAATATGAAGAAAGAATGTAATGAAGAATATGATAATGGAGTTAATACCTTGCCATGATTATTGACCTTGAATTTTTGTAGCAAAAGACGAAATTTTTTCCCCTAAATTTTTGAAAAATGATATCTTGAATGACTTGGAATGTTAAAACCCTAACTTGCTTGACTTGAAATGGAAGAATGGTGGATGAATAATGATATTGGTTATAAATTAGGGTTTAGAGGCTTGTGTTTATAGGAAATCAACCTAATTTTTCCATTAATTTGATCCCTAAGGCTAACATGGAGAAAAATAAAACTTAAAATCCAACTTTCCCCACTTAAACCCTGAAAAATGGCTCAAATGGGACTCATTCACCATGAAGGGTGAATGGGTCCCACCTGGATGGGACTGATTCACCCCTAATGATTTTTATGTCCCATAGGAGCCATTCTACTTGTTGGAATGTTGGGAAGTAAGGAAATCATGTTTATATGATGACTTCGTTATTTCATCAAATTATGCCTCAAGATGCACAATATGGGGCCATAGGGGCCTATTAATGATGATGTAAAGGGTAATTAGGGATTGGGACACAAAATTCAATGTGAAAGTGTGGTTAAATACACTTTACAACACTAAAATAAGGTCCAATTAGCCTAGAAATGGACAACATCCAATGTGAATGTGTAGGACACATTACAACACCAGATTAAAGCTAAGTTTAATTTATAATCCTTCTAGATTGATGTGAGAATAAAATTAAATATGTTTTAATAATGTTGAATTAGGGAAAGATGGGTTCATTAAGGACCTAGAGAGACGTGAAATTATTTTATAACACTTCACAACACCTTCACAAAACATTGTTAAATGCATTTTATTTAGTTTACAAGGGTCCAAGACCTAGTGTGGATGTGAAAAACACCTCACAACACCAAATCGAGGCCTTATTAAGTCTAATTTGTCATCAGTTAATCCCAAATCAAGCAAGTAAAAAGGGATACTTTTTTTGTGTCCACAACTAGCCCCCACTTTAGTGTGAGGATGAACTTGCTTCAAACTCACATTAAAGTAGAAATTCAAGAAGGATCCAATCATACCAATGTGGATTTTCTAGGCTAACAAATATCAAAGGAGGTTGCGCAAGTCTCCAAGATCCAAGATCCTAAGTCAAACAAACATGAGTGCAAAAGGACATGCATAAGGTGAATGATGTGCAACAAAAAAAGATACACAATCATGCAATGGAAAGAACTAGAAAGAAGATAAATGCAAAATGAGGTGGATTAAGATTCAACCATTTGTCCAACATGTTGTGGAGAAGATCTAGGCTATTTTTTTGGAAAATGCATACTCACTTTAGGGTGACAAAACTCATGGCTATTTGCTAGGTGAGAAGGACCAATAGGTAAGAAACATGCACTCATGACTGGTATGTATGCACAAACACATAAGTTGCTATGGGGAAAGTCATTCCCTTGAATGGGATTCCCACTCAAGCGTACTAAAGCTATACCTCCTGATAAATTTAATAAGGCACCACAAAGGTAAATGATTTTCTAGCTCTATGAGGTAAGCGAAACTTCGTATGCTTGACACCCATAGACAAATAGGATGGCACCATAGGCATGCAAGCTATATTATGCAAGGTGGCCATACAAAAAATTGTAGTAAATGGTGCAAGGAATATTAAAAGGGATTTTTCTTAGTTTGTGAAAGGTCTCATCTTAAGGAACGCCATACCTAATGTCTCCAAGAGAGGAAAAATGCAAATTGTCTCATCTTGTTTCCAAGATAGGACAAGTGCAATGTCTCATCATGGGAAAAATTTTACCTAATGTTTCCAAGAGAGGAAATCACACAATGAAATGTGAGTGGTGATGTATTTCCCCACTTTAAAGTGGTTGCAAACACTAGTATAGTGATAAATTTATTTAAAGTAGAAGGAAGACATCAAAGCTTATTTAGAAAGCCCTATGCCAAGTCATATGTTTCCTATAAGCTACGCCATGAAATAGGTAGCATGTCACATGTGAGCCAACTTAAGGCATGTTGTCGACATCCCAATCTCTTTATGTTCGCGAAAGGTAAATAGCTATCCAAAAGAAGCAATTACATGTAACATACGAGGAAAAAGCTGCCTAACCCCTTGCCCCTACTAAATGCAGGGCAAGAGTGAGCTAAAATGGTTAATGAAATGCATGCTAGAGTAAAAATCAATATCAATTAGAGGAATGAGGTGCCCCCAAATAAGGAAGAACACCAAATTCCTTAAGATGTTGGATTTTATAGGTCAAAGCCTTACATTCATTAGTAGAGTGACCGTGAACTCTATGATATGCACTAAATGAAATCTTGTAATAACATTTCTTTAGAGTTCATGGAGGGAGAGATATCAAGTGAGCTTGGAGGAGTCTCTACAAGACACCCTCTTGATCAATGGGAGAAGGTGGTCATGTAGTTTGCAACAAAGATGCACCTTGCTTAGTATTAGTTGTCATACCTATGCAAGACTTTGTAGATTGCGAGATTTTGTTTGCTCCTTGGTAGGAGGATGTAGAATCTAACGAATTCAATAAATTAGTGTCTTGCAAGATGAAATTTACATTAAGTGAGGATGTATTTCTTTGTTTCATGTTGTGTAAAGGAGGAATTTCAAGACTACTAGTGTTGAGGAGTTTAGGATACATGATGGTTAGGGTTGGTTGTGATGAATTGTTTGTGATAGTGTTGATATTGAGTGAAGGCTCATAAATTTCTATAGAAGGAAAATAACCAAGGCCATAAGTTTTTTGTTGTGTGATAGGATCTATAGGGTTGTGGATACCTTGTTTGTGAGCACTACATCTTTTTCTACTATATCCCAGTTGTTTCATAAATTCATAACCTCATCCATAAAGTTTTTTCATTGCTTTTGGATCATGTGGTTGTTTGTGATTAAGCTCATCAAAGTTTTTTGTGTAGTTTGTTTCTTTGTCTAAAGTGGTTGAGGTGGATGCTTTTGAACCAGGTCATATGAATTTTGTGTTGACATGACTAGTTTTTCATTTCCCTTAGTTGGATCTTTGTTTAAATGATCTTGTACTCACCCATGAATGTATGTTTGAAATCTAAGGAACCCCAATCATCTTCTAATAGTTTCATACATGTTCTTTTTTTTGCGGTTGTATGGGTTCCACATGTGTAGTTGATGTTTTTTTTTAAGGGATTGTCTTTGTGGTTCTCAAGCTATAAGAAACTATAAGGCTCAGGATTGGCATCAAGGTGTGTACTTTATTGTTGTAAATGTATTTCATTTTTTGTTGAAGAGTGGAAGGCACACCATTCATTGCATGAATCCACATTCAGCCTAAAATAAGATTACATGAGATTTTATGAGGAATAACATGGATTGGTGTATTCAATTTGGCCACTCCAACTTGAAGAGGTATAGTGATCACTTTGAGTGGTTTCTTTTCGATATTGTCAAATCCCTTAAGATAGAAAGAATCAGGTTGAACATTTGATCTATCAATACTAAGCCTATCCAAAAGGCTTACATTACACATGTCAAGGGAAAAGCCAATATTTACAAGAGTTATCTTTATTTGTGTGGTATTGCATTGAGCTATGATCATGAGAGGTTCAATTTATTTTTGTACATCCAAAGAGGGGAGTTCACTATGGTGGAAAATAATGTCAGCATTTAATCCTTGAATTATGGATTCTATGTCAGGTGGTTGTGCATTAGAAGGGATAGGAACTTGTTATACATAAGGCCATTTGAAGTATAGTGTGATAGGTAGGTGAAGTCTGAAGAAGGTCCCAAAGAGATATATTTGCGGGAGTTCTCTTAAGTTGTTCACGCAACATAGAAAAATGGACCTCTTTCTTGAAATGGGAATAATTCATGATAAATTGGACTTAATGAGACCTTGATTTAGGTGTTGTGAGGAATTTTACGCATCCACACTAGGTCTTGAACCCTTGCAAATTGAATAACATGCTTTTATCAATGTCTTCTAAAGGTGTTGTAAAGTGTTATAAAGGAATTTCACACTTTTCTACACTTAATTAACCCATTTATCCCTAATTAAACATTATAAAATGTATTTAAATACATCTTCATACTAATCTAGAAGGATTGTAAAATAAACTTAATGTTAAACTAGTGTTGTAATGTGTCTTGCACATTCACATTGGTTCTTGTGCCATCTTAAGCTATGTGGACCTCATTTTAGTGTTGTAAAGTGTATTTAATCACACTTTTAGATAGAATTTTGTGTTCCAATCCCTAATTGACCTTTGCATCAACATTAATAGGCCCGTATTAACCCATTTTTTTGAATCTTGAGGCTTAAATTGATCAAATAATTGAAAAAGTTGCAATCTAGACCTTATTTCCTTATCTCCTTTCATCTTAGCTAGAAAAATGGCCTTTGTGGGACCTGTTCACCATACATGGTGAATCAGTCCCATCCAAGTGGGACCCATTCACCATGGGTGGTGAATGAGTCCCATTTGGAAGAATTTTGACCTTTTAGTGGGAAAAAGTGAAATTTAAGTTTATTATTTCATATCAGCCTTAGGGATCTGATTAACGTGAAAATAAGGTGAAATGCCTATAAATATAAGTATTTTTACCCTAAATCACATTCATTCTTCATTCTTCATTCATCATTCTTCCATTTCAAATCAAGCGACTTATAGTTTCATCATTTCAAGTCACCAAGATATAAATTTCCAGATCTTCAAGGGTAGATCCTTCAAGTTTTGTTATACACTTTCAAGATCAAACATCATGTAAAGGTAATAAAATATATTTTTGCATGTCTCATTACATTATTTATCCACTTTGGTTTAATTATCTAAAAGGGGTTTGACCAAGGAAAACCCCCATGCCCTAACATTCAACATTTTTCTCTATTGTTTTGTTTGTTTAAAGATTTAGGCATCTTAATGGCTTAGAAATCATTGAAGATAAAGTTTCAAGGTCGCTCAAGTATTATCCTCTTTCATCAAGTCAAAATATCAACAAAAACTCATTTTTAGGTTAAAAAATTAGAGTTTCGGAAGCAAACACATGTAGAGAATCAAAGTGTAGACGAAGAGCTCTGGATTCCACTTTTCAATATTCATAAATTAAAAAGTGGAATCATTTTCCATGGGTATTGAATGAGGTACTCCAAGGTTATTTTTTAGTTTTTTGCACTTTTAGATACCCTTTTTTCCTAAACAGGTTCTGACTCAATTTTGTAGAATTGTGTTTGATTTGCCTAGAATAGCTAATGAGTCCCACTAGGCCTAAAAATAAGAATTATAAGCATTCCAAAAGCCATTTCTAGTCTCTATCCATATTATAGGTGCACACTTTCAATTTCATCCTTTCCTATTCAGTTTTGCACTCATTTCTAGGTGTTTTTGCATTACATAATGTGTTTTCAAACAACTTGCATTTCTCTAGTTTTCATCCATTAAACAATATATTTCTTTAGTTATTTTCATTTATTTTATCTCATCTAGACAAATTTAACTCATATTCCATCCATATTGCATTGATTTTGAGTGTAACATTACCCTTTTTTGCTCTTCTTTCTCCTTTTAGGTGAAAAACCCTAGAAGCATTAGAAAGAATAACGGTGCCAAAATCTATGTTATAGTTCAACAAGATCATACTCCATTAATTGAGGTAGTATATAATTTGGAAAAGGTAAGGAGGATAGGTTTAATTTTTGTGGTTGTAGATTGTTTCTAGTGTTATATGTATGAGCAACAATATTATGACTTGGTTGCTGTGACACATTATGCTAGGGTGGGTAAAGGGTAGACTTGGGTTTAGGTGTTAGAGGTGGAGGTTTATGTGACAGTGGGTAAAGGATGAGCTAAGGTTGAATAATATTAACATCCCTTGGTGAATGAGAGTCTAACATATAGGCTCTTCATCTTCTTCTAAGGGCATAATGTTATTATTGTCAATGTTAGCCTTGTCTTGTAGCATGATATCCTCCCTAGAAGGAGAGCTTTTAGGAGAATTGCAAACCACATGTTCTTGACATTCGAGGGTTGGTTCTTCTGAAAAGACTTCATCACAAGTAAGGGAGTTAGGAATGGTTAAATTTTTTTGATTATTGAGAGTGGGGAGATTAGAAGAAGACTCTATTTGATCATTTGTTGTTTCTAAGGTCACATTCTCTTGTGACATGTTGTCTACCCCAGTAGGAGATCTTGTAATATGTTCATCCATGGTAGGATTTTGCAAATTGGCTTCATCAAAAATAGGGGAGGCATCAAGAGAAGGAGTGCTATGGTTTTCATGTTTTGTAAATAGATCCTCCCATAGGATAGGAACATTAGGGAAGGGATGGATAATATTCTCATGCTTTTTAATAGGTATATCTGCTAATACCAACCTATCCTCTTTGCATCAAGGAGGGATATTAGGAGAAGAATAAGTTTGATTATCATGATTGTGGAGACTAGGTAAGGTAATGTCTAGAAATTGTTTTGGTAATGGGTGATCCAACAATAGTGGTTTACAATTTTTTGGCCAAATTGGACACTGAAATAATATTTTCTAACTAAATCTTCACTTTCGGGCACCTATAGCGGGTAAACCGTGAGGAATTTGAAGATGATGCAAACTAGATTTTCGTGACATTTTGTTTGTAGATTATAAATATTTTTTTTCAAAATTTTTTGAATCAGTTTACACTTCTTTTTCCATCTCCCTTGAAAACTAGTTTTATTTTCAAAAAACAACATTACAAAAAAGTGATTCTCATCGTATAACACAATTTTTTTTCCATGAAGGATAAAATTATAATTCTTTCGAAATTAGATTTTTAACTCTGATATCTAGTGCTTTCACTTAGTTAGATAGTTTTTTATTGAATATTTTTTCTTTAATCAAGTTTCAAAGTCAAACCAGTTATAATTCAAACATAGTGTGACCGTATAACAGAACCTTTTTTGTATGTATCAAAATTCTTTTTTTTTTTGTTGGATCAAGGACTTCAATATCTGGTGCACTCATATTTTTCAATTTTTTTTTATAATCTTCTATTTTTCCACATTTTCAAAACAAAGAAATTGATTTTCGATGAAAAACCTACATTCACAAGAAATAAAAAATAAATATAACAATCAAATTAAATTTAATTAAAATAATAATTTTTTGGAAGTTTATAATAAGGACTACATACTTGCAAAAAAAATAAAAATTAATTGATTTGATCCCCCAAAAGGTAAATCAAAAGTGGTTTCTTATGAGCATTTGGATAGGTGTAAATGAGGCTCCATTATAGGTATGTTTTAAAACTAGCGAGGTTCTATCCAAGGGGGATTGGTCTAAGCTGGTTTGATGAAACCCTCTTCAATTAGAATCCTTTAAATGGAACTTTTCAAGGCTTAAATCATTATATTTTCTAAAAAATATGTGATTTCAACAAAAAAAAATGATCTCCCAATGAGTGTAAACCATTATTGTGGCAGCACCCTCACGTCTAGAAATGTTTTTATGATCTCATATTCTTGTTGTGTTGTGTGATTGTCATGATTAATTATTGTGATGCCATATTTTTGAGTAAAGTTTTGTCTAATAGGAGAGGTAAGAGGAGATAAATAGCTCAGATTTTCTAAACTCTCATCAATTGGTTCTTCTAGCACTATATGAATGCAATTTTTTAGATTTTAAGGATGACAATTGAGTGATTATGTAACAAGATGAGAATGCAAACTTGAAATTTAAACCATACATGAAATGGGCTAATTTAAGCTAGATATAATGAAATACATGTTACAAAAACTCAACCAACTAATACAGATAAGTAATGGCACCAAACAAAAGCTTAAAAACAATGTTTTTAGTTCTATAAAAGTTAGTTTCAGGGGTGAAAATGGATTGATTCTCCCAAGGTGGCGAATGAGTCCAAGTGGGGGTTTTTTGAGAATTTTTAGATCTTTTTGTTGAATTTTGATGTTTGTTGTGTTGTAAGATGTAGACCTAAAATGAAAATGCAAAATTTTAGAAATTTTTAATGATCTAAGATTTAGAAATGCAACCTATTATGCACTTTCACTAATGCAAAATTTGAAACTCTAGAATGCAACTTAACTAATGCAAACACTAATGAAAAGTAAATACAAGCTAGATATAGGATGATGAAAGAATACAAATCAGAAATGAAAAGTATTCTAAATTCAAGTTCACCAAAATGTAAACAAAGATTTTAGCACCCAAAATGCTTGTGACCCTTCTAGGGTTTTTCACCTAAAAGGGTAAAGATTTGGGGCCAAAATGCAATGTTACATTCAAAGATTGATATGATATGGGTGTAATGTTCCTAGATGAGATGATCTAAATGCAAGGAATTGATAAAATATTTCAATTATGTATGCAAGACTATTGAAATGCAAGTTGTTTGAAAACACATTACAAAATGCAAAAACACCTAGAAATGAATGTAAATTGTAACAAAAATTGATGAAATTGAATGTGTGCACCTAAGAACTTGCTAGAGACTAAGAATTACTTTCAAAATGTTTTTTATGCTGAAAATTTTACCTATTGAGACTCATTCACCATTCTAGGCGAATTAGTCCTAGATCTAGGAAATTGTTCCAGAGCCCATTTCAAACAAATGGGATCCAAAACAATAGAAAAAAAATTAGGTTTGGTAGTGGGAATAATTTTCCACTAATGGTGAATCATTTGGATTTTGAATTTCTAAAAATCCAAAAGTGGAAACTGAAGCCCTTAGTCTACACTTCAGTTCCTAATAGGTGTCTGCCTTCAAAAGTCTTATTTTTGGCACTAAAAGTGACTTTTTACTGATATTTTGACTTGGTCAACAAGGAGATGTCTTCAAAAACTTTGTAACTTTATATTTAATGATTCCCAAGTCTTGAATATGCTTATATTTGCAAACACACATGAAGAGAAGGAGAAATGTTGAATGTTAGGGCATGGGGGTTTGCCTTGGTCAAACCCATTTTTAGGTAATTAAACTAGTATGAATAAATAATGTAATGAAGCATACAATAATGGAATTAATACCTTGCCATGATGATTGACCTTGAACTTATTCAACAAAAGATGAATATTTTTCCCTTGAATGTCTGAAAAATGCTAACTTGAATGACTTGGAATGTTAAAACCCCAACTTGCTTGACTTGAAATGAAAGACTGGTGCATGCATAATGATATTGGTTATGAATTAGGGTTTAGAGGCTCGTATTTATAGGAAATCCACCTAATTTTCTCATTAATTTGATCCCTAAGGCTAACATGGAGAAAAATAAAACTTAAAATCCAACTTTTCCTGCTTAAACCACAAAAACGGGTCAAATGGGACTCATTCACCATGAAGGGTGAATGGGTCCTACTTGGATGGGACTAATTCACCCCTAATGGTGAATGAATCCCACAAGGGTCATTTTGTTAGCTGGAATGTTGGGAAGCAAGAAAATTAGGTTTATATGATGACTTAGTTGGTTATTTCATCAAATTATGCTTTGGGATGCACAATATAGTGATTAAATACACTTTACAACACTAAAATGAGGTCCACTTAGCCTAGAAAGGCACAAAATCCAATGTGAATGTGTAAGACACATTACAACACTAGATTAAAGTTAATTTTAATTTAAAAGCATTCTATATTGGTGTGAATGCAATTAAATATGTTTTTATAATGTTGAATTAGGGAAAGTTGTGTTCATTAAGTCTAGATAGGCATGAAATTTTTTTACAACACTTTACAACACCTTCACAAGACATTGTTAAATGCATTTTATTCAGTTTGTAAGGGTCCAAGACCCAATGTGGATGTGGAAAACACCTCACAACACCAAATTGAGGCCTCATTAAGTCCAATTTGTCATCAAATAATCCAAAATCAAGTAAGAAAAAAGGGATACTTTTCCATCTCCAAAAGGTTTAATTATTTTTTGGAAGCTTTTATACTTGTGAAAGCACTAGCTTTGAAATTTTGAAGAATTGTTAATTTATAATGGTTTCTTTATAGAAAGGGAATTTCAAGAAATTAAGTGATGTTGTTCTCAAGCATCTTAGTGAGGAGAATCTATTGCCATATTTGTATAATTAATTTCCTATTCTAGAAACACATAGTAGGTATACAATTTGGAAAGAATTTAGGGCTAGAGTCTATGGAGTTATTTTTGAGCATATCAATGAAGAGGACCTTTTGGATTCATTTTGTCATTTTGAGAGCCCTTAAGATCTTTGGACTTACCTTCGAGAATCATTTGTCTATATTGATACCCTACCATCTCTTGATGACCCTCCTTCCAATTCCAATGTGTCTCTTTATTCTTTAGAGAAAATAGACCATGCTTGTGATCATTTGGAGGTTTTTGATACTTTAGATGAGGTCGTGGTTGTTTTGGAGGTTCCTAATTCTTTGTTAGAGATAGTTGATCCACCTTCATTGAGTACTTCCATCATTCCTGAACAACATGATTATCATTGTCTTCCTAATTGGGGTTTCCTATTTGTTAGGCATTGGTTCCTATTTGTGGAGTCCCACATTTTAGATTTGGAGGACACATTTGAGGGATTATCTCTCCCCTTTGAGGACAATTTTTGCACAACTATTATCAAACTATCTTGGTCTTTGGGTCTTGTTCAAAATTATGTTCTAGTAGTACCCTTTTTGTTAGTTCTATTGTGATTAGGCATGTTCTTGATTGGTTCATGACATCATTTTCCAAGGTCTTGGTGAAAATGAGTAGATTTCAAATAAGTCATCATACATCTTCATGCTTCCTTCTTTCAATTCTTATTCAGAATGGGAAGCATACCTGCATTTGTACTTAGTTTTGTTTTTTCCAAAAGAGAGACAAGTTGTTTGTTGACATTGGATCATGTTTTATCTTTAGGAACTTACCATTTTTTTAGGTGATTACACATTGTGGGGGGGCTATATAGTATCTATTTCCCTCTTATGGGGGGGTTATTGATTGTATATACATGATGCATGTAGTACTTGGGGGTGTGATTGAGTCCTCCAACCATGTATCATTTTTTGTTTTGTTTTCTCTCTTTTAGAGAGGGGTTTTTTCCCACAATATTTTTCTCCTTTTCTCTAGTAGTGAGAGGGGTATGTGCAGGATCATGATGGGCCAAAAAGTGGTAATATGATGGCTTTTTGTAGGGTATGTGGCTGACGAATTTTGTTTTACCCAGACTTGATGAAATGAAAAGGGTTTTTAGAGGATATTCTCAACTTTCCACCAATATAAATTATGCTTTAATTTGAATTTAATAAATAATTACTATTTATTTTCTATTTGAATTACAACTAGACTCCTGATTGATAGGTTGATTGAAAAACATATATAGATTTCAAATTGTATCTAAGTTTTTGAATCCAAAATATGTGTCACATTCTATGCTTCATATACTATAGGATTAAAAAAAAAAGAAATGAATTTCATGAAGTTTTGACCAAGTTAAGGTTGTTAGACGTACGAGTTTTTTTTTTTTAAAATTTGTAATAAAAAATTCATAATTAATTATTTACTTGGAAAAAAATTATAAAAAAATATACATCACATGGAGACATGAGTCCTTTACTTATATCCAAAATATTATAAAAAAATATTATAATTTTATTGTGGTTAGGGTGGTCAGATAGACAAGTACTTCTTATTTTTTCCCTGAAATTTAAGTACTACTGCATTGTATTTTCAAATTTTCACCAAATAGATTTTTATTTATTTATAAATAAAACTAGTAGTTTAGAAACTACATTCAATTTGCTAAAAATTCTATTCTTTCATATTTTTAAATAATATAGATAACTTATTCAAATTTTTACATCAAGTTGTCTAACTCTAATTTTTCTTAATTTGTTGCCACTTAAGGGCCTATTTTTTCCATGATGATCCTATACATACCTAGAGATTGAATTGTAAATGGGTACCTGACATGGTTGTGTATCTGGGACCCATATTGCAGATTTTTCATTTTTGCATCTTTATTCTCCCTAAGTTTGAACTTAAGGGGGGTGTTAGTGTATTTAAGTTTATCTTAGGGTAATTACTTCGGGTGGTTTTTTCTTATAGAGTATTTTTCCCACCCATCATTAGTTTTCATACCTTTATAAGGTACTCTATACATTATGTATTTCATAGCATCTCAATTCATTCACTCATTTTGGTGAAATAGTGTATTTGATTCTCTCTATCTTGTGAAGGATTTTTTGTTGTAGATGGTGCACCTAGGAAGTGGATGACACCAACAGTTAATTATACATAATATATAATTATATGTTTATTTATATTATTCATATATGTAAATTATTATTATTTCTATATATCTTCATCCTTGTTCTTACTATAATGTAAAATCGGGTAATTTTATGATGACATTTGCTTTCAATATTTTATTTATATAATTTTGCATAGCATATCACCTAATTTAATTAGATTGTAAAACCAAGGGAAAAATATAAAAAAGAAAATTACACAACCTTGTAATTTCATATTGCATTTTTTACCCACTTTTGTGTGTATCTATCCTAGCATATTTATAGGATCATTTAGCCATTTCCTTAGCTCTTTCCACTAGGATTCCAAGCACATGCCTTTTGTAGTTTTATTTGTGTAAAATTATACTTCAACTATGTTAACCTTGTCAATTCTTATTGTTTATCATTTTTGGGAGTTATAATTGTCCAAACACTATCATAATGCACCAATGTCCAAATGATGTGCTAGCATCATATGATATTTTCTTGTTTTGTGATCATTTATAATCATTTCACCACATTTTTCATGCTTAAATTGGTGGTTACTAATCTGCAATGAAGCTAAATGACTATACAAAATTTACTAATTTACTAATTTTGCATGCATCAAAATCTCAATAATTTTACTAGAAACCATAAAATAGTTTTGGATACAAAAATTAATGTTAATACACCAACATACACGAATAATCTCTTAAAGTTTATTGTAGTACTCTACAACCAATACAACCAACAAAATTTCCCTTGATTTTTCTAGCAAGTTGAGATGATTTTATTCTTCTTATTTCCTATTCTTCCCATCTCATTTTATTTCTTTCATTATTGTAAAATCCGTTGTTTTGCTTGGAACCTTAGAATTTTTTATTTTTTTTTACACACTCATATACCTACTAGTTTTTCACTCCTTGTAGATCCACAAGTTTAATCCATAGATTTTTCACTACCTTTAGCTCTTATATACACATAGGATCAAATCACACACTTTTTTTTTATCTTCTTAAATTTCCATGGAGTTCAAAGGCCTAAGTGGGGTCTTTACCATTTGTGGCAATCTACTAAGTAGCCTTAACATCTCATCTCTTTTTAGTTTAAGGTATGATTTGGAATTCTTCATCACATGGAGGTTTACATCTTCTTTTCCCTCTATTTTTATCATTTTACATTTCTCAAAATTCAATTTTAAATTTCCTTTTATCATTTTCTATCATTCCTAGAGTTGCTATTATCACTTTATTTTGATATGTGCATTTTTTAGGTGAAATACACGTTTACTAGAATATCATGTTGTAGCAATAATACAATTAACAATGTGTTGTGAAAATGTCTACATATTGCACAAACCTCCTCAATAATGAGCTTCAACTTTCATTTTTGAGTTTTATTTTCATTGCTATTTTTTTTTCTAGATTATGCTTGTAAAAATTCTATGTTGTTTTAGTTGAAGGAAAAATATTTTTATACTATAAAATATTTCTAGGATAGTCTAGTTGATTTGGATCTTTTTCATCAAACAATAGTAAAAGAAATAACCCAATAATGATACATTTTAATTTCAAAACATAGACTCATCCTAGAGTAGTGTAGCAAAATCATTTAATTTAGAGAATAAGGAAACTTTCTAAGATTAATTATGTTTTCGTACATTAAGATTACATAATCTATGATTTCCTTTGAAAATTTCCTAGTTCTTCTAAATCAACACCTAAGATGAAGACCGTAATATTTCTATTGTACAACACACATATTAGGTGACTTAAACATGATTTATAGCCTTACTTTCTTATAGCTATGTAAGAAATTTATAAAAGGAAAGAAAATATTGTAAGGATTTTGTTAAAGGAAATCTTTAATAACCTCACTCATTTCTCCAAATCTTATTTTCTCTTGTAAGTGAGCAACATTGAATTTAAATTTGAATCTTCATGATTCAAGCATCATTTATATGATGTTCTAAATTGACCTAGGTCTATCTTGACTCCCATAGAAATGATCTACATCGATAAGGTAGTTGTAGACACACAAAATTGGCATAATGCATTCAACTAGGTCATATTCATCCATTTGGAAAATAAATCAAGTTTATTTATCAATCTCCTAAAGTCATCAGTTTAAATGAAATAAATCTACTTGATCCCATCACCCTCCTTTTAATTAAATAAATCAAGCTCTTTATTTAATTAATCCCTAAATACATTTTCCATAATTTTCTGATTTAAATAAATCAAATATCTAAGTCAAAGAGGTCAAACTCATCCTAATCATCAGCCTAGCTAATTAATCTTGATTAAATGCTAATCCTCACCACTTGCATTATGAAGATTATGCCACTTGCATGAATAAATCAATTTATTGATTTATTTAAATCATCATTTTCACTCAACAAAGCATTTATGGGGAATATTCCCTCAAGTTTGAAAAACATTACAAGTTGACTTGTCCCTCCAACATTACATTTTTTTATCATTTTCTTGTCCCCCACTCATCTTGCCTCTCAAATTCAAATTTGAAACTCCCTCTCTTGGGCACACTTCCCAAATCTTGCACATGCATCAACCACTCACCACTTGACAAGTGTCTTCCTCTCATTTGTCCAATCTTTGACCCACATTGATCCATTTTGAGCATTCGTCCAATTTGGGAATCTACAAATAGAGGCATCATTCTTCAAGCAAATCCTCCACAATCAGCTACATCTCTTGCAAGGTCACTCTTGAGAAATGATCTTGTCCATCATCATCATTGGCTTATCTAAAGGGGTTGGGAAAGGGCTATTTTCTACAATAGCACCAATCCACCATGAGATAAACATACATCATGCTTTTTAGTTTACTTTTTTTGTCATTTATTTGCATTTGGAAAACATTAATGTATTATTTCATGAGGATCTTAGGTTTGCAGTTCCGAACTAATTAACCAAGCTAATGGTAATTATTGTTTGAGGAACATTGTAGATTTAGGGTCCTCAAATAAAATTATTGCTTTGAAGGATAAAATGAATGTGTTCCTTTATTGTTTTGTAATTATTTACACAAAGTAATATCATCAAAAGAAGTATGCGCTTCTCTCGTACCTCACGGCGATCTTGAGAATCAAAAGGCTTTTGGTGACATTAAGTTGGGTAAATAATTGCCTATACACACTTTGATATAGGTTTAAAATTGAACATCTTGTGGGAGTGTGAGTAAACTTATTGTGTGTGTTCTCCCTTTGTTTCTAAATGAAGGTTGATCAAACTATGAATAAGTTTTCTTACTTTTGTCTATCTTAGAGAGCCTACCTCTGGGAAAAAGTACTCACCCAAGGGAATGACTCAGCCGGTAACACTCTAAAGCCAAGAGTATTTCCAGCTAGGATATAAATGTGGGTATTGGAAGAAACGCCAGTATTATGTAGTTGATTCCGACAAGATGGATCTAAAAGAGACTCTTGCCGTATGGGTCAATCTCCACGAACGGAAAGTGCTTACTAGAACCCATGTGCTAGAATTTTCCAAAATCCTTAATCTATTTGTTGACGCAAGAATGGTCATTTTGAAGCTGCCCCACACTTTTACAGTCTTTAGTAGAAATGGAAAACATGCCATGGGAGTTTCATGGGTGTTGATGCTTGGCTGCCCTATATAAGTGAGTACTGTGGAGGGGAGCCAGTGGGGTCAAGCATCTAACCATTTGCTAAAGATAAGCGTAGCTGGACTTGTCCAAGTGGGGATTCAACAAATATTGTCTTACACATCCATAGGGTTTGTACTTATCTTGGTTTGAAAACACAGTGCTTTATTCAAAAACATTTGCAAACAAACATTCAACATGATTCTCAAGATTTCAAACCCTTTAGGAGGCAAATACCATTGACCAAATTCTCATTTTATTGCTTGCTCTTGGTATTACATCCTTAGAGGTTTCTAAACACTTGAGTTTACATCTCAATTTTCCCCCTAAAGTTAAACAATAGGTAATGTTTTCCTTAAATTCATCAAAGTTTTGCATACTATACCTTGAGAAATGAGACGAAGTTGAGACATTGAACATTCAATTTGAAAACTAATCAAAAGTGTGTTTGTGGTAAAAAGAATCCATTAAGCAAAGATTAAAGACAATTGGACCCCGCACATGTGTCTCCAATGATTTCATGAAAAATCAAGATCAAGAAATCGAAGGTGAAAGCCCTTAGTCTGATAGCCCATAAAGAACATCTCTCTATGTTATACAAAGTTAGACAAAGACTGCTTTTCAACTTTTACAAGAAGGATTCAAGAAACAATCCCGGTTTGTATTCATTCTATTACTGCCAAAACCCAAATCTTTTCAGAGAGTTTGAACATCTTGTTTAGAGAAAAGCTTGTTGTTCAATACCTAGACCTAGGAAAACAAAGTTTCTTTCTAGGTTCATCTTAGGATCAAATAAAATCAAAATCCTTTTCATCCATCTTTCAAAAACATAAAAAAAAGACCATCTCATAATCACCTTTTGAAAATCTTGGAATCATCCCTAATACTAGGATTTTTTGGACAAAATCAAAATCATCAAAATCTTTGAGATGAAATCCTTGAAAAAATGATCAAAATCACATTGCCTAGGTATGTGTAGATGCATCCTTTTGCATATGCTTAGACAAGAGTTATCAAAACCATCTCGTTTAACTTAGTATATGAAGATGAATCCTTCGTCATATGGTTAGTGAAACTATCATCTTGTTTGGATAAGTGTGGGTAGATGCATCCTTCTCCTCACACATATTCAAATTATCATCATTTGAGAAAATCCATCCTTAGATAATCATCCAAACATCTTAGGATCTATTTCCTCAAAATCCAAATCCTAATCAAACTCAAGGACAAAATCCCAAAATAAAAAACAAGTCAAAATCAGCAATTCCTAAAAGCCTAGTGCCTCATTCAAGATTTATCAAAAGACAAAACCATTTGTATCATCCATCCCTAACATCATCATATCATCACCTTTGATCCTCAAAGCATCCTAGAAACTTTCTACTTTGGTGCATAAAATAAATATCAATCCAAAGAAGTCAAGAGATTCATCTCCCATTCTTGAAAATTGATCCTTGTTTTATGGTTCAAACTAGATCTCAATTCAAGAAGAGCATGGAAACCAACAAAGAAACACCTGCTTCAAGTGATTTAAGCCAAAACATGCCTTAAATGAATCCCATTGGGTCTGGAAACCTCACAGTTGACATTTCAACATCATCGCAAAACCCACAAGAGGAAAACCAAGGAGAAGATCTTATCTTTGGAATGATTCATGATGAAATGACTGAAATGTTACAAAATCCCGAAAACCATAAGATCGTGAATATCATGATGAAGCTTAACCCTTCGTTATAAATGCTTGAACTAACAAAGCAAGGGGCCAAATTGCCGTCAGATTTTGACATGAGCACCATAGTGGAGACATCTTTTACTCCAATCTCATCGACCATTCCCATCTCATCTACACCCCCATCCCAAGGCATTGTGCAAAACATTCTGCAAAACATGACATCTATTGCTCCAACCCAACCCAACGTTAATAAGGGAAATACACTTCTCCAGGCTCTTCAAGCACATCCCCTTGTTAATAATCAAAACTTGGATGCAAATAACACCTTGGAACAAAACATACTTGAAAACCCATTACAAAAGAATGTTCCTCTCACTTTCCACTGCGATCCATCATCATCCTTTTTTCTTGCAACACCTCAGAATCTTCTCCTTGCAAATGCGCAAGAGGAAGGAGTCATGTTTGGACTAGGGGGCATCTTTGACATGACAACATTTTCACAAGAATTGGAACCCCTCACATTCCCACCACTTCCACCATTACCATCATCATCCAAACCACTCCTCGGTTTCGGGCTTCCCCCTCTACCAAATAATAATCAAATCACTATCCCAAATATCAATCAAAGCATCATACCAAACACTCAAAATTTGTCATTGATATTGCAACAACAAATGACAAACACACAAAAAAATGCGCGACAGCATCAAACATCCCCTTAACATCACAAAACATGATCTCCCAAGGACTAACTACATCAACAACACCATCCATCATGAAAAACACCAATACCACACTCACGAAAACCATTCCAAATCCACATCCACCTCCACCACCACCAATTTCAACAACATCAAGCCAATAGGATGCCGCATTGCAAGCTGCTTTTCAAAGAGGATATCAACAAGTTCAGAAACAAAAAGCCAAACAACTAGCTGCTCAGCAAGACGCTCAAGCTGTGCATACTACCCAAATAGCACAAGCCACGTTACAAGTGCAACAAGCCCAAGCATTGTTACAACAACAAAAAAAAAAAGCTGCCCAAGCTGCTCAAGCATTACAAGCATTGCAAGCACAAAAGGCTGCGCGAACCCTACTACAACAACAACCAGCACAAGTGCAAGCCACACAAATAAAAGCTCAAGGGAAAGCTCAATATCAAGCACAACAAGCTCAATATCAAGCACAACTTCTTGCACAAAGACAAGCAGTGCAATTACAAGCCTATCAACAAGCATTAAAGCAATATCAGGAATAACAAGAAGCAACACAATTGGTGGCCTAACAACAAGTGTTGTTGGAACAACAACAAGCACAACAACAAGTGCAACAACAAGCACAAATCCTAGCACAACAACAACAAGATCAACAACAAGCGTTGTTCATACAAAAGTAGGTGGAAGCCTACCTCGCTCGACACAACATACAAATACCATCAAACAACATGCCAACCAACCCACCCATCCAACCCACAATTCAAATATCCCAAAACACTTTTATCCCACCCCTTGATCCATAAAATGATGTGACAACACAAATCAGGTTGCTTTCGCAACAAGTGCTCGATATGCAATCTAAGTGAACAACCAAAACACCAAGGTACTTGTCTCCCTATCCATTTGATAGGAGCTTAGAAATGAAACCATTTCCCAAGGGATTCGAAATACCTAAATTTGACAAATATCGAGGGATGGGAAACCTCAAAGATCACATCATGGAATTCTAGGTTCATTGCATGGAAGTCGCATATGATGATACTTATTTGATGCGGCTATTTCCTAGAAGCTTGGCAGGTACCACCATAGAATGGTTCTCTCACTTACTTTCAGGTATTAAAACATTCCAAGAAATTGGGGATGTATTCATTAAAAATTACGCATGTAACATTACAATGGATGTCAGTCTTGAAGAACTATACACTCTAAAACAAGGAAATAATGAATCTTTTGCCTCATTCCTTCAACGATGGCAATCCAAGGCCAATTAGAGCAAGTGGACCATGCTAGAAGAACAACAAGTCTACACCATCATAGCCAACCTTGAAAGCCGCTTATCATTTCATCTCAAGGTTTAGGGAATCGGCACACATGATCAACCGATTTCCAAGGTGCTTAGCATCAAAAGAGCCCTTGTGACTCAACCTACGGAACCAACATCATATCATGAACAACAAAACAACTGCCCATCATCCAATTATAACGATAAAACTCACACATGGGCAAGGAACAAGAATGTTACTAATGATGGTGTCATAGATGCCAAAGTGGTCATTAGTGGTCCACGCCAAAACACACCCATACCGTAAATCCAAAATCAACACCAAAACACCCATCACACAACATATCAACCCAATAACAATCCTACTATCAATAACCTCAACGATCAAAGAGGAACACCCCAATGCAAGAGTTATCCAAAAAAAAAAATACACTACTTTGGGGGAACCACTTGAAGACATCATGAAAAAGCTCATTAATAAAAAACTCATCAAAGCACCTACATTTGAAAATTACCAAAAACTTGATGTCAAACCCCCTTGGTACAATGAAAATCAACTTTGCAAATTTCATAAGATCAAAGGTCACACCACAAACAATTGTATGAGACTTAAAAATATCATTCAAGATCTCATTGACAAAAGAATCATAAATGTGGTACAACCTACAGGCAATCAAGATCTTAAAATCTACACGAATCCAATGAAAAATCATGGCAATAAGGGGAATAGCAACAACAAAGATAAAGGAAAAGGCAGCATAAATCATGTATATGAAATAGTTGTCGCTTCCCTAAATGAAGACTACATGGTCCTCACCATCAAGGGTGCCCATGCCGAAGATTGTGGAGTCACCACAAGACATGGCAAAGTCACCATTATAGAATCATCCCAACCAAACAGAGCTCCTTCATCTACATCCGCTCCTAATGGTTACAATGTAGTAGATCAACTCAAGAGAACACCAACACACATCTCCATTATGGAGTTGTTAAAAATATCATCAGCACATAAGAGGATCCTTGAGCAAGCATTAGCCTCATCCATCATCCCCGCATATCTCGATGTGGAACAATTCCAAGCTATGGTCAGAAATATCATTACGCCTAATCTTCTTATGTTCTCCAACTAGGATTTCCCCACCCAACCATCTCACAACCATGCACTTCACTTGGAAGCCATTGTGAAGAAGAGAAAAATCAAAAGGGTCTTGGTGGATGGAGGTGCAGGTTTGAACATCTGTTCTCTTAGCCTCATCAAGTAGTTGAAGATAGCAGAGGATTCCATTGACAAAGGTAAAGGCATCACGATAAGAGCATATAATGACCAAGAAAGAGTGTCTCAGGGCATGATTAAACTCCCCATTCAAGTAGGGCCTACCATCATGGAAACCACCTGTCAGGTCTTGGATCTCGATTTTCCATATAATATCCTCCTCGAATGCCCATGGATCCATGCAATGAAAGATGTAGCATCAACCTTCCACCAATGTGTGAAATTTACACATAATGGACAAGAGGTTACCATTCATGGGGATCCCAAGCCATTTTCATATTGCAAAAATCTTGAGGCCAAGTACTACAAAATCCCCCAAGTGCCAAAGAATGATGAGGGCCCATTTAAATCATACATCGACCCCGCCACCCTCGCATCCACCTTTGTGATAGAGACACCCGCCATTCCTACCATCTTTGACATTGAGCTCATTATACAGGAGGATGGCTGTGGAAGCTATATGCTCCCTAACAATGCTTTTGTGATACGAGAGTTACCATAATCTCCTCGGTCATGAGGATGCCCATGACAAAATCAAGCTTCCACATCTCAAACATCTCGTGAAAACTATCCTGAATTCACAAGTTGGGGAGATCTTGGCCAAGAGGACATTGAGACAGATCTATCTTGCATGCTATACCAAGATGAGAGACCAACAACTAATTTACCAATGGATGAAAGAAGCAAAGGTTTCCAAATGATGCTTGCAATGGGTTACGACAAAAATCAATGATTGGGACAAAACAACAATGGCCTTACAATACCTATCATGCCAGAGACACCACCCATAACAAATCTTGGTCTTGGATGTACCCCTCTGAGAATAACCATACGTGGCCGAAGTCCTCCAGTTAGAGCTGCCAATGCCTCTCCTCAACCAATGCTAGTACAAGTACACTCACCAATAGTCACAGGTAGCAACACACATAACTTCATAACTGAGCCCCATATTAGTAGCAATGATGAAGATATCATATCCACTCTCCCTAGGTTATTTGAAGATACCACTATGTGGATGATTAGTACCCTCTCCTTCGAATCCGATCATCAAAACCACGAGATTTGTTTAGTGTACCCTCAACTGATCGACTATGACCAATGAGGACCACTAGTTCTCGATACATTTGAAAACAATAAGGCCCTCTCAGAATTCATGGGATTGAGGGATAACATTCTGGATGGGGATATAAGGTAGGGTTTATAATGTAATTAGACACACAGGCTTATTACAGGGAAACGATTGAATCCTTCAGTCGCAAAAGTGAGAAACTAAGAATCATATGCAAGTCCTTGAGTGAAAACCACACTATGGAACTCTCTGACAAGAAAATAGTAAAAATAAAGGACACATCTAATGGTGAAAACCTCTCGGAGGCACCCAAGGATGAAGGATTCAATCTTCCTTTAAGGGCTATTCATCAAGAGAAATCCACAGTTTTGGCTGAAACGTGCAATCTTGTCAACCTAGGAATAGAAGAGACTCTGCATATCACATTTTACACAAAAACACTATTGTCAGAAGAGTAAGAACAACTAGTAGTATTCCTAAGGGAGAGGCAAATAAACTTTGCATGGAGTTATGCTGACATGCTAGGGCTTGACCCAAAGATTGTGGTCCATCACTTAGCGGTGTATCCAGATGCAAAACCTGTCAGACAAAAACTCTAAAAATGCATCCTCAAATTGCCTTGTTGGTCAAAATGGAGCTCAAAAAGTTGCTAGATGCAGGATTTATCTGACCAATTGATTATCCAGAATGGGTGTCCAATTTGGTACCTATTTCAAACCCTGACAGAGCCATCAAAATTTGTATGGATTTCAGAGATTTGAACAAAGCATGTCCCAAGGATGACTTTCCACTTCCCAATATTGATATGATAGTGGACATGATAGCAGGGCATGAGATGCTATCACTAATGGACGGATTTTTAGGATACAACCAGATTATGATAGCAAAAGAAGACCAACATAAAACAACTTTTACTTGTCCGTGGGGGACCTACTGCTGGAACATGATGCCATTCGGCCTAAAGAACACAAGAGCAACATATCAAAGGGCCATGACATTGATCTTCCTTGACATGATTCACAAAACAGTTGAAGACTATGTTGATGACATCCTAGCTACGTCAAGAAAGAGAAAAGATCATATAGCAACCCTCAGTGCTATCTTTGATAGTTTAGAGGAATACAAAGTTAGACTAAATCCCAAGAAGTGCGTCTTCGGCGTACAAACAGGTAAATTACTAGGATACATAGTCTCCATGAGCGGTATCGAAGTAGATCCCGCAAAAGTAATATCAATCCTTGAGATGGAAGCACCAAAGACATTGAAACAACTAAGAGGTCTCCAAGGTAGGCTCCAATCCATTAGAAGGCTCATAGCACAACTAGCGGATAAGCAAAACCCATATTCTCACCTACTTCACAAGGGGGTAGCATACAAATGGGATACAAAATGTGAAGAGGCATTCAACAAAATAAAATAATATCTATTGACACCACTAGTTTTAATGCCACCTATCCTGAGAAAGCCATTGATCTTATATGTGTCAGCAACAACATCAACCCTTTGAGCTCTCTTGGCTCAGCATGATGAAAACAGAACTGAGAGGGCTATCTACTATATCAGCAGAACAATGGTCGGTCATGAGCTAAACTATTCATTTATCAAGAAAGCATGTCTCACAGTAGTGTTTGCCTCTCAAAAATTCAGACATTACATGTTGGCACACAAGATAAATCTTATTGCCAAAATTGATCCCCTCAAGTATCTACTATCAAAGGCAATGCTCACGGGTAGAATGGAAAAATGGGTAATGATATTATCAGAATATGACATTGAGTATGTGGAGAGGAAAGTAATCAAGGGACAGGTCATCATAGATCAACTAGTAGAACCACCTATTTATGCTGAGAATCCTCTTGTCTCAAAATTTCTAGACGAGTCCATCTTTAACCTCAACATAGCTAATCATTGGAAACTATACTTTGATGGTTCATATACACAACATGGATCAGTGACTGGTGTCTTCTTCATCACCCCACAAGGAGATTGCATACCAAGGTCATACAAACTAGCATTTCCTTGCACCAATAACATTGCGGAATACGAGGCTCTGACTATAGGTCTTAGAATAGCAGTGTAATGGAACATTATGGCTCTCAAAGAATATGGAGACTCTCAGTTGATCATAAATCAATTCAATAATGAATATTAGACCAAGGATGATAAGCTTACTCCATACAAGAAATTGGTGGAGACTCTCAAGGAATCTTTTATAGAAATAACATTTGAGCAAATTCCTAGAGCCAATAATAGAGCAGCAGATGCCATGGCAACAATTGGGTCTCTACTGGATATCCCCAACAATGTTCCAAAATACAAATTCCTAATCGAGCAGCTTCTCATGCCCACATTCAAGGTACCATAATTAGAATTCATGTGCAAAATCATTGGTCCTAATGATCCTTGGTACCATGACATTTACACATATCTACGTATAGGAGTCATACCCATTAACCTCTCGTCAAACCTAAAATGAACCTTTGTCAAAAAGGCATCTAGATTTGTCATCCTAGGAGATAGCTTGTACCGTAGAAGCATAGAAGGTACCTTGTTACTCTGCTTAAATGCTAAGGAGGCATTAACCACTCTAACCAAAGTTCATAACGGTATTTGTGGTTCCCACTCGAGTGGAATGACCATCGCTAAGAAACTGCTGAGGATGGGGTATTATTGGCCCACAATGGAACAAGAAGCACATGATCATGCCAAAAAGTGTCTACAATGTTAGTAGCATGGGGACCTCATCCATGCTCCAGCTCAAGAGCTTCACCCAATCATCACACCATGGCCCTTCTCGCAGTGGGGACTCGATCTCATTGGGAAAATCACACCCACCTCATCCAATGGCCATAAATTTATGATAACTACAACTGAGTACTTCACAAAGTGAGTGGAAGCCATACCCATGACATATATTATTGGAAAACAATTTTTAAATTTCATTCTGAACTATCTCATGTATGCCACTATGGTGTTCCACAAGCCATTATCTCAAATAATGGAACACCATTCAAAAATTAGGATGTCCGCAACTTATGCAAAAAATTCAAAATCCAACATCACTTTTCCACCCCATACTATCCCCAAGGCAATGGCCAAGCAGAAGCTAAAAACAAAACCATATTGAAAATCCTCAAGAAAATAGTCAATGACGCAGGTCGTGACTGGCATCTACAGCTTAATCCCACCATCTAGGCCTATCGAACTAGCATCCGCACACCCACTAGTGCCACCCCCTTTTCCTTGGTCTACGGATCAGAAGTGGTACTCCCCATTGAGATCGAGCTCCCATCCCTCAGGATATCACTGCAAAACATCATCATGGATGAAGAATATTGAGTGTCAAGATTGAATGAGCTAGAGCTACTGGATGAGAGATGGATAGATGCTTTAAATCATTTGCAAGTCTATCAGAATAGACTCAAATAGAGCTACAACAAGAAAATAAGAAGTAGGAATTTCCAAGTCAAAGAATTGGTCTTAAAAGAAAATCAAAAGAATGTCCCAAACCCAAGCAGCAAAGGAAAATTCGAACCTAATTGGTTAGGACCTTTCGTCATCACAACAAGTTACAAATCAGGGGCATATCAGTTATCAACACATGAAGGGGAACCTCTGTAGGAGCCCATGAATAACTCCCATCTCAAAAAGTTTTATGCCTAAATATTTGAAGGTATAGAACCAAAAAATCCAAAAAATCAAAAAATATCCTGAAAAAATGGTTACTTCGGCGAAAACTTGGCAAACTGGCGTTTTGGTAACAACAAAAAAATAAAAATAAAAACAAAAAAATCCAAAAAAATTAAAAAAAGGATCAAAAATAGTAAAGAGAAAAATTGTCCTCTAGTGCAAACCACTTTGGTGGCACTTTGGGCAAGTACCTCAGTGAAAACCTAGCAAACAGGCGCCTTGTGTAAATAAGCACTTTCCATCCACCAGGATCTTTGTGGCTTGTTCAACATCTTCCATCAATTTCACTTCCATCATTCATCACATTCAGATCTCCATCCATCGCTCATCCATTCACATCCGCTCCATAGCTTGGTCCTGTTTTCGTATCATGATCCCTGCTAGTACTACTCGACCCATCCTTAAGGTCAGTCTGTCTTGCCTTTATCAGAGTAGTCTATTGCATCATGCTAGGGGAACATTCTCATCGGATCAGATTCATGTATGATCTTAAAGTCCTTAAAATTAGAAAATCCAAAAACATCAAAACATCAGAAAATCCAAAAAACATTAGAAAATCAAAAAACCCAAAATTATTCAAAACATGCCAAAATCCAAAATATAGGTCAAAATTTCATTCAAAATATCAAAAATAGAGTCGTCTTGTCAAACTACGTCATCTCTGAGCTTGAACGTAGGAAAGGTTGATCTTTGATCATCCCCCGAGACATTTAGGTCAGTCTTATAGGAGTCTGTCATAATAAACTGACATCTCATCGTGTATATCATCATCTGTAAATCGGTCAAGTTGTTAGTCGAACTACATGGTCTCTGCGTGTATAACGTAGGCAAGTCTAATCTATTGATCAACCCCCAAGGCCCCTAGGATAGGTCTTTAAGTTAGTCTCTTGGTCAAAATCTCAGAAATCCCAAAAACATTTAAAAAATAAAAAATCTAAACATTTGAAAATCTCAAAAAATACCAAAAACAGCTTAAAAACATTGCAAAACTCCAAAAACATCCAAATATTTGAAAAAATCCATCCGCCTCATCTCACTTTCACCCACAATAACACCATCCATAATAAATTGGTTGTCATCCTCAACCTTTAGCGAAACAGTTAGAAACAAGTCCAGTAGATTAAATGTGAAAACCCAAAAGTGTCACTTCTCTCAAGTCTAAGTCAGTACATAAGCAAGTTGGTCAATTCTTGGTGTCAATAGTCCATCATCCAATTAGTCCCATATCAATCATCTGATAACATTATGTCGTAGGATGAATCCTTCCTACAAGGGGCATTATTTATCAGAAAGAACACTTTGGATAAACAAAATGACGTGCCCCCATCCACTAACATGTCCTAGGATGCATCCTTCCTACAATGGGCATCATTTTGGATATCACCTTGGATTCTTATCCTATCAAAACAAATCCCTTTGGCTAGAGGTATGAAGAACATTGACTTATCTACGTACTTGATCTTTTCTTTTGATTTATCTTATTGCACTCATTGCAAGGACCTCTCGATGATATCTGAACGAGGGATTTAGAGAGATAGGAATGGGGCAGCGATCATTATCTTTTGTTTGTTGTGCTTGTTGGACGTTCTTCTAAAATAACTTGGAAAATACTTGCTTTTTTAGGTACGCCCTAGCAAGGTTTCAGTATGTCAAATTTAAACAACAATACTCCTATCTGTTTGTCGAGTCAATGTCCATCGCACTAGGTACAATGCCATCCTGGTTCTTCATACCTTGATGCATTGTACCTACATGTGTAATCAAACATAAGGTAAGTAGCCCTTTTAAAATCCCAATCCTTGATAAGCAAATCATCATCATTTATCATCATCATCATCATTTATCATCATCTATCATCATCATCACCTCTAATAAAGTCTCGTCAGATCATGGACTTGTTGGATCCTTTTGTCATCATCTCATTTCCGCACTAATATAACATCACAAATGCATCCATCATGCATCCATCCTGCATCTAGAAAGTTGTCAGCATGCCACATATCATTCATGCCATACATAATAGGAAACAATGATCATTTCACATGCATTGCCTAATCATCATCATAATATAGATCTGTTATTCTAAGAATCTGCATAAATCATACATTTGCATAATCACAACATATCACCTCAACAATCTCATCCATCTCACATCAATCATCACTTAAGTTGTTTAGGATAATATAGATTTATTGTTCTAAGCATCTTAAAATCATCTCATTTGCATCATCGATCATAACCATCCATTTTGAACCTCTTTATCGCGAGATCAACCCTCAAATCGAATCTTTTTGCTCGATCTCTCGAGGGGGAAATGTACCATTGTACTTCTTTTCGCTAGGGCATCCAAAAAATTAGAAAATTTTTAAATTTTGATCACAACAAGTTTTATTCTTTGAACCAATGCAACAAGTACATTGCTTCAAAGAGGGGCAAAATGTAGACACACAAAATTGGCATAATGCATTCAACTGGGTCATATTCATCCATTTGGAAAATAAATCAAGTTTATTTATCATTCTCCTAAAGTCATCAGTTTAAATCAAATAAATCAACTTGATCCCATCACCCTCTTTTTAATTAAATAAATCAAGCTCTTTATTTAATTAATCCCTAAATACATTTTCCATCATTTTCTAATTTAAATAAATCAAATCTCTAAGTCAAAGAGGTCAAACTCATCCTAAGCATCATCCTAGCTAATTAATTTTGATTAAATGCTAATCCTCACCACTTGCATTCTCTAGATTATGCCACTTGCACAAATAAATCCATTTATTGATTTATTTAAATCATCATTTTCACTCAACATAGCATTTATGGGGAATATTCCCTCAAGTTTGAAAAACATGACAAGTTGACTTGTCCCTCCAACATTGCATTTTTTTATCATTTTCTTGTCCCCCACTCATCTTGCCTCTGAAATTCAAATTTGAAACTCCCTCTCTTGGGCACACTTCCCAAATCTTGCACATGTATCAACCACTCACCACTTGACAAGTGTCTTCCTCTCATTTGTCCAATCTTTGTCCCACATTGATCCATTTTGAGCATTCTTCCAATTTGAGAATCTACAAATAGAGGCATCATTCTTCAAGCAAATCCTCCACAATCAGCTACATCTCTTGCAAGGTCGCACTCTTGAGAAAGGATCTTGTCCATCATCATCATTGGCTTATCTAAAGGGGTTAGGAAATGGCTATTTTCTACAATAGCACCAATCCACCATGAGATAAACATACATCATGCTTTTTAGTTTACTTTTTTTGTCATTTATTTGCATTTGGAAAGCATTAATGTATTATTTCATGAAGATCTTAGGTTTGCTTGTTCCGAACTGATTAACCAAGCTAATGGTAATTATTGTTTGAGGAACATTGCAAATTTAGGGTCCTACAGTAGTGATCTGTGCATAAGAAATAAATGCATGTAAATCAATGTCAATGTGGTGAAAAAGGGATGAATATGTAATGAATCTATGTGGATTAGTTGAAATAGTAGTAAAAAGAAGACGAAATAGACTATAAACCAACCTAACACAAAAATATATTGCTTATCAATAAATCATTACATTAAGACATTAAAAAAAAATCATACGAAAATACGCAACAAAAATTGAAGTCTTTACAAGAATTCAAAAAAAAAGGGAGACCTAAAATAGAAAAATTCATTCAAAATGCCAGCAACTCCATTTACCTATAGGCAGACTCTAAGGTCCAAGTCATTATTGAGACCTCTCAAAAATGGGCAGGTATAATCAAGTATGGCAATGAAAAACCGAAAAACATTACGCAATATGCGGAGCTGAATGGTTAGTCAAAAGATCAGTCTTGAATTTGGACGTTCTTTCCAAAATAAACACTGTAATTGAACGACAGAAAATGACTATTTTCATAGAATTCTTTAAGTAACAACAACGATACTGGAGCGCGGGATTTTAAAGTCATATGACATTGGAGAAAGTCATAAGCTTTGCGAAGGGTGGGACTGTCTTTTTGGACGTTGAATATATTGTTTCAACAGCATTTTTGGGACCATGAATATATGGTGCTCACATCAGGGGAGGTTCCAGTCCTATTTAGCCAAGACTTCCTACCAAAGCAATTCAACACAATACCTCAGGAGCCGCAACTTTAGAAGAATGTAGAAATGTGTGAGTAGGACCACAACAATTCTATGAAATCCTGCTTTGCAAAAGTGAGCAGTGAAGTTGTTTGTATAGTTCAATCCTTGATTTTCTTTAATGAATCATCTCGAACTCAAACATCAACTTTCCGTGTTTGAATAAAACTAAAACGAATTGATGCATTGCTTAGGTAAATCCAATTGAGATTTCAAAACTCACGGCTCTCTCCCCCGAAAGCTATTAAAAAGCGCATCGCAGGACCATGGCGCCTAACTGTTCATTAAAAGAATCAAAATCAAATTCGCTATCATCCACATGTGCCTGGTTATTCAAAGGAACATTACTATCATCGATGCAACCATAAGGGGTAGGTAATTAGAGATTCCTTATGTAACTAGGGTCAAAATAGGGAATACATTATAAGCACTCCAAACACCCCCAACCCCACAAGACTAGAGGAAATTCCTACACTACCAAATAGGAGTTGCAGGTCAACAACATGCAACACACAATTAAATGACCAACTCGAAAAAATGGCCCATCTCCTCCATCTCTAAATTTCTTATCTTAAATAATTTTAAAGGGAGGTTCGTTCAGCTATGCTCTCTATGTGTAAAGGAAGTTAAAGGGTGGTCATTGATGTCAACCTAATTCATTTTGTGGGTATAAGCCATCAAAATCAAAGAAGATTAATATTCCAAGTAGGTTCTATTGTAGGGTGTCTCCAAGGAATTAGGTGTATATGTAGGAAGATTTCTTGGTCCCAATCATATATTTTACTTTTCAAACTTGTTGGCATGAGAGTAAGATTGTGTTAGATGAATGTAACAAAAAATTGAAAATGTTGCAAGTATTGTAATGATCTCTCTCATTTTATACATGAATATATGTAGTTATGTTGTAGATTAGTAAATATGTTTTGTTATGAAATTTGATGATCTTTGTTGTATGTAAATACATGGCTTCATAGTATTTAACTAGATTTGGTTCCTTTTAATTGTGCTATGATGTTTTTTCCCAATGGATAAGGAACCAATTTGGAACCATTTATCAATCTCAAATTGAAAAGATGTAAATCAGTAGTGTAGAGGTAGGAGTAGTTGTTTGCAATGATGATCTTGTGATATACCTATGGTTTTATTCTGAAATGAAGACAACCAATTATTTTTGGGACTAAGACATCAAGTTGGGTTTCACTACGATTAGTTTATTATTTTCATTTTATGTGATTTTAATACCTAATATGGTATGCCCTTGGTATACCCTCCCGAGTCTAAGATGAGCTCAAAACATATATGATACAATATACTCTTGTTGAATTAGTCTTTTAGTCTCCATATTTTGTTGATGAGTTGATTTTGCTTCTATGATGAAAATCCTAGTGTTGTGAGTTAGATTTAGTTCTATGAAGTGCAACAATAATTTTGAGACCCAACAAATTGGGTCAATTTTTTGGGATATATTAAACTATCAATTTTTAGTGAAGTGTGAGTGCAATGCATATTTTGAAAACCTTAGCTAGTGGAATTGGATTTGGGAAATCTTGACATCCCATACACTTAAGCCAATAGAATGGTACCAATATTAGGTCTTGGTCAATTGGAAACATTTTAAATTCCTTAATAATAGAATTTTGTAGTTGTGCTCTTGTTTGGATGAGTTTTTCTTCCCATCAACTTATACCAACAAAATCTCATCACTATTGAGGATAACCTAAAGGTGATTTTCTATCAATTTTGGTGTTAAAAAAAATCTTATGCTTGTTGGTTTGGTAAGTTTGTAGCCCATTAATTTATGTAAACAAAATTGTGCTTAAAATATGAATCGGGATTTTGGGTTGATTAAAATTTGAAGACTTTGATGGTGATAACAACCCAAAATCAAAATTGTGCCTTGGAGGTTCATGTTCTTTATGGATTTTCTTACATCTATGAGGTGGTGAGTATACTATAAAAGATTTTTTTTTTCTTCTACTATTTTTCATGCTCCATGAACAAAAATCAAGTGACCACAATTGGTTTTACGCCCCATTTTATTCCAATTCAATGTATGGTTTCTTTCATTGTAAATATATGTTTACCTCTCTTTTCTACTTACATAATTAATTGTAACCAACTATGATTAGATGAAGTGGATTCATTTACCTTATGAATACATAAAAAAATGTAGAATATAATTCAAATAGTAGGAAATATGATAGGACATATGTCTCGGAATATTATGTGGATGAGAAAGCATCTTTTTCATATATAGTCTAGCACAAAGAAAAAAATCATTTAGAAATGCAGGTATCCATACTTAAAAAAGAGTTAGATTTAATATACCTTGCGAAGCTTGAAAGATATTGTGAAGAAATAAATAATGCCATATAATCAAAATGATACATTAGCGTTATAGAGTGTAGTGTCCAAAAAAGTAACCCTTTTTCACACTTAGTTTGGGAATGAATAATTAATGATAAAATGGACTTAATAGTTCCTTATTTATGGTGTTGTAAAGTTTTTTCTTGCACTTTCACACTAGTATAGGGATTTATTAATTAACTAAGGTTAATTAGAGCTTAATTGGCCTCTTAAATTCAAACCCAATCCTTATTTATTGCATATTCTGAAGGATATATCCTGCCACTCATTAATAGTGTTGCACAAAACTTAATTTGGCAAGGTATGAGTCCTAGGATAGTGACTTAGGAACCATTTTACACCTGGTGAATAGGTCCTCACTATCTCCTAGGACCCCCTTTTTGCATAATATTTCATAATCCCCAAAATTGGCCCTACTTAACTATGTTAGGGACCATTCACCCAAGGTGGTGAATGGGTCCTCCTTAACTTAGGGCACCCCGTTTAGGGTGTGTTTAGGTGGGATTTCAAAAATCTCAAACCTTACATTTGATGTCGGCTTTTGTTTTAAACTTTAGTATAAATATAAGGTTAATTCACTTAGTTTTATCCTAGATCTTCATAAGCAATCAAGAGTACATTCACAAGAGCATTATAAAGAATTCAAGAGCATTAAAGAGGACATTCAAGGGAATATTATTGAATTTTTTATTGAAACATTCAAAGGTCATATCATCATGTTAGGCATAGGGCACCATAGATGTTGAGTTAATGTTGTGATGTAAGATTCAAGATTCAAATCAAGAATTGTTCCACATACAAATTAAAGATCAAGATCTACATTCCTCATACCCATTTCATGTTTGATTTCTTATTTACATTTGAATACTTCATCCAAGGTATCATTGTTTCATGTTTCATGTTTCATGTTCATATTTCATTGTTTTATCATAAGGATTAAGTACCTAAACGGGTTTTGACCAGGAAAATCACCATTCCCTAAAAATCAACAATTTTTCTTCTCCCTTGATCTATGATTGCAAGTTTTAGATTGAAGATCAAGTGGAGAACAAAAGTTTTGAAAATTGTAAAGTTGCAAAAGTTGTCATATTTAGGGCAAGATCACAGAAATGAAGCTACAAAATTTATTTCTGAATTTCGAGATATGATTACCTAGGAAATGGGAGTGCAAACATTGAAGAAGAGAACCCATAAATCACTTTTCCAAAACCCTAGTAGGGACCCATTCAGCACTAGGTGAATGAGTCCTTAATGACCCCTGAAACAACACTTTTTCATCAAGGTACACATTGTTCCAACATCTTAAAACCTTCCTATTTGTTGTTATAATAGTTAGGTTTAAATTTTTTTAATCATTTATGCATTTTACCCCTCATAAATTGAATGAAACACTAGTGAAAATTAGGTTCATCCACTTGATTGACCCCATTTGGGTGAACCTCTTTCTCTATGTTTTATATTGGTGAAGCAGACCTTTTAAACATCTTAATTTATGATTTGGAGTGCATTAAAACCCTAGATCCTAGTTTGAAATAATTTGCATTAGATTTGCATTACTTGCATTACATTTAGGGTTCTTTCATTTTGCATTAGTGAAAATTGCATTTAGGGTAAATTTGCATGTTGGCATTGCTTATATTCACTAAAAATTAAAAAAATTACATTAGATCCGAGTTTGTTTTGCATAGTGTTAACATTGAGATCATCATTCCATCATTTAGATTCACACTACAACACATAAAATTTTGTCACATTTTTCATCATTCAACATTAGAAAACATTGCATTAGAAGCCTAAAATTTAGAAAATCTAGTACAAAAATGATTGTTATAGAACGAAAATAGAAAAAAAATCCAATCTCTTAGAAATTACACATTTCAATATTAAAAAACCCTGTACGAGGACCCATTCACCAAAGGGTGAATGAGTCCCTGTTAGGGATACCATGGTAGCAAGTTTTCATGGTTCATGAGTTTCAATATCAAATTCAGAGTTTCCCAAAAAAAGCATACTAGGACCCATTCACCATTGGGCAAATGAGTCCCTGGAGGCTTACAAAAACCAACTTTTTTGAGATTTTTTGTGATTTTTTGTACTTCCTAGGCTTACTGGTAACCTATAGTATTAGTTTGGAAAGTTTCAAGAATTCTTGTTTTATGCATCTAGGTCAAAATCATTCATTTAGTTAGTCATTTTTGAATCATTCCAAAATCATTTCAGTAGCACAAATTATTAGATCTAAAAATGTTTACATTTTTTAAGCTTTGCATAGTATGGATAAAAGTAATTTTCACTTTTGCATACATAATGTTTACATTCATGAAGCTTTACACAAGTTTGATAAAAGTGCTTTTCATTTTTGGATACACATTGTTTGCAATTTTGAAGTTTTGCCTACATTGGATAAAAGTACGTTTCATCTTTGGATATACATTGTTTACATTCTTGAAGCATTGCATAAGATGGTTAGAAGTACTTTTCATTTTTGGTCAAACAATGTTAGTATCTTATCTTCTAAGCATGCCGAGAAAAATTTCATCGCTCCCACTTATGAGAATACATTAGTGAAAAGGAATACAATGGTGGATAATCATGACAATCAAATTTTGACTTCTCCCAATATCTCTCCTAGTTGTAAAGAAGATATTTTGATGTTAGAAGATCAAACCAATGATAGTCATGAGAATCCTATTTATCTCTCTTCCCCTAGGAAAAGCATTATTGAACAAGAGAATACCATCATAGATAAACAAGAAAATACAACCATTGATGAGTCCCATACTTATGATGAAGCTATTCAATGTAATGAGCATCTAGTTTGTAGCTATCCTAAAAACTCTCCTACTAGGGAAGATATTATGGTGTAATAAAATGACAACATTGACACGTGTCTTTCAAACAATAGTGATGTGGCTTCCTTAGATGAAGATGATGATGTGATATTAGACTCCCCTTCACTAATAGATTATGAAAATAAGGACAAGCCCTTTGAGGTTATCCAAGCCACTTCTTACCATCTACCCACCCTCACAACAATCAAAAGTTCAAAAGAAACCCATGCTTATCTTAGAACCACCTAAAAGGTAACTTGATAATGATTATTTTTTCCAGAAATTGAGTCACAATACTATTTCTCATACATATAAGACTAGGAACAATCCACAACCAAGACAAGCAACTCAAACATCCCTCTCATTGCTTAACTCTATCTTGCCTAGTGCTCCTCATTTGCCTCTACAAAGTGGAAAGGGGTATGACCTTGTTGAACAACTTAAAAATATTTCCACTAAGATATCATTATGGGACCTTATTTAAGCCTCACCTATTTATCATAACATGCTTCAAAATATTTTACAAGTTCCTACTCCTCCTAATGTGCGATCAAATGATCTGGAAGCCAAAATTCAAGCTATAACTCCAATCAAATTGGATATTACTTTCCATCAAGATGATTTAACTTGGCTAGAAGTGCAAAAAAAATGATTCTTTAATTATGGTGGCTATTATTGTCATTAAAGATAATAAGTCTTTCATTAAACATACTCTCATTGATAATGGTTTGACTCTTAATATTTGTAATGTAAGCCTCCTTAATAAGATTGGAGTAGATAAAAGACAAATTCATCCTGATTCTTTATATATTTGTGGGTTTGATAACATAGGAAATCAACCACTTGGTGTGATTACATTACCTATTAAAGTTGGAAAGGTTACATTACAAACTTTGGTCCATGTTATGCCTCATGATCTTTCATATAATCTTCTTTTAGGAAGGCCATGGATTCATGCAATGAATGTAGTGCCTTCTACTCTTCATCATAAAATGAAGTATATCTACAACAACAAAGTGTAAACAATTAATAACATTTTGTTTCCACAGTCCATGATAGTGTGTACATGATTTCTGGAATAACTGTGTGCAATTTTTTACATCAACGTTTCGGATCAAACTCCATGATCCATCATCAGGATGAAAAGCAGAAAGAGAGAAAGGTGAAAATAAGATAGCAGACTTGGGTAGAAATAGGAGAGGAATGGGGAAGAGGGGAGGCACATAACCCTAAAAAGAGAAAAAGTCAAACAAAGAGGAGAGGAGAGGGGAGGAAAAGTCCAAGATGAAGGACCATGCAAACCTTAAAAATATATAATAGAATGAAAAAAGATTATGATAAGTATTAGAAAATGAAAAAATCAGAAATGTGATGAAATGTCAAGAGGACTAAAAAACATGTAAAATAAAGACCCAAGAAAAAGAGGGGAGTCAGCTCAAAAAAGTTGAAACCACTAATAAGAGTCAATAAACAAGAAAGAGGACAAGATAAAATAAGGAAGCAATTAGGATAAACTGAATAAGGAAAACGAAAATGAGACAAAGAAAATAAAAGGAGAAACCACAATGAACAAATACGTAAAAAAGGCAAATAAGCTAAAGAAAGGAGACTTAAAGCAATGAACCACAAAATAAAGAACAAATACAAAGAATCACTAAATAAAAACTTAAGATTGGAAGACAAAACATCATAAGGAAACTAACAAAAAACTAAAGGAAGGAAACAGATGATCAAGAGAAAATACGAGTTATAGAAGAGGAGGTATAAGAAAATGACTAGGAATAACCTAGAAGGTCCAATAAGATCTTTAAACATAAACAAGGAAGCATAAAAATCAACCTAAAGAGAAGCGACCGAATAATTAAGTAAAAGAAAGGATCAAAAATAAAAATAACCAAAATTGATAAGAAGCAAGAGGAACAAGAATGAGAAGTGGGATAAGGGAACCAAGAATTAAAAAGAGGGTCAAGAAAAGAGAAACCAAAAATCATCAAAGAATTAAGGAGTTAAGTAACCAAACGATTAAAAGGAAGATCAATTGTGAGATTAAATAAATATTAGAATAAGAATAAAATTATAATTAAGGTCAAGGACGATAATGAAGCGACAAGGAAAGGAAAGAACATACTTGAAGAAGAGAAGAGGAAACCAAAGCCATGAAAAGAATGATGAGAAAAAGAATCGCCTAGAGACAAAAGGATGAAAAAAGATGGGAATAAAGCATGGGGAATGAAAGTACTCCAATGAGGAGAGAGGTAGAGGGAGAAAGGGAGGGAAAAAGGAAGGGCGAGGACGGAGACAACGGAAGGGAAAGAGGGGAGAACAGGAGCTTGGTGACACAGAAGAAGAAGCTAAGGGGCAGGGATAGGAGGGCAGAGAGAGCCTAGAGGTTGTTTAGAAGTGGTTTCCAAGAGAAACTTAAAGACCAACCCCCATCACAATTAAGGTTGTGGGGATGGTTGTGGATTTCAATGGCCTCTTTAAGTTTCCTCTTAAAGAAATTGTCTTCTTTGAACAAAATAGATGTGTTTTCTAAGGCAATGTGATGTTTTGTCTTAGAGGAGTGTTCAGCGAGAGCAGATTTGGAGATTCGGTCATGTCTTATGTCAGCACAATGTTCCTTGATTCTTGTGTTAAAGGAACGGCCTGTTTCTCCTATATAAGGTACGCCACAAGAACATAACACTTTATAGACACCAGATTTGAGGAATTGATCTTGGGGGTCTTTGGGAGAGGGGATGTGACTTTTTACTGTGAAGAAGGGTTTGAAGGTGCAATGGATGCCCTTTTTAAGGAGGATCTTGGCAATTTTGTTGGAGATTCCCTCTACATAGGGGAGGGTGGCCAAAGGAAGGGACGGAGAGCATGAGGTACTGGGCTTGAGGGTGAGTTTAGCCTTTGCTAGTTTGAAAGCTCGGTTGATGTGCTTCTTTTTGTAACCATTTAATGAGAAGACTTGGGTGAGGTGAGCTAATTCTTGATCAATATGCTCAGTGTCACAGATTGTGAAAGCTCTATAGGCCAGGGTTCTGAGGACACCCGCTTTTTGGCTCGGGTGATGGTGGGATGAAGAGTGAAGATAAAGGTCAGTATGGGTTGCTTTTCGGAAGATGGAGCGGGCTAAAGATCCATCAACTTTTTTGATGAGAAGAATGTCCAAGAAAGGAAGTTGATTGTTGGCTTCAATTTCCTTGGTGAAGGAGATGTAAGGAGAAATGTTGTTTAGGTGAGAATGGAATTCTTCAAGCTGCTCTTGACCGTGAGACCAACATATATTGGTGTCATCGACATACCGTTTCCACCACTTGGGTTTGAGGGGGAATGAGTGGAGGGCGACATCTTCAAAGTGTTCCATATAAAGGTTGGCCACAATGGGAGAAAGAGGAGAACCCATGGCCACCCCATCCACTTGTTCATAAATTACACCTTGGAAGGTGAAAAAAGTGGATCGAAGACATAACTCAACTAAGGAAGCTATTTCATAGCTAGCCTTTTGCTTGATAAGCTCAATTGAGTCATGTAAGGGAACTTTCGTGAAGAGGGAGACGACGTCAAAGCTGACCAGAATGTCATTTTCATCTAGTTTCTTTTCTTTGATGAAGTCCACGAAATGTGAGGAGTTCTTAACGAAGGAGCTTGATTTTCCAACTAGGGGGGAAAGTGTAAACACTCGAGGCTGATCCTGAACTTGAAAGTTGTTTGATTGCTGAGAGAGAAAGAAAAGATCCATTGAAGACATTGATACCAACTACACAAGTGGAACTCGTGCAAGATAATTAAAAAGAGAAGCATATTAAAAAATTTACAAAGTTATTGGAAGATGGTTGGGGTTCCTTAGATTTCACACCAATATTCATGGGAGAATACAAGATCATAAAAAAAGAGTCTGAAAAGGGAAAAGAAAAAGTAGTAATGTCAACACAAAATTTAAAATCATCCACCTCAATCTATTTAGGATAAGAAGAATATTACACAACAAACTTTGATGAAGTTGATTATGAGCAACCATCAAATCCAAAAAAAATGAAAAAGATTTATTGAAGAGGTTATGAACTAATGAAATAACTTGGCTATAGTAGAAAAGGATGTGGTGCTAGAGAACAAGGTATCCATGTCCCTATATAGCCTAGCACAAAAGAAATGATTAATGGTCTTGCCTATTGTCCCTTTAAAGAAAACGAACAATCTTTCACTTAATATCAACACCCTTACAAAGGATTCTTCTAAGCCAACTTTAACATTAGTGCATCCTGAGCTAATAGACACTAGTGGTCTTGGTTATTGTCCTTTGAAAGACATGAAAGAATTAAAGAAATCTTCGCTTAATATCAATGTCATCATGCAAAACACTAATGATTGGAGTTCATTAGTTTTTACACCATCCTTTCAAGGAGAGAAAAAACTATCACAATCTAAAGAGTCTTGTGTAAGTATGACACCTTGTACTAAGGAAAATATATCTTTGTTACAAAATAAAGAAACATCTTCTACTATTGATCAAGATGGTATATTGGTGAGACTCCTCCAAGATCGTTTGATATCTCTCCCTCCAAGAACATGAAATAAATTTTACTACAATAGTTCATTCTATGCATATCATAGAGTTCATGGTCATTCTACTAATGAATGCAAGGCTTTGAGTTCCTTTTGTTGAAGTATTTAGTTCCTCTAATTGATACTAACTTTTTATGCTTCTTATCAATCATCTAGGCTCATCCTTGTCTTGCAATAAGTGGGGGAAAGGGGTTAGGCTAGCCTTTTCCTTGTATGGCACTTGTTTATTGTCTCTTTTAGCTAGTTGAACACCTTGTATGTACATATAAGAGCAAGATTGGGATGTGGATGAAATGCTTTAAGTTGGCTCACATGTGATGTATTGAGTTATATTTTTTAGGGGAAACCCCTCCTTCCCTCCTTGTTCATGATGCACCTTTATTTCAAAAACATATGACTTGGCATAGGATTTTCCAAGGAAAGCACTCATGTCATAGAAAAAACATTGGATACTTTAAAGTAGTTGCTCACAATAATGGTGTTAGCAACAAATTTAAAGTGGGTAAATACAATAGTGACATCCTTCGACAATTTGTATATTTCATGGCATGTTTTTTTTCCTTGTGATGTGTTTGGTGTTGTCATTGGGTTTGATGTCCTCCAAGAGTGTTATATTCCTAAGCATACAATTTCCCTTAGTGACATGATATGAATGAGGCATCCCATAAGTAGCAATCTAATATTCTTGGCTTGTCCTCTCTAGGAGACATTAGGCACAGTTTTCTATAAGAGGACCTTTACAAGAATGAAGAAAAATACCATTTAACAAAAACCTATAGATGTAACATTCAAAAGCATAAATTAGCATTGTGGTGCCTTATCGAAGTTTTGAAGAGGATAACTTAGGTATGTGTGCCACAAAAAAATGGCCCCTTGTTATTTTCATGGACTTTTAGTTCCTTTTTCATGGTGTTGGAACTATGTTCCTTTGATTTTATGTTGTAATATGGCTTGAACATGTTAATTTAGGTACTAAAATTCAAAAATGACATCTTGTCAAGGTGTTGTGAAGTGTTGTAAGACATTTCTACATTCTTCTAGACTCTATTTAATGCAATTTACCTAAAAACCACCTTTTTACTCATCAAAAAGTATTATTTTGAAGTGTTGCAAACTATTGTAACAAGCTTTCATTCTCTTCTAGGCATATTTTCACTATTTACACCCTTCTCATGCTTTATTTGGTCTCTTTATGCCCTCATAAGCTGTAATTAAGTGTATTTTTAAATGTTATCCCAACAAATAACATTAAATACAATATTTTTCCTGACATATGCTTTTAGGTCATAGGTGGGACCCATTTGTAATGGGTGGCGAATGAGTCCCCCTTGGCCCCAAATTCAAAATATTTTAAATTTCCTTTCGGAATTTATTCAAAAAAACTTGGTGTCGGCCTATGATTAGGTATGAATGGATACTAAGGCACAAGATTTGTATAAATAAGTGATTTTCACCTCATTTTACATCCTCCTACATTTTTGGAACATTCACATATCATATTCAAGCATTCAAACACTATTCAAGCAATTTGAAGCAGCCATTGACATTACTTCAGACTTGCATCATCAAGTGTTAGGTAAGTTGATAGCACTTGCAAGTTATTAGTTGATCTTTCTCTTTCATTTCATTATCTTTTCAAGGGTTTAATTACCAAAAGTGGTGTTTGACCAAGACATACCCCTATTCACTAACCCTCAATCATTTTTCCCCTATTGCATGTTTTTTTGTAGCCCTTTGTATGTAGATTTGGAAAGTTATTAGGTGTTGAAGATTGATTTACAAGTCAACTTGAGTAAATTTCAAGCTTGGAGAGAGTTACTTGTCTATTTTTTGTAGAGTTGACTTCGACAACCCGAAGAGCAAACATTTCTAGATTTGTTGTTACAGAGTTGTCTCTTGGTTTTTCAAAAAATTAGGAGAGGACTGATTTTCCACCTATGGAAAATAAGTCCCACCTTGGGACTAAAAATCTGAATTTTGTCAAATTTTAGATCCTAACAGATAGAAACTAGCTCCTAACACTTTTTCACCAGGAGGAGGATTGATTCGTCACCCTGGGTGAATGATTCCCATTGTGAAAAATTAGTGATCTGATCCAACCTACAAGACATTCTAGGTTCATCATAATTTTCCCAAGTGCACTCTGATTTGACCCATCTCTTTCTGTTCTGCACATTTCATTTAGTTTCTTCATTGTTTGCATATCACACTATGTTTTCAAACAAGGCATAAATCTCACTTTTTCATTCATTTTTAGTCATTCATATTAGTCAATTTCATTTAGATAAGTTCATTTACATTAAAAAACATTACATACATTTTGATTTGAGTGAATCCTGAGCATTTTTGGCCCTATCTCTCTCCTTTTGGGTGAAAAACCCTAGAAGTGCAAGAGTAGTCCATAGGGTCCCAAAAATCTATGTTTCATTTTGGTGAACCCAAAATTTGAACACTTTGAATTTATGATTTCATTCACATATTGCATATTAGTTTCTATTTGCATTAGCATTCAATTAGGAAATTGATTTGTTATTGCATTCTAGGACTTTTCATTTTGTATTAGTGAAAACTTCATTTAGCTTTCATTTTTGCATTACATCTCATTGAAAAGAGTCAAAATATACATTCTACATTTGTAATTTCATTCTGTAAACCATTTAAATCATGTTTTTAATTTATGAAAAACACTAAAAAAATCATACTGGGACTCATTTGCCACCTAGGGTGAACTAGTCCCTCTACACCTTTTAGACAACATTTCTAGCATTTTTCTAGATTTTTTTTGCATTTCTATTTTCTATGGTTGGATCTCTATAATAGTTAGCAAAATCTTTGTTATTTTCATTTCAGAGCTCTTAGATTATCTTGCATTTTTATTCACCCATACATTGCGGTACTTGTATGAGTGTTTGGTGCCCTGTTGATGACACTTTAGTGAGAAGTTATAGACTCATGGAATCCCATGATAGCACTTTCATTGTGGACCATGGGATCTCACAAGCTCCTACTCCTAGTATGGACAACGGTGCATTAGGCCTTGACAATACCACTTCCATGCCTTCACCTTTCCATCCAATGAATGTTGACAGCCAAAACAATTCCCTCCCGCAAGATAAGGTCATTAATATTCATGAGGTATTTTCACATTTACAACAAGACTTGTCACTTGATAGCATTTCCACCGCTGCCATACTCACTATTGAGAATCTTCACCATTTGATTGAAAGTGATGATGGCTTGCAAGTCATGAAGAAAATTGGTAAAATTTACAATAAACATGCCTCTTCAAATACCCAATTTGCAAGAATTCCTGTAAACCAAGGAGCATCTCAAGTTCCTCCACCTTCAACCATAACACCCATACCAAATTTTACCAATCCTCAAGTCCATACAACTATGCATCAAGATACTTCTTTCCTAAATTTCACTAGCATTCCTACTTCTTTTGTGGCATCGCAAGTCCCTTCCACCACTTTCACACCCCTTAACATTCCTTTCACTTCCCCTAACATCACTTACACTCCATCACCATTTTCCCTTCCACCTCAACCCACATACCTTGATCCCCTTCTTACACAAATCCTTACCATTGTTTCATTTATGCAACATCAACTTTCCACAATTAGTCAAGGTCAAAACACTCCAACCACATACCATGTCCGCAACAGCTCCTTATCCTTAGAAACCTTATGTACCTCGATGCCACAAGGGATAGAAATTCCTTGGTTTCATAAATACGAAGGAAAGGGAGATCCTATCAACCATGTTAATGCTTATATAGCTTTTTGTAGTGACTTTATCCTTGATGATAAACTTTTAGCAAAATGTTTTCCAAGGACCCTTAAAGATATTGCATTAGAATGGTTTTCCAACTTTCCCAATCATTCCATTCCTTCATTCAATGAATAGGTGGATGGTTTCATTAGTCACTTCCAAGTTCATATGAAACCTAAAAAGATAATGGAAGACCTTATGCGATGTAGAAAAAAAATAGATGAAAAAGTGACAGATTTCATCTCATGTTACTAATCCTTATATGCTCAAATTGATGTCAAGATTCTAGTTGCAAATCTAAAAAATATCTTTATCAAAAACTTGCACACCAACCATTAGGATAATCTCACCTTGATGAAATTACTAGGTTGATTCATGCATTTATGTAAAACCTTATATGACTAACAAAATTCAATTTCAAGTTGTGATTCAAAATCCACTTCTAACCAAGTTGAAAAATTCGAACACACCAATCAAAACCTAAATCACACACAAAACTTCTATGAACCTAATAGAGGCTTTTTACAGTTTAATCCACCTCCTCAACCACAATCACCACCAACCCAACACATTCAAAATTCAATGGCCAATGTTAAGGCAGTCACGTCTTCTCATTATGAGGATCCGAAGAGACAATTCACTCCTTTACCTGATACTCTCCATAATACAATGAACCAATTAATTAAAAAATGCATGCTCAATTTTTTGCCTATTAAACCACTTGATCCAAACCAATTGTTACCACCAGATTTCAAGCCTAATGCTTATTATCACTTTCATCACCAAAATGGACATGAAACTAAACATTACAAGCGTCTAAAACATTTAGTTCAAGACCTCATTGAGTTAGGCCATTTGTCCATTGAGGGTGTTAATGATCAAGGAAATAAGTCTGTTGCACCCCCTAACCAAAATTTACAAATTTTCACCAACCCTATGCCTAAACATACTACCTCATTTTTCAAGGCTAGTGAACCTTCAAAGACTAATGTAATGACTATTGATACAAATAGTGAACAACATGATACAACTCCTACTATTACCCAAGTTAGTCCTATGGATAACTTTGTTGCTAGGATAGATGTCCCTCATAAGGGCCAAACCACTAAATCGCTTGATATTACTTTTTTTTGCTAAAGACATACTACAAAAGCTTCATGATGGTCCTCTCTACATAGTTGGCTAAATCTAGATAATAAGGCCACTAATGGGATATTAATAGATCCCGCTTGTGGTGAGAACATGATCACAAAGGAGTTTCTCGTATTACATGAAACATATCAAGATGATTATAATAAACCAATTGCATGGATTAAAACACATAATATTTTTGCATGCCCTATGATTGGATTGATCATGCTACCCTTATAAATAGGACCTAAGACTTTGGATGTAACATTTTATATTGTTCCACAATCTAAGGAGTGATAGGTTCCATGGGTTTATCTTCCAAAGGTAACTTCTTATTAGAATCCTTTTGGCCTAAACCCATGGAACCTATCACTCCTTGCAAGGACTTCCTTTTGATAGTTTATCAAAAGTTTAAAGCCAAAAAGATAGCCGAATTATCTCTTCATAACATATCCCTATCCACTTCCATACATCCTATCATAAGAAAATACATGCTTCAACCAGGTTCTAGCATTGAGAAAACCATCAAACCTCCTAGACAACCACACCTCGACATTTCCCTGCCATCATTTAAATGACCAAGGGAACATGAAACAAACCCTACTCAGCCTCGTCACCTTAAAAAAGTGTATAAAGCCAAAGAGAAAGTGGCTGATCCATCCTCTTTGGTTTCTCCTATTCTTCCCCCTTTGGAAGTAGAAGAACCTATGATGACTCAATCCACTCTTAGACCTCCATAACTCCAAAACATAATTAAACATAACCACGGTGCTAGGGAACATAGGCTTCTTTGTTGTCTCCTTGCTCGTCAATCTCACATAGAAGAAGATAAAGAAAATCAACCTTTACCTTTGAAAAAAGTAATAGATGATCACCCTCCTCCTCCTAACCTTCCACAAGATAGTCCAGTGCACTAATCACAACAAATTGAACCAATCCAACAACCATAGCTTTTGATACATCCATATTTAGAAATCACCCTTCATCCTCCCGTTGCCATTAATCTTGATGATGATGATGATAATGATGTAACAATAGCACAAATAGATGAAGAATTACATATTGATTTAAACTCTTTATTTTCATCCACAATGAGTTTAAATGGAACATCCTCTCCGCCAAGTGAAGAACCTGGTACGACTCTTAGTTTGATGCTTGTGATTGTTACTTTGGACAATAAACTACCCTTGCATTACACTGAACATGATTGGGAGACGGATGACCTATTATATGGTTGAATTGCATTCACCTAAGTAGCCTTTTTTCTTTTCTCTTTTTCTTTTCCTTTTCATGTGCATATCCTTTTCCCTTGTATTGTGTGTTTATTGTTCTCTCTCTTTGTACACTTCTTTTATTCATACCTCTATTCTTCTATTGTAGAGTCTATTCTTGCATTTTTCTTTTGTGTTTTCCTTTTGGGGATGACACAAAGCATATAGATGACCTATGTCTCTTCCATGTTGACCCAAAAGGTCCTTGTCTTGTTCTCTTTTTGTTTTGTGTTTTCTTTTTGGGATGACGCAAAGCATAGAGATGCCCTATGTATTTTCCATGTTGACCCAAAAGGTCCTTGTCTTTTTCTCTTATTTTTTTGTGTTCTCCTTTTCGGGATGACACAAAGCATAGAGATGCCCTATGTATCTTCCATGTTGAACCAAAAGGTCCTTTTCTTTTTCTCTTTTTGTTTTTTGTTTTCCTTTTGGGGATGACGCAAAGAGTAGAGATGCCCTATATCTCTTCCATGTTTTTGATACAAGAAAATATATGTTTTGAAAGGAATCAAAACCCTTTACAACCAAGAATAAAGCTATTGAAGGAATAGCCTGTAGCCAGCCAAAAACCAATTCCCAAACAAGACCCTTCAAGATTTACATTTCAAACTACTCTTGTGGGAGCACAAAGTCATGCCAAAAGAAGGCCTAGAGAGTTTTTATTTCTTTCCCTTAATAGTAATCCAACCTTCTTCCACTTGCACTTCCTTATGGGTATGTGTAGGATCATCATGGAAAAAACAGGCCCTTAAGTGGCAAAAAATTCAGAAAAATCAGAGTTAGGCAACTTGATGTAAAAATTTGAATAAGTTATCTATATTATTTCAAAAAGATGTATGAATAGAATATGTAGCAAATTGAATGTAATTTCTATACTACTAGGTTTTTTTTTTTTTTTTTTTTTTTAAATCTATTTGGTGAAAATTTGAAATTTCAATGCAGAGTACTTAAATTTCAAGGAAAAAATAAGAAGTGGGTGTCTGTCTGACCTGCCTAACCACAATAAAATGAGAATATTTTTTTATAATATTTTAGATATAAATAGAGGACTCATGTCCTAATGTGATACATATTTTTTTGTAATTTTTTTCCAAGTAAATAATTAATTATGAATTTTTAATTACAACTTTTTAAAAATATAAAAAATCATATGTCTTACCACCTTAACTTTGTCAAAACTTCATGAAATTCATTTTTTTTAAATACTATTGTATGTGAAGCATATAATGTGACACATGTTTTGGATTCAAAAAATGTGATACTGTTTGAAAGCTATAGATTTTTTTCAATCAACTTATCAATCAAGACTTTAGTCATAATTTGAATAGAAAATAAATAATAATTACGTATTAAATTCAAAGTAAAGAATAAATGATATTGTGGAAAACTGAGAATCTCCTATAAAATCCCTTTTCATTTCATCAATTTTGGGTAAAAAAAAAAGTCAGCAGCTACATACCCATCATATTACCACTTTTTGGCCCATCATGATCCTACACATACCCTTATCATGCTAGGCCAGCTCACAATTTTCTTGAAGATGAATTCCTATAGCCATAGTCTTAGATATTTCATCATTATTCCTTTGTGGAATGACTTAACTGTAGAGTCGTCAAATATAGAAGTCATAGCGCTATCACTAGAAATGGTAGCCCGAGACTTAGTTAGAAATGGTAGTCTAGAGGGGATACTTGAGGACCCTGTGATTCCGAAGAAACCACCTAAGAAAAATTCCTATGTTTTTTAGATTTCTTCTCAATAGTATAATGTTTTTGAGATGCACCTTTCCTTGTCTTTTTCTCTTTTTGTTTTTTGTTTTCATTTTGGGGATGACACAAAGCATAGAGACACCCTATGTCTCTTCCATATTGACCCAAAAGGTCATTGTTCTATTTTTGTTTTGTTTTTTCCTTTTGGGGATGATTCAAAGGATATGGACACCCTATGTCTCTTCCATGTTGACCCATAAGGTCTTTTTCTTTCTCTTTTTTTTTTTGTGTTCTCATTTTGGGGATGTTGCAAGGCATTGAGACCACAATGTCTCTTCCATGTTGACCCAAAATGCAATTTCCTTTGTTTTTTCTCTCTTTGTGTCATTCTTCCATTTCTATGTGCTTTGGAGGATGATGACAGTTTTGAGCTCTTTCATAAACAAATTGTAGCAACAAACATATTGACCCAAAATCCATAGATCCCTTATGTGTTTGGTGTGTTTTCCTTTCTGGAGGGAAACTCCCTTTCTTTTTTTTTCATTTTCCTTGATATGACGCAACATAACTTTGAAACATATGACTTGGCATAGGGCTTTCTGAGTTGGCACCCATGTCTTGTTTTATTTTTTCTTTTTCTTTTCTTCTTTACTTTAAAACAATTGAGCACAGAATGATGTGTAGCAATTCCTTTAAAGTGGGCAGCATACATTACCATTAATTCATTTGCATTCTTGTTTCTTAGAGTAGCCTTGTCATTTATGTGATGTGTTTGTCACTTTGTGGATGACATTGGGTGTGATGTCCTTCATAAGTGATATATCTTAGCATAGTACATTCCTCTTGGTGGCTTTATGCAATGCACCACATCCCCTAAGTTGTGAATACACTATTCTTTGATTGGTACTATCTTGGAGACATTAGGCACAATGTTCCATAAGTGACTAACCTTGCATAAATTGAACAAGGCTCCTTTGAAAATCTTTTCACATTTTACATTTTACATTTTTGCATTTTTACATTACTGCATTTTGTATGGTCACCTTGCATAACACAACTTGCATCCCTGTGGTGCCATCCTTTTTTTTCATGAGCTCTAAGCATACAAAGCTTTTCTTGTCTCATGAAGCTCAAATTGATACCCATTCCTTTGGCTTAGTGGTGCCTTGTTAAAGTTACCGAGCAGTATAACTTTGACATGGTGGAGTGGGAATCCCACATAGTAGGGCGACATTTCCCTATAGCCAACTTTGTGTTTGTGAGTGCATACCAACTAGTGTATGTACCTTACATTTTTTGTCTTTCTCACATCCTAGACATCTATTTCCATGGTCCTAGAGTGAGTACACATTCTCTTTTTCAAACAATTAGCCTAGATCTCTTTCCACAACTAGTTGGATTGACGATTGAAGCTTCATCCAATTCTTTTCAACACTTGTGTGTTACTTTGTTCTTATGTCTAGTTTGCCATGGGATATTAATTCTATGGGATTGATCATCCCTCTTGATTGATGTCATTCCATCTTGCTAATGTAAGTAAATTTGAACCCTCCCCTCGATGTTCATGGCTACTTTAGTATGAGTTTGAGATAGGTTCATCCTCTCACTAAAGTGGGGGCTAAATGTGCCATATAAAAATGGTGCCTTGTCATTTTCATGGCCTTATAGGTCTTGTTTCATAGTGTTAGAACTATATTTCTCTAATTTTATGTTGTAATATGGCTTGAACATGTTGATTTAGGTACTAAAATTCAAAGAATGACACGTTGTGAAGGTGTTGTGAAGTGTTGTAAGATATTTCTACATTCTTCTAGACTCTATTTAATGTAATTTACCTAAAAACCACCTTTTTACTCATCAACAAGTCCTATTTTGAAGTGTTGTAAATTCTTGTAACAAGCTTTCAGAGTCTTCTAGGCATATTTTCACTATTTACACCCTTCTCATGCTTTATTTGGTCACTTTATGCCCTCATGAGTTGTAATTAAGTGTAGTTTTGAATTTTATCTTGAAAAATAACATTAAATACAAAAAAAATTCCCAACACATGTTTTTAGGTTCTAGGTGGGACCCATTTGCCATGGGTGGTGAATGAGTCCCCCTTGGCTCCAAATTCAAAATATTTTAAATTTCCTTTCAATATTTTATTCAAAATCACTTGATGTCGGCCTATAATGAGGTATGAATGGATTCTAGCACAATAATTGTATAAATACGTGATTTTTACCTTATTTTACATCCTCCTATAGTTCTCCAACATTCACATATCATATTCAGGCATTCAAGCATTTTACATCAACAATTCAAGCACTATTCAAGCAATTTGAAGTAGCCATTGAGATTACTTCAAACTTGCATCATCAAGGGTTAGGTAAGTTGATATCACTTGCAGGTTGTTAGTTTATCTGTCTTTTTCATTTCATTGTCTTTTCAAAGATTTAATTACCAAAAGTGGGGTTTTTCCAAAGAAAGCCCCTATTCACTAACCCTCAATCATTTTACCCATATTGCATGTTTGTTTGCATCCCTTTGTATGTAGATTTGATAGGTTATTAGGTGTTGAAGATTGATTTACAAGTCAACTAGGTTCTTGAAGTCAACTTGAGTCAATTTCAAGCTTGGAGAGAGTTATTTGTCCATTTTCTACAAAACTGACTTTGACAACCTGACAAGTAGACATTTCCAGATCTAGTATTGTAGAGTTGTCTCCTACTTTTTCAAAAATTTGGGAGAGGAATTATTCACCACCTTTTGAAAATGAGTCCCACCTTAGGACTAAAAATCTTAATTTTGTTAGATTTTGGATCCTAACGGATAGAAGCTAGCTCCCAACACTTTTTCACCAATAGGAGGACTGATTCACCACCCTGGGAAAATGAGTCCCACTGTGAAAAATTAGTGATCTCAACCAACATTCAAGACATTCCAAGTTCATCATACTTTTCCTAGGTGCACTCTTATTTGACCCATCTCTTTTTGTTCTACACATTTCATTCATTTTCTTCATTGTTTGCATATCACACTATGTTTCTGAAAAAGACATAAATCCCACTTTTGCATTCATTTTCAGTCATTTAGATTAGTCAATTGTATTTAGTTAATTTCATTTATATTAGAAAACATTGCATACATTTTGATTTGAGTGAATCCTAAGAATTTTTAGCCCTATGTCTCTCCTTGGAGGTGAAAAACCTTAGAAGTGCAAGAGTAGTCCATAGGGTCCCAAAAATCTATGTTTCAGTATGGTATGAAAGGCTAATATGATTATCTCAATTACCACCTATTTGGGATAACTCACCTAGTGGATGACATGAGGTTCCACTACCCCAGAGTGAGTATGTATGTTACAAAAAAACAACCTAGACTTGGTCCACATCATGTTGGATAGACTATCAAAGCTTGATCCTTGTTTTGGACAAACAATTGTGATACACATTTTGTTGGAATGGTTGAAGATTGATCCTTTATTTTCCTTTTTTCTTCTTGGTCTTTGATAGGTTATGATTGTGTATAATTTTCATTGCTACATATTTAAGTATCTTGAATATGTACTTTAGTGTGATTTTTTCATGGGGGAAAACTCTCACTAAAGTGGGGGCAAAATGTAGTGTCAAAAAAGTAACCCTTTTCACACTTAGTTTGGAAATGAATAATTAATGATAAAATGGAATTAATGGTGCCTTATTTAGGGTGTTGTAATGTTTTTTCTTACACTTTCACACTAATCTAGGTGTTTATTAATTAGTTGAGGTTAATTAGAGCTTAATTGGACCCTTAAATTCAAATCCAAGCCTTACTACATTTTTTGAAGGATATATCTTGACGCTTATTAATAATTTTGCAGACACTTAATTTGGCAAGGTTTGAGTCCTAGGATAGTGAGCTAAGATCCATTCATGACCTGGTGAATGGGCCCTCACTATGTCTTAGGACTCTCTTTTTGTGTAATATTTCACAATCCCCGAAATTGGTCCTAGTTAATTGTGCTAGGACACATTCTCTCAAGGTGGTGGATGGTTCCTCCTTAACTTAGGACACCCATTTTAGGGTTTTTTTTGGTGGGATTTCATCAATTTCAAACCTTAGATTTGATGGTGGCTTGTGTTATTTGAATTTTGGGAGTAAATATTAAGTTTAGTATAAATATAAGATTAATTCACTTAGTTTCATCCTAGATATTCATAAGCAATCAATAGTACTTGCACAAGAGAATTATAGAGCATTCAAGAGAATTCAAGAGGACATTGAAGGGCTAATTATTTAAGTTTTTATTGCAGCATTCAAAGGTCATATCATCATGTCAAAGGTATAGGGCATCATACATGTTGTTTGAGCTAATGTTGTGATGTAGCATTCAAGATCCAAATCAAGCATTGTTCCACATCCAAATTCAAGATCAAGAACTAAATTCCTCATTACCATTTTAATTTTGATTTCTGATTTACATTCCAAGACTTCATCCAAGGTATCATTATTTCATGTTCATATTTCATTGTTTTATCATAAGGTTTAAATACCTGAATGGGGTTTGACCAAGGAAAAATCCCATTCCCTAGCAATCAACAATTTGTCTTTTCCCTTAATGTGTGATTGTAAATTTTAGATTAAAGATCAAGTGGAGCAAAAAAGTTGTCAAAGTTGTCAAAGTTGTCATCTTTAGCACAAGATCATGAAAATGAAGCTACAAAATTTATTTCTGACTTTCGAGAGCTGATTACCTAGGAGTTGGGAGTGTAGAAATTGAAGAATAGAACCCAAAAATCACTTTTCCAAAACCCTAGTAGGGACCCATTAGCCACTAGGCGAATAAGTCCTTAGTGATCCCCAAAACAACACTTTTTTAGCAAGGTACACATTGTTTCAGCATCTTAAAACCTTCCAATTTGTTGTTATAATAGTTAGGTTTAATTTCTAATTATTACTTATGCATTTTACCCCTTATAAATTGAATGAAACACTAGTGAAAATTAGGTTCACCCATTTGATTGACACCATTTGGGTGAACCTATGATTCTATGTTTCATAGAGAAATAGGCTTCTCCATCCCCTAATGTCCCTCTTTATCCCATTAATATGTAGCTTGAACTTTATTTGTTCAAATATGAAAGGAAAACAATGAGATCTTCAATATCTGGATTGATTCTTGAGTTTGATGGCTATGATTAGTGGGAGGGGAATGCACATTTTGGAGTATTTTAAAATTTTATGGAGAAACTTATTGGTTTGATGATGAAGAAATATGAATGATATGTTTTATTATGTTACTAGATGAGAAGGAGACTAATTGGTATTTTGCTTTCCTTGTGCATTATTTTTCTTCATGGAATTAGCTTATGGATACATTTAAAGAAGAAATTTCTTTGCATCTAGACCCTATTTCTCCTTTTCAAGAATTATAAAAGAATGGACGACAAGAGGGAGAGTCCAACATGGATCTAGATCATAGGATTTTTTATTCTCTCTCTATGACCCTAAATTATTTTTGACCTAACACACTTGCTTTTATTGATATATTCCTTAGAGCCTATGATGTTACTTGAGGTTTCATATCAATATAGGAAGAGTTTAATTTTGTTGAACATTCTATAAACATACAAGTGCGTGATCCCACAATATTGGTTTACAATTTTTGGCCAAACTGGACACTGAACTAATTTTTCCTAACTAAATCTTCACTTTCAGGGACCTATAGTAGCTAAACCGTGAGGAATTTGAAGATGATGCAAACTAGTGAGTTGTGACATTTCGTTTGTAGATTCTAAATATATTTTTTTCAATTCTTTTGGAATTATATTGCACTTCTTTTTCCACCTCCTTTGAAAACTAGTTTTTTTTAGTAAACACCATTTTTAAAGACTAATGCTCCAAGTATACAACATAACTTTTTTTTCATGAAGGACAAAATTCTATTTTTTTCAAATTTGGATTTGTAGCCATGATAGATAGTGCATGAAATAGGTTCCATATCATTTCATTGAATTTTTATTCCTTAATCAAGTTTCAAAGTCAAACTAGTTATAATTTAGACATAGGTGGAACGTATACAACTATAGACACAAAAAATATACTGATTGATCCTATACACCTAATCCTAATTTTACTAACACTAGTTCATCTCAAATAATCTCCTTTACTAACCATTTAATCAAATAATATTTATTTGATTAAATTCATGTCATTTGGATTTTGGATCCACAAATTCATGCAACATTATTATCTTCAAGTTTTTGAGCAATCTCCATCCATCTTTATCCATTTTCATGATTTCATAACTAGGTTATGGCAAAATTTCATCAAGCAGTATCAATCTTCATCCATTGATCATCAAGCTTGCAAGGAATTGGGAAAGGGCCATTTTCCACATCAAATTGGCGCCAATTCCCCCATGGGATTGAGAGTTTGTTTATCTTGAGTAAGATTAGCTAGTTTTTATTAATGTTCTTCATTTATTTCTTGTTCTTGATATCTCAAATAAGTTTCATGGGGAATGTTGTTTCTAACTTGCATATGGGACTAATGTTGTGTTTTTTCTTCATGCTTTTATAGGTCTAGATCCACCATTCACATTTTGGTGCTAGAAGGAGGGTAGATTGGAGGAAATTAACATGTTTTTCTTCAAAATTCCATTATTTTTTGAAACTTTTTTGTCTATAGGAAACAGTGTCACTGAGAGGGGAACTATGCTGCTATCAATCCAACGACACTATATAGCAACACTGAGAAACTCCAAACTATGACAATAAATTCTTCCCACCCAAATATTTGAATTCCAAATAACGACACTTCAATCATTTCCCTATTGACCACTCATCCAAACTCCAAACTCTGCCACTAGTCAAAATAGTTTCACAATCATGCTCACTGGTTTCTCCATAGTCTAACTCTATCAGTCCCAACATCACCATACAAAAACAATGACTATTCCAAACTATGATGCATATGCAGATTGTGTCGCTGAATTTGAGTAAAATTCAGTTTTTAGGTTATTTTGACATGTGTTTTTTGTGTTTGATCATTTTTAACCTTTTAATTTGTTTGATGTCTCTAGTTTTCGGTGAACTAATTAGTTTTGTAGGTTGAAGTGGTCAATGAGGAAGGGAGGATGTAAGGAGCAGTTTTCTTTATGAAATATTTCTATTATATCAAGTGTTTGGGTATGTGCAGGACCATCATGGAAAAAATAGGCCCTTAAGTGGCAAAAATTTAGAAAAATTTGAGTTAGGCAACTTAACGTAAAAATTTGAATAAGTTATCTATATTATTTTAAAAATATATAAAATTAGAATTTGTAGAAAATTAAATGTAGTTTCTAAACTACTTGGTTTATTTAAAAAAAAAAAAAACACTATTTGGTGAAAATTTGAAATTTCAATGCAGTAGTACTTAATTTCAGGGAAAAAATAAGTAGGTGTCTATCTAAGCACCCTAACCACAAATAAATGATAATATTTTTTTACAAGATTTTAGATGTAAGTAGATGACTCATGTTTCGATGTGATACATCTTTTTTTGTATTTCTTTTCCATGCAAATAATTAATTATGAATTTTTTATCATAACTTTTTAGAAGTATAAAAACTTGTACATCTGACCAACTTAACTTGGTCAAAACTTCATGAAATTCAATTTTTCTTTTTTAATCATTTAGTATGTGAGGCATAGAATGTGATGTGTGTTTTGGATTCAAAAAATGTGATACCATTTGAAACCTATAGATTTTTTTCAATCAACCTATCAATTAGGACTTTAGTCATAATTCAAATAGAAAATCAATAATAATTATTTATTAAAATAAAAGTAAAGAATAATTTATATTGGTGGAAAGCTGAGAATCTCCTTGAAAAACTTTTCGTTTCATCAATTTGGGGTAAAGAAAAGTCATCAACCACATACCCATCATATTGGCACTCTTTGGGCCATCATGATCCTACACATACCCATTTTTAAAAACTTTGGAAGAGATTATAATTCCATAAGGATTTTATATATTTCAAGCTTTAGGACTCAAGAAATTTCATTTGGGCTCTAAAAAAAAGAATAAAAAAAGGGAGTAAAAGGAATCTTAGGGACTTGTTACATTTTGTTTTTAGACTTAACAATTGAAAATAAAAATCTCACACTTCAAAGATGGTGCTTAAAAATAATCCAATTCTTGCTTTGAAGGATTGAAATGAACATGTTCCTTTTATTTTTTGTAATCTCTTATCCATAGCAATATCATTTAAAATACGTATGCACTTCTCTTGCACCTCACAACGATCTTGAAAATCAAAAGTATTTTGGTAATATTAAGTTGTATAAGTGATTTTCTCCACACTTTAGTTTGGATTCTTAAAATCGAACAAAATATTTCTAGTGTGAGTGGATTTTATCATGTGTTCTCTCTTTGTTCATGAAAACAAATATTGATCAGACTATGAATGTGATTTCTCACTTTTGTTTACCCTTAGAGGGCTTGCTTGGTCGGAAAAATTAATCACCCTAGGGAACGACCCAACTAGGAAGCAAATGACCTCCACCTAGTATATAAGTGTGGGTACTTGAGGAAAGTTCAAATATCACAAGGATTTTTTTGACAAGAAGGGCAGCAATGGTCTCTTTTCGTATTGATGATCCCCCACAAATGGAAGGCCTATGCCTCTACTAGAACCTTTTTTTAGCTGCCCAAATCCTTATCTATTTGTTGGTGCAAGAGGTCAAACCTATGAAGCCACCCCACATTTTTGCGGTTATTGGTAGAGATGAGAAGTATGCCATGGGAGTTTCATGGGTACTACAACTTGGTTGACCCATAGAAGTGATAGTTGTGGAGACGAGCCAGTGTGGTCAAGCTTTTAATCATCCTCCAAGAATAAGTGTAGCTAGATTTATCCAAGTGGGGATTCGACAAATATTGTCACTTAACTATAGAGTTGTGCATGTTCTTGGAATAAACACACTTTTCTTGGATCTTAAAGATTGGAAAACAAACATTCAAACATTACCATCAAATTTCAAACCCTTTAGAGGAAGTAAATTTCTTCTAAAAAAATCAAGTGTTATTCTTGGCCTAGGGATTCTATCCTTAAATGCTTCTAATCATTTGAATTTATATCTCAATTTTCTTTCACTAAACTCAAAATTAAGTAACTATTGCCTTAGTTTCCTAGATTTATAAACAATGGTCTTTGTGGGATGAGATGAAATTGGGACATTAGACATTTTAGTTTGAAAACCTAATCAAAGAATTGTTTGTGGTAAAAAGAACTCATTAAGCAAATATAAGAAACAATTGGACCCCACACATGTGATCTTCTAAATGATTTCCCAAAAAATCAAAATCTGAAAACTAAAGTCCAAAGGTCTTGGTCAAAAAGCTCACAAGAAGCATTTTTCTACATGCTTTACAAATTTAGAGAAAGATTGACCTTCAAATTTTACAACCATGCATCGAGGAACAATCCAAATTTGTATTTGTTTTACTATTGTCAAAATCCAATTCTCTTTCAAAGGTTTGAGTATCTCACATAGGAAGTAATAGCATGTTCTTCAACACCTTGGTCTAGTAAACAAAAGTCTAAGTTTCTTAGGATCAAAATGAAAACACTCACATCCATCCTTCAAACATCAAAATCAAAATCATCTCACAAACAACTCTTGGAAATCTTGAAAAATTCCTTTCTGCTAAACTTTGGGCAAATCCTTTCAACTAAAAATCCAAATTGTCTTATTTAGCTAGGTGTGTGGAGATGAATCCTTCTTTGCACACTTAGTTAAATTATCATATTGTGGACAAGTTTACTCTAGGACAACATCCAATGTCTTAGATTTTATCAGTTCATTATCCAAACTGAATCCAATCAAAATAAAAATCAAATCAAATCAATCCAAAATCAAAGTCCGAAATCAAATAAAACATCAAAACCAATGTCCTAAATTTTAGTATCCTCTTCAAGGTTTCCTAAGAGTTCCAATCATTCACCAATCATCCGTCTCTCATTATGTCATCAACATCTTTGATCCTCAATATCTTAGACTTTCTTTTTTGTACCTAAAGTTTAGACCAATACAAGAAATTAAAGGTGCACCTCCCATTCTTGAAAATTGATCCTCATTTTATGGTCCAAACTAGATCTCAACACAAGAAGAATATGGAAATGAACAAAGAAACATCCACTTTGAGTGGCTTGAGTCAAACCACTCCCGAAATGAATCATGTTGGGTCTAGCAATCCCACTCTCAATATTCCTCCACTTCCACAAGATCATTAGGAGGAAGGTGGTCAAGTGGAAGACATCACCAAAATAATTGAAATGGTCCAAAATCCTAAAACACACAAAATTGTGAATGCCATGATGAAACTCAATCCCTACATGCTAGAATTGGCTAAAGAAGGGGATAACCTCCCTTAGAACTATGATTTAAGCACTATTGTGGATAATGTTAGAGTAATAAGTTATTATGCTTAATTAATTACATCATATTGATTAATTAATTAAGTCACTTATTCCTCTTTGTTACTTAAGCTAAACTTAGGCACATTAATAATTAATTAATTATTAATTATTAAGCGTGCACACTAGGGTTTCATTTAGGGTTTCCCTTTTAGGGTTTCTTGATCTCCTTCATAAGGATTGATCTCTACGTAATCATTGATTCTCTTAATGCATTTTTACACTTTGAGGTTTATAGAACATTATTTTTGGTTCTTCATATCTTTGCATGTGACAGGTATCCATTTGCATGTAGGTGATCTTGGTTTCTAACATGGTATCAAAGCTCTATACCTACATTTGCTTATTCGTGATCTGAAGATATGGCCTCTCTGTGAGTTTCAAGTGCAAGGGTTTCCACAGGCATCTTTTCTGCAATATCTGGGGGTAGCCATTTTTTTGGGACACTATGGGCTCAAATGGATGTTGCCATCGCATTCACAACATCCCAAAACCATAGAAATGCTTGTCAAATCATCCATTTTGGTGCAGTTGATCTGGGAGGTAAAAAAAATTTGTCTGGGGGTCGTACGGCCTCCCCAGCATGCATTACGAGGCATTTTAAAAAATCAAAAATCAAAAAATCAAAAATCAAAATATTTTTGAGTGCTGCTTATTATAAAAGGATCCACCATCAATCTACCACCGAGCATCCACCAACCACCAGTGGCTCTCCCATCCTCTGCCAGCACTGCCCACCTCCAGCGGCTTCCTCCTCCGACTGCTCTGCCAACTCCGCTCCTCTGCACCAGCCCCCACAGGCCCCTATGCTCAGTCAGTGCTGGTCACATGGGGGACCAGGCTCTATGCGCCCAGCCCCCGACCGCTCTCAGCCCCCAGCGTGGTTCTATGGAGGACTAGGGGATCCGCCCCCGCACCAGCCCACCATCCCCTGGTCGCGCACAGGACCAGGGGCCCAAATTATTTTCATTTTGCAGGGAGGGCAATTTTTTGTGGTGATGGCCAAATGGCTGTCAATTTTATGCTTGTGAACCACTAACGTCAGCATGACGTCAGTGTCCGTACGGCCCTCATATGCCCCTCCTAACCCCAGTTTTCCCTAAAGAAGTTTTTTTCTTTTGGTCATAACTTGGGCATACGGTATCAAAATCGGGAAAATGAGATATTGCCGGAAAGATGGTTCTGAGCACTTTCATTTGGTGCAATTTATTTTATAGTATTTTTATATTTTACTACATTTATTTCTGTTTGAAATCAGATGTACTTTTTATGCTTCCGAGCTCATAACTTTTTTCCACGATCTCTGTTTTTTGCCTCATTTGAAGCATTGGAAAGGTATTGAGGAGCTCTAGGTTGCTGTCCATGCACTTTTTTTGTATCTATCATAGGTTTATCACTCAGTCCAGATTTGTCCTGATGGGTTGTTTGGCAATTACTTGGATGTTTTCGCAGTTGGGAGAGTGCATCTTTCATCTTTGCACTTCATTTTTAGTAATACATCATTCGATAAATGCTTTCCGCTTCATAGATTCTAGAGTTGTTCCCATTTGGAGTTTTTGAGTGTTCCGTGGCATTGGGTCTTTTGTTGCTTTATCATGATTCCTTGAGTCAATCAGTGACTCTCATCCGGTTTCAGTAGTATATAGAAGAATATGTCCTTGCTTTCCAATATCAAGTTCTAGTGTGACTCTACAGAGTTCTTCCAGTGCTTCTTTGCAGCATGTCATCTCATTGTAAGGGGGGTTTTGTCCCACTGGGTTTTTCCTTCTCTTACTCTTTCTTGCATTTGTAAATGAGTACCTGATCAGGCCTAGTTTTTGGGACCCATCTTTGTTTTCATGCATCTTATTCTAGTGTTTTAGCTTCTTCCTAAGTTCATCTTAAGGGGGGGTGTTAGAGTAATAAGTTATTATGCTTAATTAATTATATCATATTGATTAATTAATTAAGTCACTTATTCCTCTTTGTTACTTAAGCTAAACTTAGGCACATTAATAATTAATTAATTATTAATTATTAAGTGTGCACACTAGGGTTTCATTTAGGGTTTCCCTTTTAGGGTTTCTTGATCTCCTTCATAAGGATTGATCTCTATGTAATCATTCATTCTGTTAATCCATTTTTACACTTTGAGGTTTATAGAACATTGTTTTTGGTTCTTCATATCTTTTGCATGTGACATGTATCCATTTGCATGCAGGTGATCTTGGTTTCTAACAGATAAGCATCTTGGGATCATCCTCACAATATCATCCACACCTCCATCATAAAGCATCACTCAAACCATCCCACAAATCACATCATCCATTGCTCCAACTTAATGAATTGTTAACAAGGAGAGCTCATTGCTTCATGCACTACAAACACACCCCCTTATGAACAACCAAGATTTGGATGAGAATACCATATTGGGTTAGTCCATCCTATTGAATCCACTACACCCATATGTTCCACTCACCTTTCATGACCCAAATGATCCATCATCTTTTCATGCAATACAGACACATCCTCTCAACACACAAACCTATCTCCCTATGAATTCACAAGGAAAAAGTGGGATATTTGGACCAAGGGGCATATTTCACCCATCATCATCATCATTTCCTCAATAGAACACACCACCCATTTTTCTACTGGTACTTCCACCTTTTCCATTAACATCCACACCACTCCCCGATTAAAGGAAACCCCCTTAAACCCCTATCAATCAAACAATTCAAAACAACCCCCTATCATAAATTAAAACATCATTCCAAATCCTTTGATCTTGCCATCGATATCACAACAATAGGTGGCAACCATCCAAGCAACACAAGCAATCACTGCACCATCCATAAACGTGGTAGCTCAAGTACCAAGCATATCAATCACACCATCTACCACACAAATCCCCATCATCAATACAACAATACCTCTCATCACAAAAAAAAAACCATTCCAAATCCACCACCACCACCTCCACCAAGACAAAATGTGGCAAGTCAATATAGCTGAATCGTAGATTTTTTTCTCCAATGTACTCTCTAACTCTTCTAGGGTTTTTCAGCTAAAAGGAGAGAGCTTAGGCCAAAAATGCTAAGGGTTAATTCAAAGTATTCACTGTATGATGTTATTATGCCTAAATGAAATTATCAAAATTCAATTAAGTGATCTAAAATGATGATTATGAATGCAAAATCTAAGAATTATGATTTGTTTAAAAACACATTATGTATTGTAAAATCACCTAGAAACAAATGGAAAATTGCAACAGAAATGAATCAGATTGAAAGTGTGCACCTAAAACCTTGATGGAGATTGGAAATTACATTTGAAATGTTTTTGATGATAATTTTCAAGATTGGGGGGAATCATTCGCCATTCTAGGCGAATTAGTCCCAATTTTACCAAATTGTATTGGATCCCATTTCTAAAAAAGGTACTAGAAAATGTAGAAAACTAAAAATTGACCCTAGAGTGGGAATCATTCACCACCCATGGTGAATGATTCCACTGTTGAATTTCTATATTTTCAAAAGAGGATTCCAAAGGTTCCGATCTGCACTTTAACCTTCTACATGTGTCTACTTCTGAAACTTTGATTTATGAATCTAAAAATGAGTTTTTGTTGATATTTTGACTTGGTGACTGAAGAGAAGACTTGAAAAACCTTGCAACTTGATCTTTAATGATTTCCAAGCTTCCAAGAGTCCTAAATCCATAAATACACAAGACAAGAGAGAAAAATGTTGAATGTTAGGGCATGGGGGTTTGCCTTAGTCAAACCCCTTTTAGGAAATTAAACCAAAATGATGAAATAAAGTAATGAAACATTAAATAATATAATAGATTAACTTTCCATGATGATTGATCTTGAAAGTATACAACATAACATGTAGAATTTTCACTTGAATGTCTTTTGGAACTTTCTTGATGTCTTGCAATAATAAAACCCTAAGTTGCTTGACTTGAGATGAAAGATTGGTGGATGAATATGTGAATTAAGTTGATGAATGTAAAAATGAATTAAGAGAGGTTATTTTATAGGAAATTCACCTAATCTTCCCATTAATTATATCCCTAAGGCTAACATGGAGACAAATTAAACTTAAAACCTAATTTTTCTTGCTCAAAACCCTAAAAAATGGCTCAAATGTGACTCATTCGCCACTAATGGTGAATGGATCCAACCTAGATGGGACTAATTTTCCACTAATGGTGAATGGATTCCATAGGGACCATTTTTGGTAGCCGGAATGCCAAAAAGTAAGAAAATTAGGCTTATATGATTACTATGTTGGTTATTTGATCAAATTATGGCTCAGGATGAACAATATGGGTTAATAGGGGCATATTAGTGATGATGTAAGGTCAAATAGAGCTTGGGACACAAAATTCAATGTGAAAGTGTGATTAATTACACTACACAAGAACTAATGTGAATGTGCAAGACACATTATAACACTAGTTTATCATTAAGTTTAATTAACAAGCCTTCTAGATTGATGTAATAATATTATTAAATAAATTTTATAGTGTTGAATTAGGGGAAGATGGGTTCATAAGTCTAGAAAAGTGTGAAATTCCTTTACAAGACTTTACAACACCTTTACAAGACACCATTAAAAGCATGTTATTCAATTTATAAGGGTCCAAGACCTAATGTGGATACATAGAATACCTCACAACACTAGATTAAGACCTCATCAAGTCCAAATTATCATGAATTAATCCCATGTCAAGAAAAGGGTACCTATTTCTAGGACAAAAAAAATCATGTTGCGAGCAACTCAACAAGCCTACCAAAAGAAAATTTAGCAATTCCAAGTGCAACAAGCACAAAACACACAAGCTGCATAGCAAGGAACTCAACAATCGCAATTAGCTCAAGTTTCACAACAAGCGCAAGAAGCACAACAAGCACAACAAGCGCAACAAGCACAACAAGCGCAACAAGCACAATAAGCACAACAAGCACAACAAGCACAACAAGCACAACAAGCACAATAGGCTACCTAAGCTCAAGCTTTGTTGCAACAACAACAAGTCGTACACATTGCCCAAGTTGCACAAGTAGCTCTTGTAGCTCAAGCTACTCAACCTACACAAGTTGCACGGGCTACCCAAGTTGCACAGGATGCCTAGGCTACACAAGTTGCTCAACAAGTGAAAGCTCAAGCTCAAGATAAATCCCAATACAAAACTCAACAAGTGAAAGAGAAAGCTCAATGCTAGACACAACTACAAGTAGCACAACAACAAGAATATTAACGAGCAAAACAAGAAGCTACCCAATTACTAGCCCAACAACAAGCATTTTTGGCATAGTAGTAGCAAGACCAATAACAACCATTGTTGGCAAAACAAATACAAGACCAACAACAAGCATTGTTAGCACAACAATAAATTTAGGAATATTAGAAAGTGTTGATTACATAATAGAGCTTGCAAAAAACTCCCACCAACATACCTAACACTCTACCCATCCCCGAACAAACCGACCACTTCAAAACACATTCACTCCACCTCCCGATCAATAAAACAACATAATGAAACAAATCAAGTTTCTCTCGTATCAAGTGCTAGATCTTTAATCAAGGAAAACCACAAAAAAACAAGCAACTCAAGCCTCCCTCTTCGTTGGACAAGATCCTTGCAATGGTACCGTTCCCAAAGGGGTTTGAAATCCATAAATTAGACAAATATCATGGGATGAGAAACCCTAAAGATCACATCAAGTAATTCCAAATACATTGGATGGAAGTTGCATATGATGATAGATATATAATGTGGCTATTCCCTTAGAGTTTGGTTGGTCTTGCCATTGAGTGGTTCTCTTGCGTTCTTCCTAGCATCAAAAAATTCCAAGAGATCATGGACACATTCATAAAAAATTATGTATTCAACATTGGCATCAATGTTAGTCTAGAGGAACTATCTACTCTTAAACAAGCTAAGGGTTAATCATTCGCTTCCTTCTTGCAATGATGGTGATTTTAAGGCCAATAGGAGAAAATGGGCTATGCCTGAAGAACAATAATTTTGCACCATCATTGTTAATATTGAGAAAACCTTGGCATTCCATATTAAGATGTAATGTATCACCACATACGACCATTTGATCCCCAAGGTGCTCAACATAGGAAGATTCCTTATTGCATAAGGGGGGACACCCATGTATCAAGAAAATCAAGACAACTGCCCATCCACTAGCTATAATAAAAACCCTTGCACGTTGGTGAAGAATAGGAACGTCACTAATGATGGAGTGGTGGATGTTAAGGTCATAATCAGTGCTCCAAAACAAAACACACAAAAATACCAACAACCATAAGACAACAATCGATACAACACGCAAGCTAATGTGGTATCAAAACAACCACCCAATAATCAAATAAAAAATATAAAAAATCAAGGGTGACCACCCTCGTGGAACAAAAATACCCCAAGTGAAAGTACATTGCCCTTGGGAGCCAATTGAATCAGTTAGAAAGAAACTGATAAATTAAAATATCATAAAAATTCCCACCTATGAGAACTATAAAGAACTTGGAGTAAAACCACCATGGTACAATGAAAATCACCTTTGTGATTCACAAAATCAAGGGGCACACAACAACCAGTTGCATGAGGTTGAAAAATCTGATCCAAGACCTCATCGATGACAAGGTCATAAATGTTGAACAACTAGCTAGAAATTAGAACCTAAAAATATACACAAATATGATGCTAGGTCATAACCAAGGGAACAACCATGGAAAAACAAATTATGCTAATGTGAACCGTGTGTACAATGATGTTGTTGCATCCCTAGACAAATGAGTCACTTCTATTAACATCAAGGGAGCCAAAGATGATTTTGGAGTCATCATTGTTTGACCATCACAACCACTTAGGGCATCCACATAAAATCCAAAATCTATTCCTAATGGCTGAAATGTCCTAAACTAGATAAAAGAATCCCCACTCAGATCTCCATGATGGAGTTACTAAAGATATTTCCCACACATAGAAAAATCCTAGAGGAAGCAATGGATTCATCCATTGTCTCTGCAAATCTTGATGCCGACTAGTTCTAAGCTATGGTCAGACACATCACCAACCCAAGTATCCTAACATACCCCAATCAAGACTTTGTTTTTATGAACCAAGACTTCAAGGTGGAGTGTATGATTGTAAGATGGTTGGGTAAGGGAATCACAATCAAAGCATATGATGAACATGAAAGATTGTCTTAGGGAACTATTCAACTCCCTATTAAAGTAGGGCCATCCATTATGGAAACCACATGCCAAGTCCTTAACCTTGATTTACCTTATAATATCCTTCTGGGGCATATGTGGATCCATGGGATGCAAGAGGTTGCTTCCACCTTCCATCAGTGCTTTAAGTTCCCATATTAAAATCAAGAGGTCATGGTCCATGGTGATCCTGAACCCTTTTCCTACTATAAGAGGTTGGAAGCAAAATACTATAAAATCCCCCATGTCCCAAAGACTGATGAAGGCCATACCATTCCATATCTAGACCCAACTACATTAGCCTCCACTTCTGAGACAACGACACCTGCCATTCTTGATACATCTGAAATCAAGGTCATTATCCAAGAAACTGGGTGTGGGGATTACAAAATGAGGAAAAGTGCTTTTGTCATAGGGGAGTTACCTCAATCTCCTAGGACTCGCAGTCAACCCCAACCAGCTGAAACATCATCCCACACCTTCAAAGCAGACCCTTCTAGATTTAGAAGTTGGGGGGATCTAATTTAGGAAATAGTAGATGAAAAAGACATATCTAGTCTCCTATATCAAGATGAAAGGCCCATGCCTAATCTTTTAATGGATGAGAGCAACAAAGGACTACAAATGATGCTCGGTATGGGCTATGACAAAAACAACAAACTCAGGCAGAATGAAAATGACCTATTTGAACCCCTTATCGATGAGAAGCAAATAAGAAATCTTGGCCTCAAATGTACCCCTTTGAAGGTAACCATACTTGGAAAAGTGGCCCCAATTAAGAAAGTCAAAGCACCCCCTTAGTTGTCAGTATCCATAGGTCCGCCCTTAGAAAATTATACCTTTGACATAACCAATATGTGTAGTAGTGACGGGGATCCCATAACTGACTTTCCTATGCTTTTTAAAGATTCCTCCCTAGACTCATGATTAGTACCTTATAGTTTGAGTTATACCATCAAACCCATGAAATAAATCTAGTCTATCCCAACTCATCGACTACAACCAATGAGGACCACTAATTTTGGACACTTTAAAAAATGATGAAGCATTATTAGAATTCATGGGATTGTGGGATATGATACCATACAAAGATCATAAGGCCAAGTTCAACAACATACTAAACACATAGGCCTATTACAGGGAAATAATTGAATCTTTTAGTCACAAAAGTGAAAATATGAGAATAATCTCTAGGTCTTTGAGTGAAAACCATACTGTGGCACTCTTTGACCTGAAAAATAGTAAAAATAAGGATGTATCCAATGGTGAAAACCTCTCTGAAGCACCAGAGGATGAAGGATTCAATCTTCCTCTCAGTGAAATTCATCAAGAAAGGTCAACAATCCTTGCAAAGAAGTGCAATCTAGTTAACTTGGGAATAGAAGAATTGCCACACACGACATTCTGCAGAGTCACTTCTCACAGAAGAATAGGAACTTCTAGCTACATTCCTAAAAAAAAAAGATAAAATTTGCATGGACATATTCTAACATGCTTGGCCTTGATCTAGAGGTTGTGGTTCATCACCTAGCTATATATCCTACATCAAATCCAGTGAGGAAAATGTTAAGGAAAATGCATCCCCAGATAGCATTGTTGGCCAAAATGGAATTATGAAAACTCCTAGATGCAAGATCCATATGGCTGATTGATTATCCAGAATGGGTCTCAAACCTTCTACCTATTTCAAATCCCACTAGGGGCATGCACGTCTACACAGACTTTAGAGACCTTACCAAAGCATATCCGAAGGATGAATTTCCACTTCCAAACATTGGCATAATTATAGATATGATGATAGGACATGAGATGATATCCTTGATGGATGGATTCTCAAGTTACAACCAAATCATGATAGCAAAAAATGACCAATATAAAATGCCCTTCACTTGCCCATGGGGGACATATGCTATAATATCATGTCACTTGTGTTGAAGAATGTAGGAGCCACCTATCAGAGGGCCATAACACTAATCTTTCATGACATGATTCATAAAATTGTGGAAGATAATGTGGATGACATATTGTCCAAGTCAAAGAAACAACGATATCACATAGCCACTTTGGGGTCCATCTTTGATAGGTTAAAAAATTACAAAGTTATACTCAATCCAAAGAAGTGTGTCTTTAGGGTACAGTTAGGGAAGCTCCTTAGGTACATTGTGTCTATGAGAGGAATTGAGATAGATCCTACAAAGGTTAAGGCAATCCTAAAAATGGAGGCACTGAAAACATTGAAACAACTAAGAGGCCTAAAAGGAAGACTCCAATCCATCTGCCAATTCATAATGCAACTAGAAGACAAGGCTATCCCCTATTATCATCTACTCCACAAGGGGGTTTTATACAAGTGGGATGAGAAGTGCGATTAAGCCTTCAACAAGATCAAGGAGTACTTACTCACGTTGCCAGTCCTCATGCTACCAATTCCAAGAAAACCTTTGACCTTATACATATTAGAAACAACGAAATCTATCGACACTCTCTTAGCATAACTTGATGAAAATGGAAAAGAGAGAGCCTCCTAGTACATTAGCAAAACAATGGTGGGACATGAGTTGTACTATACATCCATTGAAAAAGATTTTCTAGCAGTCATGTTTGCAATAGAAAAATTTAGACATTACATGCTAGCACATCACATAAAGCTCATTGCAAAAATAGACCCACTCAAGTATCTACTTTCTAAAGCAACACTTACAAGGTGGATGGAAAAGTGGGTTATGATCCTGATAGAGCATGACATTGAGTATATGGAGCACAAGGCCATCAAGGGACAAGTAATTGTAGATCAGCTAGCAAAGGCACCAATATACTCAGAGAACCCACTTGTATTAGAATTCCTTGATGAATCAATCTTCAACCTAAGTGTAGAGGTTCACTGGAAAATGTACTTTGATGGATCCTACATGCAACATGCATCAGGAGTGCAAATCTTCTTCATCACCCCATAAGGGGACTACATACCAAAATCATACAAGCTATCATTCATGTGTACAAATTACATCATAGAATATGAGGATCTTGTCATAAGGTTGAGAATTGTAATGCCATCGTAGATCATGGTGCTTAAGGTCTATGAAGATTCATAGCTCATAATCAACTAGGTCAACAATGCGTATTAAAAAAAGGATGACAAGTTGACTCCCTATAAGAAACTGATGGAGAGCCTTAACGAGTTCTTCATTGATATCACATTTGAGAAGCTACCAAGAGAAAATAACAGAGTTGTAGATGCAATGGATACAATTTGATCACTCTTAGAAATCCCATGCAATATCCCAAATCAAGAATACCTCATAGAGCAGCTTCTAGTACCATCAGTCAAGGTACTAGAGTCTAAATTTTTGTGTGAAATCGTCGGTCTTGGTGATCATTAGTACTATGATATATACACTTACCTAAGAAGAGGAGTCCTCCCTATTGACATAATCCTGAACCTCAAAAGATCCTTTATCAAGAGGTCATCCTAGGAGATACCTTATACCGTAGAAGCATTGAAGGGGCCCTTCTACACTTCCTAAATGTTGAGGAAGCCTTGAGTGTCTTAACTGAGGTACACAATGAAATTTTTGGTTCACGTTTGAGTGGTATGACCTTGGCCAAGAAAATATTGAGGATGGAGTATTATTGTCCTACAATGGAAAGGTAAGCTCATGATTATGTAAAAAGGTATTTTTAGTGTTAGAAACATGGGGATCTCATCCATGCACCACCTCAAGAACTCCACTCGATTGTCACACCTTGGCCCTTTTCACAATGGGGCCCTAATCTAGTCAGCAAAATTACCCCCACCTCATCTAGTGGACATAATTTCATCATCACCACCACCTAATATTTTAGAAATTGGGTGGACGCCATCCCCATGACCTATATCATAGGAAAACAAATATCAAAGTTCATCCTGAACTACTTAATTTTTTTCTATGTTGTCCCTCAAGCCATAATCTCTGATAATGGGACACCTTTCAAGAATTAGGATGTTTGTGACCTATACCATAAGTTTAATATCCAACATCACTTTTCCACTCCATATAATCCCTAAGGAAATGGCCAAGCTAAGGCTACAAATAAGACCATCTTGAAAATTATCAAGAAAATAGTGAATGACATTGGTCATGACTAGTATCTATAGCTAAATCTCACCCTATGGGCCTATCGAACAAGCATCTACACACCAATAGGTTCTACCCCTTTCTCCTCAATCTATAGATCAAAATCCATACTCTCCATTGAGATTGAGCTCCCGTCCCAAAGAATATCATTGCAATATCTCATCACAATGAAAATATCTGGTGTCAAGATTAAACAAGCAAAAATTATTAGATGAGTGATGCATGGCTTCCTTAAACCATTTTCAAGTATAAAAAAACTGACTCAAGCAAAGTTATAACAAGAAGATTAGGGGTTGGACCTTCCAAGTTTGAGAACTGGTGCTAAAGGATAATTAGAAGAATATTCTGAATCAAGACAGAAAGGGAAAATTTGAACCTAATTCATTGGGACCCTTCATCATCACAACAAGCTACAAGTTAGGGGCATATTATCTATCAACACTAGAAGGGGAACCTCTACAGGAGCCCATAAATAGCTCCCATCTCAAAAAAAATTATTCCTAAACCTTTCAAGGTATAAAACCAAAACTATAAAAAAAAGAAAAGAAAAGAAAAACATAAAAAAATCCAAAAAAATCATAAAAAGGATTAAAAATAGTAAACAAAAAAGAGAAAAATCATCCTATAGTGAAAACCACTTCAGTGGTGCTTTGGGCAAGTGTCTTGGTGAAAACTTGGCAAACAAACACCTCATGTAAATAAACACTTTCCATCCACCAAGGTCTCCATAGCTTGTTCTACATCATCCATCATGTTTCCATCCATCACACTTCCATCTATCTCCATTCATCGGACATCTGTGTCCACATCATAGCTTGATCCCATGTTCATGTCATGATCCCTCCTAGTACTACTTGACCTATTCTCAAGGTCACTTTGTCCTACCTTATTAGAGTAGTCTATTGCATCATGCTGGGGGCATGTTATGATCAGATTAGGTTCATGTATATTCTTTAAGTATTCCTTAAATAAAAAAATCCAAAACCATTCAAAAAACCAAGAAAATCCAAAAACATCCAAAACATGTCAAAATCCCCAAAATAGGTCAAAAATTCAATCAAAAAGTCAAAAAATAGAGTCATCTTGTCAAACTACAAGTCTTTGAGCTTAGGTAGGGTTGATCGTTTATGATCCCCTGAGACACTTAGGTCAGTCCTTTATGAGTTTGTCATAATAAATTGGCAACCATTTGTTCATATATCATCAATAATCAAGTCTATGTTAGTCAAACTATGTGGTCACTATGTGTATAACGTAGGTAAGGCTAATCTATTGATCAACCCCTAAGGCCCCTATGATAGGTCTTTAGGTTAGTCTCTTGGTGAAAATATCGAAAAACCCCAAAACATTTCAAAATTTGAAAATAAAAACATTTGTAAAATCTTGAAAATACCAAAAAAAACCTCAAAACATTTTAGAAAAATAAAAAACATTCAGAAAACCCAAAAAAAATCTATCCATCCCATCTCGCTTTCATCCACAATAAATATCCACTCATAATAAGTCATTGTCACCCCCAACCTTTGGTGAAAAATCAGAAACAAGTCTAGCAGATCAAAAGTGAAAACTCAATTGTTGAGGTCTCAAGTCTAGGTCAGTAAGTAAACAAGTTGGTAAAATCTTGGTACTAATATCTCATAGTCCAGTTAGTCCCAAATCATCTAATAACATCATGTCCTAGGATGCAATCTTCCTACAATGGACATCAACATCAAGCATCAGAATAGTTTAGTCTTAGCTAGTGGTGTGAAGAGCATTAGCTTGTTTGTTTACTTTATCTTTGTCTTTTTGACTTATCTTATTTTCACTCATTTTGATGACCTCTCAATGATGTCCAAAAAAAAGGATTTAGAGAGAAAGGAATGGGGCAATGATCATTATCTTTTTATCTATTGTACTTGTTGGATATTCTTGTAATATAACCTTGGTCATGCATGCTTTGTTTAGGTGTAGGGAGGGTGTTTTTGGTGTCTTGTTTACCACATAGGAAGGCTTTCCTTTCTATGTTTTTGTCCAAGATATTTGAAATATCTGAACTGCATTTTAAATAAGGTTTTGTGTGTCAGGTGTGAATAGGAGTACTATTTGATTATTGAGTCAAAGTCCATCATACTAGGTGCAATGCCATCCTAGTTCTTTATAACCTGATGCATCATGGCTATGTGTGTTATCAAACATAAGGTAAAAGTCCCTTTTAAAGTCCCAATTCCTGGTAAGGAAATCATCATCATCATTATCATCTTTAATAATTTGACTTGTTAGATTATCTTATTTCTTCTTACTTGTTTCTACGCTAACATCATACCGTGGTAGTTAAATAAAATACATCACTAATGCATCTATCCTACATCCACTAAACCATCAACATAATGTATAAAATGTCATACCATATAGGAAACATTGATTATCTCACATGCATTTCATTTCATCATTGCATAATATATATTGGTTATACTAAGCATCTCATAAACCATATATTTGCATCAATTAAAATTTAAAAGCATCATCATGTCATCCATACATACATTATAATATCATACATAGAAAAAAAACTAAAAAGGAAAAAGAGGATCTCATACATTTCATGATGATAGCATATATTATCATCATCCATTAAGTACATAATATAGATCTATTAGCCTAACTATTTTAAATCATTTGTATATCATAACATGTACATCCATTTGCATCCATATATGATCATAAAAAGTGTATAGAAAGATATTGAAAAAGAAATACATTCATCCATAAAAATATACATAATCATATCATCACATCGCACATAAAAAAGTAAAAAAATTCATCCATCATGCATAAATAGAAGAAAACACATCATATCAAATCAGCCATATCATGTCATATATCATCAATAAAATGCAATTGTCATGGTACAGAGAATCAAGATCAAATATGTGTATATCAATGAATATAATACGAACACCCATGGGGCTATAAAAAATGGAGCCCATGGACCTCAAAAAGAATGCTCCCTTCATTTGGTTGTCTCTCAGGCTGATCCTGCCTCTGCCCTATCTGCTACGAGAAGTCTGGTACCTAAGCTACTTGAGGCACTTTCTCATGTTAATGAACCTAGTAGTACTCAACCTCTATTACTACGTCCTAATACATGCATTCCAGGACTATCCTACCATGTGTGCTCTCAACCTGTTGGTGTTAGCTGGTCTCTTGTGGCAACTATAGCTTGGTGGTGGTGGTGGTGGTGGTTGTTGATGGTCCCTTGGGGCATCTCTTTGTGGATCCCCATCTCTTTGTTGGTCTCCATGCACCTGATCCCTTTGTCCTCTCTAATCAGGAGGTGGTCCACCTCCTCCTCTACCCCTATCTCCATCCTCATCTCTTTAGCCTCCTGATCCTCACCCCCACCTTGTTGATCACCCTCTAGGTCTTTGCCATGGTAAAGCTACCTTTGGTACTCTCAATCTTGTAGGATGATGAAACCAATCTCGATACGCCTATGTGGTCCTTGGGTTCTCCTGTCCTTGATCATATGGTCATGGCCTAGCTACCAACTTCCTAAAACTATCCACTACCTCTTCTAGATGAATTGTCTCACCCCATGTGATCTACCTCATAATACGAGGAAAAATGGCAATGTACTGGTCATTGTGATGGTCTTGCACATCTCCGAACTACCTAGCCACCCGATCGGGCAGATAACTCTCTATCATGGTGTGCTCTCTACCCTACATAAGTCAATCCTTTCAGATGAAGAAAATTTGTTGAATGTCTTCACACCAAGTAGGCATACCAAGCCAAGGCCTCCATGTAAAAACGGTCATCTCATCAATGACCCTCTACTAGTAATGGATGCTAGCTACTCTTGTGTGTGTGAAATTCAAGCCACCTCTGTACCACCAAAATAATGGGTCATCTGGCTCTATGTCAATCGGTGTAACCCATGGGTAGAGCATTTCAATATGCTCGCAAGCCCAGATGTGTCGTAGAGTGACTTCCACTCCAATGGCCATGCTATCATAGTAGGAAAATTTGTGTAAATCATTGTAGAGTGAGGCCAACATCACTAGTCCCCATGCAAAGCACTCTCTCTGGTGGAGCATCCACTCCTAGGAAAGACCCCATCCTAAACTAAAGTATCGGCTACACTGATCTAGTGCCACAAGGCCTGAGATAATTTTTGCCACAATCAATCAGAATGTCGACATCAAGCTCTTCTATAGCTCTAGCTTGATCTATCCCTCAAAAAAAAATCACATTTAGACCCATGACCTCATAGTAGGAATCTATCTTGGCATCCACATCATAGATTACCCGCTCTTCATGGATTAACAAAAAAAGAATGTGCAACACATCCTCCAAAGTAACTATCGTGTCACTACTAGGGAAGTGAAAGGAGGACGTCTCACTATGCCATCTCTCTGCTCATGCTATCATCATCGCTAGATGTGTCATAATGATTGGGGCATATGCGACTTACCAAAGCCTAATTTCTCCTAGGTGCCCTTGAAGCAACTCATGTAATCTAGTTAGTCGGCTCAGAATCAAGGATCTATGCTCTCGTGAGTGTACCAACTCTACATCCTCCTGCACCAGTAAACTCATAGCGTCAAGTTTCATAAAAAAATAGGATCTAGTGAGAAGTTTTTGTGACCAGAACAACAAATGTGTCATTTTTTGCAATGGCGTCACTATTTGAAAGCTCCAAACTATGCCACTAGAGACCTCAAAGTTCCAAACTCTGCCGCTGTGACATAGTTTAATAGCACATTAGTTTGATTCTAAAACCTAAATTGCTAACTAGACCATTGCAATGCTATTTGCACATGCAACACACTTTGAAGGCTAAACCCTAATTGGTAAACTATGACGTCATGTCACCACACTCAATAGTGGCTCACTTTAAGACCACACAATGTCGATTTAACACTTTTAGTGACGCCAAATAGAACCAGTTGACTAGGTTTGACCTTTGACCCTAATTAATGCACACAAAAATTGAAAGGATGAGGTGGGATAGGGTCACATACTAGTGGTCCTACACCTAGGAGTCATTGGTACACTCGCAGTCGCTCTGAAATTTGTTGTGGAAGCACACATTGCCCCATCTCAAATAGTGGTCAATGCTCAAAATGATGAAGTCTCTACAAGCTAGGTGTGTAAATTAATTGGAAATGACCCCTCAGGGCCTATTTAAGCTTGAAAGTTAAGGTTTTTTTTACCATGTTTAGCTGTCCAACTAGGGCTTTAGACCCCCGATCTTGTTTTTTCCCAACTATAGGTTGTTTTACATTGTTTTTTCACATTTTTGCACTTTTTTTTTTTTTTTTTAAAAAAAATCTTGGAGCCTTTTTGGACCTGTCAGGCAACTTTTCCTCTTTGTCATGAGCTCAACCCTCAAATTAAACTTTTTGCTTGATCTGTCGAGGGGGCAGTGTACCAGTGTGATTTGTTTGCTAGGGTAGAAATGAGGCATCTAAAAGAATCATAATTATTTTTTGAATTGTGACTGTAGTAGTTTATTCTTTGAACCAATGCAATAGGTGTATTGCTTCAAAGATGGGAAAAATGTAGACACAAAAAATACACTAATTGATCCTATACACTTGATCCTGATTTTACTAACACCAATTCATCTTGAATCATCTCCTTTACTAACCATTTAATTGAATAATATGTATTTGATTAAATTAATCACATTTCATCTCTTAATTAAATAAATCATTTTTATTTGAATTAGTCATTATCTTCTATTAATTAAATAAATCATTTTATTTGATTAATCCTAATGTCCCTCTTTTAATTAAATAATTCATTTTATTTAATTGATCTCTAAGGTCACTTCCCTTAAATTAAATAAATTAATCTTTATTTGTTTTAATCTAACACCATCCTCTTTAATTAAATAAATAAAACTTTATTTAATTAAGTATAAATCCATTATTCCTCCTACTTTGATTAATTTAAATCCTAAAATCTAAGTCAAATTATCAAATAAACAAATCTTCTCTTAGATTAATGAAATCCTAATTAATCCTAGTCGTAATACATCAAATCCTCTAGCTTTTGCAACTTTATCATGAAAATCATTTTAATTAATTAATAAATCATTAATTTTCATTAAAAAATGAATCAAAGTGGGAATATTTTCCATGTTTGAATTCTTTCCCCAAAATGACTTGTCCATCCAACAAGGAAGTAAAGGCCTCTTACATGTCCTTTTCTTGAGCCAAGTGGCATTTAATTCATTTCTTCTCTCCCTCTAACTTGTCACTTCTCCAAATTTGAAATTCCACATAATTACATTAATGTGCAAATTCATACAAATGTGCTCCACCTTTGTCCACTCACATGTTGACAAGTGGCTTGTGCTATTGGTTGGTATTTTGTCCCACATTCATCCATTTTTCCTCATCCTCCATCATTCTCTTCTAAAAATAGAAGACTCTCATTTGGATTTTGGATCCACAACTTCATGCAACATTATTATTTTCAAGTTTTTGAACAATCTCCATCCATCTTTATCCATTTTCATCCATTTTCATGATTTCACAACTAGCTTATGGAAAAATTTCATCAAGGAGTATCAGTCTTCATCCATTGATCATCAATCTTGCAAGGAATTGGGAAAGGGCCATTTTTCACATCAAATTAGCACCAATTCTCCCATGGGATTGAGAGTTTGTTTATTTTGGGCAAGATTAGCTAGTTTTTATTTGTATTCTTCATTTATTTGTTGTTCTCGATATCTTAAATGAATTTCATGGGGAATTTTGTTTCTAACTTTCATATTGGACTAATGTTGTGTTTGTTATTCATGTTTGTATAGGTCTAGATCCACCATTTATAACAAGATAACTTTTTCTTTTTATGTATCAATTTTTTTTTTTGTTGGATCAATGAGATGAATATCTAGTGCACTAATATTTTTCATTGTTTTTGATAATATACAATTTTTCCACTTGTGTAGAACAAAGAGCTTGATTTTCAGTGAAAAACCTATGTTTAGGATATGTGTAGGATCATGATAGGCCAAAAGGTGGTGATATGATGGGTATGTGTATGGTATGTGGCTGACGACTTTTTTTAAACCCAAAATTAATGAAATGAAAAGGTTTTTTAAAGGAGATTCTTAGCTTTCCACCAATATAAATTATGCTTTATTTTGAATTTAATAAATAATCATTATTCATTTTCTATTTGAATTACGACTAAAGTCCTGATTGATAGGTTGATTGAAAAACATCTATAGCTTTCAAATGGTATCACATTTTTTGAATTCAAAACATGCATCACATTCTATACTTCACATACTATAGGATTAAAAAAATTGAATTTCATGAAGTTTTGACCAAGTTATGTTGGTTAGACAAATGAGTTTTTATATATTTTAAAAGTTGTAATAAAAAAATAATAATTAATTATTTACTTGAAAAAAAATTTAAAAATAATATGCATCACATTGTGACATGATTCCTCTACTTATATCTAAAATATTATAACTAAAAAAAACCATTTCATTGTGGTTAGGGTGGTCAGACAGACACCCACTTCTTATTTTTTCCCTAAAATTTAAGTACTACTGCATTGAAATTTTAAATCTTCACCAAATAGATTTTTCTTGTTTTTTTTTTTTAAATAAACCCAATAGTTTAAAAAATACATTCAATTTGCTGTAACTTCTATTCTTACATATTTTTGAAATAATATAGATAAGTTATTTAAATTTTTATGTCAAGTTTCCTAACTCTGATTTATCTAAAAAAATTTCCACTTAAGGGTCTATTTTTTCCATGATGATCTTGCACATACCCTTTAATCAAACTAAAAATACAAGTACATATTAAAACCAAAAATATTAAAATTATATTCGTTGGATAGCTCATTCTAAGTAATACCATATTCTAGTTGGGTCTGTGAAGTCTCCTCCATTCTCATCCTCAACTCAAGCTTTGAAGGGAAAAAATTTGGCAATTTTTCATGCTAGAGGGGGAGAAGGGGGTTCGAGCGAACCTAGGTTTGAGTGAACCCCCCTTGGAGGTTCACTCAAACTAGGGTTCAAGTGAACCCCCTTTCCACAAAGCTTTCCTTTTTTTTTCTCAGGAATGGTGGGACCCAACATTTAATGTGTTTGCTTGAAGGGGGGTTCTAGCAAACCTCCTTTGGGTTTGCTTGAACCAAATATTCATTTGAATCCCCAAAAACCAATTTTTTTTCCATAAGGGATTTTTTTGAAATTTTCCTTCCTGACTAGAGTTGTAAATTAGTTCTATGGGTTTACCCAAGTGTATTAATTTTAGTAATGGTCTAAGAAGGGCTATAGCTACAATATATTTATCCTCAAAAATAAAAGTTGCTAGTGATGAGGATATTGATGACAATGATTGTATGGATTTCAAATCAAGTAGAAGCACAATATCAAGTGATGATTATGTTTGTAAAAAGGTCAAAGAAGGTTATGGTGCATTGTATGATAATAGTATAGATGAATATGATAGTTTTTTCACCTACCTTCAACTAGATCAATCATCTATAATTGATTTAAATGAAGAAATAAATGATAAATCAAATTTGTGAATGAAGAGTATGATTTGGCTATATTTTACAGTAGTATTGATAGTGAGGAAGATGTGTGTGAAAATAAATCATTAGATGAATAAACTCTAGTATTTGATTACACAATGTATGTATATGTTGATGTTTCAAATGGTGAATAACAATATGTCCTTTTTTTTATCTCTTACATTCTTTTGTCCCCTTTTTTTTGGTTTTGAATTTGTCAATGATGATTTGCATGAGGATACAATAGGAAAAAAAATGCAAATGAAGAGGAAAATTAAAATATAAGTGTTTGTATAGATGATGATGTTCAATTTGAGAGCTTCTTGTCTTGATCCAAAATATTGCGCTGATGAATATTGCATTAGTGTAAGTGACTATAAGGTATTGTGTTGCCTATTGTCCATGAGGTGAGTGAAATTGAATATGAAGCTTTCCTTTATGAGGATATATATTCTCATAGTATGAATGAATGTGTACCCAAGTTTGAGTGTTTCACTTGGGCCTAGCATAAAAATTGTGATAATCTTAAGTGGAAAAAGGTTCTTCTGATTGACGATCAATTAGTTTCTAAAGCTTCATGTATGCTTAAGCTTCAAATTTTTTAGTTTGAACTATTAGAGGATAAGTTTCATTTTTATGTTAAAAAAAGTGGCATATTTTTATTTGAAATATGAATTTGTTTCATTATCTTTTTCCATAATTCATCCAAGAAGGTCAACATGTATCAAAATATTGTTTCTTTTGGTGTTGATGCAAGGTTTTAAGTGTTACCCTTAATTTCTATTAAGATAGAGGATTTGATGCAAGGGAGTGTGATGACTAAACTTTGTTGTTATCATACAATGAAAATGTAAATAGTAGAGAGAATATTCACTTTTTTTCAAAGGGAATCATAAGTTAGTGCTTGAAGGGAGAAGGATAAAATTGCTACAGCTATGTGAAGGAAGAATTGTGGGTTGAAAAAAATCAATTTGTATTGTATAGAAGTAATTCCATCTTTCCTCTACAAGTTTGACCTATATTGTGCTAAAATTTTATGAAACAACCATATTTTTTTTCCCATATGTTTTTGTAGACCCTAAATCTGCATTTGTTCAAAAACAAACTAGCATGAGTATTGTTAAATCAAGCAAAATAGATATAGAATCCATATGAAATATTGAATCATGCTTCATAATGCAATCCAAACAACAAAATAGCAATTAAACTAAATGAAAGCACAAAGAAGCAAGAATCCAACTCTATCTCATATTGGATTGGTGTCACATGTGCTAGTGACCCTTTCCCAATCCTTGATAAAAAGCTCAAGATGATGAAATGCTATGAAGATGGTGGAATGATGATAAACAAGATCAAATCTCAAGTGAAGAGAGTGACCTTGCATGAAATTGTGGAGGAGTTGCTTGAGGATGAAGCCTGTATTTAAAGATTTTCAAAATGCTAAGTGTTGAGGAGAGACCAATGTGGGACTAAAATTCTGCCAATGAAAGAAGGACACTTGTCATCATGTGATAGGTGGATGCATGTGCAAGATTTGGGAAGAGTGCCCAAGAGGGGGAAAATTTGAATTCAAATTTGCAATGAATGCTAAGTTTGACCTTTGGAAGGGGACATGTAAGAGACATGTAAGGCCTCATAAATGTTCTGTTTGGTGTACATGTCCACTTGGGGGGAAATTCAAACTTGGAGAATATTCTCCCTTTATGCCAAGTTGAAAATAAAGATTTTTGATAAATCAATTAAATGAAATTTCATGTGCAAGTGGCCAAATCTAGAGAATGCAAGTGGGATGGGATTAGCATTAGATCAGGATTAATTAGCTAAGATGATGATTAGGCCGATTTGACCAATTTGACTTGATTTAGGGATTTAAATCAAATCAAAGGGAGATGAATGATGATATGAGATTTAATTAAATAAATGATTGATTTATTTAATCAAAGAGATGATGATAGGATCAAGTTTGATTTGTTTGACTTAAGTTGATGAATTTACCCTGATGAATGGATGAGTGTGATTTTGATCAAATGCATAATGCTAATTTTGTGTGTCTACATTTTGCCCCTCTTTGAAGCAATGTACTTGTTGCATTGGTTCAAAGAATAAACTTGCCACGATCAAAATTAAAAAATTTCATGTTTTTCGGATGCCCCAGTGGAAAGAAGTACACTGGTACATTGCCCCCTCGAGAGATCGAGCGAAAAGATTTGATTTGAGGGTCGATCTCGCGATAAAGAGGTTCAAAATGGGTGGTTCTGAATGATGATGCAAATGTTATGATTTTGAGATGCTTAGAATAACAAATCTATATTATTCTAAACAACTTAAATGATGATATGATATGAGATGGATGAGATTGATGATGTGATATGCTACGATTATGCAATGGATGAGTTATGAGATGCTTAGACTAACAGATCTATATTATGATGATGATGCATGTGAGATGATATGCTGAATTTTGATGATTTATGGATGCAAGATAAATGCATAATGGATGCATGCTAATGGTTTCTGGATGCAGGATGGATGCATGATGGACTATTCATGATGCAATGTTAGCGTGGAAATGAGATGATGACAAGAGGATCCAACAAGTCCATGATTGGTCGAGACTTTATTAGAGATGATGATAGATGATGATGATAAATGATGATGATTTGCTTATCAAGGATTGGGATTTTCAAAGGATCATTTACTTTATGTTTGATTACACGCCTAAGTACGATGCATCAAGGTATAAAAGACCAGGATGGTGTTGTACCGAGTGTGATGGACTTTGACTCAACAAGCAAATAGGAATATTCTTGCTCACACTTGACATACGAAAACCTTGCTAGGGCGTACCTAACAAAGCAAGTATTCGCCAAGTTATATTACAAGAGCGTCCAACAAGCATAGTAGACAAAAGATAAAGATCGTTGCCCCATTCCTATCTCTCTAAATCCTTCGTTCAGATATCATCGAGAGGTCCTTGGAATGAGCGCAATAAGATAAATCAAAAGAAAAGATCAAGTACACAAACAAGCCAATGTTCTTCATACCTTCAGCCAAAGGGATGTGTTTTGATAGGATAATAATCCAAGGTGATATCCATGAATGATGCCCATTGTCGGAACGATATATCCTAGGACATGCATTGTATGGGATGATGATGGTTTGATAAATTTGATTGATAGGCTGTTGATATGAGGTTGATTGACATGTTTGAAAATGATCAAGAGTTTGTTTTTGTTTTTTTTGCTTTTGATTTTACGATTGAAGCTTGCATTTGCTGACTGTTGTGATTGTTTCTGTTTGCGTTGCCAAAGGATGAAGGTGATGATCAGTTTATTATGGACGATTGATTATTGCAGATGCAAGCGAGATGAGGCAGATGGATTTTTCAAATATTTGGATGTTTTGACATTTTTGAAATGTTTTGTTTGTTCGAGGATTTTACAAATGTTTTATTTTGGTTGCATTTTTTTAGTTTGATGTTTTGAATGTTTTGGATTTTGATGTCTGAGGCTGATCGAGAGATTAGCCTTTGCCTACGTTCTTCGGAGACGATCTTAGTTCCAGTTCCAATGTTTTGATGTTTACGCTTTTTGAGTGTTTTTGGATTTTTTGATATGTTTTGGATGTTTTGGATTTTTAGCATGATTTTGATGATTTGGATATGGATGTGTGGCGTGCTCAGTGCTTGTTTGGGATTTGTTTGAAAACCATGACTAAGGTGGGTTGATCGGTTCTAGCCAGTTGATGATGATGATAACATTGTGAGGAATTTTGTGATACTGGCGATAGTGTTATGCAACACAAGGATTGGGAAAGGATTGATGATGATAACATTGTTGAGGATACACAACAATGCAAGGGCTGGATTGATCAGGATTGATAATGATAACATTGTCGAGGATACACGACAATGCAAGGATAGTGTTAAGCAACACAAGGATATCTCGAGATGATGATTTTTTGATTGGATTTGATTGATCATGTTTGTTGAAGCTTGGTTTGGAACAAAAATGTTTTGGATGATTTGATGTGACATTTGACGTGCAACTTAGATGCGACTGATATCGATTGATGTTTGATGAAAGATGAAGAATGATAAAGAACATGTTCTTGTCAAAATATGTCATGGGCTAGTGATTCGGATTCTAGATCACAAATGCTTTGACCAATTTTTATTTCATGTTTTCCAATGTTGGTCGCCCACATAAGGTGAAGGATATAAATCAAGATTTATTCTTGAAGCAAAGATGTATATCTACTGATGTCCTAGCAATGCTTATGGAATGTAGACAGGTTGGATTCATGGATGATTGTATGGATGGATAGATATACAAAGGATACCCAAAGGATTATAGCACAATAAAGATAAGAGTGTTTTGGATAAGGCTATTGGATAATGCTTCATGGCTCAGATAATGCTGCATAGGATAGGATTAGTGAAAATGGCCCATGTCAAGATGTTTACGATAAGCAAGCGTAAAGTGTGCCCCAAAATTGTATCAAGATCAAGATAACTTGGATGATGGATGCAGATGGATAAAGATGGATTGGATAAATGGTTCATAGATGGATGGATTTATTATGGATAAGATGGATTGAATGCTCAATTTATTACGGATGGGATGAGATGCTTTCACTTTGATACAACACTTTTTGTCGTTCTTCGATTCCACACATGATGCTGTTTGAGTTTTCATCATGGTCTTGCTTGAAATACAGCCATGCGGTTTTCCTAGAAAGGAGACGATTTTCTGCTTTCTTTAACCAGTCTTTTTTTGATTTTTGGTTTTCATATTTTTTGATTTTGAGTTTTTTCTAAAGGGTTATGCTGAACCACTATTGGTGTTGAGTGTCATAGATACCCAGCTCATATTATTGCCATCAATATCTGCTTTACCAGGGCACTTTGCTAGGTCGTGCGCCCAGATGGCTTTGAGTTATGATCTCTTCATTGATGCAGGTTAACTACTGTCTTGATTAGCACATCATAAAGTACCTTGAGAATCCTTATGATGAAGGGTTGTTGTATGTCTACGATCAATGTAAATTGGATATGCGTGGGGCGCTGGATGGGGAGTATGTTTAGGGATAAGAGATGGATTGGTTGTGAGTTTGGAACAACTGACTCTCAAACTTTGGAAGATGAGCACTGATGGGTGGATAAGGAAGTGTTCAATGGAATTAGGACCAATCGCTTGATATACTTTGTACATCACTTGAGAACCCTTCTTTTTCCTTTGTCGACATCTTTGATGGATAATTTTCCATTTTTTAACTTTTCCCCATAGTTTCTTTGATTAATGGAGTTTGATAAAGATAATCTTTCTTTGTATTCTTTGGTATCCACTATATTTGATTTGTGCATTATGCTTCTCAGCTTCTTTTGCTTTGATAACGTTCTTCGTACTTTGATTCAAATCTTTCTTTTGACGTTGGTCCCAATTCGTGGATGGGGTGATGGGTGGATGAAGATTCATGGCATGACTGGTTGTAGTTTTGACACTAGTTTCATCATAAGGATTCTTCGTGCTCCCTATGTTGATGTTTGCTTGAGACGAAGTTGCCCCCAGTATGGTGGAAGTAGTACCTTCATGCTTTGATTTATCCTGTTCCAAGAGCTCTTGTTCAATAAGTGTTCTCTGATAGATGACCACCGTAGGTGACGTTCTTTCAATTTGCTGTTTTGCTAACTCTGGATGTTCTATCTGACTTGTTTCCTTGAGTGGATAATGTTGGATATTTTTATTCATGATGTCCTCAATCTGACTTTGGACATATTTGATCCTAATGTTGATAACTCCGTTTGATTGTAGGAGTTAAGAATCTGCTCTTTTGTGTAACAAAATCTTGTTCTAGATGAAGATCATCTATGTGCCCATCTGTAGAAAGCATCTCATGGGTAGATGGAGGAGTATGGATATGATCATCTTGCATAAATAGGAGAGTGTCCATCAGATTATTGTAGTATCTTGAAGATACAAATTCTTGATCTTGAATGATTATGGGGTTGCTTTCGACATGCTTTGGATCAATTTCTTGACATGGGGAAGCTTCAAAGGATGGATTTCTTACAAAGGACTTTTGGATGTCGACATTAGGCATGGTCAAGTTCAAGGTTCCTTCAGCATCTGTAACCATGAGGTCAAAGGGGATCAACATGTTTTGAAAATGACCATTGCTAGACCTTAGTAGAAAGATTTTGATCTTGCTTTGGAATAAATTCTTTGAGACATGTCCTCTAACTTTCGTAAGGCGATGTAGAGACGACAATGATCGTGGTCGCGGATCATGCATTATGTCAATTGGATCAAATAGTCCTAACACTCCTTGAAATAGATCACTAAAGATTGACTCTTGATGTATGGTGAGTTGATCATCAGATTGTGTAGATACATCCTCAATGTGCTCCTCGATGGAGAGGTTTTGATCATTGTTTTCGACAATTGCGGTGGAGAGATTGTGAATGTTTTCGACCATAGAGTCAAGTGATGTTGATATTTCTTGAATTGGCTCATTGTCGAGTTTTGTTGGTGGATTTTGATCATGATTTAAAAGTGACTCTTGACATATGTCGATTCGATCATTGGATGAAGTAAATGTGTGCTCAGTGATGGATTGATCTTGATCCTTGTTTTGAATAGTTGTCATCTTTTGTGTTTGTGCTCGTGTTGGTTGGGTATCTTGAGAGGCTTGGGCAACTTGAGAGGATTGTTTCACACTTTGAGCTTGTGTTGCTTGTTGCATGGCTAGATATTGTTGGTATCCCTTTTGAAAAGTAGCTTGTAATGTCGCGTTGTATTGGTTTGATGTGGTGGAAGTTGGTGGTGGTGGGGGTGGTGGTGGATTTAGAATCATGTTGGATGTAGTGACAAGTGTTTGGGATACGCTTGGATTGATTGTGGGGGTTTGAGATGTGATGGGCATGATAGTGGTGGTTGGAGTGATCGAAGGGATAGTGATGGTTGGAATGACCGAGGTGATAGGTCCTTGGGAGACCGTATTTTGATTTGGGATCAATGTTGTTGTTTGATTAGATACCATCCATTGGTGTGATGTCGATGGTATATTCGAAGGATTTGAGGTGATGGTTTGATTGACGTTAGGTGGATTGATTTGCGTGGATTGATTGATGCTCAGTAAAGGGGGAAGCCCTAAACCAAGGAATGATGTAGGTAATGATGGTGGAGATTTCCCTTGGCGCAATGCCTCAACTATTTTGGAAAGTTCCGCAATTTGATCTTGCCAAATTTGTTCTTGATTTTGATCTTGACTCAATTGAGATAGTTGATTTGGCTTGTGTTCAAGTAGTTTTGGCATGCATGCTTGTTGTTTTTGAATGGGATTATGGGAAAATTGACTTTGGATATTGTTATGATTTGGGATGATGTTCAAATTTGCCATGACAGGATGAAAATTGTTGATATCGGGAATCATTTTTCCAAAGTTTTCCGAGTTAGGATTCATGTTTCAAAACTTGCACTTGGTACATCCACATTTGGTTTGGAGGGATTTGGTGGAATGATGTTGCTCATTTGAAGACTCATGTATTGATTGTTTGGAGGATAGACTTGTAAGTTTGGACTTTGATTTAAATCTATCATGGGGAGATGTGTTCCAAAATTCATATTGGGCATACTCACATTCGTTGTGCTATTGATATTCGTAGGAGATAGTGATCCTATGTATGGATGTGATTTTCCATAATCCCATGATTTCATGAGGCTTGGATAGTTTGGTGGATTTGGACCGCTCATGATGTATGAATCTAGTTTATATTCCATGTTCTTCTTGTGTTTTGATCTTGTTGCAAAAGTAACCTCTAGAGTTCTTAGAACTAACGATGATATGGAGGATGGAAGGTGTAAATGATGAGTGATGAACGTTTAAGAACTTTGGATCAATGCTAGACTTAGGGCTTGATTTTGATTGTTTGATGTGGATGATGAACTTGTAAACCCTAAAATTTTGGATGTTATCTTAGGATGAACTTGTTCAAAGAGGTGATAATTTAACTAAGTGTGCATGGAAGGATTCATCCAAACACACCTAACTAAACAAATGATTTTGATTTGGTTTAGGGATGCACCCAAGTCTAGGTAATGATGTTTTCAAAGCTCTAAATTTGTTTGTGGGATGATGTTGATAAATGTTTGAGGTGGATGAGTTGTTTGATTTGATCCTAAAAGACTTAGAGAGACTTTGTTTACTAGGCCAAGGTATTGAAGAACACACTTTTCTCTAAGAGCAATCAAAAGACCAATATGACCAAGAGATATCAAGCACTTGTGTGGGGTCCAATTCATTTATCTTTGCTTAATGAGTACTTTTTACCACAAACACACTTCTTGATTTAGGTTTCAAACTGAATGTCCAATGTCTTAATTTCATTAAACCCCACAAGATATTTTATGTGGAAATTCAATGAACTTAAGGCAAAGGTTTTCCTATTGTTTACTCAAGAAGACAAATTGAGGTATAATCCAATGCTTAGGAACCTCTACAGACGTGAATCCACAGGGAAAGCAGTAACATATGGATTGAGTCAATGATATTTGTCTTCAAAGAGGGTTTGAAATTTTGAGAATCATGTTGAATGTTTGTTTGCAAAATGTTTTCGAATACACATTGTGTTTTCAAACAAAGAATAATTACAAACCCTATGGATGTGTAAGACTATATTTGTTGGATTCCCACTTGGACAAGTCCAGCTACGCTTATCTCTAGCGGATGGTTAGATGCTTGACTACTGGCTCCCCTCCATGGCTCATTAACGTCAACGGGCAGCTAAGCATCAACACCCATGAAACTCCCATGGCATGCTTTCCATCCTCTACTAGAAGACGTAGAGTGTAGTGGCTTTAGAGCGAATTCTTGCACCAATCAAATAGATTAAGGGATTTTGGAAAATTCTAGCTTAGGTTCTAGTAAGGACTTTAGTCGTGGAGATTGACCCATACGGCAAGAGTCCCCTTTCGGATCCATCTTGTCGGAGCCAACCGCGTGATTATGGCGTTTAACCAAAACCCTCATTTATATCCCGGCTGAAAATACTCTTGGCTTTAGAGTGTTACCGGTTGAGTCGTCCCTTGGGTGAGTACTTTTTCCCCAAGGCAGGCCCTCTAAGATAAACAAAAGCAAGCAAAGACATGATTCGTAACTCGATCGATCTTTGATGGCACAAAGAAAGAGAATGTACGCGAAAATGCCCCTACTCACACTTGCACAAGATGTTCAATTTTTAAGCCCAAATTGAAGTGTTTCAAAGCAATAAAATGTGTTTTGAGTGTTTCTCTTGCACCCTAGATCGCACAAAGCGCAAGGGGAGAGGATACGTACTCAAAAGACAATCACACAATTCAAACACTTGTTCATTTTATACCCTTCAAAGCAATTGTGAGTTCATTTTAAGCACCAAAATGAAGTGTGAAGAAATTGTTTTGTCCAATTTTAGTCCCAAAAAACAATGTCTAGTCAATTTGTATGTTCAATTTTAATCCAACTTTGAAACGAAAAAAAATAAAAATTGAAGTGTTCTTTCTTTAGAGCCTCAAAAGTGTAAGTTGATTTAAAACAGAAAAACATGGCATATAATGTAAGCTTTAAGCATTAAAAAAATGCTGTGTATTTTCAAGTTTCAATGCTCAATTTTGCTCTAAGTTTCTTCAAAAGATCTCTTGCAAGCTTCTCGTGCAAACAAAATCTGCAAGGTAAAAAAAAAAAGCAAACACATGAGAATTAATTTGTTAGGAAATACTTCAAAAATAAATATTGAAAGAAAATTAATTTCAACATAGGTGGTCTAATTGGTAATCTTTGAGCATTTGTCAATTCAAGTTCAATGTCTATTTCAAAAAAAATGCTTGTGATTCTTTGATTCCTAATGCCGCAAATTCTTTATGCAAACCCTCCTTTTAGACAATACAAAGTTATATCAAATGAAACATCATATATGAGGGAACAATAATGAATCAAACATTATCCCACCAAGAAACTTTATGCTTGTCACGTCAAGTGTCTGCAAAAGAAAATAATGGTCAGGGCATTTAAGAATTGAAGAACATATGATGCCAAATGAACATTAAAGAAGTGACGATGCAACAGCTAACCTTTGAATAAATTATCTTTTTGAAGGCTAATTTTTAAGAGGCAAACGATACTGTCAAGAAACAACTAGTCAAAATAAAACTGACCAGCAAGCTACCTCTCTTTAATGGATCCAATCGGTTGAAATAACTATCATTTGGGCACGACAATATCTCTGCTAGATAATGTAATGATATGACTGCAAGTAAGAAAAACTTTAATCATAGCAATAATCATCATGTCGAACAACAACATTAATGGGACAGATACAACGCTCTTTTAATGATCATTATTGATGAGAGATGAATAACGCCTTATTTAAACAAGTTGAGTTCTTCGAGCAGCATTATTGTGCGTTAAGAACAACACCATTGCAATGTACAGCCGAATTCAGAGAAAAAAAACAAAAAGCTTAAGTGTGCTAAACTTCATTTTAAATAAATGCATTTAGCAGATGACAGAAAAATCGTGCCAAAAAGCTTTCAAACAAATGAAATCTTTGACCAGCATCGGCTTCTCCTAAGAAAGGCAAATGTATTTCCTTCTACGTTTTGATAGGAAGCTTCGATCAGATTTTATCCTCCAGTATGCATTGACTTAGGTGTTTCTTTCTATCCTTCACACAAATGAATTTATTGAAAAGGCAATAGTTAGCAAAATATAGTTAGCAGCAATCACAGATCTGAAACAGAGGCATAAGCTTTCTTTTTTTTTTCTTCGCCACTAACTACAGGATATCACCCCAATATTTGACTTCATTCATCATTACCTGCAGATTTATTCAAACAAAATTGTTAAAGAAAGACAACAAAAAGGAACACATTTGGCAGGTGTAAGACTAATTTCAAAATGCATTTATGTATGGAAGACACCAAAGCTACCAAAGCCATTAACAAAGTTCGCTGCCCAAGAAGAGTTCACTGTAAAATAGATCAACATAAGTTTGTTGTCAGAGAAAATCAGACAAATTAATTAGCCATGAGAGATCGATCACAGAAATGACACTTTATCTAACATAAACCTGATAATGGATGAAATCATAGACAAGTTAAATGATCTATTTGACAGAATGCCGATTTAAAACTCATTTAATACTTTCAAACCAACACGCATAGACTTAAGCCTATTGCTACTTTCTTCATGATAAGACTGCTTTCTTCATCTGTAGTCAAATAACAATCTATGGCTCAGGCAAGTGAACTACAGCTACTACGTGAAGGCATAGCCAGCTTGCAAGTCTCCTTACTCGCGCCTACATATAGACAATACATCTATGATCCATAGCATTCAATGGTTGTCAGAATATACTGTTGCTGGCCACGTATTTGAGGACAAATTTGAAAATACAGACAAGGACAATGAGTTGCTTATGGGCGCCATCAATAATAATGTCTCCCAACGTTCTTACCTTTAGACACAACATTTACAGAAATATCATTATTCAAAACTGCCTAAAAACTCAGAATATTGCTCATTTAAACTACTTGAAAACTTAGAACATTTCTCTCCATATAAGAAAGAAGGAGGGGGCTGGCATCGAAATACATGATATGAAAATGATGACAGAGTTTATGCGTATGATATCACACCTCTGGAATCCCACACAGCCCTCACCCACATGAATATCACGCCTCTGGAATCCCACGCAGCCCTCACCCACCACTATCTAGGAAAACAGGTAAATGAAAGGCGCTATCAGAGTGCAGAAAATTATGATGCCTTGTATGAAGAGAAGCGGTTGGAGGATATCGGAATGTGGGTTCTCAATTAAAGACCAAGTCTATGAATTCGCTTTCAGGGAATGCCTCAAGAGATGTCATATGTTGTAGTTGCAAGTGGGCAGGCAGACCTGTATGCAAAATGTGGATGCATAGACAAAGCACGTGTACAGTTAGACAAAATACCTCAGAGTAACGTGATCTCATGGAATGAAATCTGCAGGCCGTAAAAGATAAGATAAACACGGATTAAAGAGGCATGTAAAAAAAACTCTCAAGCAAACTCAATTCGCAGGATACAATGTGATGCAAAGTTAGGCATGTGAGCTGTTCGATAGAATGCTTTAAAGAGATATTAGTTGTAGTATTTATGGGATAAAAAAAAAATGCATTTAAAAATGGCTGTAGAAGTTTTCAAGCAGCGCGGCCTCTGGGATTCTTCTTCTTGTCTTGTTTGGCAACGTTGGTGTCTGTTCCCTCACCTTCCTGCACGGGCCAATGGAAGCAGAGACAAGGCACTCAAACTGTTTGACAGAATGCGTAAAAACAAATATCTCAATGTATAAACTGTCAAGAAAATGCCATATTGCCAGATTGTGCATAGGCACAAGACGTGAATTGTTAGATAGAATTGCTTAAAATCTCAAAAATGCATCTTACATCCTTTCAGCGTATTTCAAATCTCACATTCGTGAAATGTAATAGCAATGGCCTAGTCATAGAAATCTTGAGTTCCTGCAGGTATAGTTAGATGCAAATAGATAGACGATAAAAAAAAATCATGCTACAAATCTACAGTCTAAAAAAAACTTGTATAGACCAAGTATGTTAGAAAATTTGTAAACTTTTAAAGTGTTGATCATTAAGAATTCAGGCCAAGCTTCTTTTGCTATGCAGATCCATAAAATCCAGAAATAATATTTTATTTTTTTAAAAATAGCTTTCAAGATTTAGCAAATGTGGAGAAACATTAATCTGCAGTAGGCTTGATAAGTGAGGCTAACACAGATTTTTTCTCTTTAAATCAGTGATTTAAAAAGATCTGAGATATAGCATTTTGATCAATGAAATATTGTGAAATTTATTAAGATAACAAACGAGCTGCAAGGTTCAGCCCTCCTTCTAGCGCCATAATGTAGACCCTAAATCTGTATTTTGTTCAAAAACAAACTAGCATGAGTATTGTTAAATCAAGCAAAATAGATATAGAATCTATATGAAATATTGAATCATGCTTCATAATGCAATCCAAACAACAAAATATCAATTAAACTAAATGAAAGCACAAAGAAGCAAGAATCCAACTCTATCTCATATTGGATTGGTGTCACATGTGCTAGTGACCTTTTCCCAATCCTTGATAAAAAGCTCAAGATGATGAAATGCTATGAAGATGGTGGAATGATGATAAACAAGATCAAATCTCAAGTGAAGAGAGTGACCTTGCATGAAATTGTGGAGGATTTGCTTGAGGATGAAGCCTGTATTTAAAGATTTTCAAAATGCTAAGTGTTGAGGAGAGACCAATGTGGAACTAAGATTCTTCCAATGAAAGAAGGACACTTGTCATCATGTGATTGGTGGATGCATGTGCAAGATTTGGGAAGAGTGCCCAAGAGGGGGAAAATTTGAATTCAAATTTGCAATGAATGCTAAGTTTGACCTTTGGAAGGGGACATGTAAGAGACATGTAAGGCCTCATAAATATTTTGTTTGGTGTACATGTCCACTTGGGGGGAAATTCAAACTTGGAGAATATTCTCCCTTTATGCCAAGTTGAAAATAAAGATTTTTGATAAATCAATTAAATGCAATTTCATGTGCAAGTGGCCAAATCTAGAGAATGCAAGTGGAATGGGATTAGCATTAGATCAGGATTAATTAGCTAAGATGATGATTAGGCCAATTTGACCAATTTGACTTGATTTAGGGATTTAAATCAAATCAAAGGGAGATGAATGGTGATCTGAGATTTATTAAATAAATGATTGATTTATTTAATCAAAGAGATGATGATAGGATCAAGTTTGATTTGTTTGACTTAAGTTGATGAATTTACCCTGATGAATGGATGAGTGTGATTTTGATCAAATGCATAATGCTAATTTTGCATGTCTACATTTTCCCCCTCTTTGAAGCAATGTACTTGTTGCGTTGGTTCATTTTACTTGATGGTATGAATCCTTCCCGACTCTTGATCCTGAATTATTTAGGTGTGTGTGATCAATTGGTTTAACAGAAAATAGTTAAACTATAACCAACAATGTAGTATAATGTTATGCCAACATTCCCACCCTTATTATATTGTTCCTATAATGTACCCCTTAAATCTCTAATTTACCTTCCTAAGGGACCCCCTTCAAGACTTACAAAATAAAACTTGTTAATTACAAAATAGATAAAATATCTTGAGAAGATATTCCTTGAAGAAAATATATTGACTTAAGTGGAACTCCACCAAGTTGCCTCATGTCCCTCATAAATATATAGCTCCAAGATGAATTCCCAAGGTCTCCTTTACCTTAACTCCTAAATGACAGACATTGAATTACTGGACAACCATTCACCAAGTTGTCTCTTGACCTTTGTAAGGATATAATTCTCAATCATAGTCTTGTTAATTCTCTAGGAAACCATCCATACTAAGCTCTACACCAAAACCATTACCTATCTCGAAAAATCAAACTTCACAATATATGTATTCTTCAAATGTGTCAACAATAATAAGGAAAAAAAAGAAATAAATTAAATAAAAATGCTTCTCGTGCAAGAAATAATCTCAATGTGAGAAGCTAACTTGAGATGATGGAAATTATTCCATCCTCTAGTGCCATCAAGCTCCAATATGATCATGTTACACTTTGTCTAGTTTGATGTTTTGGATGAGTCTTTGGAGGCCTAATTGGGTGTCACAAGGATACCTTCAAAGTTCCAAGCATAACCCCTTGAAGATCCTTTAGTAAGATTGATATACTCATCTACAAGATACTCAACAATTGTTTTAATATTTTGGAATGCACTTTCCCAAGCACTGATAGTAAGATGATAGATTACTTGGTTAGTCTCTTTAATGATTGATAGATTGACACCTATTTCTTTTGGTAAAGATACCAAAGAATATATTCCCTTATGCTTCTACCTATTCTTAGTCACTTCAACACATCCTCCATTACAACTTTGAGTAACCATAATGACACAACCAACATCAAACTTGATAAAATCTTTCATGAATAAATTTTGAATATGCCAAGTTGTCCATACAAATGACCAAGTGTACATTACGTCTTGACTATCCTCTTGTATAACATTATACTTCAAAATTTTATATACACAACTACCTTCATTATAAAACTTTGTGATGGATTTAGTCATACAAACTCTTTAATATTACAAAAGAGACTTCTCTAAAAGAACTATTAATAGTATCAAATAAACTTTCCTGGTCTTGAACTTTATCACATCAAAGTGCACTTGGTTGACCACTTGTAGGAAAAGTGGGTAAGATAAAAAACCAATCATAATTCATCTTGTATCAGTTCAAAGGGTTTTAAAAACTTCAAATTTTCTATAAATATAGACGGCTTGTTCATTAAGTTACTAAGGTCTTTGCAATGCTACAAGATTTAGTTGTAGCAATTCTTGAATAATTATTCCTCAGGATTTTCAAAATTGTTGAAGTGGCTAGTGAGTGTCTTGATATTGGTATCATATTATAGCTTTGTTGGTGTGGTATCCACTTAGATCATGGAAAGATGTTAGCACAAGATAGTGGCGGGCCATATCTTCTCGAGTTTTGATTCGGCCCTGACAATCACCTCAAATCCATCTAGGCTAGATAGGGATTCTTCCTGGGCACAAATTTCACTATGGTAAACACAGTTGTTTTGCATCAGGCCACGCTCCTCCACGCTAGCTACAGGCACATGATCATTGTGTTCTCTTTTCATGTCATTGGAGATTGTTATGTCTATGTCAGAAGGAATTTCGTCTTCAATTTCACCTTGTCTAGAAGTCTCCTAGCCTTCGTCCTTTCTTAATGACCTTGCAATACTCTAAATGAATGTTACAAGGTATATGGTCCGATGAGGACAAGAGAGATTTAAACGATATCCGCAAGAGCTATAGTAGAGAGATGATTCACATGGATTCCATAGGAAACTATTTTCCCATATATATTGAAGATCCATTTGCAAACATGGTTTTGCATCCAATTTGATATCAAGACCTACATTCTTCATGGCCATTTCATGTTAGATTGCAAGCTAACATTCCAAGACATCATTCAAGTTATCATGTTTTATGTTTCATGTCCTTATTTCATTGTTTCAATAGGGTATGTGTAGGATCATGATGGGCCAAAAAGTGGCAATATTATGGGTATTTGTAGGGTATGTTGCAGATGACTTTTTTTTACCCAAAATTGATTAAACGAAAAGGGTTTTTAGAGGATATTCTCATAATTCCACCAATATAAATTATGTTTTAATTTAACTTTAATAAATAATTATTATTTATATTCTATTAGAATTATGACTAAAGTTCTGATCGATAGGCTGATTGAAAAAAATCTATAACTTTCAAACGATATCACATTTTTTTAATCTAAAACATGTGTCACATTCTATGCTTCACATAATATAGGAATAAAAAGAGAAAATTAAATTTCATAAAATTTTGACCAAGTTATGGTGGTCGGAGACATACGAGTTTTTATATTTTTTAAAGGTGTAATAAAAATCATAATTATTTACTTGGGAAAAAATTACAAAAAATATGCATCACATTTGGACATGAGTCTTCTACTTATATATAAAATCTTATAAAATATATTATCATTTTATTATGGTTAGGGTAATTGAACACCTACTTCTTCTTTTTCCCTGAAATTTAAGTACTATTGCATTGAAATTTTAAATTTTCACCAAATAGATTTTATTTATTTTTAAATAAACCTAGTATTTTAGAAACTAGATTCAATTTGATTTAGATTCTATTCTTACATATTTTTGAAATAATATAGATAACTTATTCAATTTTTTACATCAAGTTGCCTAATACTAATTTTTCTAAATGTTTTGCCACTTAAGGGCCTATTTTTTCCATGATGATCCTTCACATACCCAACATTTGGGTTAATTACCTAAATGGGTTTTGACCAAGGAAAACCCACATTTCCTAAAAGTAAATTTTTTTTTCTCTCTTTAGATGTGTGATTGTAGATCTAGGTGTCTTCAGACTTGTAGATCCTTTGAAGACTAGGTTGCAAATTTTAAGAAATTCATCAAGTTGTCACAAGGTTGTCATCTTCATGGAAAGTCACCTATAGGTTGCAAACTAGGGTTTTAGATTCGAAAACAAAGTGTGGAAAGAAGAGCAGAGATAAGAGAGTAGATTTAGGTCTTAACCCTTTGAAAAACCAAAGTGGGACTGATACACCACATGTGGTGTATGAGTCCCAATATATTGTTTCTTCCATATTTTAGTTCATTTAGACCAACCACTAAGAGATTCTAGTTTTGAAACAAAAAGCCTATTCTGGGACTAAATTGGTCAGACTGGTGTATGACTCCTAGTGGGCATCAAACAAAAATTATTTAAGGTTTTGGAGCTTTTTGTGATCTCATCATTTTTCTAGGTGTACCTCTGTATTTTTCTAGTCTTTTATTCTACATTTCAATTTCATTTCCTAGGTCATTTAGTAATGTTTTGCATGGTACTTTGTATTTTACATTCATTTCTTGTCTTTCCTAGCCTTAGCTTTGTGGTGAACCCCTTTTTAGTTTCTAAACATACTCTAGGACATCCTATTCCAAGACCTCTTTCCCTCATTCTATACTTGGATTGAGATCGCTAGGGTTTCCTTAAATGAAACTTGGAGAAACTTGTTAGCTCTATCTCCCAAAACATGGGGATACATATTTCTATGTTTCATTTCAGTGAACTTACATTTAGAGCACCTTTTTTCTAATTTGGACTACATATAGTCCTAAGTATAGCTTGCATTAGGGTTTGCATTAGTTAATTCACATTCTAGGGTTTCAAACTAGTGCATTACTGAAATTGCATACAGGTTGCATTTTTGCATCTTGCATCATTGAATTTCATCTAAAAATTGTAATTACATTTAGCTTATACATCATACAAACTAGAAAACATAACATTCACATATAATTTGTTGAAAATGGTGCAAAAATCTTAATCTAGGACTCATACACCCCTCTAGGCGATATAGTCCTAGTATAGGTTGTTTTGCCTACTTTCTGGGATTTTTGTGTTCTGCATTTTTCAACATTTGAACCCATCAAAAACCATGGTTGAGAGTCATATGCCCCTTTGGGAAAATTATTCCTAGATCATCCCTAAAACTACCTTTTACAACATTAAAAACATCATTTTTGTACTTATGTTTGTTGTCATTAGATAGGTGTTTTAGTTTGCTAAGTTTTTGTTAAATGCATTTCATTAGATCTAGCTTAAATTGATTCATTTCATGCATATACTAATTTCAAATTTTCATTTACAACACTTTATTTCCAGATTGATGCATGGTGTAATAAAAAAATTACCTTGTTTAGAATCTGAAAATTGTATTTACACATTTCATTCTAGGTCATTGTGTTGCATTTTAAGTCTCTTTCCATTTTAGTTTTTTGTATAGATTAGTTTTCACAAATGTTAGTATATGTCTTTTCCAAGTTTGCAAAGAAAGAATTATTCAATAATTATGTTAGTCATTCATTCGATACATTCCCTAGTTATGAGAGTCTCTTAGTACAAGAGAGTGAAAATGTTGACACCCTCCTTAAGTCTACACCCCCTCTTATCTCTCCTACTTGTGGGAATTATGTGATAGAAGAGGATACAAGCTTAGATAACCATGACAATCATAATTTTTCTTCTCTCGATACCTCTTCTGTTAGTGACAAAGGCATCTTGGTGAAAGAAGATGTAATCATTGAGAATCATGAAAGTATTGCTTGTGCTTCTCCTCCTTCCCCTTGGGAAGATATTTTAGCACAAGAGAATGAGATAATATGCACCTTTCTAAATATCAGCCTACCTAATTTCCATTCACCTTTTTCTTATGACAACATTCTAGTGAAAGAGAATACAACCTTGGGAAATCATAACAATCATGTTCGTTCTTCTCCTAGTATCTCTCCTAGTTGTCAAGAAGATATTTTAGTATTAGAAGAAACTATTGATGAGAATTTTTAGAACCCTAGTTTTTTCTATCCTCTTACCTCTCCTATTAGGCAAGTCCTTACTAAAAAAGAGGACATAACAATAGGTAATCATGACAATCACATGACACAAAAGGAGACCATTAAAACCTACCTACATAACACCTCAACTAGTCTACACTCATCTCCCAACATCTTTAGACTCTTTGTTGTAAATAATGAGGATATGTTGGTGTTAAATAATCAAATCTTTAAGATCTATGAAGAACTCTTTATGTTACTTCCCCTACCTATCCTATCTTGGAAGACATTGTGGGACAAAGGAGTGAAAATTTGGACAATATTGAAAATCACATTTGCTCCCCTCCTACTATGTCTCCTAGTTGTAAACAAGATACTTAGATGTTAGAAAAATTTATCAATGAAAGCCATGATAATCTTAGTTGCCTCTCTTCCCCTAGGGAAAAGCTTATTGAACAAGACAATCCAACCACATGGAATAACTCCCTTACTCACATGATGGAGTCATTTTAGAAAAACTAACCTTTGAATTCCATAAACATCTAGTTTGTAGTTCTACTAAAAACTCTCCTACAAGGGAAGATATCATGGTGGATGAAAATGAAACTTTTTAGCTTCCTTAGATGATGGCGAAAAGATAACACTAGATTGCCTGTTATTAGAAATACATAAAACCAAGATTGCTAAGGTTATGAGTGTGCAAGTTTCCATTAGATACCCCTCGATTAATGGACCTCCTACATACCCGGTGGGTCATCCTAAAAATCTTCTAATTCTTCACCCACCATCACACAAACAACGAACTCAAAACAAACCTAAACTTATACTTTACCCACCTAAGAATAATGTTTTGCAGTAGTTGAGTTATAATACCATTACTCATATGCATAGCACTAGAAACAATCTACAACCAAGAAAAAAACCTTCAACATCCCTCCTATTACCTCAACCTATTTTACTAGGTCCTCCTCATTTTCCTCCACATAGTGGAAAATTGTATGATCATGTTGAACAATTTAAGAACACTCTCGCTTAAATATCATTTATGGGATCTTATTCTTGAAATCATACCCTCATTATCATAACATGATTCAAAATTCCTTACAAAAAGTTCCTATCTAATGTAGAGAAAAGGTGGAAAATTCAAAACAATCTCAATCAACCAATTTTTCAATCTATTAAACATCCAATGGTGGGTTTTCCTTGACAAGCCTTCATTCTTCTGGTAGCCTTTCACAACTGGTTTTTCAATCATAACTTTTAGGATAAGCATGAAATTAAAAATGTAAAGACATTTTTAGACACCATTTTTGGATCTAACACATACTAATAAATTAGATATGGCTCCTTTGTAAAAAAGGGCTCAAAATTTAATTATCCCCATTCTTACTAGGCCTAAAAGATCAACAAATCAACCTTTTTGGTCATATATTTTGATGCATAAATGACATTCAAAATATAATTCTCTTTTTAGATACCCTTTTGGCCTTTAAAAAATATATCCAAAAATAAAAGTAGGTTACTTTGCATGAAATCCTTAAAAAATGGATTGTCCTTTTGTGAATTAGGCCTAAAACATGAAAAGATCAGACCTAGGGCATCACCAAAACACATGCGAACCAAAACCCTAGAACCTAAAATATTAGAATAAGTAAATAAATAAATAAAATTTCATCCCTAAAGAGTTCAAATTTTTCCACCATGGGAATGGTGAGAAATTACCTTTTTAAGTCCACTAGAAACCCTACCTAGGATTTTGGATTGTTTTTACGAAAAATGCTTGCAACTTCTACAAAAATTAATGAAAAAAAATGAAAAAAAAACCAAAATTTAGAGGATTCACTTGCCAACAATATCCAATAGGTTTTAGATTCATTATTGATCTGTTCAAACCGCACTATTCACTAGATCAAGAGAGAACATGTTAAGAAAATTATAGAAAACAGGTTTTTTATTACTCAAACTTCAAATCTCGGAAAAACCCAACCTCATAGTCAATGGTACAAGGAATTTTAATTTATTTCCAATATATTCCCAATAATTAAAAACCATATTTCAATTTCCAACCATTCATATTCCCATTTGACAAAAAAAGTTTAAACGTTGCTTTTGCAACATTATGCAAATTTAGAATATTTTGTAACTAAACTCTAATTCACCCTTAAAAACTCAAACTACACATTTAAAACAAGCATGAAATGGTTCTTAAAGACCTTATTACATGAAAATAACTCAGAAAAACAAAATATCAATCTTTGAACCCTTGGAGGCCCATGAATTGACTTGGGTACCCCTACACCACTATCCCATCTAATGAAAAATTGAATGACACAATAGACATGATTCAAGCAATAAATGCTGACACTATTTTCCACCAAAGTGAGCTCCCTCCTTTGGAAGTCCAAAAATAAATTATTCTTTCATGATAATAGCTACCTATGATGGGTGGGGAATAAAAATAACCCTTGTTGACAATGGCTCCACCCTTAATGTGTGTAGTGTGACCCATTTTAATAGATTTGGTGTGGATAAATAAAAAAATCAACCAAATTATTTATCTATTAAGGGATTTAAAAATGTAGGAAAACAACCACTTAGTGTGATCACTTTTCCTATTATAGTTGGAAATGCCACATTAGAAACACTGATCCATGTTATGCCTCATGATATTTCATATAATCTTCTTTTAGGGAGACCATGGATTCATGCAATGAATGGTGTACCTTCTACTCTTCATCATAAAATGAAGTATGTTTACAACAAAAAAGTGTATACACTTGAAGCTAACCCTAAAATAAATAGTTTTTTGAACATCATGAAAGGAAAAAAAATCCTTTGAAAACATTGAAACCAACTATAGAAGTCAAACTTGTTCAAGATAAAGAAAAACATATTGAGGAAGTCATAAAGATATTAGAAGATGAATGAAGTTCCTTAGATTTCACACCAACATTCATGGGAAAATAGGAGGTCTAAACAAAGACCCTAAAAAGAGAGAAGAAAGAGCAAGAATATCAACACAAAATTTAGAAGACCCCTTGAAAGAATCCACCTCAACCATTTTAGAAGAAGAAGAAAATTACACAACACACTTTGATGAAACTGACTATAAACAACCACTGAATCCTAAATAAATGAAAAAAATTTATAGAAGAGGTTATGAACTTATGAAAAAAATTGGATATAGTGGAAAATGATATAGCACTAGAAAACAAGGTATCTATGTCCCTATAAAGCCTCACACACATGAAAAGACTACTAGTATTGGTTATTATCCTTCGAAAGAAACAAACAAGCATTCACTTAATGTCAACACTCTTACAAAAGATTCCTCTAAGCCAACTTTAACATTAGTGCATCCTGAATTGATAGATACTACTGGTCTTGGATTTAGTCCTTTGAAAGAAATGAAAGAAACAAAGAAATCCTTGTTTAACATCAATGTCATCATGCAAAACACTAATGATTTGAACCTAATAGATTTTACACCCTCCCATAAAGGAGAGTACAAAATCTCACAATCTAAAGAGTTGTGTGTAGGTAAGACACCTTGTACTACTTAAGAAAGAGACATATTTGTTACAAAATAAAGGAACATCTTCTTTTGATCAAGTGAGCATCTTGTCAAGACTCCTCCAAGATTGTTTGATATCCCTCCCTCCAAGAACATGAATGAAATTTTATTACAAGAGTTCATTTTGTGTGTATCATAGAATTCATGATCATTCTACTAATGAATGTAAGGCTTTAAGTGATAGAATCCAACATTTTAAGGAGTGTGGTGATCTTCCTTGTGTTGAAGCCCCTAGTTCCTCTAGTTGATACTAACTTTCAACTATGTCATTAATCATTTTGAATCATCCTTGTCCTACACTAAGTGGGGGCAAGGGGTTAGGGTAGCCTTGTCCTTGTATGTCACTTTTCATTGTCTCTTTTAGCTAGTTGACCACCTTTCATTTACATATAAGAGAAAGCTTGGGATGTGAATAAAATGCCTTAAGTTGGATTGCATGCAACATACTGAGTTTTGGGGGAAACCCATTTTCATGATGTAGCTTATTGGAAACATATGATTTGGCATAGGGATTTTTGAATAAGCTCTCATGTCTTCTTCTACTTTAAAGCAATTTCTCATAGTAATGGTGTGAGCAACCACTTTAAAGTGGGGGCATACATCGACACTTATGTTTCATTGTCTCTTCTTCCAATGCATCATTTTCCTGGTGTTGCCATTAGGTTTGATTTCCTTCGAGAGTGCGATATTTCTTTGAATTTTTCTCTACATTAGGCATGACGTTCTGTAAGAAGAGACCTTACATGAACTAGGGTGATTCCACAATAGTGGTTTACAATTTTTGGCCAAACTAGACACTGAAATAATTTTTTTTAACTAAATATTCACTTTTAGGTACTTAGAGCTACTAAACCATGAGGAATTTGAAGATGATGCAAAATAGAGTTTCATGACATTTTGTTTCTGGGTATGTGCAGGATCATGATGGGCCAAAAAGTGGCAATATGATGGGTATGTGGTTGACGACTGTTTTTCTACCCAAAATTGATGAAACATAAAGGGTTTTTAATGAATATTCTCATATTTCCACTGATATAAATTATGCTTTACTTTGAATTTAATAAGTAATTATTATTCATTTTCTATTCAAATTATGACTAAATTCCTAATTGATAGGTTGATTGAAAAACATATATAGCTTTCAAATGGTATCACATTTTTTGAATCCAAAACATGCGCCACATTCTATACTTCGTATACTATAGGATTAAAAAAAGAAAATTTGAATTTCATGAATTTTTTACCAAGTTATGGTGGTCAGACATTCAAGTTTTTATACTTTTTAAAAAGTTGTAATAAAAAAATCATAATTAATTATTTAATTGGAAAAAAATTACAAAAAATATGCATCACATTAGGGCATGAGTCCTTTACTTATATCTAAAATATTATAAAAAAATATTATCATTTTATTGTGTTTAGGGTGGTCAGACAGACACCTACTTCTTATTTTTTCCCTAAAATTTAAATACCACTACATTGAAATTTCAAAATTTCACCAAATATAATTTTTTTTGAAACAAACTTAGTAGTTTAGAAACTACATTCAATTTTCTACAGATTCTATTCTTACATAGTTTTTAAATAATATAGATAACTTATTAAAAAATTTACATCAAGCTTCCTAACTTTGATTTTTCTGAATTTTTTGCCACTTAAGGGCCTATTTTTTCCATGATGATCCTGAACATACCTTTGTAGAATCTAAATATGTTTTTTTGAAAACAATTGGAATCAGATTGCACTTCTTTTTCCATCTTCCTCGAAAACTAGCTTTTTTTAGAAAACAACATTTTTAAAAAGTGACACTTACCATATAATGCATAACTTTTTTTTCATGAAGGATAAAATTCAAATTCTTTCGAATTTAGATTTTTAACTCTGATATCTAGTGCTTCCACTTGGTTAGATAGTATTTTATTGAATATTTTTTCTTTAATCAAGTTTCAAATTCAAACTAATTATAATTTAGACATAACACGACCATATAACGCATAATTTTTTTTTGTTTGTATCGAAATTCAATTTCTATTTTTTTTGTTGGGTCAAGGACTTAAATATCTAGTGCACTCATATTTTTCAGTTTATTTTTTTAATAATATTCTATTTTTCCATGTGTAGAATAGACAACTTGATTTCTAGTGAAAAACCTACATTGACAAGAAATAAAAAATAAATATAATATTAAAATTAAATTTATTGAAAATTATACCTTTTGGGAAGATTATAATAAGGAATACATACTTACAAAAAATAAAATTTAAATGAATTCATTTGATCCTCCAAAAGGTAAATCAAAAGTCATTTTTTATCAACATTTTGATAGGTGTAAAGCAAACCCCGTTATAGGTATGGTTTAAAACTGGTGGGGTTCTATCCAAGGGGGTTTGATCTAAGGTTGTTTCAAAAAAATATCTTCAATTGGAATGCTTTAAATGGAAATTTTTAAGGTGTAAATCATTATATTTTCTAAAAATATGTTATTTCAACAGAAATCAGAATCTCCCAAAAAATGTACACTAGCTTTGTGGGATCACCCACTAAGCAAAGTGCCTTTGAATGTACCTTACACTATTTCACATTTACAATATTGATTATATGGCCACCTTGCATAACACACTTTCCTTGTATGTGGAGCCATCTTGATTGTTCATGAGTTTCAAGCATATGAAGCTTTGCTTGCCTCATGAAGCTCAATGTTCATTATTTTGTGGTACCTTGTTAAAGTTATCAAGAAGTATAACTTTGGTATGGTTAGTGTATGATGAGAAGCCTAAACTTGGGAATGAATTTCTCATTATATAGTGAGAAGTTGACACAAAGGCACTAAGCTACCTTTTCTGGATACTCACCTAGTGGACAACCTAAAGTTTCATTGCCTTAGAATGAGCATTTATTTTTGGACAAACAGTTAGATATGATCAACATTGTGCTAGATAAATTATTGTGCATTGATTAGCCTATGTTTTTTTGTTTTTCCTTCTTTTTTTTCTTCTTTTAGTTATTGACATTGCATGTTTATGTGTCTTGAGTGTGTATCCTTTTGTGCTTATGTTAGTTTGACATAGGATCTTGGATCCTAGGGGCTTTACCACTCCCTTGATATTTGTTATCCTATACCATCCACATAAATACACTTGAACCCCTCTTGAATGTCTACTTTAGTGTGAGTTTGAAGCAAGTTCCTCCTCCCACTAAAGTGGGGGCTAAATTTGGCAATGGAAAAGTTTCTCTCTACATTTTCACAATTAATTTGGAAATGATTAACATTAAAAAGGACCTAATGTTAGCTTGATCTAGTGTTGTAATATTTTTTTCACATTCACATTGGATTTAGGGCCCTTTTAAGCTAAATAGACCTATTTTTTCCTTAATTTAATGATGCAAAGAGTATTTATTTACACCCTCACATTGAGTTTTGGGACATATTACATTTATGATCTTCATATCATCATTAATAGGCCCCTAAGACCCTATATTATGCATCCCCCAATGCATATTTCAACCAAAACCCCAACACAATCAACAAATATACTTAATTTTCTAACTTTTTGACATTTCCTCCACCTAAAAAAGCTTGGTGGGACCCATACGCCACCTTGGGCATATGAATCACATCTAGATGGGACCTATATTCCACAAGTGGCATATGACTCCCATTTAGCCCCCTTTTAGGGTTTTAAGTTCAAATTCATGAATGTCAACCTTTGAGATCTAATAAATAGTATGTTGGATGGATTTCCTTTATAAAAATGGTTTCAAATCATTATTTCACCTAAGCCTTCATGATACCAACATAAGCCACCAATAGTTAAGCATTCTAAGACTTCAAAAGAGTGTCAAGAGACTTTACAAGAGTGTTTCTAAGGCCTTGAAGGGAATAATTCTTCATTTTTTGTAGCAAACCAAGATCCATCATCATGTCAAGGTCATCAAGCATCATGAATGTTGTTGAGCTAGTGTTGTGATGTAACATTGAAGATCCATTTGTAAGCATGGTTTCACATCCAACTTGAGATCAAGATCTACTTTCTTCTTGGCCACTTCATGTTAGATTGTAGATTTACATTAAAAGACATCATTCAAGGTATCATTGTTCATATTTCATGTTTCATGTCCTTATTTCATTGTTTCATCATTTGGGTTAATTACCTAAATGGGGTTTGACCAAGGAAAATGCCCATTTCCTAACAATAAACAAGTTTTTCTCTCTTACATGTGTGATTGCATATCTAGGTGTCTTGAGACTTGAAGATCCTTTGAATACTAGGTTGTAAAGTTGAAGAAAGTCATCAAGTTGTCACAAGTTTGTCATCTTCATGAAAAGTCACCTACATGTTGCAAATCAGGGTTTCAAATCTAGAAATGAAGGGTAGAAGGAAGAGTAGAGATAGGAGAGTAGATTTAGTTCTTAACCCTTTGAAAAAGTAGAGTGGGACTAATACGCCACTTGTGGCATATGAGTCCCAGTATAGCATATTTTCTAGATTTCAGTGCATTCAAACCAACCACTATGAGACTGTAGTTTTGGCATAGACACCCTAGTCTAGGAGTAGATCACCTAGACTGGCATATGAGTCCTAGTGGGCATCAAGAAAAAAAATTTAGGGTTTTTTTGCTTGTTTGAACCTCATCATTCTTCTAGGTGCACCTTTGTAATTTCTCAGTATTTTATTTTGCATTTCAATTTCATTTACTAGGTCATTTAGTTAGGTTTTGCATGTGGTACTTTAAATGTTACTTTGATTTCTTGTCTTTCCAATCCCTAGCTTGGTGGTGAAATCCTTTTTAGTTTCTAAACATACCCTAGGACACCCTATTGCAAGATCTATTTCCCTCATTCTATCCTTGGATTGAGATCTCTAGGGTTTCCTTAAATGAAACTTGGAGAAACTTGTTAGCTCCATCTCCCAAAGCATGGGGCATACATTTTTCTATGTTTCAATATCCAATTCTTGTTCCACTTTTTATTCCACCATATTTATGCACACACCATCTTAACACTCTTGGTTGGTCCCAAATTATTTTTTCCTAAATTTGTGAAAGATTTTCATTTAGCCATGATACATATAAATTATGGATTCAAAAATCAATGTTATCATTATCTTTAATATTTCTCAATTGAAAGAAATTACCAATTTAGGGCTCAATTCTATTTTTTTAACTATGGTAATTAACTCATTAAAATTACATAATTTTTTAATTGAGAACTACTATAGCCTTGTGATAATAAAAAAAATAATAAGAATAAAAATAATATGACAAAATAAAAAAATAGGTCAAATAGTTCACACAAAATACAAATGATACCACTATGGACACATTACATATTACTTAAGGATAACATTTTTTCTTATCTTATTTCACTTTTTTTGAGATAATCTATAGGGAATATATAGGACTTATAGCAGCTCCCAATGAAAGGGAATCTTAAGACCATTAAGAAGATTATTTTTATCTCAATTAGAATAATGCTACATTTTTTATCTTCATAAATTGATTGTCAACTTGTTAATATATGAGTTTTTATCAATAGTGATTTTCATAGTTTATCATTGATATTTGAGCATGAATTTTTTTTTTTAATGTTCTAATTCACCTTCAAATTTTAGATCTAATATAGAATAAGAGAAATAATATACACTATAAATTTACAACTTTAACTTCAAACTTTATGAGAATATGATAGATTTTAAGCTAAGATGTACATATGAGTGTGATGTAATAGTAATTATCATAGCATGATGTGGTGGAAATCTGATAATTTTAAATGTGATGTGGTAATGTGTTGTCATAAAACTTTGGGTTATGAGGATAAATAATGCAGAGAACTCTACACGATGTGAGCATATCACTATAAAAGGATACTAAATTTTAGGTCAAGTAATGAGTCTTGATCTAGCACAAACATTTACAATCTTAACAATGAAAAATATTAATGATGGTCATTGGTTGTATCCAATATATTGTGCAACAACCATCTCATTCTTACAAAATATTTACCTTGAATTATATACTAAACACTTAATAACCAACATCATAGGTAAAATGAGATATATATTTTGTTTTCAAATTGGAATATGCATCTACCACTTTAGTTATTTTCTTTAATCATACCTAAGGAAACCATCATAACCCTATTCCATTCCTCAATCAAGTTAATTAGTTGAGGGATCTTGGTTTCCTTTAATTAACTAGAGCAAAATAGGGTCCCCTAAGTTTTATTTCTCCTAAAAGGTGGAGCACCCTATTTTCTTTATTTTAGGTATTAGTAGTAGGGCATCAGATCGTTAGGGTCATACGAATTACAAAACACTTGAGTATTCCTATTATGAATGTTAAACTATAGTCCATAGTCAAAAAATGCATAAAATCCAAGATCAAAGAAAATAACCAAACATAAAAATTGTAACAAACCTATGAAAAAACATTAGGTGAAATCTAGTTGGTCTAGGGTGCAAGGAAACCTTAGAATGGCAAGGTTTTTTAATCTAAATTACAAGATTTTAATTTTTCAAGAGTGTTTAAGTGTTTGGTTATGTGATAGTATAGATCTGATAGTGAATACATTTCAAAAATTTGACAAATTTGTAATTTTGTAATGTAAAATACAATTATACAAGTAATTTTCAACATGTTCAAGTAATAAAATTAGATTCCAAATGCATTTTTTACATTTAAAATGTAGAAAATGACTAATCTTAATGTGTAAAATCTGAAAATGAAAATCTTTAGATCTTTTGTAACAAAAACAATGCACTTTTTTACCTTTTCACTTTACCTAAATGCATAAATTAATAGTTTGAACACTTTAAAAAAAAAATCAAATTTAATATGACCTAATTCAGATTTTTAAATGCAACTAGGATGTAAATCTAACTTATGATAATTTAAATTGACCCTATTTGAACTCCGAATCTAATATTTTTTCAATGTGTCTTCATGAAGTGATGGATGCTAAAGTTAAGAAAGAAAAATAATACAAGATTAACCTTAGATCTAAGAGGATATGCTTGAATTTTCAAAAGGTCTAATATCTAATTCACTAACATCAATCCTTTTCCAATTAATATTGAGGGAATTCAAATCCCCCAAGGGTGTGATTATTGAATAACAACTTGAAAGGTGAAACAATCAACCCTTGGGTCTAAATTTTGGTTGGGGTAGTTTATGGATTAAAATAATATTAATTTTTGATGTGATGTGATGATGTAACTAGTTAAACAATGAAAATGTAATGTTCTATTATGATTTATGACCAACTGAGTGGAGCTAGAAAAAATTTAGTTACAAAAAGGAGGAAAGGTGACATAGAGGTACCTATCTTGCAAATTTTATTTGATTCTTGTTGTTTAGAGTGTCCTATCTCCTAGAATTAAACCCCAATTTTGAAAATTACTTTTTACAATATTGAGTTACCTAGTTTTAACTCCTATCATCTAGGTTTGGTTGTTAGATCTACATATACCTATAAGAAAATATAGATTCTATGACTTGATGACCTGTAGAGTTGATGACAAGGTAGTGTTCAATCTCTCTCTAATTAATTTTAGATTTTCAACTTGCACACATGAAAGGAGGGGAATGATTGTGCCTTATTTATGTTATTTCCTTAGTCAAACATCATGTTGGTAATTCTACCTCCACAATGGAAAATTTGATGATATAATATAGTGTGTCCTTTTGAGGGATAGATGCTAAATAATAAGAAAGTGATGAATCAAAAACTTGCTAAAACTCACCATTTAAATTTGATCTCCTTGATGGAATAAATTCATGCTCATCACCTTTAAGGATCAATTGTAACATGACTTCAATTGATTTGAACATGGTCTACAAGTGCTAGTGCCTAAAAATGAAATCCATGCAAAGCATGAAAAAATTACATAAAACTTTACATAATTCTTGAATTATGAAATGCTATAATAATTTTGAAAACCATTTTGTTTACTGCACTCGAATTGATTTTGAAGTATAATGCTTGGTGAAATAAAGGGAAAATGGTGGGATTTGTTTAAATCGGGGTTCAACAATTATTTACTATAAATAGAAAGTGAAAATTGGGGTATAATTCACCTATCTCCCTCAACCTCATTAGGAAAAAGAGATCACTTAAAACAAGGATAACTTTTAGCCCTTAGGTGAGTCAACCTTGAAGGAGATCTTATTGTTTTCTTTATGATCTAGGGTAGGGAAAATCTGTTGAAACAACATTTTTGGGAAAAATACTATAAATAGAAAATAAACACAAAAATTCAAAGTAACACTTGAAATCAGTAGATTATTCCTTAATATAAAGGAACCTAGAACTTTTAGATAAATTTGAGAAGGTTAAGTATTGTTGCACCTTTCACCAAAAATTTGTTACTGAGTGTCCTTTGGGACTCATTAGTGCAAGCACAAATAGCTCTTTGTAGGGATTTTTTAAAATCACTTTTTGGATCCTTTGGTCCTTTGTCTCCACTCCTAAAGTCTTTGGGTTTCACAATCAAACATTCAAAAATAAATTCTTAAAATGATTTTATGTGGCTTGACAACAACATTGATAACTTTTGTAACTTTAACAACTTTTCCAATTTTTCTCCTTTGATAAATTTTCAATCCTTCCTCAACATAAGATCTACAAAACACACAAGAGGGAAAAAATGTTTCCTTTTGGTCAAGGGGGGTGTTCTTTGGTAAAACCCCATTTTGGTAATTAAACATTGAATTGAAATAGTGAAACATGAAAGGACTGATGAGTGAACATGTGCTATGTTGCAACACATCAAACCCTTGATTTCAAACCCTTGAAGGAATAGAACTTAGTAAATCTCTCCAAGTTCTTGATCTTGCATGAAGTGGCTTGATTGATGATGTGATATTGATGCTTGAAATTTGAATTGAATGCTTGAAACCTACATCACAATGTTAGCTCGAATACCATGCATGATGCTTGATAACTTTGACATGATGCTTGAGATCTTGATTGCTACAATAAATTACTAAGAAATTTACTCTTGAATTCCTTTGACAATAATCTTAGCTCTAGGAATGCTTGCATGTGTTTTCTAAGATTTGAATTGATAGAAAGATCTTGCTTTTCTTGACAATTTTCTAATTTCCTCAATATTAAATATTACTATCTGACACTTAAAACTTAAATTTAGGACCATAGAATGCCTCCATAAACATGTTTAAAATTTAAAATTGTGATTTTAAGGGGGGGTTATTCACTCAATGGTGAATAAGTATTGACCTAAATAATCATGACCTATTCATTTTAGGGTGTTAAAAATAATAAATGCAATAATTTTAAATCATATTCCCCATTTGGAAATTGGAATTAATTAGGCTTGTAAATGTAAAATTTAAGCAATTAAAGGCTTAATTAAGTCCAATTAATTAAGAGACCCAAAAATTGTGTAAAATGTAAAGGAGTACATTTTTCAACACTACAATTGCTCTTCAATATTGCTTGTTAATTCAAATTTTGAAAATACTATGTATTTATATGCAATTCTCTATTTTTTTTGAAATATCAAATCTTGATAGTTGATAATTAGAAATTCAATTTCAAATAATAAGTTAATGACATTGACATATTTAAACTGGGGGAAAACTTAAGTGTTCTAGGATGCAGAGCGCCTAAACCAGATCTTGTTAGTGTAGTGTTAAGTTTAACTTAGGTTAATTACATGGGTGGGTTTTTCCTGTATTAGGTAGCTTTTCACCTGTTTCTTTTTTCATGCCTTTAAAAGACCTATATAGTATGTATTATTGCATCTCATTCTGACTATCATTCTTGATATTTGGTAGAATACTTTTTTTTTATTCTCTTGTGTATTTGTGAGGGTGGTTATTGTTTCCCGTTAAGGATCTTGGGAAGGAGTTGTCATTTCCTACATGGTATTAGAGATCCTCCCCTTACTCACCTTTATTGAGAGTTTTAGTCGAGGAGATTAGGACAACTTTTTTCCTGCATTTTTTTCGGCATTTAAAATTTATAAGATTTCAAAGTTGCCATTATTTCAGTTTTTTCTTGTTGAAGTCAACCCTGATTCTCAACCTAGAGGGCCAAAATTTCCTTTTGGGAGCTATGAATATAATTTGAGTTGTCAAGAAGTTAATTTGAGAAGTGGAAAATTTAATTTTTGCATTCATTGAATGTGATTAAAATCTCTCTTATTGGGTGATTAAAATTGTTGTTTATGATTGAAAGGGTGTGATATTTGAAGGGACAATTTTCTCTATTTGAAAGGAACCATAAATTTCATGCATTGAAGATAGAGGAAGCTAGAATTCTCATTTTTGTTTCCTATTTGGTGTTTCCTTATCAGTGGATGCAATTTATCTGCAAGAAGTGATGATTTTTGTTGCAAAGGTCATGATTTGTTAGAGGGTACAGTTTCCTCTTTGCAACCCGATTTCCTTTATGTAGGTTGCATATCTCATTTAGAGCTTGCAAATTTATTTTGTAGGCCCTTGGTGGGTAGTAGTTTCTTTTTGAAGAAATGATTTACCTTTGGGAGGATTTCATTTACATTTGTGAGGAACCTATTTGAATAGTTGTATAGCTACTGGGCAAGGGTCTTTTTTTTTAGTGTGGACTAATTATGGAAGTATGAAACTTGAAACTATTTTACCATGCCATTTTACCAATGTACAATCCAAAAGAGGAGGTGACAACCAACAAAGGAGAGCGACAAAGTTTCCATGCTACCCATGCTAATGAAATTCAACCCCCATGATGAAACTATATGTTTTATTAAATAACAATTATCATTGATTGGTAGAAGGTGCTCAAATTTGTTGTTTGGAGACATATTTTCTTTATTGGAGGACATGAATCATGGTATCAAAATTTATACTTTATAAAGTTTCAACCTATATATCTAGGACTTCATTGTTGCACAACCAGAGATGAAGTGGTCCCAAGGTTTTAAGGTTTTGACTAGAAAAATTATCCCACATTGGTAGCATGGGGTACTTTTTTTCTATTTAAATAGCTTTTCACTCCCTTTGGTTGGTGTGATAAAGTATCACACATTGTGAAGAGGCTATCTTGAATGTACAAATTTAAGTACATATTCAATCTTTCTTAATCCCTGAGTGATATTTTTTTGGATAATGGGAAAAAAAAATCTTGAGAAGCTGCATTGGTTGATATTTTTGGATGTTTTAGTTTGGTGTATATTTGCTTTTAGTGCAAATTATTTTCATGGCCACTCCTGATTTAGTTGAAATTTTAACTCCCCATAATTACCATACTTGGAAGATTAAAATACATAGGTTGCTCCATGCATAGTAAAAAATGGACCCTTTTCATTTTCATGGTATTTTAGGTCTTGTTTCATGATGTTTGGTCCATTTTTCTGTAATTTTATGTTGTAACATGGATTGAACATGCATATTTAGATAATAAGATTCAAGCAATGACATCTTGTGAAGGTGTTCTGAAGTGTTATAAAATATTTATACACTCTTCTAGATTCTATTCATTGCAATTCACCTAAAAATCACATTTTCATCACTATGCAAGTCCTATTTTGAAGTGGTGTAAAGTCTTCTAACACGATTTCACAATTTTCTAGGTACATTTTCACTATTTACACCTTGGTTATGCTTTATTTGACCCCTATATGTCCATATAATTCTTAATTAAGTGCATTTTTTAATATAAATTTGACAAACAACATTAAACATGACTTAATTCCTGACACCCATTTTTAGGTCCTAGGTGGGACCCATTCACCATGGGTGGCGAATGAGTCCCCCTTAGCCCCAAATTCAAAATTTTTAAAATTTCCTTTTTGGTTTTTATTCAAAATCACTTAATGTCAGCCTGTGATGAGGTATTAATGGGTTACTAAGGCATAAGATTGTATAAATAATTGTTTTTACATCCATTTCAACCACCATTCAATCAAGCATTCAATCACACATTACATTCAAGCATTCAACCATATTACAAAATCAAATCAAAAATTACTCAATCATTTTGAAACACCCATTAACACTTCATATTTTCACCAATAAGGGTTTGGTATGTTATTTTTTTATCGTTCTCTTGCATTTCATTATTTCGTTAAGGGTTTCATTTCCAAAGTGGGGTTTGAGCAAGGAAAAACCCTATTTTCTAACTCTCAACCATTTTCCCCTTCTTGTGTGTGTGTTTGTAGACCTTTGTGTGCAAATTTAACAACCATTTTGGTTTTGAAGAGTGATCAACAAGTCAACTATGTGCATGAAGTCAAATCAACCATTTTTCAATCTTGGAGAAGGTTTTTTATCCGTTTCTTGTAGAATTGACTTTGGCAACCTAATAAGCAGACATTTCCAAATATGGTGTTACAAAGTTGTCTCTTGATTTCGAAGAATTTTGGGAGAGGACTAATTCACCAACAATGGAAAATGAGCCCCACCTTAAGACTAAAAATCTAGGTTTTGTCAAATTTTGGATCTCAAAAGTCAAAAACTAGTTCTCGATAGATTTCGCCAGAAGCGGGACTAATTCACCACCCTAGGAAAATGAGTCCACTATTGATTTTTAGTGATTCCCGACAACATTCAGATAATTCTAGATTCCTCAACTCTTGCCTAGGTGTACACTAATTCAGTCCATTTCTTTTTGTTCTACATTTATTCATTCCTATTTCATTGTTTGTATATCACATTGTTTTTTCCAACATAGCTTAAATGTATAGTTTTTCATTTAAATTTAGTCATATAGATCATTTAATTACATTTAGTTCATTTCATTTAGCATAAATAGCATCATACATAACATAATTTGGATGAACTCTTTAGCATTTTTGGCCCTCCTCTCTGCTTTTAGGTGAAAAACCATAGAAGAGCCTAGAGAGTCCTAGGGCACCAAAAAACTATGGTTCACTCCAATCTAAGGGCTTATGGTCAACATTGAGTGATAACCAACCCAATTTTACAAGGTATTATTATGAAACATTTGCTGACAGAAACAAGTGTTACGAAGCTATGGGTCTGATATCTTTTCATGTTTCTGTCAGTCTTATTTTCCATATTGAGGAGTGTAATACACCCTTGAAGAGGTATGGGATGAGTTAAAAAACCTATTTGGTTGGTTCATTGAGTTTCATGCTTTACAACTAGAGGTAGGATTAACTTCTCTTTCCCTTGACGCATTTCCTTCCATTAATGATTTTCTAGTGAAGGTCAAATCTTTGAGGTCATAATTGGTGGGATGTGGGAAGGGTAAAACTAATAAAGAGTCCATTTTTTTAATTTTTTTCTAAGTGGAGAGGTTCATTTATAGTTTTTCTTGTACCTTCTACTCCACCATGGATGCTTTGGGTAATGCATTCTAAATGATTTCTTTTGAGACATTATGTGACTGTTTGATGAAGGAGCAATCCAAACTTTCCAAATTAGAGGGAGTCTCTATGAATCATACATTAGTTGCACAAGCCTCTAGAAGCAAAGGGAAGAAGAAACGTAAGGCAAAGATAGAGTTAATGAGTCCTCCACCTCTTTAGTTGTGTGTACTACAAGAAGAATGGTCATGATGAACACTACTATTATACAAAGAAGATTAATGAGATTTCACATCTTCTTTAGAAGAACAATATTCCACTACAATCATTTGTGACTCCATCTTGTACAACCTCTCCATCTGCAACACCTTCATCTTCATCCAAACCTACATAGTGAGGGAATGCATGATTTTCACTTGGTAAAGGAAATGCATTAGTAACTTCTATAGTTCATTCTGGTCATGATAGATGGTTTTTGGATTCGGGAGCATCTCACCACATGGGTTTTACTCCCTTTCCTTTTTTGGGTCTAAAGTCATCCTATTGATACCTCTAAGATTTTGTTGGGATATAGTAAGCTTTTGGATGTTGTGGGGATAGGAAATGTTGAGATTGGTGATGTTTTCTTCAAAGATGTATCACGTATTTTTTATTTTCACACAAATCTACTCTCCATGACTATCAAATTACTCATGGTGAGGTACCTAAGACTATAGAGTTCACTATAGATTGTATTTTCATTAGAGAGGCTAATACTAGAAAAGTAATTGTTGTTGGTGAAGTTGTTCATTAGTCTTGTCTCTATTCCTTTTCTCATTTTTTTGATGATGATGATTATGAGCCTCACACCCCTTTTGCTAGAGTTGATAGCAATTCCCTAGGAGAGATTAGTCCTTTGAACTATGGAGTTCTTTAGACCACCATTGATTCATCTCCTGTTGCTTCAGAAGTTTGTTCTTCAACACAATAGGATGTTTTTGATCAGTCAAATCATTCTTTGTGGAATAGTCACTTGATGGGTCTTCTAGTGTTATTTTTGTGAATCTCATATTTCTAATTTGGATGATGCATTTGAGGGTATATGCCTTCTTTTTTATGACAATATTTGTAGTGCTCTCACACCATCTATGTCTTTGGATATTTTTGCTTCAAAGTTTCCACAAGGTACTTCAATTGAAGTTGCACTTGATCATGATGTGACATTGGTTACATGGAGTCACTGTAATAGTTTTCAGAGGCATCTTTCATGTTGATTCTTTTGATCTCCCTTCTCTTGTTTTAGAGTTGGAGTTTCTCTGTCATTAGTATTTTTTTCTCCCTAAAGGGAGGCATATTGTTTGCATACATGGGATATTATTTAGACTTCTAGGATCAGCATATGAGTTTCCTCATCATGGGGGAATCCCCAACATTTCTACTCTTTTCTATGGGGGGCCAAATAGTAACTCTCCTTTTGTATTTTGTTGAGATCAGTAATGGGAGTTGTCCTTAGGGGGTCTTGTGAAGTCCTCCTTTCACTTTTTCAACTTTCACTTTTTTAGCTTTTATTCTCTTTTTTGGAGAGGATTTTTCTCCCATAAGGTTTTCCTCCTTTTCTCTGGTTGCGAGCAGGGAAAACTTTAGTGGCAAATAATAATAATAATAATAATAATAATAATAATAATAATAATAATAGTTGAGAAATGAGCACAAATAAACATAATATAACTAGACAAAACTAAAAGAAAGATAATTACAAAGAGAGTCCCAACAACCTAGCCCTGCCTAAATCCTTCCAACTCTATTTTAAAAATGAAATTCCATACAATACATAAAAATTGAAGAAAAGAAAAGAATTTTATATGGAAATTTAAATCCAAAATTAAAGTCAATAGTACAAACAAACCATAAACCGCTCACTTATTTATTCATTATCATTATATATAACTACCCTGAATAGAAAAATACTAAAATCTGTGTGCTATATGTTCGTCCAATGGCCGCCACATTATTTTTCTTCCTATCTCTCTATTTTCTTCACCAGCCTTCACTTTAATGAAATTAAGGAAAAAGGTTACTGTGATCTCTTATTCATAACTAAGAAAAACTAATTGATCATTGAAAGCTCCTTTTGTTTTGAAAATGCAGTCCAGCCACTTAATTAGACAATAGACTTCTTATTTGGTCATTAATGCCCGAAAACATTGACTTACACTGTGAAAATTGGAAACGATCTTAAAAGTGATAGATGCCAGAAAATATTACTCAACTTTCAAGATAAAATTGTTTCTCCAATGCAGTCCAAAATCCTTCGAAAGAATATAGATGCTAGATATTTGATTGTTTACAATTGGGATACGTATCTATATACAACCCTAGACTACCTTCCACCACCTTTTCTTAGTAGTCCGATTATTTCAAACGTATAAAATCTCACCTATAACTAATTTTTGAAGCCGAGTCAATGTGTTCAGTCTGGAAAAATATGATGCCTTTTCGTAGCATTTCACTGTGGGGACCTTTGGAGGGGATAGATTTTCTGCAGGCTGAGGTTGGTGGGGGACGGGGGGGATTTTTAACTGGTGTGCTAGAATTAATTGTCATGACTGCTGCCTAACAATCGCATGATGCAGAATTGAAATTTTATTCGCTTGATATATACATCTCACAATCATAATTACGTGGCATTTGAGCATGCACTGAATTATTTCCTGCACAGACATAATTTTGGCCATATTGCCAAAGTAGATACTGCACAAAAAAAGAAAAAGGCAGACACTTTTGGTCAAACCGAAGGTTCTTAGGCTTTCAATATTGTCGTTGTTGCATCTGCTTCAGTATATGGGAGATCTGCTACAGCTGCCAGTAAGACTATTGCATGTATGGTTCTCCACATGGCAAGTGAATGTGCACTTGTCAATGGAAAGATGGTTAATGTGATAAATTAGTGTACTTACTATTTAGAAGATGTGTTTTTCTTGACTATTTGTGGTGTTAAGTTGAATACCATACAATCCTTGATGTTTACAGCTGAAAAGACAACAAAAATGGCTATCTTCAACTCCACACTGCTCATAGAGATCGTAATTTAGAGTTACAGTGTGATATAAGACCACACGTGTGAAAATTTCATTACACTTTTGAACCTGGGAACTATCGTGGGATAGCCTTTTGTTGAAGTATTAGTTATACCTATTAATTCGTGTTCTTTTGTTATACCTCTATAGCTTATGTTATGTTTTTTTGACTTATATTCTTTGTTATTGAGGAATTTTCATGATTTATGGTGTGGAATTTATTTGCACAAAACATTTCAAAAATGAATTGAATTTTAAATTGTTTCATTTGGAGAGTGGAATTGTTTGCATGGAAAATAATGAATGTTACATAGTTTCATATGTCTATATTTAAACATCACCTAGTTCAATGGTTAAAGACAAATTTTGGTCTATCAAAATATGACAACTATTTACCACTTTTGGATGGAAAAAAAGGTACATCATTTCTATTGAAATGTATAAAGTTTAAGGAGGTGTAATGGCTACACTAATATGACATTTCATTTTATGTAATATGTGGAATGGATGAATGGAATAGGAATAAAATTATAAATTTTATACTTTATTAAAGGCATAAAATCTGAAATACACAAGGCATTAATTATAACATCCTATATTTTTGTAATCTTAATCTTATTATTCAAATCCAATGAAACAAATGACACATGCTATTCTATAGCATAGTTTCATTGATTTATAAAAAAAAAAACCATAGCAAACAAATATATATGACTATAATTGATGGTTTTAAAGTTGTTAACTCAATATCAAGTTGATAAGAAATTTAGTCTTTCATTCTCTTATTCTTGAAAGTGACATTATTTATTTAAAAACTATAATGTTATGTTACAAAGTTTTTTCCTAAAAGAATCAAAGCTATCAAAAATTTGATCTAACATTGCTTAGAAGGGGTTGACAAATAGAAAGTTGCTTGCAAAGGAATAAGTGAAGAAAAAAACTTATAGCCTCAAGCATTGAAATTGCATATTGCCTTGCTTACAATCTAGACCAATATTTTGCAACATAGTAGTAAAAATAGATATAAGAATAAAATATTTGTTAATTACCATAGATAGTTTCTTCTAAGCAATCATCAATTTCAAATAATAAAATAAAAAACCAATATTCCAAATGTGAGTACAAATAGATACAAAATCATTACCATGTAACTAAAGGGAAACCTCAAATATTATGTCATATTCTATAGATATATTTGTGTTCATTTGGGTATTCCAAATGATGCAATGACTTTGATTAATAAGATCATTTGAACTCGTATCAACATCTTCTTCACTACTAGATTAGAATTATTGTGAGATGAAGGATAATGAACATTAGCTTACGTAATTAGTTATTTGTTTATAGACAGTTGTAGATTTCAACTATAATTTCAAATCTATATACACAACAATGTATCCTAATGAAAATGAAAGAAATAGAATAATTTTATTTGTTTGTATGGCTTTTGTTGTGCATTATGCAATTTTTCAATTTCATTGTTGTTTTTATGTTCTTTCAATTGGTATTAGATTTGTAAGGAATTCATGCAAAGAGTGATGATCAAGTTGTTGTTGAAATAAAGAAAGATTCCCATAGACCAGTTTGTGATTTGATAGTTGGTTTCAATTAATTAACAAAGTTTAAAATTTCTTGTGGCTACAAGTGAGAATCCAATTTCCTTGGAGCTAGTCTTTTATGTTCAACACAACCCATGTGCAAAGGGAGTCAAACAAATAATTTCTAACATATTTCAACATTTAACAAAGGTTTTTGTAATTATATGCTATTTTTCATTTTTGGGTGCCACTAGTTATGAAAGAATAAGGATGTGAGAAGAGAAAAAAGTCAAAACCCCTTTGACTTGTTAATGAAACATAGAAAAATCGAATAGGGGGAGATATCCCCCAAAAAAGGAAAAGTGGATCCAAGGAGGGAAAAGAAGTCCTATTCTTATATTTTCATTAGGAAATGATATCCACATCAAACATTGACCAACAACCTTTAGGAGAGTCAACCTAAGATGTGAATCTTGCAATTTCCCTTTTTGCTAGGACGGGGGTATGAACTAAATTGCACTTTGGGGAGAAAGATTTAACTTAGCAAATAAACTCCAAATTACAAGCTATAAAGTACATTTAGAAGCTAAATCATAATACTAATTGAACCTATAGACTTTAGGGAGAGTTTGGAAGAGTTAAATGTTACATACCTCTCACAAAAAGTGCTTTTTTGGGCCTCACTAAGGACTCATTCACTCAATGGCGAATGGGTCCCTACTATGCTTCTGGAAAATCAATTTTTGGGTTTTGTTCTTCAATGTTTACACTTTTAGATCCTAGGTGTTAAGCTCCTAAAAGTCAAAAATAAATTATGTGGCTTATTTACTATGATCTTGCAAGAAAGATGACAACTTTGAAAATGTTGCAACTTTTTCTCTCCACTTGATCTTCAACCTAAAACTTGCAATCATACATTAAAGGAGAAGAAAAATGTTATTTTTTTAGGGAATAGGGGTTTTCCCTAGTCAAACTACATTTTGGTAATTAAACCTGATGATGAAATAATGAAACATGAAAAAATGATATGTTGTTTGAAACCTTGGAGTAAAATTCAACAATCTTTCATGAAGTGGCCTCAAAGAATGTAGATCTTGATCACAACACTTGATTAGAAATAATGCTTGAGTAGGATCTCCAATGCTACATCAACACATTGGCTCAAGAACATGCATGGTACCTTATGCCTTTGACATGATGAAATGGATCTTTGATTGCTGCAATAATCTTTAATAATCTGCCCTTGAATACATTCTTAAATTCTCTTGAATTCTTTGTAATGCTCTTGTGAAAGTACTCTTGAGATAACTTGAATTTTCTAGGTGAAACTATGTTTCAAAATATCCTTGTATTTATACTTATCTTACTCTTAATTCCTGAAATTCAAATAACATAAGATGACCTCAGATCTAGGATTTGAAATCATTAAAATACTGCCAAAAAATATCCCAAGGGGGGGTCCTATGTTAAGTGAGGACCCATTCGCCATAGGGTGAATGGGTCCTAACATACTTAACTAAGACACACTTTGGGGATTGTGAAATGATATGCAAAAAGGGGGTCCTAGGACCTAGTGAGGACCCATTCGCTAGGTGGTGAATGGGTCCTAGGTTATCAACCTAGGAAACATTCCTTGTAAAATTAAGTGTTGTGTAATATTATTTAAGAGTTTTGGGTTTCATTCCCCATAAGATGCAATTAATTAGGGCTAGATTTGAATTTAAGGGGCCAATCAGCTTTAATTTAAACTCAATTAATTAATAAAGCCCTAGATTAATGTTAAAGTGTAAAGAAACACTTTACAACATTCTAAATAAGGCATCATTAAGTGTATTTTTATATTAATTATTCATTCTCAAATTAAGTGTGAAAAAGGGTTAATTTTTTCTACACTACATTTTGCCCCTAGTTTAGTGAGATTATGACCCCATGTCAAACTCACACTAAAGTAGAAATTCAAGACACTTACATATGCAAAAATGAAAAAGATACACAATCATATAATGCCAAAGAACCAGAAAAGAAAAAAAAAAAAAAAAAAAAAACCAAAAAAGGGGTGGATCAAGCCTCGACAATCTATCCAACTCCATGTGGATTAGGTCTCAACTATTTGTCCAAAATGCGTGCTCACTTTAGGCTAATGGAACCTTAGGCCATCCACTAGATGAGCCCCCAAGAAGGTGTCTTAGTGAGAAATTCATGTCTCTGTGTTAGCTCTCACTGTACTTACCATACCAAAGCTATCCCTCTGATAACTCCAATAGGACACCACTCACATTCCTTTTTTATGCTTAGCATGCAAGTGAAGGTTTTTGTTCAATGAGACTTTTCTTAGTTCGTGTAAGGTCTCTTCTTAGGGAACACCATGCCTAATTTCTCCAAGAGAGGAAAATTCAAAGAAATATCATGCTCTTGAAGGAAATCAAACCCAATGACACCACCAAGAAAAGGATACATTCACAAGAAAAAATAAAATTGCACAGTGAAACATGAGTGTCAAAAGATAATTCCAATGTATTCCCCCACTTAAAAGAGATTGCTAACACCATTGCTATGAGAAATGTGCTTTAAAGTAGAAGAAGACATGAGAGCTTATTCGAAAAGCCATATGCCAAGTCATATGTTCCTGAATGAAACTACATCATGAATAAGGGGTTTCCCCCAAAATGCAATAACTAACAATAACTAAGTACGGAACCTACGAGCCAACTTATGGCATGTCATCCACATCCCAAGCTTACTCTTATATATACATGGAAGGCGGTCAACTATCCAAAAGAGACAACAATAAGTGTCATACGAGGACAAGGATACCTAACCCATTGCCCCGACTTAGTGTAAGACAAGGGTGAGCTAAGGATGGATGATGGTATGTTGCTCCTTGCAAAAATGAATTGATTTTTAATGAATGTAAAACATCCAATTATAGTGATTATGCTATGATCCTACAACTATTACATGACAAGGAGTAGCAACTAATGTTATTAATTATAATGTGTAGAAAAAGTATCAACTTGATGCCTCTCTAATGAGATATTTCTACATGTAGTATCTATTAGTTTAGGATGCACCAAAGTTAAATTTGGCTTAGAATAATCCTTTGTAAGAACTTGTTGATATTGAGTGAAGGCTTGTTCATTTCTTTCGATGGACAATAACCAAGACCATTAGTCATTTCTTGCATGTTAGGCTCTATAGGGACATAGATACCTCATTCTCTAGAACTACATCCTTTTCCACTATACCCAAGTTGTTTCATAAGTTCATAACCTCTTTCGTAAAGATTTTTTATCTCTTTTGGATTTGGTGGTTGGTCATATTCAACTACATCAAAGTTTGTCATATATGTGGTCCTTTTTTCTAAAGTGGTTGAGGTGGATGCTTTCGAATTTTGTGTTGACATTACCACTTTTTCTTTTCCCTTGTCAGAGTCTTTGTTTATGATCTTGAATTCGCCCATTAATGTTGGTGTGAAATCTAAGGAATGCCAAGTATATTCTAACAAATTAGTGACTTCATTAATGTTCTTCTCATGTTCTTCCTTCGTGACTTCCACTTTTGTAGTTGATTTCCATGATTTCAAAGGATCTTGTCCTTCTCTCTCAACAATCAAACAACTTTCAACTTCAAGATTGACCTTGAGTGTGTAGAATTTGTTGTCATAGATGTACTTCATTTTATGATGAAGGGTAGAAGGCACCCCATTCATTGCATGAATCCACGGTCTACCTAAAACAAGATTATATCAAATATCATGAGGCATAACATGGACCGAAGTTTGTAAGGTTGCTTTCCCAACTCTAATAGGTATTGTGATGAATCCAAGTGGTTGTAATCCTATGTTATCAAAACCACAAATGGAAAAAGAATTGGGGACAATGTCACTCTTGACCATATCAATCTTTTCCAAAAGGCTCACACTACACACATTAAGGGCCAAACCATTGTTGTCAACAAGAGTTCTCTTTATCACAATTCTATTAACACGAGCTATTAGCATGAAATCTTCATTTTGTTTTTGCTCTTCTAACGAACATAACTCATCTCGACAGAAATTAATCTCTAAGTTGACCAGAGTTATAGCTTGAATTTGGGCTGCCACATAATTTTGTTGCATGTGGGTATGTGCAAGATCATAGTGGAAAAAATAGGCCCTTATGTGGCAAAAAAATTAGAAAAATCAGAGTTAGGCAACTTGACGTAAAAATTTGAATAAGTTATCTATATTATTTTAAAAATATGTAAGAATAGAATCTGTAGCAAATTGAATGTAGTTTCTAAACTACCAGGTTTGTTTAAAAAATAAATAAATCTATTTGGTGAAAATTTGGAATTTCAATGCAGTAGTACTTAAATTTATAAGTAGGTGTCTATCTGACCACCCTAACCACAATAAAATGATAAAAAAAAATTATAATATTTTAGATATAAGTAGAGGACTCATGTCCCGATGTGATGCATATTTTTCTGTAATTTTTTTCCTTGTAAATAATTAGTTATGTTTTTTTATTACAATTTTTGAAAAATATAAAAAACTCGTATGTCTGACCACCTTAACTTGGTCAAAACTTAATGAAATTTAGTTTTTATTTTTTTAATCCTATAGTATGTGAAGCATAGAATGTGACACATATTTTGGATTCAAAAAATGTGATACCATTTGGAAGCTATAGATGTTTTTCCGTGGCTATCGATGGGACTTTGAGTCGTAATTTGAATAAGAAAATGAATAATTGCCATTAGAACCAAAATAAAGAATAATTTATATTGGTGGAAAGATGAATCTCTTTTTAAAATCCTTTTTAGTTTGTAATTTTGGGTAGAAAAAAATTCGTCAGCCACATACCCATCATATTGCCACTTTTTGGCCCATCATGATCTTGCACATACCCATGTTAGGAGGGTTAGGAACTTGTTGAAAAGAACTTTGAAGCATGTTATGATAACTAGGTGACACTTTTATAAGGTCCCATAAGGATATCTTAGCAGGAGTATTTTTAAGTTGTGCAACAAGATCATACTCCTTTCCACTATGTAAAGGAAAATGAGGAGGACTAGGTAAGATAGGTTGAGGAAATGGGAGGGATGGTGGAGTTGTTTATCTTGGTTGCGGATTGTTTCTAGTGTTGTATGTATGAAAAATGGTATTGGAATTTGGTTGTTGTGAAATATTATCATTATCAAGTTTCCTTTTAGGTGGTTCTAAGATAAGCATGGGATTGTTTTGAACTTGTGGTTGTTGTGAGGATGGATAGATGGTAAGAAGTGGCTCGAAGACCACTTCAAGGGATATCTAATGTGTATAACCTTGAAAGTATTGTCCTTATTTTCATGATCTCTTAGTGAAGGGCAGTCTAATGTCACTTCACCATCTTCATATAAGGAATTACTATTGTCAATGTTCTCATTTTCTTGCACCATGATATCTTCCCTAGTATGAGAGTTTTTAGGAGAGCTACAAACTAGATGTTCATGATATTCAAAGATTGGATCTTCTAAAATAAATTCATCACAAGTAGGGGACTCATCAATGGTTGGATTTTCTAGCTTATAAATGATGGCATTCTCATGTTCAATAATGTTTTTCCTAGGGGAAGAGAGACAAATAGGACTTTCATAACTCTCATTGGTCTGATATTCTAACACCAAAATATCTTCTTCATAACTAGGTGAGATATTGGGAGAAGACCAAATTTTATTGTCATGATTATCCACCATTGTATTCTCTTTCACTAAAGCATTCTTAAAAGGGGGAGAGATGAACTTTTTCTTAGCATGCTTAGAAAGATAAGATACTAGCATTGCTTGACCAAAAATGAAAATTACTTCTAACCATCTTATGCAATGCTTCAAGAATGTGAACAATGTATATCCAAAGATGAAAAGTACTATTATCCAATTTATGCAAAGCTTCAAGAATGCAAAAA
>VDFB02000013.1:25194054-25449642 GCA_007258455.2 Sequoia sempervirens
GCAACTAAACTCTAATTCACCCTTAAACACTCAAAATACACCTTTAAAAAAAGCATGTAATGGTACTTAAAGACCTTATTACATGAAATAACTCTAGAAAACAAAATATCAATCTTTGAACCCTTGGAGGCATGAATTGACCTGGATGCCCTTGCACCATTATCCCTTCTAATGCACAACTGAATGACATAGTAGCCATGATTCAAGGAATAAATGTTGATATGCTTTTCCACCAAAGTGATCTCCTTCCTTTGGAGGTCCAAAAATAAATGATGCTTTCATGAAAATAGCTACCTATGATGGGTGGGGAATAAAAATAACCCTTGTTGACAATGGCTCCACCCTTAATGTGTGTAGTGTGACCCATTTGAATAGATTTGGTGTGGATAAATAAAAAAATTCAACCAAATTATTTATCTATTAAGGGATTTGACAGTGTAGGAAAACAACTACTCAGTGTGATCAGTTTTCCTATTATAGTTGGAAAGGCCACATTAGAAACACCGATCCATGTTATGCCTCACGATATTTCATTTAGTCTTCTTTTAGGGAGACCATGGATTCATGCAATGAATGGGGTGCCTTCTACTCTTCATCGTAAAATGAAGTATGTTTACAACAACAAAGTGTACACACTTGAAGCTAACCCTAAACTAAACAGTTGTTTGAACATTGAGAAAGGAAAAGAGAATCCTTTGAAAACATTGAAACCAAGTACACAAGTCAAACATGTGCAAGATAAAGAAAAATATATTGAGGAAGTCACAAAGATATTAGAAGATGATTGGAGTTCCTTAGATTTCACACCAACATTCATGGGAAAATAGGAGGTATAAACAAAGACCCTGAAAAGGGAGAAGAAAGAAAAAGAATATCAACACAAAATTTAGAAGACCCCTCGAAAGAATCGACCTCAACCATTTTATAAGAAGAAGAAAATTACACAACATACTTTGATGAAATTGACTATCAACAACCACCGAATCCTAAATAAATGAAAAAACTTTGTAGAAGAGGTTATGAACTTATGAAACAACTTTGATATAGTGGAAAAGGATATAGTGCTAGAGAACAAGGTATCTATGTCCATATAAAGCCTCACACACAAGAAAAGACTACTAGTCTTGGTTATTATCCTTTGAAAGAAACAAACAAGCCTTCACTTAATGTCAACACTCTTAGAAAAGATTCCTCTAAGCGAACTTTAACATTAGTGCATCCCGAATTGATAGATACTACTGGTCTTGGCTTTAGTCCTTTGAAATAAATGAAAGAAACAAAGAAATCCTCGCTTAACATCAATGTCATCATGCAAAACACTAATGATTTGAACCTAATAGATTTTACACCCTCCCGTGAAGGAGAGTACAAAATCTCACAATCTATAGAATCTTGTGTAGGTAAGACACCTTATACTAAGAAAGAGATATATTTGTTACAAAATAAAGGAACATCTTATTTTGATCAAGTGAGCATCTTGTCAGGACTCCTCCAAGATAGTTTGATATCCCTCCCTCCAAGAACATGAAAGAAATTTTACTACAAGAATTCATTTTGTGTGTATCATAGAGTTCATGGTCATTCTACTAATGAATGGAAGGCTTTAAGTGATAGTATCCAACATCTTAAGGAGTGTGGTGCTCTTCCTTGTGTTGAAGCACCTAGTTCCTCTAGTTGATACTGACTTTCAACTATGTCATGAATCATTTCAGATCATCTTTTTCCTACACTAAGTGTGGGCATTGGGTTAGGGTAGCCTTGTCCTCGTATGTCACTTGTCATTGTCTCTTTTAGCTAGTTGACCAAATTTCATGTACATATAAGAGAAAACTTGGGATGTGGACAAAATTCCTTAAGTTGGCTTCCATGCGACATACTGAGTTTTGGGGGAAACCCATTTTCATGATGTAGCTTATTGGAAACATATGATTTGGCATAGGGATTTTTGAATAATCTCTCATGTCTTCTTCTACTTTAAAGCAATTTCTCATAGTAATGGTGTTAGCAACCACTTTAAAGTGGGGGCATACATCGACACTCATGTTTCACTATCTCTTCTTGCAATGCATCATTTTCTTGGTGGTGTCATTGGGTTTGATTTCCTCTGAGAGTGTGATATTTCTTTGAATTGTCCTCTACATTAGGTATGATATTCCATAAGAAGAGACCTTACATGAACTAATCAATGTTCCTTTGAATGTACCTTACACTATTTCACATTTACAATATCAATTATATGGCCACCTTACATAACACACTTTGCTTGCATGGTGAGCTATCTTGTTTGTTCATGAGTTTTAAGCATATGAAGCTTTGCTTGCCTCGTGAAGCTTGAAGTTCATTTTTTGTGGTGCCTTGTTAAAGTTATCAAGAGGTATAACTTTGGTATGGTTAGTGTATGATGAGAAGCCTAAACGTGGTCATGACTTTCTCATTATATAGTGAGAAGCTGACACAAAGGCATGCCTTCTCACTAAGCCACCTTTTTTGGATACTCACCCAGTGGACAACCTAAATTTTCGTTGCCTCACAATAAGTGTGCATTTTTGGACAAATAGTTAGATATGATCCACATTGTGCTATAAAAATGATTGTGGCTTGATCCACCTCTTTTTTTTTTCTTTTTCTTGCTTTTGTTTTTTTTTTCCTTTAGTTATTGACATTGCATGTTTATGTGTCTTGAGTGTGTTTCCTTTTTTTCTTATGTTAGTTTGACATAGGATCTTGAATCCTAGAGGCTTGACCACTCCCTTGATCTTTGTTATCATAGACCATCCACATCAATACACTTGGACCCCTCTTGAATGTCTACTTTAGTGTGAGTTTGAAGCAAGTTCCTCCTCTCACTAAAGTGGGGGCTAAATTTGGCAATGGAAAAAGTATCTCTCTACATTTTTGCACTTAATTTGGAAATGATTAACATTAAAATGGACCTAATGTCACCTTGATCTAGTGTTGTAATGTTTTTTCCACATTCACATTGGATTTAGGGCCCTTTTAAGCTAAATAGACCTATTTTTGTCTTAATTTAATGATGCAAAGTGTATTTATTTACACCTTCGCATTGAGTTTTGGGACCTCTTACATTTATGATCTTCATATCATCATTAACAGGCCCCTAATACCCTATATTATGCATCCCCTAAGCAATATTTCAAGCAAAACCCCAACAAGAATAACAAATATACTTAATTTTCCAACTTTCCGACATTTCAACCACCTAAAAAAGCTTGGTGGGACCCATACACCACCTTGGGCATATGAATCACATCTAGATGGGACCTATGTGCCACAAGTGGCATATGACTCCCATTTAGCCCCTTTTTAGGTTTTTGAGTGGGAAATCATGGTTTTAAGTTCAAATTCATGAATGTCGGCCTCTAAGATCTAATAAATAGTAAGTTGGATTGATTTCCTATATAAAAAAGGTTTCAAATCATTATTTAACATAAGCCTTCATGATACCAACATAAGCCACCAATAGTTAAGCATTCTAAGACTTCACAAGAGTGTCAAGAGACTTTACAAAGGTGTTTCTAAGGCCTTGAAGGGAAGAATTCTTCATTTGTTGTAGCAAAACAAGATCCATCATCATGTCAAGGTTATCAAGAATTAGGCATGTTGTTGAGCTAGTGTTGTGATGTAGCATTGAAGATCCATTTGTAAGAATGGTTTGACATCCAATTTGAGATCAAGATCTACATTCTTCTTGGCCACTTCATGTTAGATTGTAGATTTTCATTCAAAGACATCATTCGAGGTATCATTGTTCATATTGCATGTTTCATGTCCTTATTTCATTTTTTCATCATTTGGGTTAATTACCTAAACATGGTTTGACCAAGGAAAATGCCCATTTCCTAATAATCAACAAGTTTTTCTCTCTCTTTACACTTGTGATTGCATATATAGGTGTCTTGAGACTTGAAGATCCTTTGAAGACTAGGTTGTAAAGTTGAAGAAAGTCATCAAGTTTTCACAAATTTCTCATCTTCACAAAAAGTCGCCTACATGTTGCAAATCAAGGTTTCAAATCCAAAAATGGAGGGTAGAAGGAAGAGCAGAGATAGGAAAGTAGATTCAGTTATTAACCCTTTGAAAAAGTAGAGTGGGACTAATACTCCACTTGTGGCATATGAGTCACATTATAGCATATTTTCTAGATTTCAGTGCATTCAGACCAACCACTGTGAGATTGTAGTTTTTGCATAGACACCCTAGTCTAGGAGTAAAACACCTAGAATAGCGTATGAGTCTTAATGGGCATCAAACATTTTTTTTTAGGGTTTTGTTGCTTGTTTTAACCTCATCATTCTTCTAGGTGCACCTTTATATTTTCTCAATATTTTATTTTGCATTTCAATTTCATTTCCTGGGTCATTTAGTTAGGTTTTTCATGGTACTTTAAATGTTACATTTATTTCTTGTCTTTCTAAGCCCTAGCTTGGTGGTGAACCCATTTTTAGTTTATAAACATACCCTAGGACACCCTATTTCAAGATCGATTTCCCTCATTCTATCCTTGGATTAAGATCTCTAGGGTTTCCTTAAATGAAACTTGGAGAAACTTGTTAGCTCCATCTCCCAAAGCATGGGGCATACATTTTTCTATGTTTCAATATCCAATTATTGTTCCACTTTTTATTCCACCATATGTATGCACACACCATCCTAGCACTCTTGGTTGGTCCCAACATTCTAAATTGTGATTAATTTCTTCCTAAATTTGTGAAAGATGTTCATTTCTAGGCATGATCCATATAAATTATGGATTCAAAATCCTATGTTATCATCATCTTTAATATTTCTCAATTGAATGAAATTACCAATTTAGGGCTCAATTCTATTTTTTTTACTATGGTAATTAACTCATTAAAATTTCATAATTTTTTTTATTGATAACTAGTATAGCCTTGTGATAATAATAAAAAAAAGAATAAGAATGAAAATAATATGACAAAAGAAAAAAATAGCTCAAATAGTTCACACAAAATATAAATGATACCACTATGGACACATGTGACATATTAAGGATAACATTTTGTCTTATCTTATTTCATGTTTTATGAGATCATCTAGAGGGAATATATAGGACTTATAGCAGCTCCCAATGAAAGGGAATCTTAAGACCATTAAGAAGATTATTTTTATCTCAATTAGAATAATGCTACATTTTTTATCTTCATAAATTGATTGTCAACTTGTTAATAAATGAGTTTTTATCAATAGTGTTTTTCATAGTTTATCATTGATATTTGAGCATGATTTTTTTTTTATGTTCTAATTCACCTACAAATTTTAGATCTAATAAACAATAAGAGAAATAATATACAATATAAATTTCCAACTTTAAGTTCAAACTTTATGAGAATATGATAGATTTTAAGTTGAGATGTACATATGAGTGTGATGTAATAGTAAATTATCATAGCATGATGTGGTGGAAATATGATAATTTTAAATGTGATGTGAGCATGCTAAGAAAATTATGTGATGTGCTGATGTGGTAATGTGTTGTCATAAAACTTTGGGTGATGAGGATATATAATGCAAAGAACTCTACATGATGTGAGCATATCACCACAAAAGGATACTAAATTTTAGGTTTGGTAATGAGTCTTGATCTAGCAAAAACATTTACAATCTTACTAATGAAAAAGATTAATGACGGTAATTGGTTGTATCCAATATATTGTGTAACAACCATCTCATTCTTACAAAAGATTTACCATGAATTGTTTACCAAACACTTAATAACTAACATCATAAGTAAAATGATATTTTTTTTTTTTTCAAATTGGAATATGCATCTACCACTCTAGTTATTTTCTTTAATCAAACCTAAGGAAACCATCCTAACCCTAGTCCATTCCTCAATCAAGTCAATTGGTTGAGGGATCTTGGTTTCATTTAATGAACTACAGCAAAATAGGGTCCCCTAAGTCTATCTCCTAAAAGGTGGAGCACCCTATTTTCTTTATTTCAGGTATTAGCAGTGGGGCATCAGGTCATCAAGGTCATATGAATTACAAAACACTTAAGTATTCCTATTATGAATGTTAAACTATAGTCCATAGTAAAAAAAATTCATAAAATCCAAGATCAAAGAAAAGAACCACATAAAAATTGTAAAAAACCTATGAAAAAAATTTAGGTGAAATCTAGTTGGTCTAGGGTGCAAGGAAACCTTAGAATGGCAAGGTTTTTTTCATCTAAATTAAAAAAAATTATGTCTGCAAGAGTGTTTTAAGTGTTTGGTTATGTGATTGTATAGATCTGATAGTGAATAAATTTCCAAAATTTGACAAATTTGTAATTTTGTAATGTAAAATACAATTATACAAGCAATTTTCAACATGTTCAAGTAATAAAATTAGATTCCAAATGCATTTTTTACATTTAAAATGTAGAAAATTACTAATCTTAATGTGTAAAATCTGAAAATGAAAATCTTTATGTCTTTTCTAACAAAAACAATGCACTTTTTCACCTTTTCACTTTATGTAAATGCCTAAATTAATAGCTTGAACACTTTCAAAATTGTTTTCAAATTTAATATGACCTAATGAAGATTTTTAAATGCAACTAGGATGTAAATCTAACTTATGATGATTGAAATTGACCCTATTTGAACTCTGAATGTAATATGTTTTCAATGTTTTTTCATGAAGTGATGGATGCTAAAATTAAGAAAGCAAAATAATACAAGATTAACCTTAGATCTAAGATGATATGCTTCAAATTTCAGAAGGTATTTAATGTAAAATTAATTAGGTTCAAAAGGTGATCGTAGATATAATATCTAATTCACTAACATCAATCCTTTTCCAATTAACATTGAGGGAATTCAAATCCCCCAAGGGTGTGATTATTGAATAACAACTTGAAAGGTGAAACAATCAGCCCTTGGGTCTACATTTTGGTTGGGGTAGTTTATGGATTAAAATTTAATAATAATTTTTGATGTGATGTGATGATGTAACTAGTTAAACAATGAAAATGTAATGTTCTATTATGATTTATGACCAATTAAGTGGAGATAGAAAAATTTTAGTTCCAAAAAGGAGGAAAGGTGACATAGAGGTACCTATCTTGCAAATTTGATTTGATTCTTGTTGGTTTAGGGTGCCCTATCTCCTAGACTAAAACCCTAATTTTGAAAATTACTTTTACAATATTAGTTGCCTAGTTTTAGCTCCTATCATCTAGTTTTGTTGTTAGATCTTCATATACCTATAAGAAAATATAGATTCTATGACTTGATGACTTGTAGGGTTGATGAAAAGGTAGTGTTCAATCTCTCTCTAATTCATTTTAGATTTGAAACTTGCACACATGAAAGGAGGGGAATGATTGTGCCTTATATGTTCTTTCCTTAGTCAAACCTTATGTTATTAATTCTACCTCCACATTGGAAAATTTGATGATATAATATAGTGTGTCTGTTTGAGGGATAGATGCTAAATAATAAGAAAGTAAAGAATCAAAAACTTGCTAAAACTCACCATTCAAATTTGATCTCCTTGATGGACTAAATTCATGCTCATCACCTTTAAGGATCAATTGTAACATGACTTCAATTGATTTGAACATGGTCTACAAGTGCTAGTGCCTAAAAATGAAATCCATGCAAAGCATGAAAAAATTACATAAAACTTTCCATAATGCTTGAATTATGAAATGCTATAATAATTTTGAAAACCATTATGTTTATTGCGCTTGAATTGATTTTGAAGTATAATGTTTGGTGAAATAAAGGGAAAATGGTGGGATTTGTTTAAATGGGGGTTCACCAATTATTTACTATAAATAGAAAGCGAAAAATGGGGTATAATTCACCTATCTCCCTCAATATCATTAGGAAAAAGAGATCACTTAAGCCAAGGATAACTTTCAGCCCTTAGGTGAGTCAACCTTGAAGGAGATCTTGTTTTTTTCTTTATGATCTAGGACGGGGCAAATTTGTTGAAACAACATTTTCTGGAAAAATACTAAAAATAGCAAATAAACCCAAAAATGCAAAGTAACACTTGAAATCAGTAGATTATTCCTTAATCTAATGGAAACTAGAACTTTTAGATAAATCTGAGAAGGTTAAGTATTGTTGCACCTTTCCCCAAAATTTTGTTACTAAGTGTCATCTAGGACTCATTCACACAAGCACAAATGGCTCTTTGTAGGGATTTTTAAAATCACTTTCTGGATCCTTTGGTTCTATGTCTCCACTCCCGAATTCTTTGGGTTTCACAATCAAAAGTTCAAAAATAAATTCCAAAAATGATTTTCTGTGGCTTGACAACAACAAATTGATAACTTTTGTAACTTTGACAACTTTTCCAATTTTTCTCCTTTGATAAATTTTCAATCCTTCTTCAACATAAGATCTACAAAACACACAAGAGGGAAAAATTGTTTCTTTTTGGTCAATGGGGATTTTCTTTGGTTAAACCCCGTTTTGGTAATTAAACATTGAATTGAAACAATGAAACATGAAAGGAATGATGAATGAACAAGTGCTATGTTGCAACTCACCAAACCCTTGAAGGACTAGAACTTAGTAGATCTCTCCAAGTTCTTGATCTTGCATGAAGTGGCTTGATTGATGATGTGATCTTGATTCTTGAAATTTGAATTGAATGACTGAAACCTACATCACAATGTTAGCTCGAAAAATATGCATGATGCTTGAGATCTTGATTGCTACAATAAATGACCAAGAAATCTTCTCTTGAATTCCTTTGACAATAATCTTAGCTCTAGGATTTGAATTGATAAAAAGACCTTTCTTTTGTTGACAATTTTCTAATTTCCTAAAAATTAAATATTCCTATCTAACACTTAAAACTTGAATTTAGGACAATAGAATGCCTCCATAAACATGTTTAAAATTTGAAATTGTGATCCTAAGGGGGGCTTATTTGCTCAATGGTGAATAAGTATTGACCTAAATAATCATGACCTATTCATTTTAGGGTGTTAAAAATAATAAATGCATTAATTTTAAATCATATTCCCCATTTGGAAATTGGAATTAATTAGGCTTGTAAATGCAAAATTTAGGCAATTAAAGGCTTAATTAAGTCCAATTAATTAAGGGACCCAAAAATTGTGTAAAATGTAAAGGAGTACATTTTTCAACACTACAATTGCTCTTCAATATTGCTTGTTAATTCAAATTGTGAAAATACTATGTATTTATATGCAATTGTCTAATTTTTTTGAAAAATCAAATCTTGGTAGCTGGTAATTAGAAATTCAATTTCAAATAATAAGTTAATGACATTGACATATTTAAATTGGGTGAAAAATTAAGTGGTCTAGGGTGTAGGGCACCTAAACCAGATCTTGTTAGTGTAGTGTTAAGTTTAACTTAGGTTAATTACTTGGGTGGGTTTTTCCTGTATCGGGTAGCTTTTCACCTGTTTCTTTTTATATGCCTTTAAAAGGCCTATACAGTATGTATTATTGCATCTCATTCTAACTATCATTCTCAATATTTGGTAGAATAGTTTTTTTTTTATTCTCTCATGTATTTGTGAGGGTGGTTGTTGTTGCCAGTTGAGGATCTTGGGAAGGAGTTGTCATCTCCTACATGGTATTAGAGATCCCCCCTACTCACCTTTCTGGAGAGTTTCAGTAGAGGAGATCAGGACAACTTTTTGCCTGCATTTTTTTTGGCATTTAAAATTTATAAGATTTCAAAGTTGCCATTATTGCAGTTTTTTCCTATTGAAGTCAACCCCAATTCTCAACCTAGAGGGCCACAATTTCTTTTTGGGAGTTGTGAATATAATTTGAGTTGTCAAGAAGTTCATTTGAGAAGTGGTGAATTTAATTTGTCCATTCATTGAATGTGATTAAAATCTCTCTTTTTGGGTGATTAAAATCGTTGTTTATGATTGAAGGGGTGTGATATTTGAAGGGACAATTTTCTCTATTTGAAAGGAACAGTAAATTTCATGCATTGAAGATAGAGGAGGCTACAAATCTCATTTTTGTTTCCTATTTGGCGTTTCTTTAAATCAATGGATGCAATTTATCTACAAGAAGTGGTGATTTTTGTTGCAAAGGTCATGATTTGTTGGAGGGTCCAGTTTCCTCTTTGCAACTTGATTTCCTTTATGTAGGTCGCATATCCCATTTGGAGCTTGCAAATTTATTTTGCAGGCCCTTGGTGGGTAGTAGTTTCTTTTTGAAGAAATGATTTACCTTTGGGAGGATTTCATTTACATTTGAGAGGCACCTATTTGAATAGTTGTATAGCTACTGGGAAAGGGTCTTTTTATTTTAAGTGTGGACTAATTATGGAAGTATGAAACTTGAAACTATTTTACCATGCCACGTTACCAATGTACAAGCCAAAAGAGGAGGTGACAACCAACAAAGGAGAGTGACAGATTTTCCACACTACCCATGCTCATGAAATTCAACCCCCATGATGAAACCATATGTTTTATTGAATAACAATTATCATTGACTGGTAAAAGGTGCTCAAATTTGTTGTTTGGAGGCATGTTTTCTTTATTGGAGGACATGAATCATGGTATCAAAATTTATACTTTATAAAGTTTCAATCTATATATTTAGCCTGCTTCATTGTTGCACAACCGAAGAGGGAGTGGTCCCAAGGTTTTAAGGTTGTTTTGACTAGAAAAATTATCCCACATTGGTAGCATGGGGTATTTTTTTGCTATTTAAACAACTTTTCACTCCCTTTGGTTGGTGTGAGAAAGTATCACACATTGTGAAGAGGCTATCTTGGATGTACAAATTTAGGTACATATTCAGTCTTTCTTAATTCCCGAGTGATATTTTTTTGGATATTAGAAAAATAAATCTTGAGAAGCTGCATTAGTTGATATTTTTGGATGTTTTAGTTTGGTGTATATTTGCTTTTAGTGCAAATCATTTTCATGGCTACTCCTTATTTAGTTGAAATTTTAACTCCCCATAATTACCATACCTAGAAGATTAAAACACATAGGTTGCTCCATGCATAGTAAAAAATGGACCCTTGTCATTTTCATGGTCTTTTAGGTCTTCTTTCATGATGTTTGGTCTATTTTGCTCTGATTTTATGTTGTAACATGGCTTAAACATGCATATTTAGATACTAAGGTTCAAACAATGACATCTTGTGAAGGTGTTGTGAAGTGTTGTAAAGCGTTTCTACACTCTTCTAAACTCTATTCATTGCAATTCACCTAAAAATCACCTTTTCATCACTATACAAGTCCTATTTTGAAGTGTTGTAAAGTCTTGTAACAAGATTTCATGCTTTTCTAGGCACACTTTCACTATTTACACCTTGCTTATGCTTTATTTGACCCCTTTATGTCCTTATAAGCCTTAATTAAGTGCATTTTTGAATGTAAACCTGACAAACAACATTAAACATGACTTAATTCTCGACACCCATTTTTAGGTCCTAGGTGGGACCCATTCACCATGGGTGGTGAATGAGTCGCCCTTGGCCCCAAATTCATATTTTTTAAAATTTCCTTTATGGTTTTTATTCAAAATCACTTGATGTCGGCCTGTGATGAGGTATTAATGGGTTACTAAGGCATAAGATTGTATAAATAAGTGTTTTTACATGCATTTCAACCACCATTCAATCAAGCATTCAATCACAAATCACATTCAAGCATTCAAGCATCTTACAAAATCAAATCAAGCATTACTCAATCATTTTGGAGCATCCATTGACACAACTTCAGATTTTCATCAATAAGGGTTTGGTATGTTATTTGTTTATCATTCTCTCGCATTTCATTATTTCATTAAGGGTTTCATTACCAAAGTGGGGTTTGACCAAGGCAAATCCCTATTTGCTAACCCTCAACCATTTTTTCCTTCTTGCGTGTGTGTTTGCAAACCTTTGTTTGTAGATTTAACAAGCATTTTGGTGTTGAAGAGTGGTCAACAAATCAACTAGGTGCTTCAAGTCAAATCAACCATTTTTCATTCTTGGAGAAGGTTTTCTATACGTTTCTTGTAGAATTAACTTCGGCAACCTAACAAGCAAACATTTCCAAATCTGGTGTTACAGAGTTGTCTCTTGATTTCTCAAAATTTTTGGAGAGGACTGATTCACCACCAGTGAAAAATGAGTCCCACCTTAAGACTGAAAATCTATGTTTTATTAGATTTTGGATCTTGATAGTCAGAAACTGGTTCTTGACAGATTTCACCAGAAGCAGGACTAATTCACCACCCTGGGCGAATGAGTCCCACTATTGATTTTTAGTGATTCCAGACAACATTCAAACCATTCCAAATTCCTTAAATCTTGCCCAGGTGTACACTAATTCTGTCCATTTCTTTCTGTTCTACATTTATTCATTCCTATTTCATTGTTTGCATATCACATTATGTTTTCCAGCATTGCTTAAATCTATAGTTTTGCATTCAAATTTAGTCATATAGATCATTTAATTTATTTTATTTCATTTCATTTAGCATAAATAACATCATACATAACATAATTTGGATGAACCCTTTAGCATTTTTGGCCTTACTCTCTGCTTTTAGGTGAAAAAACATAGAAGAGCCTAGAGAGTCATAGGGTGCCAAAAATCTATGGTTCACTCCAATCTAAGGGTTTATGGTCCACACCAAGTGATAACCAACCCAATTTTACTAGGTATTATGAAAAATTTGCTCATAGAAACAAGTGTGACGAAGCTATGGGTCTGATATCTTTTCATGTTTCTGTCAGTCTTATTTTCCATATTGAGGAGTGTAATGCACCCTTGAAGAGGTATGGGATGAGTTAAAAAACCAATTTGGTCAGGTCAGTGAGTTCCATGTTTTACAACTAGAGGTGGGATTAACTTCTCTTTCCCCTGATGCATTTCCTTCCATTGATGATTTCCTAGTGAAGGTCAAATCTGTGAGGTCAAATTTTTTTCCAAGTGGAGAGGTTCATTTATAGTTTTTTCTTATACCTTCTACTCCACCATGGATGCTTTGGGAAATGAATTCTAAATGATTTCTGTTGAGACATTTTGTGACCGTTTGATGAAGGAGTAATCCAAACTTTCCCAATTAGAGGGGGTCTCTATGAATCATGCACTAGTTGCACAAGCCTCTAGAAGCAAAGGGAAGAAGAAACGTAAGGCGAAGACAGAGTTTAATGAGTCCTCCACCTCTTCAAAAGAGGAGAAACCTAAGAAGAAGTTCAATTGTGTGTACTACAAGAATAAAGGTCATGATGAACACTACTATTATACGAAGAAGATTGATGAGATTTCACATCTTCTTCAGAAGAACAATATTCCACTACCCTCATTTGTGACTCCATCTTGTACAACCTCTCCATCTGCAGTACCTTCATCTTCATCCAAACCTACATAATGAGGGAATGCATGATTTTCACTTGGTAAAGGAAATGTATTAGTAACTTCTACAGTTCATTCTGGTCATGATAGATGGTTTTTGGATTCAGGAGCATCTCACCACATGGGTTTTACTCCCTTTCCTTTTTTGGGTCTGAAGTCATCCTATTGATACCTCTAAGATTTTTTTGGGATATAGTAAGCTTTTGGATGTTTCGGGGATAGGCAATGCTTATATTGGTGATGTTTTCTTCAAATATGTATCACATGTTTTTTATTTGCATGCAAATCTACTCTCCATGTCTATCAAATTACTCATGGTGAGGTATCTAAGACTATAGAGTTCACTGTAGATTCTATTTTCATTTGAGAGGCTAATACTGGAAAAGTCATTATTGTTGATGAAATTGATCATTAGTCTTGTCTCTATTCCTTTTCTCATTTTTTTGATGATGATGATTATGAGGCTCACACCCCTTTTGCTAGAGTTGATAGTAATTCCCCAGGAGAGATTGGTCATTTGAACTTTGGAGTTCTTTAGACGACCGTTGATTCATCTCCTATTGCTTCAGAAGTTGGTTCTTCAACACAATAGGATGTTTTTGATCATTCAAATCAGTCTTTGTGGGATAGTCACTTGACAGGTCTTCTAGTGTTATTTTTGTGAATCTCACATTTCTAATTTGGATGATGCATTTGAGGGTATATCCCTTCTTTTTTATGACAATATTTGCAGTGCTCTCACACCATCTATGTCTTTGGATATTTTTTCTTCAAAGTTTCCACAAGGTACTTCAGTTGAGGTTGCACTTGATCATGATGTAACATTGGTTATGTGGAGGCACTGTGACAGTTTTCAGAGGCATCTTTCACTTTGATTCTTCCGATCTCCCTTCTCTTGTTTCAAAGTTGGAGTTTCTCTTTCATCAGTAATTGTTTCTCCCTAAAGGGAGGCATATTATTTTCAGACATGGGATGTTCTTAAGACTTCTAGGATTAGCACAGGAGTTTCTTTGTCATGGGGGGATCTCCAACATTTCTACTCTTTTCTATGGGGGCTCAAATATTCTCTCTCCTTTTGTATTTTGCTGAGATCAGTAATGGGAGTTGTCCTTGGGGGGTCTTTTGAAGTCCTCCTCCTTTCACCTTTTTAGCTTTTATTCTCTTTTTTGGAGAGGGTTTTTCTCCCACAGGGTTTTTCTCCTTTTCTCTGGTTGTGAGAGATTGCATTGCATAGCAGCTCTATACATGGGTACCTAACATGGCCTTGTAGCTAGGATCCATCTTGCATTTTTTATTTTTCATAACAATCTCCCTAAGTTTGTACTTAAGGGTGGTGTTAGTGTAGTGTTAAGTTTAACTTAGGTTAATTACTTGGGTGGTTTTTTCCTGTATTGGGTATTTTTTCATGACTTTAAAAGGCCTATACATTATGTATTATTGCATCTCATTTTGAATATCATTCTTGATATTCGGTATAATAGCTTTTTTTTACTTCTCTTGTGTATCTATTAGGGTGGATGTTGTTGCAAGTTGAGGATCTTGGGAAGGAGCTAACATCTCCTATAGATACCTCCTTTTTTGAGATCTAGAGTATCAAGGGAAAAATAATATATGAATCATTTCATCTTTCATATTTTTTTTTCTAGTAACTGTTTAAAATGGTCCTTTAAATACATAATTAGGAAATTAGGTGCATAACTAGGTCCAAACACATAGGGGGAGCAAAAACCTAGTGTGAAATTATTGAGGGTGACAATTTAAGATGCTACGGTAAGTATTGTATGATAGTTAAAAGTGAATATTGAATAATAATTGTGCACACATATAAAGTCATGACATGAGAAGACACCCCCATTGTTGGACTGCATGGTGAGGTAACTAATTTTCCATGTAATGAATCACATAGGTACAAGGTGACATGGTTTGTGAGATAAGCATTGGATATAAAAGTATGTAATGATAATAACAAGAAATATGTGATCATCGAAAGGTATAGATTAGAAATTAATAACAAAGAGTAAAAGATAAAACACTAAAAGCATAGCAAGGTGAAAGTAAATAAAGGAAACAAAATGGCCAAAAGGGAGTCTTAATAATTAAAAATGCTCCATGTAATATAGTGGCCAAGTGACTATCAAATATAGTCTTTTTGTAGATGGAAGATGTTAAGGTCAAATCTTTGTATTGTCTTATCATTCATTATAGATAGATCAATTGCAATAATACCAATCTTGAATAGTATTGATATCCAATATTATATTTTAATTAATTATTGAAATTGTATGGATATCGAGCATGGAAAGTTTGATGAATGTGGGATGTGGTTCACAAAAATGACCTCCAAGATTAAAATATTGACTCTTTGCTTGATTTTCATTTACCTCTTAGGTTTTTAATTGTGGGCAAACAAAGAAAATGAACTAAGAAAATATAAAATAAAACTAATTAAAGTGAATGATTAGACAAATGTCATTCACTAAATAAGATGATTACTTTTTTCCTCCACAACCATAGTGATAGAGAATACAACTTTAAAAACATTATATTGTAATGAAAGACTAGTTATTTGAATAAGTAGAACAAGAAAATAATCATAAATTAATATATTCCTTTATTAACTTAGTACAATCATTATCCATCAATATTAGAGAATCATAGGACACATGGAACCTACCCAAAATAATAATAATAATAATAATAATAATAATAGAGAAATGAGCACAAGTAAACATAATATAATCAGACAAAAGTAAAAGAAAGATAATTACAAAGAGAGTCCCAACAACCTAACCCTACCTAAATCCTTCCATCTCTATTTTAAAAATGAAATTCGATACAATACATAAAAATTGAAGAAAAGAAAATAATTTTATATGGAAATTTAAATCCAAAATTAACGTCAATAGTACAAATAAACCATAAATCGCTCACTTATTTATTCATTATCATAAAAAGAATATTATATGGAAATTTAAATCCAAAATTAAAGTCAATAGTACAAACAAACCATAAACCGCTCACTTATTTATTCATTATCATGAAAAGAATTTTATATGGAAATTTAAATCCAAAATTAAAGTCAATAGTACAAACAAACCATAAACCGCTCACTTATTTATTCATTATCATGAAAAGAATTTTATATGGAAATTTAAATCCAAAATTAAAGTCAATAGTACAAACAAACCATAAACCGCTCACTTATTTATTCATTATCATTATATATAACTACCCTGAATAGAAAAATACTAAAATCTGTGTGCTATATGTTCGTCCAATGGCCGCCACATTATTTTTCTTCCTATCTCTCTATTTTCTTCACCAGCCTTCACTTTAATGAAATTAAGGAAAAAGGTTACTGTGATCTCTTATTCATAACTAAGAAAAACTAATTGATCATTGAAAGCTCCTTTTGTTTTGAAAATGCAGTCCAGCCACTTAATTAGACAATAGACTTCTTATTTGGTCATTAATGCCCGAAAACATTGACTTACACTGTGAAAATTGGAAACGATCTTAAAAGTGATAGATGCCAGAAAATATTACTCAACTTTCAAGATAAAATTGTTTCTCCAATGCAGTCCAAAATCCTTCGAAAGAATATAGATGCTAGATATTTGATTGTTTACAATTGGGATACGTATCTATATACAACCCTAGACTACCTTCCACCACCTTTTCTTAGTAGTCCGATTATTTCAAACGTATAAAATCTCACCTATAACTAATTTTTGAAGCCGAGTCAATGTGTTCAGTCTGGAAAAATATGATGCCTTTTCGTAGCATTTCACTGTGGGGACCTTTGGAGGGGATAGATTTTCTGCAGGCTGAGGTTGGTGGGGGACGGGGGGGATTTTTAACTGGTGTGCTAGAATTAATTGTCATGACTGCTGCCTAACAATCGCATGATGCAGAATTGAAATTTTATTCGCTTGATATATACATCTCACAATCATAATTACGTGGCATTTGAGCATGCACTGAATTATTTCCTGCACAGACATAATTTTGGCCATATTGCCAAAGTAGATACTGCACAAAAAAAGAAAAAGGCAGACACTTTTGGTCAAACCGAAGGTTCTTAGGCTTTCAATATTGTCGTTGTTGCATCTGCTTCAGTATATGGGAGATCTGCTACAGCTGCCAGTAAGACTATTGCATGTATGGTTCTCCACATGGCAAGTGAATGTGCACTTGTCAATGGAAAGATGGTTAATGTGATAAATTAGTGTACTTACTATTTAGAAGATGTGTTTTTCTTGACTATTTGTGGTGTTAAGTTGAATACCATACAATCCTTGATGTTTACAGCTGAAAAGACAACAAAAATGGCTATCTTCAACTCCACACTGCTCATAGAGATCGTAATTTAGAGTTACAGTGTGATATAAGACCACACGTGTGAAAATTTCATTACACTTTTGAACCTGGGAACTATCGTGGGATAGCCTTTTGTTGAAGTATTAGTTATACCTATTAATTCGTGTTCTTTTGTTATACCTCTATAGCTTATGTTATGTTTTTTTGACTTATATTCTTTGTTATTGAGGAATTTTCATGATTTATGGTGTGGAATTTATTTGCACAAAACATTTCAAAAATGAATTGAATTTTAAATTGTTTCATTTGGAGAGTGGAATTGTTTGCATGGAAAATAATGAATGTTACATAGTTTCATATGTCTATATTTAAACATCACCTAGTTCAATGGTTAAAGACAAATTTTGGTCTATCAAAATATGACAACTATTTACCACTTTTGGATGGAAAAAAAGGTACATCATTTCTATTGAAATGTATAAAGTTTAAGGAGGTGTAATGGCTACACTAATATGACATTTCATTTTATGTAATATGTGGAATGGATGAATGGAATAGGAATAAAATTATAAATTTTATACTTTATTAAAGGCATAAAATCTGAAATACACAAGGCATTAATTATAACATCCTATATTTTTGTAATCTTAATCTTATTATTCAAATCCAATGAAACAAATGACACATGCTATTCTATAGCATAGTTTCATTGATTTATAAAAAAAAAAACCATAGCAAACAAATATATATGACTATAATTGATGGTTTTAAAGTTGTTAACTCAATATCAAGTTGATAAGAAATTTAGTCTTTCATTCTCTTATTCTTGAAAGTGACATTATTTATTTAAAAACTATAATGTTATGTTACAAAGTTTTTTCCTAAAAGAATCAAAGCTATCAAAAATTTGATCTAACATTGCTTAGAAGGGGTTGACAAATAGAAAGTTGCTTGCAAAGGAATAAGTGAAGAAAAAAACTTATAGCCTCAAGCATTGAAATTGCATATTGCCTTGCTTACAATCTAGACCAATATTTTGCAACATAGTAGTAAAAATAGATATAAGAATAAAATATTTGTTAATTACCATAGATAGTTTCTTCTAAGCAATCATCAATTTCAAATAATAAAATAAAAAACCAATATTCCAAATGTGAGTACAAATAGATACAAAATCATTACCATGTAACTAAAGGGAAACCTCAAATATTATGTCATATTCTATAGATATATTTGTGTTCATTTGGGTATTCCAAATGATGCAATGACTTTGATTAATAAGATCATTTGAACTCGTATCAACATCTTCTTCACTACTAGATTAGAATTATTGTGAGATGAAGGATAATGAACATTAGCTTACGTAATTAGTTATTTGTTTATAGACAGTTGTAGATTTCAACTATAATTTCAAATCTATATACACAACAATGTATCCTAATGAAAATGAAAGAAATAGAATAATTTTATTTGTTTGTATGGCTTTTGTTGTGCATTATGCAATTTTTCAATTTCATTGTTGTTTTTATGTTCTTTCAATTGGTATTAGATTTGTAAGGAATTCATGCAAAGAGTGATGATCAAGTTGTTGTTGAAATAAAGAAAGATTCCCATAGACCAGTTTGTGATTTGATAGTTGGTTTCAATTAATTAACAAAGTTTAAAATTTCTTGTGGCTACAAGTGAGAATCCAATTTCCTTGGAGCTAGTCTTTTATGTTCAACACAACCCATGTGCAAAGGGAGTCAAACAAATAATTTCTAACATATTTCAACATTTAACAAAGGTTTTTGTAATTATATGCTATTTTTCATTTTTGGGTGCCACTAGTTATGAAAGAATAAGGATGTGAGAAGAGAAAAAAGTCAAAACCCCTTTGACTTGTTAATGAAACATAGAAAAATCGAATAGGGGGAGATATCCCCCAAAAAAGGAAAAGTGGATCCAAGGAGGGAAAAGAAGTCCTATTCTTATATTTTCATTAGGAAATGATATCCACATCAAACATTGACCAACAACCTTTAGGAGAGTCAACCTAAGATGTGAATCTTGCAATTTCCCTTTTTGCTAGGACGGGGGTATGAACTAAATTGCACTTTGGGGAGAAAGATTTAACTTAGCAAATAAACTCCAAATTACAAGCTATAAAGTACATTTAGAAGCTAAATCATAATACTAATTGAACCTATAGACTTTAGGGAGAGTTTGGAAGAGTTAAATGTTACATACCTCTCACAAAAAGTGCTTTTTTGGGCCTCACTAAGGACTCATTCACTCAATGGCGAATGGGTCCCTACTATGCTTCTGGAAAATCAATTTTTGGGTTTTGTTCTTCAATGTTTACACTTTTAGATCCTAGGTGTTAAGCTCCTAAAAGTCAAAAATAAATTATGTGGCTTATTTACTATGATCTTGCAAGAAAGATGACAACTTTGAAAATGTTGCAACTTTTTCTCTCCACTTGATCTTCAACCTAAAACTTGCAATCATACATTAAAGGAGAAGAAAAATGTTATTTTTTTAGGGAATAGGGGTTTTCCCTAGTCAAACTACATTTTGGTAATTAAACCTGATGATGAAATAATGAAACATGAAAAAATGATATGTTGTTTGAAACCTTGGAGTAAAATTCAACAATCTTTCATGAAGTGGCCTCAAAGAATGTAGATCTTGATCACAACACTTGATTAGAAATAATGCTTGAGTAGGATCTCCAATGCTACATCAACACATTGGCTCAAGAACATGCATGGTACCTTATGCCTTTGACATGATGAAATGGATCTTTGATTGCTGCAATAATCTTTAATAATCTGCCCTTGAATACATTCTTAAATTCTCTTGAATTCTTTGTAATGCTCTTGTGAAAGTACTCTTGAGATAACTTGAATTTTCTAGGTGAAACTATGTTTCAAAATATCCTTGTATTTATACTTATCTTACTCTTAATTCCTGAAATTCAAATAACATAAGATGACCTCAGATCTAGGATTTGAAATCATTAAAATACTGCCAAAAAATATCCCAAGGGGGGGTCCTATGTTAAGTGAGGACCCATTCGCCATAGGGTGAATGGGTCCTAACATACTTAACTAAGACACACTTTGGGGATTGTGAAATGATATGCAAAAAGGGGGTCCTAGGACCTAGTGAGGACCCATTCGCTAGGTGGTGAATGGGTCCTAGGTTATCAACCTAGGAAACATTCCTTGTAAAATTAAGTGTTGTGTAATATTATTTAAGAGTTTTGGGTTTCATTCCCCATAAGATGCAATTAATTAGGGCTAGATTTGAATTTAAGGGGCCAATCAGCTTTAATTTAAACTCAATTAATTAATAAAGCCCTAGATTAATGTTAAAGTGTAAAGAAACACTTTACAACATTCTAAATAAGGCATCATTAAGTGTATTTTTATATTAATTATTCATTCTCAAATTAAGTGTGAAAAAGGGTTAATTTTTTCTACACTACATTTTGCCCCTAGTTTAGTGAGATTATGACCCCATGTCAAACTCACACTAAAGTAGAAATTCAAGACACTTACATATGCAAAAATGAAAAAGATACACAATCATATAATGCCAAAGAATAATAAGAAGAAAAAAAAAACCAAAAAAGGGGTGGATCAAGCCTCGACAATCTATCCAACTCCATGTGGATTAGGTCTCAACTATTTGTCCAAAATGCGTGCTCACTTTAGGCTAATGGAACCTTAGGCCATCCACTAGATGAGCCCCCAAGAAGGTGTCTTAGTGAGAAATTCATGTCTCTGTGTTAGCTCTCACTGTACTTACCATACCAAAGCTATCCCTCTGATAACTCCAATAGGACACCACTCACATTCCTTTTTTATGCTTAGCATGCAAGTGAAGGTTTTTGTTCAATGAGACTTTTCTTAGTTCGTGTAAGGTCTCTTCTTAGGGAACACCATGCCTAATTTCTCCAAGAGAGGAAAATTCAAAGAAATATCATGCTCTTGAAGGAAATCAAACCCAATGACACCACCAAGAAAAGGATACATTCACAAGAAAAAATAAAATTGCACAGTGAAACATGAGTGTCAAAAGATAATTCCAATGTATTCCCCCACTTAAAAGAGATTGCTAACACCATTGCTATGAGAAATGTGCTTTAAAGTAGAAGAAGACATGAGAGCTTATTCGAAAAGCCATATGCCAAGTCATATGTTCCTGAATGAAACTACATCATGAATAAGGGGTTTCCCCCAAAATGCAATAACTAACAATAACTAAGTACGGAACCTACGAGCCAACTTATGGCATGTCATCCACATCCCAAGCTTACTCTTATATATACATGGAAGGCGGTCAACTATCCAAAAGAGACAACAATAAGTGTCATACGAGGACAAGGATACCTAACCCATTGCCCCGACTTAGTGTAAGACAAGGGTGAGCTAAGGATGGATGATGGTATGTTGCTCCTTGCAAAAATGAATTGATTTTTAATGAATGTAAAACATCCAATTATAGTGATTATGCTATGATCCTACAACTATTACATGACAAGGAGTAGCAACTAATGTTATTAATTATAATGTGTAGAAAAAGTATCAACTTGATGCCTCTCTAATGAGATATTTCTACATGTAGTATCTATTAGTTTAGGATGCACCAAAGTTAAATTTGGCTTAGAATAATCCTTTGTAAGAACTTGTTGATATTGAGTGAAGGCTTGTTCATTTCTTTCGATGGACAATAACCAAGACCATTAGTCATTTCTTGCATGTTAGGCTCTATAGGGACATAGATACCTCATTCTCTAGAACTACATCCTTTTCCACTATACCCAAGTTGTTTCATAAGTTCATAACCTCTTTCGTAAAGATTTTTTATCTCTTTTGGATTTGGTGGTTGGTCATATTCAACTACATCAAAGTTTGTCATATATGTGGTCCTTTTTTCTAAAGTGGTTGAGGTGGATGCTTTCGAATTTTGTGTTGACATTACCACTTTTTCTTTTCCCTTGTCAGAGTCTTTGTTTATGATCTTGAATTCGCCCATTAATGTTGGTGTGAAATCTAAGGAATGCCAAGTATATTCTAACAAATTAGTGACTTCATTAATGTTCTTCTCATGTTCTTCCTTCGTGACTTCCACTTTTGTAGTTGATTTCCATGATTTCAAAGGATCTTGTCCTTCTCTCTCAACAATCAAACAACTTTCAACTTCAAGATTGACCTTGAGTGTGTAGAATTTGTTGTCATAGATGTACTTCATTTTATGATGAAGGGTAGAAGGCACCCCATTCATTGCATGAATCCACGGTCTACCTAAAACAAGATTATATCAAATATCATGAGGCATAACATGGACCGAAGTTTGTAAGGTTGCTTTCCCAACTCTAATAGGTATTGTGATGAATCCAAGTGGTTGTAATCCTATGTTATCAAAACCACAAATGGAAAAAGAATTGGGGACAATGTCACTCTTGACCATATCAATCTTTTCCAAAAGGCTCACACTACACACATTAAGGGCCAAACCATTGTTGTCAACAAGAGTTCTCTTTATCACAATTCTATTAACACGAGCTATTAGCATGAAATCTTCATTTTGTTTTTGCTCTTCTAACGAACATAACTCATCTCGACAGAAATTAATCTCTAAGTTGACCAGAGTTATAGCTTGAATTTGGGCTGCCACATAATTTTGTTGCATGTGGGTATGTGCAAGATCATAGTGGAAAAAATAGGCCCTTATGTGGCAAAAAAATTAGAAAAATCAGAGTTAGGCAACTTGACGTAAAAATTTGAATAAGTTATCTATATTATTTTAAAAATATGTAAGAATAGAATCTGTAGCAAATTGAATGTAGTTTCTAAACTACCAGGTTTGTTTAAAAAATAAATAAATCTATTTGGTGAAAATTTGGAATTTCAATGCAGTAGTACTTAAATTTATAAGTAGGTGTCTATCTGACCACCCTAACCACAATAAAATGATAAAAAAAAATTATAATATTTTAGATATAAGTAGAGGACTCATGTCCCGATGTGATGCATATTTTTCTGTAATTTTTTTCCTTGTAAATAATTAGTTATGTTTTTTTATTACAATTTTTGAAAAATATAAAAAACTCGTATGTCTGACCACCTTAACTTGGTCAAAACTTAATGAAATTTAGTTTTTATTTTTTTAATCCTATAGTATGTGAAGCATAGAATGTGACACATATTTTGGATTCAAAAAATGTGATACCATTTGGAAGCTATAGATGTTTTTCAATCAGCCTATCAATCAGGACTTTAGTCGTAATTTGAATAGAAAATGAATAATAATTACTTATTAAATTCAAAATAAAGAATAATTTATATTGGTGGAAAGATCAGAATCTCTTTTAAAAATCCTTTTCGTTTCATCAATTTTGGGTAGAAAAAAATTCGTCAGCCACATACCCATCATATTGCCACTTTTTGGCCCATCATGATCTTGCACATACCCATGTTAGGAGGGTTAGGAACTTGTTGAAAAGAACTTTGAAGCATGTTATGATAACTAGGTGACACTTTTATAAGGTCCCATAAGGATATCTTAGCAGGAGTATTTTTAAGTTGTGCAACAAGATCATACTCCTTTCCACTATGTAAAGGAAAATGAGGAGGACTAGGTAAGATAGGTTGAGGAAATGGGAGGGATGGTGGAGTTGTTTATCTTGGTTGCGGATTGTTTCTAGTGTTGTATGTATGAAAAATGGTATTGGAATTTGGTTGTTGTGAAATATTATCATTATCAAGTTTCCTTTTAGGTGGTTCTAAGATAAGCATGGGATTGTTTTGAACTTGTGGTTGTTGTGAGGATGGATAGATGGTAAGAAGTGGCTCGAAGACCACTTCAAGGGATATCTAATGTGTATAACCTTGAAAGTATTGTCCTTATTTTCATGATCTCTTAGTGAAGGGCAGTCTAATGTCACTTCACCATCTTCATATAAGGAATTACTATTGTCAATGTTCTCATTTTCTTGCACCATGATATCTTCCCTAGTATGAGAGTTTTTAGGAGAGCTACAAACTAGATGTTCATGATATTCAAAGATTGGATCTTCTAAAATAAATTCATCACAAGTAGGGGACTCATCAATGGTTGGATTTTCTAGCTTATAAATGATGGCATTCTCATGTTCAATAATGTTTTTCCTAGGGGAAGAGAGACAAATAGGACTTTCATAACTCTCATTGGTCTGATATTCTAACACCAAAATATCTTCTTCATAACTAGGTGAGATATTGGGAGAAGACCAAATTTTATTGTCATGATTATCCACCATTGTATTCTCTTTCACTAAAGCATTCTTAAAAGGGGGAGAGATGAACTTTTTCTTAGCATGCTTAGAAAGATAAGATACTAGCATTGCTTGACCAAAAATGAAAATTACTTCTAACCATCTTATGCAATGCTTCAAGAATGTGAACAATGTATATCCAAAGATGAAAAGTACTATTATCCAATTTATGCAAAGCTTCAAGAATGCAAAAAAAGTGTCCAAAAATGAAAAGTACCTTTATCAAACTTATGCAAAGCTTTGTGAATGTAAACATTGTGTATGCAAAAGTGAAAATTATATTTATCCATATTATGCAAAGTTTTAAAACTGTAAAAAAATTTAGTTCTGATGATTTTTGCTACTGAAATGATTTTGGAATGATTCAAAAATGTCTACACTAAATGGATAATTTTGACCTAGATGCATAACATAGAAGTTCCTAAAACTTTCCAAACTGATACTATAGCTTACCAGCATGCTTAGGAAGTACAAAAAATCACTAGAAAGCTCAAAAAAGTTGGTTTTGTAGGCCTCCAAGGACTCATTCGCCCAATGGTGAATGGTTCTTGGTATACTTTTCTAGGAAACTCTAAACTTGATATTGAAGCTTAGGAATTGTAAAAACTTACTACCCTAGTATCCCTAATAGGGACTCATTTTCCTTATGGTGAATGGGTCCTAAATTAGGGTTTTGAAATTGATTTTTATAGATTTTTCAGGTGTTTTCTGATAATTTTTAGATTCAGGGCTACTACAATATGTGTCAAGTTGAATTTTCTATAAATGCAATGTGAAATGCAAGTTGAAATTGTGACAAAATGATGAACTGAAAGACCTATTTTTATATGCAATTTTGTTTTTATTTTCAAATGCAAGTTTATATTATGTAAATGATATGCAAGATGACTTATTTTTTTGTATTTTTCAGATTTATAGAATGCAAATAGTGCAATCCTAATACCCTAGATGAGATGAAAATTTGAATGCAAACTAAAGACCCTAAATGAGATCTAATCCATGCAAATGAATTCAAGTGAATGTAAGATCTAATCTAAGATGAAAAGAGACTTCAAAATAATAATAATAATAATAACTGCAATGCTCAAAATGTCAAGTTCACCAAAATGAAACATAGAAAATTAGGATAGGGGGAGATTTCCCCCAAAAATGGAAAAGTGGATCCAAAGAAGGAAAAGGGATCCTATTCTTCTATTTTAAATAGGAATTGAGATCCACATCAAAAATTAACAAGCAACCCTTAGGAGAGTCATCCTAAGATGTGAATCTTGCAATTTCCCTTTTTGCTAGGATGGGGATATGAACTAAATTGCACTTTGGGGAGAAAGATTTAAAATAGCAAATAAAATCCAAATTACAAGTTATAAAGTGCATTTAGAAGATAAATAATAATACTAATGGAACCTACAAACTTTAGGGAGAGTTTGGAAGGGTTAAATGTTACATACCTCTCAAAAAGTTCTTTTTCAGGCCGCACTAAGGACTCATTCACCCAGTGGCGAATGGGTTCCTACTAGGGTTCTAGAAAATAAATTTATATGTTTTGTTCTTCAATTTCTACACTTTTAGATCCTAGGTGTTCAGCTCCTGAAAGTCAGAAATAAATTCTATAGGTTAGTTTTCATGATCTTACAAGAAAGACAAAAACTTTGACAACTTTGTAGCTTTGAAAAAAAAATTCAACTATTGCTCTCCACTTCATCTTCAACATAAACATTGGAATTACACATTAAAGGAGAATAAAAATATTTTTTTTTAGAGAATAAGGGTTTTCCTTAGTGAAACCCCGTTTTGGTAATTAAACCTTATGAGTGAATAATGAAACTATAGTGTAGGAAATGCATACCCTTGTATTTTCATACTTTTTTGGGCCCGCCTTGATTTATTTATCCTTATTTATGCCTTAATTGGTCCTATTTTGCATCCCAAAACCTAATAAACTATATCTTTTTTATGGCTAATCTCAACAAACATCAAAGGATAAATGATAATTTAATGATTTTGGTTGTGTGTCCCTAATTTTTGGATTGGGACTAAGATGCCACCTAGGGCATTTTTGTTCCCCAAAGGTCTTGGGACCATAATTTCAAATGTTCCTTAAATAGGCCCCTTTTTGGAGTCTGTGCCATGAGTTTCATGCCTCGGGACTAAGACGCCACATAGGGCATCTTATTCCCCCTTAGGTTATTTTTGGGATTTAATTTCAAATCTTGGCAAGATTTAGCCTCCTTTAATTAATGAATTCCTATGTTGGCTTGTTGTGGTGTAATTTTGGGATATTAAGCATAGATAAGTATAAATACAAGGTTCTTTCACTCATTTATCATCTAACAAGCAATCCAAGATATCTAAGCATTCAAGTATTCATACATTACAACAATTTATTGATTAACAGAGCATTCAAGAAAACTTCATCAAGCATTTGGAGCCATCATCAAGATTCAAGCATCATATCAGAGATATTCTTGCATCATGTGTGTTTTTGAAATAACATTTGTGATGTAGGGTTTTGATTCAAGCAAGCAATTCAAGTCAATATCTATCAAGCATTCAAAAATTTCAAGATCTACATTTAAGCTAGCCACTTCAGACAAGTTTGTAGATTTTCTAACAAGGGTTTGGTGAGTTACAACATAACACTTTGTTTATTCATCATTTCCCTTCATTATTTCATTTCATTGCAAGGTTTAATTACCAACAAGGGGTTTGACCAGGGAAAACCCCCATTTACTAATAATCAACAAGTTTTTCCTCTCTTGCATGTTTGTCTTTGAAGATTTGGGTTGAGGACTTGAAGATCATTTGAAGTGCAAAGTGGCAAATTTGCATAGCAAAGTTGTCTTCTTCATAGAAAGTCACCTGTAGGCTAGATCTGAAAGTTTTAGGACTTGAAATCTGAGAAGAAGGAAGTGCAGACATTGAACCTCAGGATTACATTCAAAGATTTCAAAAATTCAAGATGGGAATAAGACAACAGTAGGGGCATCTTTGTCCTCCTAAGGGTATTTTATAGAGATTCTTTCAGATTTTGTTTTGATCTCCGAAGATTCTGCATTTCCTCCAAAAAATAGTAGTGGGACTAAGACAGCAGTAAGGGTGTCTTAGTCCTCCCTAGTACATTTTTACATCATTTTTACATTTCCAAAATCCTCATCACATTTCCAAACTTCCTAGGTACACACATCCTAACTTATTGTTGCTTAATTTTTTCATTTGCATCCATCATGTTTGACATGCATTACTAGGTTTTGTGAATTGAATTTTAAGTTGTCATTTCCAAGCTTTTTCTTGGTGGTGAACCCTTCAAAACTTAAAGAACCCCTCCTAGGCCTTTCTTATTGAGAATTGACTCACCTTCGGGTTAATAGTCATTCTAATTTTGGATCTTAGGACATCCTTCTTTAAATGACAATAGGGAAAAAAATGGTGTTCTATGAACTAGGTTATAAAGCACCCATTTTTCCACTTGTTCATTTTGGTGAACAGGTATGTTCAGGACCATGATGGGCCAAAAAGTGGCGATATGATGGGTATGTGTAGGGTATGTGGATGATGACTTTTTTTTAACCCAAAATTGATGAAATGAAAAGGGTTTTTAAAGAAGATTCTCAACTTTCCAAAAATATAAATTATGCTTTACTTTGAATTTAATAAATAATTATTATTCATTTTCTATTTGAATTATGACTAAAGTCCTGATTGATAGGCTAATTGAAAAACATCTATACCTTTCAAATGGTATAACATTTTCTGGATCTAAAACATGCATCACATTCTATGCTTTGCGTAGTATAGGATTAAAAAACAATAAAAATGAATTTCATGAGGTTTTGACCAAGTTAAGGTGGTCAAACATACAATTTTCTTATATTTTTTAAAAGTTGTAATAAAAAAATCATGGGTATGTGTAGGATCATCATGGAAAAAACAAGCCCTTAAGTGGCAAAAAAATCAGAAAAATCAGAGTTGGGCAACTTGACATAAAAATTTGAATAAATTATCTATATTATTTTAAAAATATGTAAGAATAGAATTTCTAGAAAATTGAATGTAGTTTCTAAACTACTAGTGCTTTTTTTTTTTTTTTTAAAATCTATTTGGTAATTTTAAATTTCATCTGTTAGTACTTAAATTTCGGGGAAAAAATAGAGTAGATAAATGGAAACCACCTATACAATAAAATGATAATATTTTAGATATAGTAGGGGACTCATGTCACGATGTGATGCATATGTTTTTGTAATTTTTTTCCAATTAAATAATTAATTATGAATTTTTTATTACAACTTCTAAAAAATATAAAATCTCGTATGTCTGACCACCTTAACTTGGTCAAAACTTCATGAAATTCAATTTTTCTTTTTTTAATCCTATATTATACGAAGCATAGAATGTGATGCATGTTTTGGATTCAAAAAATGTGATACCATTGAAATCTAATAAATCTTTTTTAATCGGCCTATCAATCGAGAACTTTGATGCGTAATTAAAATAGAAAATAGATAATAATTACTTATTAAATTCAAAGTAGGCATAATTTATAGTTGTGGAAAGCTAAGAATCTCCTTTAAAAACTTTTTTGTTTCATCAATTTTGGGTTAAAAAAAAGTCATCAGCCACATACCCATCATATTGCCACTTTTTGGCCCATCATGATCCTACATATACCCTCATAATTAATTATTTACTTGGAAAAGAATTTCAAAATAATATGCATCACATCGAGACATAAGTCCTCTACTTATATCTAAAATATTGTCATTTTATTATGGTTAGGGTGGTCAAATAGACACCTACTAATTTTTTCCTTGAAATTTAAGTACTACTGCATTGAAATTTCAAATTTTCACCAAATAGATTTAAAAAAAATAATAATAAACCTAGTAGTTTAAAAAATATATTCAATTTGCTACAGATTATATTCTTACATATTTTTGAAATAATATAGATAACTTATTCAAATTTTTACGTCAAGTTGCCTAACTTTGATTTTTCCAAATTTTTTGCCACTTGAGGGCCTGTTTTCTCCAGGAAGATCCTGCACATACCCAAACTTGATATTTTAGAACATTCATTTTTATGATTTGGAGTTCATTAAAGTCTTAGATCTAGGTTGCATTCATTCTTGCATTGCATCTTGCATTAGTGAAAGTACATCTAAGGTTTCTCATATTTGCATTAGTGAAAGTGCATATAGCTTGAATTTTTTCTTTCTTGCATCATATTATCAAATGAAAAATAAAAATTTCATTGTCTAATCATCCTAATTGCATTTAGGAACATTGCTATTGGATTCAACTTTGCATTCAATTGCTTTTTATTATTCACTTTTTATTGCATTCATTTGCACACTTTTATGTTTCTAAACATCAAGTCCCTCAGTAGGCAACTTGGGAACACTGTAAACAATCCAATTTTGTTGTTTTTTCTGAAAAAAAGAATGTTTACTAGGACTAAAACACCCTTCCTAGCATCTTAGTCCCTCTATGGGTTTTTGTCTCAGAACCCTATGTGAGTTATTTGTTGTTTGTTCCAGTTTCTGGAACCTCCAAATTTCATCAGTAGGACCAAGATGCCCTTGTTGACGTCTTAGTCCCTATTGAATTTGAAGTTCTAGTTTTCTGGATTTAAATCTTCTTTTTTGTGCTTCTATTTGCTGCCATTGGTCATCTATTTCAGTGTGTTGACCTTTTGTTTCTTACATTTTACTATATCTAGTTTAAAGTGGCTCATTTCATGCATTTCTTCATTCAAAATTTGCATTCACAACATTTCATTGCACAATGTAATAAGTAAATTACCTTGTTTGAAATCTAAAAATTGCATCTATATATTTCATTCTAGGCCTTTACATTGCATTTTGAGTTTTCATAGATTACCTTTCACAAATGTTAGTATATATCTCTTCCAAGATTGCTAAGAAAAAGTCAATAAGCATGCTAGTCATTCATTCAATGCATTTCCTAGTTATGAGAGTCTCTTAGTGCAAGAGAGTGAAAATAGTGATGCTTGCATTAAAACTACCCCCCTCTTACCTCTCCTATTTGTGGGAATGATGTGATAGAAGAGAAAAAAAAAATAGATAACCATAATGATCATGGTCGTTCTTCTCTTGATACCTGTCCTATTATTTACAAAGGTATCTTGGTGAAAGAAGATACAATCGTTTAAAATTATGGAGGTCTTCTTTGTGCTTCTCCTCATCCCCCTTGGGAAGATATTAGGGCACAAGAGAATGAGATCATAGACACATTCCTAAAAATCACCTTACCTAGCCTCCATTCATCCCTTGCTTGTGAGAATGTCCTAGTTAAAGAGGATGAAAGCATAGATAAACATGACAATCACCTATATTACTCTCCTAGTTGCAAAGACAATACTATGATTGATGAGAATCTTATGTGTTTCTCTTCCCCTAGGGAAAACCTTATTGAACAATACATTCCAACCATTCATAACTCCATTGCATGCAATAACCTTATTTTCCTAGAACATTCAGTTTGTAGTTCTCCTAAAAACTCTCCCCCTTTAGAAGATATCATGGTGCAAGAAAATGAGAAAATTAACAATAGTAGAACCCTTAAATGAAGATGATGAAGTAACATTAGACTCCTCTTCACTAAGAGATCATGAAAATAAGGATAAGTCTTCTGAGGTAATGCACATTAGATATCCCTTGGAGTACTCTCTGGAGCCTAAACTTATCATTTATCCACCCTCTCAAAAACCAAAAATTCAAAACAAACCTGTCCTTATCATCGAACCAGCTAAGAAGAATGTTTCCTAGCAACCGAGTTACAATACCGTTTCTCATACATACAACACCAGGAACAATCCGCAACCAAGAAAAACACCTTCAACATCCCTCCAATTGACTAATCCTATCTTGCCTAGTTCCCCTCGTTTTCCTTCACAAAGTGGAAAGGAGTATGATCTTATTGAACAACTTAAGAGTACTCATGCTAAAATATCATTATGGGACCTTATTCAGGCCTCCCCTCATTCTTATAACATTATTCAAAATGCTTTAAAATAAGTTCCTATCCCTTCTAATATGCAACCAAATGACATAGTAGCCCTAATTCAACGTGTGTGTGTGTCAAAATGTGTAGAGTGAGTTATTCTAATTTCAACACAAACCTTAATGAGATGGTTTACATTCAAAGTTTGAAGCAATTAAAACTAATCTATTCATAATACAATCAAACCTGTCAAATACGTATCATTGTTCTCTATTTCTAGGGATTTATTAAACCGTTTGGCCCTCAGATTTCTATGGGCACAAAGGTTGTTAAAATGACTACCTAGAAAATGAGATTTGATGCTTGATATGCAAGCTAAGATGATTTCTATGTCTAAATGTCTGGTGGAAGGATTAGTGGTATGCTTTGAAATGAAACAAAATGATGGAAAGGATAATGGATGCAATGATAAATGAAGGATGATGTTGATGATAGATGAACAAGTGGAGATAAGTGAGATGATATGCACCTATAGTGAGCTATCCATGATTATGCATATGCTCAAGTGCAACAAAAAATAAAACTAACCTAAAATGTAACTATGATGCAATGGAGATGATAAAATGTAACTATGAATAAATTAATTAATCTAAGATGACAATGCAAAGTAACACATGATATGAAAGCTAAGTATAAGACTCCATGAAAGCTCCAAGCTCCTAGCTAAGTATTTATTGAGTTCCTCAATAATTTTGTGAGGTGGCACCTATCAATGGTTTAGATTTAAAGGAGACAATATAGACAGTGGAGATGAAAGGAATCGGGATGTTGTCCCCTTGACCAAGGACAACATGCCATGTGTGTGAAGAGAATCCCTTGACCAATTGGAAGCATTCCAAATGTATGTGATTCCAAGTGTGTGAAACAAAGACCCATGTGCTCCAAATTTGTTGGAAGTGTGGGGGAATAAAGCCATGTGCTTTTTCTTATTGGTGGAAGTGTGTGAGGATAATTCTAATTAATAATTAGGCTTATTTATTTTCATGCGACCTTTATGAGGTGGCACACAAAAATTTGTAGAAATGTGCTCTAGTTCTTAATTAGGATTAGGCAAGATTAATTAAATAAATACTTTTAGGGTTTTTTGTTTATTTAATTTAGGAGAAAGTGAATTAGGAGAATTAAAAGGAAAGTGAACAATATAAATAAAGTAAGACCTTATTTATATGTAGTTGAAGTACTAATCAAATAGGTTGTATTTAATTAATTGAATGTGATGACTATTTTCAGTTGTATACATTTTTACCCTCTTTGAAGTGATGTGTTTACACATTACTTCAAAGAAGATTTTGATGTTGATGCTCAGATGATGCAAGATTTTGATGCCCTAGGCTTTGAATTTTAGGTATTGATGGATATTATGCCCAAGGGATCATCATTGCATCATCACAACAATTATCATATCATTCAAAACTTCTTTTTCACATCCTTATATTCACTGATTTATCCCTCGAGGGGGCATAATATCAATCAATACCTTAAATTCAAAGCCTAAGGAATCGAAATCTTGCATCGTCTGGGTAATCAAAATGTTGCATTTTCTGGGGCATCAACATCTTGCATCATCTGGGGCATCAAAATCTCGCATCATCTGAGCATCAACATCAAAATATTCTTTGAAGTAATGTGTAAACACATCACTTCAAAGAGGGGAAAAATGTATACACCTGAAAATGATCATCACATTCAATTAATTAAATACAACCTATTTGATTAATACTTCAACTACATATAAATAAGGTCTTACTTTATTTATATTGTTTACTTTCCTTTTAATTCTACTAATTCACATTCTCCTAAATTAAATGAACAAAAATCCCTAAATGTGTTTATTTAATTAATCTTCCCCATTCCTGATTAAGAATTAGAGCACATTTCTACAACTTTTTGTGTGCCACCTCATAAAGGTCACATGAAAATAAATAAGCCTAATTATTAAATAGAATTATCCTCACACACTTCCACCAATAAGAAAAAGCACATGGCTTTATTCCCCCACACTTCCAACAAATTTGGAGCACATGGGTCTTTGTTTCACACACTTGGAATCCCATACATTTGGCATGCTTCCAATTGGTCAAGGGATTCTCTTCACACACATGGCATGTTGTCCTTGGTCAAGGGGACAACATCTTGATTCCTTTCATCTCCACTGTCTATCTTGTCTCCTTTAAATCTAAACCATTGATAGGTGCCACCTCACAAAATGCTTAAGAAACTCTATAAATACACCCCTTATCCACCTTTTGAGTAATGTAATAATGCTATTTTGAAATACAAATTGGAATAGTGTTATAATCCAAATTTCCATCCACACTTTGAGTATTGTTACCATGAAGGTTTTTCGTAGGAGCTTGGAGCTTTCATGGAGTCTTATACTTAGCTTTCATATCATGTGTTACTTTGCATTCTCATATGAGATTAATTAATTGCTTCATAGTTACATTTTATCATCTCCATTGCATCGTAGTTACATTTTAGGTTAGTTTTATTTTTTGTTGCATTTGAGCATATGCATAATCATGGATAGCTCACTATAGTTGCATATCATCTCACTCATCTCCACTCGTTCATCTATCATCATAATCATCCTTCGTTTATCATTTCATCCATTATCCTTTCCATAATTTTGTTTCATTTAGGAGCATACCACTAATCATTCCAACACACATTTGCATACCACTAATCCTTCCACCAAACATTTTCACATAGAAATCATCTTAGCTTGCATATTAAGCATCAAATCTTGTTTTCTAGGTAGTCATTTTAACAATCTTTGTGCCCATAGAAATCTTAGGGCCAAAGGGTTTAATAAATCCCTAGAAATAGAGGACAATGATACATATTTGAAAGGTTTGTATTACAAATAGAGTATATTTTCTTCTTTCAAACTTTAAATGTAAACCATCTCATTAAGGTTTGTGTTGACATTAGAATAACTCACTCTACACATTCAACACACGGACAAAATGGCACCCACCATATGATGTAATGTCTTGATGGTCATGGGGCCTTTGCCTCACTTATTACTAACTTTTTTGATGATTTCATGATTGTAGGTTCAAGTTTTATGACTTGGGAATGTTTTGCACTAGTTTGGAGGCAATTCTGAGTTGTTTTGAGGAATTTTTGGGTTGTTTCTAAAGTTTTGGCGCCTCTTGTATCTATTTTGGCATCTCTTGCAAGCAATGCTGAGACTATTTTCAGCTGTTTTGAAACCAATCTGGCATGTTCTGAGAGTTTTAGCACCTCTTGTACCTATTTTGGTGCCTCTTGCAAATTGTCCCGAGACTATTTTCACCTATTCTAGGACCATTATGGGCCACTTTTAGAGTTTTGGTGCCTATTGCGCCATTTTTGTTGCCTCTTGTTAGAGTTTTGGCACCTCTTGCAAGTTGTTCTAAGACTATTTTCACCTGTTCCATGACCATTCTAGGATACTTTTAGAGTTTTGGTGGCTCTTGCAACTATTTTGGCGTCTCTTGCAACTATTTTGGCACCTCTTGTCAGAGTTTTGGTGCCTCTTGCATCTTGTTCTAGGACCCTTTTCACCTATTTTGAGACCATTTTGCATTGTTTTTAAAGTTTTGGCACCTCTTGTCTCTATTCTAGCGCCTCTTGTCTCTGTTTTGGTGCCTCTTACAATTTGTCACCAAAATCAGAAACTCACATTTTGTGTTGTGCATTTGTAGGTTTTCCCAGATTCGTTGTCAAAGACTCAAAACATAAACTACTAACATATTGCAGGGGCAGGACATTATTTACTTGTTTCCTTTGGTTAAGATAAGAATGTAGCTTAAGTAAAGGGATAATGAACATAATGATTCCTTTTGGTTAAGTTAGGAACATAGCTTAATTAAAGGAAAATGAACACCATGTCTTTTGTATGTGATGAATGGTAGGCATATGCTCTCCCCTTATCTAGGTGATCCAAAAAGCTAGACCCATTCTTGTTTATGTGTGAGTGTAAGTGGAGTATATGGCATGAGTTCTCTATTTATTCATGCAAAATAAAGATCGATCAAGCTATGGGTATACTTGCTTGCATTTGTTTATCCTAGAGGGCATGCCTTGTGGGAAAAAGTAATCACCCAAGGGAACGACCCAACCAGTCACATGCTAAAGCCAAGTGACTTCCAACCAGGATATAAATGTGGATACTTGAGGAAAGTTCAAGTATCACGAGGATAATTTCGATGAGATGGATTGATAGGGACTCTCGCTGTATGCATTATCCCCCATGAACAAAATTCCCACATTAAAACCCTTGTTGTAGATTTTCCAAAATCCTTTATCTAATCTTTGGTGCAACAACCGTCATTGCCAAGGCATCTACATTCTCATAGTTTTTAGTAGAGGTGATTGGTTCTCCATGGGAGTTTCATGGGGACTGGAAGCTTGGTTGGCTTGAGAAGAGAGTGCATTTTAAGGGGGAGCCCGTGTAGCCAATCTTCTGAATTCATCCACTAAAGATAGTGTGGTTGGGGTAAAACCCGTGTGGAATCTAAAAGAATATAGTCTTACACAGCCGTAGGAGTGTATATTCTTCTTGATGTATCTTCAAAAAAAAACTCAAACAAAATACCATAAAAAATGTTACATTTTGAAAGTGAAAACCTTTATTCAGAACTACATCCATTGATGTAGACAAGTTAGTAACTTAGGTCCATCCATCTTTAGAAAATCAGTCCTTCCAGCAGTGTTCAACCTTTCCTTAGGAAAAATAGAGTCAGAATATGTGGTTTACACGATGATTTCACGAAAGGTCAAGATTAGAAAACCAAAGATCAAACCTCTTAGTCCAAAACAACATAAAAAATGTTTGTCTATGCTTTACGACTTTAGAGAAAGGTTAGCCTTCAATTTTTAAAAGAGAGCTTGCAAAAACAATCTAGAGTTATACATGATGTACTATTGTCAAAATCCAAGACTTTTCCAACGTTTTGAGTACCTTAATTACATTTCTTGAGTCAAAAATTTGAGTCCAAAATCATTCCTTAAATACCTTAGAAGTCTAAACATTGTCGAAACAGACCTATTCAAGTGGAACTTTTCAAATTAAACCTAGATCTAAACATCTCAAGGTGCCTAAATCATCAATATCCATCACATCTTTGCTTGTAGCACTTGGTTTAATCTTCAAGATTTGTCATCCTTTAATCATGAAACTATGTCATGCAATCAAATAAAACTTGGTCTAATCAATAGAATTTGTCATTCTATTTGACTTAGTTGTAATCCTTGGCACTATTTCAAACTTAGATCAAAGGTTAGTCTAAATCATAACACTTGTATTCTTGTCCAAACAAGATCACAAAAGAGGAGACTCAAGGACAAGGAACTTGGAACACCCAACTTTGAAATAGAAAACATAGGAAGTCCAAGTAGTGAAGCTCTCGATATCGAAACTCCCAACATTGAACCTCAAAAATAGTGAGATCCCTAGCAACATGGTTGATGCAGAATAAATCCCTATTCCTAGACTCAACAACACTCAAGGGGAAGAAATAAGCGATGAGGATATCTGACAAGCAGAACAAGACCCCAATTTCCATAAGTTTTTCAAAAATATTTTTGAAAGAGATGGGGAAAAATACCTATTAATGTAAGCCAATCAAGGAGTTAAACTTCCCCCTAATTTTGACATCAACATCTTAAAAGCACCTCTCCAAAAGGCTAAAAAGGAAATATAACAAATGGTTACTTTAACTCACCAAATGAAAAACCTTCAACAACAAGTTCTAGACATGCAAAGGGGAACTTCGAAATGATACTTGATCGAGGAAATTTTTCCTTATCCCTTTAATCCTCCTTTTGAGTAATGTTATAATGCTATTTTGACATACAAATTGGAATAGTGTTATAATGAAATTTTTCATCCACACTTTGAGCATTGTTACCATGTAGGTTTTTCGTAGGAGATTGGAGCTTTCATGAATTCTTATACTTAGTTTTCATATCATGTGTTACTTTGCATTCTCATCTTATATTAATTAATTGCTTCGTAGTTACATTTTATCATCCCCATTGCATCATAGTTACATTTTAGGTTAGTTTGTTTTATGTTTGCATTTGAGCATATGCATGATCATGGATAGCTCACTATAGTTGCATATCATCTCACTCATCTCCACTTGTTCATCTATCATCAACATCATCCTTCATTTATCGTTGCATCCATTATCCTTTCCATCATTTTGTTTCATTTAGGAGCATACCATTAATCATTCTAGCACACATTTACATACCACTAATCCTTCCATCACACATTTGCACATAGAAATAATCTTAGGTTGCATATTAAACATCAAATCTTGTTTTCTAGGTAGTCATTTTAACAACCTTTTTTCCCATAGAAATCTGAGGGCCAAATGGTTTAATAAATCCCTAGAAATAGAGGACAATTAATGCAATACGCACAAAATGGCACCCACTGTGAGGCCTTTTCCTCACTTATTGCTAACTTTTTGATGATTTCATGATTGTAGGTTCAAGGTTTATGACTTGGGAATGCTTTGCACCAACTTGGAGGAAATTCTAGGCTATTTTGAGGCATTTCTAGGCTGTATTTAGAGTTTTGGTGCCTCTTGCATCTATTTTGGAACCTCTTGCAAGCAGTTTAGAGACCATTTTGGCTTGTTCTGAGAGTTTGGTACCTCTTGTACCTATTTTGGTACCTCTTTCAAGTTGTCCCAAGACTATTTTCACCTGTTTTGGGACCATTTTGGGCCACTTTTAGAGTTTTGGCACCTCTTTCACCTATTTTGGCACCTCTTTCTTGAGTTTTGGCACCTCTTGCAAGTTGTTCCGAGACCATTTTTCCTATTCCAAGACCATTTTGGGTTGTTGTTAGAGTTTTGGCACCTTTTGTCTCTATTTTTGAACCTTTTTTGTCTCAAGTGGTGAAAACTTCCCACACCATTGTATAGCTTATGAAATTCTATCACATTTAAAAAAAAAAAAAGCTTTGAAAAAGACCTCTGTATGACCAAGATACAACCCTTTTCAAGAAACTTTCAAAAAATAAAGTCTATCTTTGTTTTGGTGCCTCTTGTCTCTATTTTGGAGCCTATTTCCTCTATTTTGGCACCTCTTTCACCAAAATGGAACCCACCATTCCATATATTATGAAATTCTACCTCATTTGAAAAAAAAAGGCTGCGAAAAATCCCTTCATATGACCAAGATACGACCATTTTAAGATTGACTATGAAAGTGTTTTGACATGCAACTCTGAAGTGGCGCCTTTGGTGTCCCAAGTGGCACCTTTTGTCTCTATTTTGGCACCTTTGGGGTCCCAAGTGGAACCTCTTGTAGGCCTAGTTTTCAAGTTTTGTGGAGTCAAACACTATTTGGTGCCTCTTGCACCTACTTTGGCGCCTCTTGCAAGTTGTTACAAGACCATTTCCCCTGTTCCAGGACCATTCCGGTCTGTTTTTAGAGTTTTGGCACCTCTTGCACCTATTTTGGTGCCTCTTGCAAGTTGTTTCAAAACAATTTGCACTTGTTCTAGGACCATTCTGCATTGTTTCTATAGTGTTGGCACCTCTTGCTTGAGTTTTGGCGCCTCTTGCATCTGTTTTGGCACCTCTTGCAAACTATTTTAGGGAATTCTAGCTTTTCTAACTTTGTTTTGAAACTTTTTTCTCTATTTTGGTGCCTCTTTCCTCTTTTTTGGAACCTCTTGTAGTTTTTCACCAAATTACAAACTCACATTATGTGTTGTGCATTTGCAGGTTTTCCCAGAATCGTTGTCAAAGGCTCAAAACATGGACTACTAACATATTGCAGGGGCTGGACATTATTCACTTGTTTCCTTTTGTTTAAGTTAGGAACATGGCTTGATTAAAAGGTTAATGAACACCATGTTTCATTTTGGTTAAGTTAGGAACATAGCTTAATTAACAGGTTAATGAACACCATGTCTTTTGTATGTGATGGATGGTAGGCATATGCTCTCCCCTTAACTAGGTGGTCCAAAAAGCCAGACCCATTCTTGTTTATGTGCGAGTGTAAGTGAAGCATATAGCGTGTGTTCTCTTTTTATTAATATGAAATAAAGAGTGATCGAACTACGGGTATGCTTGCTTTCTTTTGTTTATCCTAGAGGGCCTGCCTTGTGGGAAAAAGTAATCACCCAAGGGAATGACCCAACCGGTAACATGCTAAAGCCAAACGACTTGCAACTGGAATATAAATGTGGATACTTGAGGAAGGTTCAAGTATCACAAGGATGATTCTGACAAGATGGATCGAAATAATGAAGGGCCATTTTGTGTTTTTTTAATTATTCTTCCCTAATCCTGATTAAGAATTAGAGCACATTTCTACAACATTTGAATGTGTGCCACCTCATAAAGGTCACATGAAAATAAAAAAGCTTAATTATTAATTAGAATTATCCTCACACACTTCCACCAATAAGAAAAAGCACATGGCTTTATTACCCCACACTTCTAACAAATTTGGAGCACATGGGTCTTTGTTTCACACACTTGGAATCCCATACATTTGGCATGCCTCCAATTGGTCAAGGGATTCTCTTCACACACATGGCATGTTGTCCTTGGTCAAGGGGACAACATCACGATTCCTTTCATCTCCACCGTCTACCTTGTCTCCTTTAAATTTGAACCATTGATAGGTGCCACCTCACAAAATGCTTGAGAAACTCTATAAATACCCCCCTTATCCTTTGCATTATCATCCACCTTTTGAGTAATGTTATAATCCTATTTTGAAATACAAATTGGAATAGTGTTATAATGCCATTTTCCATCCACACTTTGAGTATTGTTACCATGCAGGTTTTTTGTAGGAGCTTGGAGCTTTCATGGAGTCTTATACTTAGCTTTCATATCATGTGTTACTTTGCATTCTCATCTTAGATTAATTAATTGCTTCATAGTTATAATTTATCATCTCCATTGCATCATAGTTACATTTTAGGTTAGTTTACTTTTTTGTTGCATTTGAGCATATGCATAATCATGGATAGCTCACTATAGTTGCATATCATCTCACTCATCTCCACTTGTTCATTTATCATCAACATCATCCTTCATTTATCATTGAATCCATTATCCTTTCTATCTTTTTGTTTCATTTAGGAGCATACCACTAATCATTCTAGCACACATTCGCCTACCACTAATCCTTCCACCACACATTTGGACATATAAATCATCTTAGCTTGCATATCAAGCATCAAATCTCATTTTCTAGGTAGTCATTTTAACAACCTTTGTGCCCATATAAATTTGAGGGCCAAACCTTTCTGCGTGTGTCAAAATGTGTAGAGTGAGTTATTCTAATGTCAACACAAACCTTTATGAGATGGTTTACATTCAAAGTTTGAAGCAAGTAAAACTAATCTATTCGTAATACAATCAAACCTTTCAAATACATATCATTGTTCTCTATTTCTAGGGATTTATTAAACCGTTTGGCCCTCAAATATCTATGGGCACAAAGGTTTTTAAAATGACTACCTAGAAAATGAGATTTGATACTTGATATGCAAGTAAAGATGATTTCTATGTCCAAATGTGTGCTGGAAGGATTAGTGGTATGCAAATGTGTGCTAGAATGATTAGTGGTATGCTCTGAAATCAAACAAAATGATGGAAAGGATAATAGATGCAACAATAAATGAAGGATGATGTTGATGATAGATGAACAATTGGAGACGAGTGAGATAATATGCAACTACAGTGAGCTATCCATGATTATGCATATACTCAAATGCAACAGAAAAAGAAAACTCACCTAAAATGTAACTATGAAGCAATTAATTAATCTAAGATGAGAATGCAAAGTAACACATGATATGAAAGCTACGTATAAGACTCCATGAAAGCTCCAAGCTCCTATGAAAAACCTGCATGGTAACAATACTCAAAGTGTGGATGGAAAATGGCATTATAAAACTATTCGAATGTGTATTTCAAAATAGCATTATAACATTACTCAAAAGGTGGATGATAATGCAAAGGATAAGGGGTGTATTTATAGTGTCTCAAGCATTTTGTGAGGTGGCACCTATCAATGGTTCAGATTTAAAGGAGACAAGATAGACGATGGAGATGGAAGGAGTCAAGATGTTGTCCCCTTGACCAAGGACAACATGCCATGTGTGTGAAGAGAATCCCTTGACCAATTGGAAGCATGCCAAATGTATGGGATTCCAAGTGTGTGAAACAAATACCCATGTGCTCCAAATTTGGTGGAGTGTGGGGGAATAAATCCATGTGATTTTTCTTATTAGTGGAAGTGTGTGAGGATAATTCTAATTAATATTTAGACTTATTTATTTTCATGTGACCTTTATGAGGTGGCACACAAAAAGTTATAGAAATGTGCTCTAAATCTTAATCAAGATTAGGGAAGATTAATTAAATAAACACATTTAGGTTTTTTTGTTTATTTAATTTAGGAGAATGTGAATTAGAAGAATTAAAAGGAAAGTGAATAATATAAATAAAGTAAGACCTTATTTATATGTAGTTGAAGTGTTAATCAAATAGGTTGTATTTAATTATTTGAATGCGATGACCGTTTTCAGGTGTATACATTTTTCCCCTTTTTGAAGTGATGTGTTTACACATTACTTCAAAGAAGATTTTGATGCCCTAGATGAGGCAATATTTTGATGCCCCAAGCTTTGAATTTTAGGTATTGATGGATATTATGCCCCCTCGAGAGATAAATCAGTAAATATAAGGATGTGAAAATGAAGTGTTGAATGATGTGATGATGATCTAATGTCAATTCGGTGAAGGTTTGATGTCAGAGACCATTTATCTCTCAAAATTGTGTTGCAAGCTCTTTCTTTGAATAGTGTTGATTAATTACCCCTCCTTTTTCGTAAAAATGGGAAATAAATCCCACCATAATTCCCTCCATTTTACCCCTAAAAGATGAAAATGGTAAAAATGGGATTCATTTTTACATTTTGAGTTTGGAGAAGGTGAAGATTGGAGAGCTTAGAGGAAGATGGTGATCCCATACCACAAGCATCGTTTCGAGAGTCTTCGCTAACCTAATTAGCCTGTTGCCTCTGGACCTACAGTATGCTTTATGAGAAACCTCTTTGTTAGTCATTTTCTTGCCATTCAGATGCATTTTGAACATCACAGATAGATTTTGTAGCTTTTGGGATGTCATTTATGCACTTTTGAGTGATGTTTTTGTCATTTTTGAGTGTTTTTGAGCATGTTTAAGGGTTTTGGAACCTTTGGGGTCCCAAGTGGCACCTTTTGCAAGCTTGAAAGTCAAGTTTTCATGTGTTTTAAGAGTTTTGGTGCCTTTGGGGTCCCAAATGGCACCTCTTGCAAGGTTGAAATTGATTTTTTTGAGTCTTTTGAGTGTTTTGGTGCCTTTGGGGTCCCAAGTGGCACCTCTTGCAAGGGTGAAAATGGATGTTTTTGGTATTTTTAGAGTTTTGGTACCTTTGGGGTCCCAAGTGGTGCTTGTTGTAGGCTTGGAATTTAATTTTTTTGCCTTCAACACTGTTTTGGCACCTTTGGTGTCCCAAGTGGCACCTCTTGCAAGTTTAAAAATGGACGTTTTTGGAGTTAAACTTTGTTTTGGTACCTTTGGGGTCCCAAGTGACACATCTTGTTGCCTTGGAAAGTTTTCATCTTGTTGATTTGAGGTGGTTTAGCTTTTCATTTGACCCATTTTGTGGGGTGTGATTGCAGAAAGCCTTTGGGGTGATGTTCACAAGATGTCCTTGAAGTTTAGGAGTCGTCGGCTTGTCATGTTTTGGATTGAATTAAGTCAGATTGCAGTGTTCAATTAATGTTTTGTGTGATGATTTGATCTCATGATAGGAGAGGATCAAATGATAGAACCAATGTTGTATCGTCCTCATGATATGGGAGGAACGATAATAGGATTGATAGCATGTCATCCTCATGATAGGTGAGGAATGATGGTAGGATTGATAATAGATCATCCTCATGATAGGCAAGGAACAATGGTAGGATTGATAGGAGATTTTCCTCATGATAGGTGAGGAACGATAGCTTGATAGATAACATATCGTCCTCATGATAGGCAAGGAACAATAGCTTGATAGATAGCAAATCGTCCTCATGATAGGCGAGGAATGATAGCTTGATAGATATCATATCGTCCTCATGATAGGCGAGGAATGATGGGTTGATTGATAGTAGATTGTCCTCATGATAGGCGAGGAACAATGGGTGGATCGATAGTAGGTCATCCTCATGATAGGCGAGGAAAGATGGGTTGATTCAATGAGATGTTGATTGTTCTGATTGATTTGATTTGAATGACTGCACATTAGCTTGATTGACTGATAATCTTGATTTAACATGGCATTGATTGATTAATTTGTGTTCATGATTAGGGAGATGGAGATGTACTCCAGTTTCGAGAGTGATTCCCGAAGACCTGGAACATGGTCCGTTGGTTGTCATCAGCCGACTTAGAGATTATCTCCCATTGTGGGTTGAATTCCTTGTTAGACATTCCACAATATAGAATCAATAGAGGTTTATTGACAAATTTGGTAGAGAGATGGCATAGTGATCATAATACATTTCATTTACTAATTAGAGAGATGATTGTGACTCCCAAGGATGTCTATCGTATTCTATGGATCCCAATGATGGGAGAGATAGTAGTGTACGATAAGATAGAGTGGGGTGGGACAGCTACATTGTGGAGATTGTGTCAAGATGATTATGTTATGGGTCGATGGATCCCTTGGATAGAGATGATTGGAAAATATGATCCTTTGCCATGTGTACTTTTCAAATTTATTGGTGGATTCATTTGTCTTGATCGTAGGTCAAAGGGATTTTCAGCAGGTTGGGGTTGGGTGTTATCGTGGATGACACTTGATGGTATGAGGTATGCCTAGGGCTCATGTATGTTAGCCCACTTATATCAATATTTGCGCGAGGTTGTCCATTACAAGGTGATGAGTTTGTCATGTGATGTCACATTATTGCAGACTTGGGCATGGGAGCATATAGTCGTCACTAGACCCATAGGAGAGAGACATCGACCACAAGGGAGACCCTATGTTTTCAGTTATAGTGGTCCACATGTCTAGCATAAGCTGGGAAAGGTTGCTTATTGGAGGCGGGTTCTAGATGATTTGGAGACTATCACATGGCGGTCGTACTCGTATTGTGAATAGTGGCCAAAGGATTAGCTAGAGATGCCATATATGTTATTATCCCACTATCTGATTAGGCAGAAACATGTTTTTCTTGACCGCTACTTGTATCTGTGAGTATGTCAGTAGTTTGGATGGGTTTAGGGGATGCCCCTAAGAGTTTCTCATTATGCACGAGGATAGCAAGATGTTTTAGAGTGGGGCCACTATGTATCATATGAGACAACCTGTACAGAGTATTATACCTTGACCCCTATTTTATGGCATTATGTTCCATATATTACAGATGCTAGGATGACCAAGGATTATTCAGAGTTCTTCCACATGTATCCCTTTCCTAGATTTACTCATCCTGAGGAGCTAGTATCGCCAGTTGATGGAGAGGGAGGAGATTATGGTGGGTAGGGGACTTGCAGAGGTGATGAGGGTGATGTAGAGGGTGGTTGTAGAGGTGATGATGGAGGGGAGAGTTATGGTGGTGTAGTGGGTGGTGGGGAGAGTGATGGTGGTGTAGATGACAGTCATCCATTATATTTTGTAGTTCTCAGGCGCAGGAGGAGCATCAATGTAGCTTAGGAGGTGCTTCCCAAGATTTAGATTGGGATACCCTCACACCAGTAGTCAACATAGATAGCAGCTTTGTAGGTAGAGGTTCAGTCATTTTAGAGCGAGATAGCGTAGGCTTGAGCACATATTGTGTCCCTTTAGGATGAGCTAGGGCAGTGTCGGGCACAAATTGATATTTTGAGGACTGATAGAGGGACAGATAAGCAGTAGATATAATAGTTGTAGGCATATATGATCATACTTACTTCAGAGAGGGATGCCTTCAGACACCGAACAGAGTAGGATGAGGCTTGAGAGGATACAATAGACAACAACATCTACAAGTACAACATATTTCTTCAGAGAGATTAGACACATTTCTTAGGAGTTGCAGTTTTACAGAGGTAAAAATCATGAGTTGGTTCCCCCTAAGCGACGAGAGAGTTTTGTATAGTCTCATTCTAGCAGATCTCATTCTTGGACTGTTAACATGGGTGCCACACAGCCATTTCCTGGAGATAGGAGAGATCCAGGTGTAGGTCTGTTGGTTAGAGGGGGTACTAGTTCCATGATAGCAACAACATCTGGTGGGAGCTCGACATAGCATTTTGGGATGTTCCTTGGACATTGTGTATACACCTTTTGTGATATTGAGGATATTTTTCCCATGATATAGTGTCCTTTTGGTATTTTGATGTATCTCATCCTATTTTCTTGGATATCCTTGTACACGAGGACATTATGACATTTTTGATGATATATGATATACAACAACGATTGTGATGCATTTGATTTCCCTATTATGATATGCAATGTTGTGACTTGATTTAATTTCTATGTGATGATAATGATTAGGCAATGAATGTATTTGTGATCATGATTTATGTAATGTGATGAGATGATTATGATTATGAAATGTGATGTGATGATTATGATGTGTAATGCAACATTATTTTACTTATTATGATTATGCAATGTGATTTGATTTGTGATGTGTAATGTAACGTGATTTGATTTATGATGCAAATGATGGAATGTGCATGACTTCAAATGTTCAATGCCTTAAGCTTGAATAAGTGAGTTTTTCCAACTTCTAAAAGTTGTGGGAAAACTACAGTAGATTGATCTTTTAAGCTTCATAACCTTGACACATTTCCCAACCTTCTTGGAAACTTTAAGAGACTCACTTATTCAGGCATAGTGAATGACATGATTTTGATATTGGAAATGATATGTAATGTATTTCCTTTATTATTTTCTTTCGTGTTTTTTGATGCAAATATCATGATGGAGTGTATGAATGTAAATTAAATGAGAATGTTTCCTAACATATGCCGATGATAATGCAATGGATGTGCAACTAAATGAGAATGATGTGTTTTTGGTTAATGTCCAGTGTACTCAATCCATTAATAATAGAGATGACACCATTGTGAAATTGTTTTAGCATTGAAAAACCCCATAAATACACATGCAATACTAACATGAATGCAATCTAACTTAATTATGCAAATCTCATTTTCAAAAGTTGTCATTTATATTAGCCAATTTGTCGTGCTTTTTTATCATCATTGGGCCTTTAAAATGTTGAAAGTGAGTACAAGCATCAATGGCATATTTTAGACCAAGATGACCAGAGTATTACTTTCATGATGTTTTAAAATTGCATGTTAACACAAGCATCTAAGTATAATTAAACCGAGATGACCTGAGCATCGCTTGTGTAAACATACAAGAGTTAATCTTTGTCCTATGCAAATTAGGAATGTCATAAGTGACACTTTGTAGTGCACGTCTCACGACAACTTGCATAGTAATAATGATAAACTCACAGACAACAAACAAAGAAAAATCATACTCCTTTCTTGTTCCTCTAGTTTGATACATCATCAAGGACTCGAGAGATATGATATCAAAAATAAAAATAGAATAACTTGAACTTTTGTGTTTAATGTGATAAACCGTCAATTCATAAAGATCAACATTCATTTGAAGTTTGTGTTTGTAACTTTGGTCTGATGACTATTTACCTATTGCTTCAAGCTCAAATTTTATTTTCCCCTAGTGTTTGTAGGATTTTTCCCCTAGCCTAGGGTGAGACACAACCATGACGACCAAGACCTAACCTAAAGACCTATCCTAGGGGCCTCAGGGGTTGATCAAAAATTTAGTCTTTCCTATGTTATACACACAGAGACCACGTAGTTCAACTGACGACATGACCAAGATTTACAAGATGAAAATATGAACATAGCGAACACCTAGAAGACTGACCTAAAATGTCTCAGGGGATAATCGAAGATCACCCTTGCCTATGTTCAAAGCTCATAGATGATGTAGTTCAAATGAAGACTATGTTTTTGACTTTTTGACCTATTTTTGGATTTTGACATGTTTTGAATGTTTTCGAATTTTGAGATGTTTTGAATGTTTGTGGATTTTGATATGTTTTGAATGTTTTTGGATTTTGATATGTTTTGAATGTTTTTGGGATTTTTGATTTTCTGACCTTAAGAATGTACAAGAATCAAATCCAATGTAGGACATGCCCCCAGTGTGATACGATAGGACAAACTAATTTTTAGAATGGGCCGAGTAATGCTAGGGGGTACCATAATACAAACACTAGATCAAGCTATGATGCAAACATGGAAGCATGACAAATGAAAAGATGGAAGCATGATGGATGAACGCTACAGAGAAGGTCACGTAGCCCAAGATAGATGGAGAGTGCTTATTTTATGCAAGCCACCTGTTTTCCAGGTTTTCACCAAGGTACTTGCCCAAAGCACCACCAAAGTGGTTTTTGCTACAGGATGATTCTTTTTCTTTACTATTTTTCAATCCTTTTTCTGATTTTTTTTGGGATTTTTCTTTTTTTTAGCATATGTGCAGGATCATGATGGGCCAAAAAGTGGCAATATGATGGGTATGTGGTTGTGACTATTTTTTACCCAAAATTGATGAAATGAAAAGAGTTTTTAACGGAGATTCTCAACTTTCCACCGATATAAATTATGCTTTACTTTGAATTTAATAAGTAATTATTATTCATTTTCTATTCAAATTATGACTAAAGTCCTGATTGAAAAACATCTATAGCTTTCAAATGGTATCACATTTTTGAATCAAAACATGTGTCACATTCTATGCTTCACATACTATAAGATTAAAAAGAAAAAATTGATTTCATGAAGTTTTGACCAAGTTAAGGTGGTTAGACATCTGAGTTTTATATTTTTAAAAATTTGTAATAAAAAATCATAATTAATTATTTACTTGAAAAAATTACAAACAAATATATGCATCACATCGGGCATGAGTCCTCTACTTATATCTAAAATATTATTAAAAAATATTATCATTTTATTGTTGTTAGGGTGGTCGGATAGACACCTACTTCTTATTTTTCCCTGAAATTTAAGTACCTTGCATTGAAATTTCAAATTTTCACCAAATAGATTTTATTTTTAAACAAACCTAGTAGTTTAGAAACTACATTCAATTTTCTACAGATTCTATTCTTACATATTTTTGAAATAATATAGATAACTTATTCAAATTTTTATGTCAAGTTGTCTAACTCTGATTTTTCTGAATTTTTTGCCACTTAAGGGCCTATTTTTTCCATGATGATCCTGCACATACCCTTTATTTTTTGGTATTTTTCCAGGACCTTTACCAATGCACTGGATGAGCTAGGTGTAAAACCTTTTGAGATGCAAGTTGTTGAGGGGTTAATCAAATAGATCCCCTTTTGGTGTGGATAACTAATATTCTCCTAATCCAAAGACTAATACTATAATAAAGAGACCTAGCTAGTTAGGTTCAAATTTCCCCTTCTTCTCTCAATCTTGTTGATTACGAGGATTTTCTTTTAAGACTAAGTCACCCACCTAAAATGCTCTAGGTATTACTATGTGATTGTATCTCCTAGCTATCCTTTGTTGATAAGATTTTAGGTGATCAACTGCATGCTATTGGCATTCATCCAATAGTTCTAATTCTTGTAGCATAGATACTCTGTAATCCTTGTCTGAAATCATACCTTTAAGTGACACACACAGAGATGGTATCTCAACCTCAATAGGTAGAATAGCTTCTAACCCATAGACAAGAGAATAGGGCGCTGCTCCTGTCGAGGTATGGATATTGGTTTTGTAAGCCCACAATGCCGGTTTTAGTTGAACATTCCAATCACGTCCAGCTTCATTGACGATTTTCTTCAAAATCTTCAGGATAGTCTTGTTTGAGGCCTTTGCTTGGTTGTTCCCTTGGAGATAGTAAGGTGTAGAAAACCTATGTTGGATATGGAATCTTTCACAAAGCTCTTGAACATCTTGATTCTTAAAGGGTTAGCCATTATCTGTAATGATAGATTGAGGAACACCATACCGACATATGAGATAATTTAGGATAAATGATGAGATTTTTTCCTGGTTATGGTGATTAGAAGAACAACTTCAATCCACTTGGTGAAGTATTATGTGCCTGTGATTATAAACTTATGTCCATTAGAGGAAGAGGGATGAATCTTTCCTACAAGGTCCAATCCCCACTGGCAAAAGGGCCATGTAGCTATGAAAGGATGTAACTCTTGTGTAGGTGCATGTAGCAAGTTTTTGTGAATTTGACATTTGAAACACCTTTTGACATATTGAAATGACTCTTTCTCCATGTTCAGCTAGTAATATGCCAATCGTAATAATTTCTTAGCTAAGGTTAAGCCACTTGAATGTGTGACATATATACTTTTGTGAACCTCTTGTAAAGTGATTTCAGCTTTGATACGTTCTAGAGACCGAAGAAGAGTACCATCCAAACATCATCTATAAAGTACATCAGCTATTACGGTGTGGCGAGTTGCTTGTCGAATGAAGTTTCATTTTTGGTTTTGAGATAAGTTAATTGGAAGGGTATTTTATTGTAGGTAGGTATGGATTTCTCCATGGAGGGAGATTTGAGGGTCAATAATATGGCATATTACTTGGGATTCTGGATCTTTATAGGCTGGGTTGGACACTTGTTCTACCATGAATTCATAATGTTTTCATTGTTCAGGTATCTACAAGAGAGAAGCAATGGTGGCCATGGCATCTACAGCTTTGTTTTCTATTTTGGGAACCTGTGCAAACTTGATCTCAACAAAGTACTTTTTGAAATCATCCAACATCCTCTTGTAAGGTAGCAACTTGTCTTCCTTTTTTTGATAATCATTATTGAATTGGTTGATGACCAATTGTGAGTCACCATAGAATAGAAATTCCATGATTTTCCATTCAATAACTATTTTGATTCCAATGATCAATGCTTCATATTAAGCTGTTTTGTTGGTGCAGGGGAACATTGATCTATAGGATTTTGGAATTGTGTATCCTTGCGGCAAAACAAACAAGATTATTGCACCTGATCCATGTTGTGTATAAGAGACATCAAAGTATAGCAACTACTGTTGTGTAGATATGGTTAGGACATCATTATCAGGGAATTCAATGTTCATTGGATTGCTATTTGACAATGGTGCTTTAGCTAGTTGATCTGCTATGGCTTGACCTTCAATTGCTTTCCTATCCACATACTAGATGTTGAACTCACTCAATATCATGACCCACTTGGCTAACCTCCCTATTAAAGTGGCTTTGTTGAGTAAGTACTTTAATGGATCAATTTTGGCAATGAGTTTGATGGTGTGAGTTAGCATGTAGTGCCTTAATTGTTGTGTAGAAAATACAACTGCTAAGTAAGCTTTCTCAATAAAGGTGTAGTTGATCTCATAACCATTTAGGGTCCTACTAGTATAATAAATGGATCTTTCTTTTCTTGTAGGATCTTCTTGTGCTAATAAAGCTCCCAAAGATATCTCAGTTGTTGCAATGTATAGTAATAATAGTTGTCCCTTGACTAGTGATATCAACACAGGTGGTGTCATCTGGTACCATTTTAGTTGACTGAAGGAAGCTTCGCATTTGTCATCCCACTTGAAAGAGACATTCTTGTGCAATAAGTGATTGAAAGGATAAGTTTTATTAGCTAGTTGAGCAATAAATATCCTGATGGACTGGAACCTTCTTGGTAGTGATCTGGGTTGGCTTATGTTTTTAGGAGGAATTTCCATGATGGCTTTGACCTTTGCAGGATCCACCTCAATTCCTTTAGCTAAGAGAATGTATCCCAAAAGTTTAGCTGATGTTACACCGAACACACATTTCTTGGGATTTAACCTCACCTTGAATTTCTCCAAGTTTGTGAAGATTTTGTCTAGAATCTCTAAGTGTCCTCTATTGTAAGATTTTTCCAATAGATCATCTACATAGTCTTCCATAAAATTATACATCATGTCATGGAAGATAGTATTCATAACTCTCTAATATGTAGGTCTAGCATTTTCAACCCAAAAGGCATCACATTCTAGCAAAAGTGCCCTAAGGACAGTGAAGGTTGTTTTATCTTGGTCTTCGGGTGCTATCATTATTTGGTTGTATCCTAAAAAGTTGTCCATAAGTGATAACATTTTGTGCCTAGTAGTCAAATCTACAATCAGATCAATGTTTGGTAGAGGAAAATCATCTTTTGGACAGGCTTTGTTAAGGTCCCTGAAGTCTATGCATATCCTGATGCTCTTATCTGGTTTGGATACCAGAACAATGTTTGATATCCATTCTGCATAATCAATAGATCTTATGAATCCTACATCTAATAGCTTTTTCAACTCATCTTTCACCAGAAGGGCGATATGGGGATGCATCTTTCTCATTTTTTGCTTTACTGGCTTTGTGCCAGGCGGTAATGACAAATGATGCATAATGAGTTCTGGATCTATGCTTGGCATGTCTGCGTATGACCAAGAAAAGTTGATTTGTCTCTCCTTAAAGAATTCAGTGAAATGAGGTTTCTCCTCTTCTATAATGGATTCCACTAAATGCAGGGGCTTCACCGTCTTAGCTATACCAACATTGATGGATTGTACAAGTTCTATTAGCACTAGAGATCTCACTTGATAGTGTTCTAGGAGAGTGTCAAACCTTCCATCTCTTGGTGCCTCAGATAGGTTTTCACCTTGAGATATGCTCTTTTTTTTTACTTTTTCCTGATTTAATAGTGCCACTATGGGGTTTTCACTATTAAACCCATTTCCTATATTTTTCATTTTGTAGTTGAAAGGTTTAACACTCCCTTCATTAGGATATTTTTTTTGAGATTCAATGGTGGAACATGTGTCAAGGTTATCAAAACATAGGAAGTTCACGAGGGCATCATCGTTTGAAAAGGTGGGTATGTCAAGCGACTCATGTTGATCCCAATCAATTAGTTCAGGATTCATTAAGGACAAGGAATCATTAGATTGGCCAAGGTCATAAGGTGTAAGCATCAAGATATCCATGTTATCAAATTGTCCAATGAGGTCTAAGATGTTACTTTCTTCCAATGTGTCTATCTCACTCAAAGAATGATCATCTTCACTTGAGTCAACAACATATTGCTATCCATATTCAAGTGGTCTAGAACCAAAACTTTGTCCTTTCATACATATTGGGGTATAATTTTGGATTACATCGCTCTCTTTGTCATGGAAAGATTCCTCAGAGAGAAAGTCCCATTCATATTCATTAGAATATGTTTCATGATCCTCACTAGCCTGTAATTGTAAGATTCTTTCGAAAACTCTTTGAGTAGCTTCCTCTTTTAAGTCTTCCCTATAGCCTAGTCCTATTTTGTCTTTGGGATTCATTGTGACAAGCTATATTGGCTCATTGATCCTTCTTTTCTTTTACCCAAAGGACCATTTCCCTCATATCCCATTTTTTTCAAGATTATCTAACCTTTGCCATAATTATTTGTGCATATATTGAGCATTGATACTTGTGAAGGTTATTCATCTTTGTATAACTAGTTTAGGACATCCCTGTCTTCTGATTCCTCCGTTTGGGTGATTGCTTTTATAAACTTCCCATCAAAGAGGATGATGGGTTGTAAAGATTGGTGTCTTGAGGTAGATGGTTGTCCATGTGACTTAGGAGAAGATGAAAGTTGTGAGAAGTATGAATATTTCTCAAATGAGTATTCCCCCATGCCCTTATCTTTTATTTGGATCCTTTCTAACTGTTTGGATAAGGCATCAAGTTGACTTCCATTGTTGCATGAAATAGCATCAATGACCCCTTTGTCTTTTGATTGATCCCTTTCCTTATAGTGTCTTGACAAAGAACCCACTCGACTATCTTTGTTTGATGGATCAAAGTTGATGACTTCTCTATTATGTGGTACAGAGGTGTCTTGACTTGTTCTGAGTGCATTGCAATATTGGGGATTGTTAGAATTGGAAGCAATGGTGATCTCCTGTCCATTGAAAGGAAATTTCAAGCACTGATGATAGGTTGATGGTACCACTTTCATTTCATGAATCCATGGTCGTCCCAAGAGTATGTTATATGTCAATTCCTTGTCTAACACCTGACACACTATGTCTTTGACGATTGGACCCACTTGAATGGGTAAGATGATCAATCCTTGGGAGGATCTTTCTTCATAATCATATGCTTTTATCGTGATTTTCCTTCTAGGATCAATATCATTTTTTAGAATATCCTAATGCACAAACAAGCTTGAGAGTGCAGATATTTAGGCCTACTCCTCCGTCTATAAGGACACATTTGACACAATGTTTATGGATTAGGACTTTGATGTGGAGAGTAGCATTATGCAGATGGGTGGTGGATGCATCATCATGTTTAGAGAATGATAAGCATTGAGGTGCAGTCAAATGTCCCACCATAGTTTGAAATGTACAGACTTCCAAATTGTTTGGTACTATGGTGGAAACTAAAGCTTGTTCCAGGATCTCTTTTTGTGCTGGTGAAATCTTGAGAAGTTCCAATATGGATATTTGAGTGGGTATCTTTTGTAACTGATCAACGATGTTATATTGAGTTATAGGAAAAACATTCATTTTGGATGTGGAAGGGGTAGATCCTTTCAATGTTACCTTAGCTTGTCCTCTTGTAATTGCAATGATAGGTGTATTTTCTTGATCATTTGTAATTTTGATGACGTTAATTTGATTGTCATTCATTTCAAGGTTAGTGCTCAGATTTCTAGGTTCAAGATCATTTATTTGATGTGAGATAGTGTCATCATTGTGTTGGATTTTAGTAGTGGCATCCTGCCCTTGGCTTCCAATTTCAATGTCTTGGATGGAATTCCCAACCATCTCAATACAATGAATGGTAGAATCATAAAGATAGTTTATATTCTTTCCTTTGGTATTCGATGTAGAGGACTCTCCCTTTTCATAATTGGGTAATGGGTTCTTGAACACTCCCTGATCACTATTTGTTTGGGGTCCTTCAATGTGTCCCTTTTGTTATCAATGAGATCTTGGATTGTGTGTTTTAATTTCCAAAAATATTTCGTCAATGACCCTTGTTTTGATGATAATTAGAGTAATGAGCATCGTTCCACCAAAAGGGCTTGACTTGTGGATCCCAGTTTCATGCTTCTAGAACTGTGATAAGCTTAGCCTCAGTAAGTTCCTTTAAGGTAAAATCTAAGGATTGTCCCAGTGGGGTGAATTTTCGTCGATTGGAAGGTTTTGGAAATGGTGTTTCTTTAGTTCCCAGATTAGTTTGATTGTTGTTTTGGCTAACATTTGGAGTGTTGGGAGGATTTTTGTTTTGATTCATCTTGGTAGAATCTATTGTTAGGTTGAATACGGGTTTGGTATTTTGATTTTTAGCTATGACCTCATTGTTACCCACGTTCTTGTTCATTGCAAAAATTTAGGTTTGTCCCCACTGTTGTAGTTGTTAGAGGAAGTGGATAAGTTTTTTTCATTGTATACCTTAATGACCCCTCTTTTGACTAAGGCTTCTTCGATTTTAATTCCATTTTCGATCATTTTTTTGAAGGTAGGGGGACATTGTAATTCCAACCTATAACTCATCTCATAATTTAGGTTATCAATGAAAATCTCTATCTTTTCCTTTTCTAGCATGGGACAAGAATACCTTGCAAACAATCTCCTCCATTTTTGCAAGAAAATGAGGAAGGACTCACCCTTTTTTTCTTTCAAGTTGCAAAGGTCTTTCATGGTGATATCATGTTGGATATTGTAAGAGTATTGAGTGAGAAATCTATTGACCAACTCTTCAAATATGTTGATGGGGGGTGCAATCTTTGAAAACCATTCAAGAAATTTCCCTCCTAGACTTCGTGGAAATAGTCTCATCAAATAAGTTTCCTCATGCTCAAATTATAGACTCATAGTTTGGAATTCCCTTACATGATTTAATCGATCAGTTGTACCATTGTATTTATCATACTTTGGAAATTCACTATGTTTAGGGAAAGGAATCATGTTGATGGATAGATTAAAGGGATAAGGACAAATGTCCTTGATCAAGTATTGTTTCGAAGTTCCCCTTGGCATGTCTAGAACTTGTTGTTGAAGGTTTTTCATTTGGTGAGTTAAAGTAACCATTTGTTCTATTTCCTTTTTAGCCTTTTGGAGAGGTGATTTTAAGATGTTGATGTCAAAATTAGGGAGAATTTTAACTCCTTGATTGGCTAACATTAATAGGTATTTTTCCCCATCTCTTTCAAAAATATTTTCAAAAAACTTATGGAAATTGGGGTCTTGTTCTGCTTGTTGGATATCCTCATCACTTATTTCTTCCCCTTGAGTGTTGTTGAGTCTGGGAATAGGGATTTCTTCTATATCATCCATGTTGCTAGGGATCTCACTATTTTGAGGTTCAATGTTGGGAGTTTTGATATTGAAAGCTTCACTACTTAGACTTCCTATGTTTTATGTTTTAAAGTTGGGTGTTCCAAGTTCCTTGTCCTTGAGTCTCCTTTTTTTTATCTTGATTGGATGGGCATACAAGTGTTATGATTTAGACAAAGCTTTCATCTAAGTTTGAAATAGTGCCAAGGATTACAACTAAGTATCTAAGGAACGATCTTGGACTCAAAGTTTTCATTCAAGAGACATAATTAAGGTACTCAAAATGTTGGAAAAGTCTTGGATTTTGACAATAGTACATCATGTATAACTCTAGATTGTCTTTGCATGCTCTCTTGTAAAAGTTGAAGGTTAACCTTTCTCTAAAGTTGTAAAGCATAGACAAACATTTTTTATGTTGTTTTGGACTAAGAGGTTTGATCTTTTGTTTTCTAATCTTGACCTTTCGTGAAATCATCATGTAAACCACATATTTTGACTCTATTTTTCCTAAGGAATAGTTGAACATTGCTGGAAGGATTGATTTTCCGAAGATGGATGGACTTAAGTTACTAACTTGTCTACCTCAATGAATGTAGTTCTGAATCAAGGTTTTCACTTTCAAAATGTAACGTTTTTGACAATTTTTTGTTTGATTTTCATTTTGAAGACACATCAAGCAAAATATACACTCCTAAGGTTTTGTAAGACTATATTCTTTTAGATTTCATGTAGGTTTTACCCCATCCACACTATCTTTAGTGGATGAATTCAGAAGCTTGGCTGCACGGGCTCCCCCTTACAGTGCACTCTCTTCTCATCCCAACCAAGCTTCCAGTCCCCATGAAACTCCCATGGTGAATTGATCACCTCTAATAAGAATTGGGAGAATGTGGATGCCTTGGCAATGACCGTTGCTACACCAAATAATAGATAAAGGATTTTGGAAAATCTAGAACAAGGGTTTTAATGTGGGCATTCCGTTCATGGAGGATAATCCATATGGTGAGAATCCCTTTCGATCCATCTCGTCGAAATTATCCTTGTGATACTTGAACTTTCTTGAAGTATCCACATATATATCCCAGTTGGAAGTCACTTGGCTTTAGTGTGTTACCAGTTGGGTTGTTCCCTTGGGTGATTACTTTTTCCCACAAGGTAGGCCCTCTAGCATAAACAAAAGAAAGAAAGTATAGCCATAGATCAATATTTATTTCACATGAATAAAGAGAGAACTCATGCCATACACTTCACTTACACTCATACATAAACAATAATGGGTCTAGGTTTTTGGATCACCCCGTTAAGGGGAGAGCATATGCCTACCATTCATCACATACAAAAAACATGGTGTTCATTTACCTTTAATTTAAGCTATGTTCCTAACTTAACCAAAAGGAAACATGATGTTCATTATCCCTTTACTTAAGCTATGTTCCTATCTTAACCAAAGGAAACAAATAAATAACATCCAACCCTTATAATATGTTAGTAGTTTATGTTTTGAGTCTTTGACAACGAATCTAGGAAAACCTGCAAATGCACAACACAAAATGTGAGTTTCTAATTTTGGTGACAAATTGCAAGAGGCGCCAAAACAGAGATAAGAGGCACCAAAACTCTAAAAATAGTGCATAATGGTCTCAAAATAGGTGAAAAGTGTCTTGGAACAAGATGCAGGAGGTGCCAAAACTCTGACAAGAGGCACCAAAATAGGCACAAGAGGCGCAAAAACTCTAAAATTATCCTAGAATGGTCCTAGAATGGGTGAAAACAGTCTTAGAACAACTTGCAAGAGGTTCCAAAACTCTAAGAAGTGCCAAAACAGGTGCAAGAGGCACCAAAACTCTAAAAGTGGCCTAGAATGGTCCCATAATAGGTGAAAACATTCTCGGGACAACTTGCAAGAGGCACCAAAACTCTTAGAACAAGCTACAATGGTCTCAAAATAGCTGAAAATGGTCTCTAAATTGCTTGCAAAAGGCACGAAAACCAATACAAGAGGCGCCAAAACTCTAAAAACAGCCCAGAAATGTCTCAAAACAACTCAGAATTGCCTCCAAACCAGTGCAAAACATTCCCAAGTTATAAACCTTGAACCTACAATGATGAAATCATCAAAAAAGTTAGTAATAAACATAGTGGGAACCATTTTATGTGTGTGTTGAAATGTGTAGAGTGAGTTATTCTAAGTCAACACAAACCTTAATGAGATGGTTTACATTCAAAGTTTGAAGCAAGTAAAACTAATCTATTCATAATACAATAAAACCTTTCAAATACATATCATTGTTCTCTATTTCTAGGGATTTATTAAACCATTTGGCCCTCAGATTTCCATGGGCACAAAGGTTGTTAAAATGACAACCTAGAAAATGAGATTTGATGCTTGATATGCAAGCTAAGATAATTTCTATGTCCAAATGTGTGGTGGAAGGATTAGTGTTATGCGAATGTGTGCTAGAATGATTAGTGGTATGCTCCTAAATGAAACAAAATGATGGAAAGGATAATGGATGCAATGATAAATGAAGGATGATGTTGATGATAGATGAACAAGTGGATATGAGTGAGATGATATGAAACTATCGTGAGCTATCCATGATTATGCATATGCTAAAATGCAACAAAAAAAGCAAACTAACCTAAAATGTAACTATGATGCAATGGAGATGATAAATTGTAACTATGAAGCAATTAATTAATCTAATATGAGAATGCAAAGTAACACATGATATGAAAGCTAAGTATAAGACTCCATGAAAGCTCCAAGCTCCTACAAAAAACTTGCATGGTAACAATACTCAAAGTGTGGATAAAAAATGGCATTATAACACTATTCCAATTTGTATTTCAAAATAACATTATAACATTACTCAAAAGTTGGATGATAATGCAAAGGATAAAGGGTGTATTTATAGAGTTTCTCAAGCATTTTGTGAGGTGGCACATATCAATGGTTCAGATTTAAAGGAGAGAAGATAGATAGTAGAGATGAAAGGAATTAGGAGGTTGTCCCCTTGACCAAGGAAAACATCCTATGTGTGTGAAGAGAATCCCTTGACCAATTGGAAGCATTCCAAATGTATGGGATTCCAAGTGTGAAATCAAGACCCATGTGCTCCAAATTTGTTGGAAGTGTGGGGGAATAAAGCCATGTGCTTTTTCTTATTGGTGGAAGTGTGTGAGGATAATTCTAATTAATAATTAGGCTTATTTATTTTCATGTGACCTTTATGAGGTGGCATACAAAAGGTTGTAAAAATGTGCTCTAATTCTAATAAGGATTAGGGAAGATTAATTAAATAGACACGTTTAGGATTTTTTGTTTATTTAATTTAGGAGAATGTTAATTAGGAGAATGAAAAGGAAAGTGAACAATATAAATAAAGTAAGACCTTATTTATATGTAGTAGAAGTATTAATTAAATAGGTTGTATTTAATTAATTGAATGTGATGACCATTCTTAGGTGTACATACACAAGGAATAAATGCTGACATTGTTTTCCATCGAAGTGAGCTCCCTCCTTTTGGTGTACAAAAACAAAATGATGCTTTCATGATCATAGATCAATACAATAGAACAAGGATAAAGTGAACCCTTGTTGACAATGGCTCAACCTTACATGTTTGTAGTGCAAACCTTTTGGATAAGTGTGGTGTTGATAAATAAAAAATCCAACCTGCCTCTTTATCTATTAGTGGCTTTGATAAAATTAGAAAGTGACTGCTTGGGGTGATCGCATTACCTATTAAAGTTGACAAAGTTACATTACAAACGCTTATCCATGTTATGCCTGATGATCTTTCATACAATATTATTTCAGGTAGACCATGGATTCATGAGATGCATGTTGTGCCCTCTACCCTTCATCGTATCATGAAATACCTCTACAACAACAAATTTTATACAATCGAAGCTAATCCTTAACCACACAATTTTTTGAATATTGAGAAAAGTAAAGAGAATCCTTTGAAAACATTGACACCAACTACGCATTTACAATCCGTGCAATAGAAGGACAAAGAAAAACACATTGAGGAAATTATTAAGCTATAAAAAGATGATTGGGGTTCCTTAGACTTCAAACCATCATTTATGGGAGAATAAAAGATCACAAATAAAGATTTAGACAAGGGAAAAGAAAAAGATGTAATGTCAACAAAAAATTTAGAAGACTCTTTGAAAGAATCCACCTCAACCACTTTAGTAGAAAAAGAAAATGATACATTTTTTTTTTTATGAAACTGACTATAAACAACCACCAAATCCTAAAGAAATGAAAAGGCTTTATGGAAAAGGTTACGAACTTATGAAACAACTTGGATATAGTGGAAAAGGATGTGGTGCTAGAGAAAAAGGTATTTTTGTCCCTATAGAGCCTAACACACAAGAAACAACTCATGGTCTTTGCTATTGTCATTTGATAGAAATCAAACCATCAAAAAAATCTTCACTCAATATCAACACTCTAACACAAGATTTCTCTAAACCAACTTTAATAGTAGTGCATCTTGGATTGATAGACACTAGCGGTCTTGATTATTATCCTTTGAAATAAATGAAACAAGCAAAGAAATATTCTCTTAATGTCAATGTCATCTTGCAAAACACTAATGATTTCAATTTGTTTGATTTTACACCCTCCTATATAGGAGAGAAAAAAATATCGCAATATAAAGAGTTATGTGTAAGTATGACAGCTTGTACTAAGCAAGAGTGGTCTTTTTCACAAAATATAGGAACATCCTCTACTTTTTATCAAGAGGGTATCTTGTCAAGACCCCTCCAAAATCACTTGATATCTCTCCCTCCAAAAAAATGAAATAAATTCTACTACAAGAATTCATTTTGTGTATATAATAGATTTCATGGTCATCCTACTAATTAATGTAAGGCTTTAAGTGATAAAATTCAACATCTTAAGGAGTGTGGTGCTCTTCCTTGTGTTGAAGCACCTAATTCCTCTAATTGATATTGATTTTCACTCTAGAATGTTTCTCATCAATCATCTCGGCTAACCCTTGTCTTGCACTAAGTGGGGGCAACAGTTTAGGTAGCCTTGTCCTTGTATGCCACTTTTTGTTCTCTCTTCTGGCTAGTTGACCTCCTTCCATGTAGATATAAGAGCAAGCTTGGGATGTGGATGACATGCCTTACGTTGGCTCCCATGTGATGTACTAAGCTATGCATTTTTGGGAAAACCCCTTCCCTTTTCATGAGGTAGCTTATCAGAAACATATGACTTGGAATAGGGATTTCCAAATAAGCTCTCATGTCATCTTTATTGTTAGCATTTATCCTTTCTACTTAAAATAATTTCTCACAACATGGTGTTTAGTAATTTCTTTAAAGTGGGGGCATGCATTGGCATTATTTTGGCATTTTCTTTTCCATGTTCCTTTATGTGATTTTCTTATTTCATGCAATGTGTTTTTCTTTTTGTGGTGACATTGGGAGTAATTTCCTTCAAGATCTTGATCTATCTTAGCATATTACATTCCTCTTAGTGGTGATGCGACACACTGCATTCCCTAAGTTGTGAATCTTTTATCCTCTGATAGGTCCTCTCTTGGAGACATTAGGAATGATGTCCCCTAAGATTAAGACCTCACATGAACTAAGAAAAATCACTTTGAGCATCCCTCTTTCTTTTTTTTTCCTTTTTCTTTTGTACCTTATTAAATTCATGGAGGTATGGCTTTGATATGGTCCCTCTAGGGCTCACCTAGTGAAAAAAAAGCTTCACTATCCCTTGTGAGCATGCATTTTCTTTTGTACCTTATTAAATTCAAGGAGGTATGGTTTTGATATGGTCCCCCTAGGGCTCACCTAGTGAACAACTAGCTTCACTAGCCCTTGTGAGTGTACATTTTCTTTTGTACCTTATTAAATTCATGGAGTTATGGTTTTGATATGGCCCCCTACGACTCACCTACTGAACAACTAGCCTCACTAGCCCTTGTGACTGTGAATTTTATTTTTGACCTTATTAAAGTCATGGAGGTATGGTTTTGATATGGCCCTTCTTGGGCTAACCTAGTGAACAACTAGATTCACTAGCCCTCGTGAGTGTGCATTTTATCTTTGTGCTTATCATAGTCATGGGGGTATGATGTTGATATGGACCTCTTGGGGCTCTCCTAGTGGACAAATAGCTTCACTAGCCCTTGTGAGCATGCATTTTTTTTGCATAGTGGACAACATGTTCAATTTGTAAAACTATTTTCTAAAAACAACCTAGACCCAGTCCAGAGTGAGTTGGACGGCCAGTTGAAGCTTGATCTAATGCATTTTCCTTTTTTCTAGTTATGGCTTAATTTATCATCCACATGTGTGTGCCTATGTGCTTATGTTGGTTTATCATAGGATCTTGATTATTATCATCCTATCTTTCCAGCATTCGTACATTTTGACCCCTCTTGATTGCATGGTTGGCTACTTTAGTGTGAGTTTGAAGCAAGTTCATCCTCTCGCTAAAGTGGGGGCTAAATGTAGTGTAAAAAAATCCATACCCTTGCATTTTCACACTTTTTTGGGCCCACCTTGCTTTATTTATCCTTTTTTATGTCTTAATTTGTCCTATTTTGCATCCACAAGTCTAATAAACTATATCTTTTCATGGCAAATCCTAACAAACATCAAAGGATTAATGATAGTTTAGTGATTCTAGTTGTGTGTCCCTAGTTTTAGGACTTGTATTAAGATTCCACCTAGGGAATCTTTATCCCCCAAATCTCTTGGGACCCTGATTTCAAATGTTCCTTAAATGGGCCCCTTTTTGGAGTATGTGCCCCGAGTTCCATGCCTTGACACTAAGACGCCACCTAGGGCATGTTAGTCCCCCTTAGGTTATTTTTTGGATTTAATTTCAAATCTTGGCACAATTTAGCCTCCATTAATTAATTATTTCATATGTCATCTTGTTGTGGTGTAATTTTGGGATATTCAAGAATAGATAAGTATAAATACAAGGTTCTTTCACTCATTTCTCATCTAACAAGAAATCCAAGATATCTAAGCATTCAATTATTCATGGATTACAACAATTTTGTGATTAAGAGAGCATTCAAGAGCAATTCATCAAGCATTTCGAGCCATCATCAATATTCAAGCATCATATTAGAGATATTATTGCATCATGTGTGTTTTTGAGCTAACATTTGTGATCTAGGGTTTTGAATCAAGCAAGCAATTCAAGTCAATATCTATCAGGAATTCAAGAATTTCAAGATATACATTCAAGCTAGCAACTTCACACAAGTCTACATATTTCATAACAATGGTTTGGTGAGTTGCAACATAACACTTTGTTCATTCATTATTTCCCTTCATTATTTCATTTCATTGAAGTTTTAATTACGAACAAGGGGTTTCTCCAAGTCAAACCCCAATTTACAATCAACATTTTTTCCTCTCTTGCATATTTGTGGTTAAAGATTTAGGTTTAAGACTTGAAGATCATTTGAAGTTTAAAGTTGAAAATTTGCATTGCAAAGTTCTCATCTTCACATAAAGTCACCTACATGCCATATTTGGAAGTTTTAGGACCTGAGATCTGAGAAGAAGGAAGTGTAGACATTGAACCTCAGGATCACATTCAAATATTTCAAAAATTCAAGATGGGACTAAGACAATAGTAGGGAAGTCTTAGTCCTCCCAAGGGTATTTTGTAGAGATTCTTTCAGATTCTGTTTTGACATCTGAAGATTCTATATTTTTCCTGAAAAATAGTCATGGGACTAAGACAACAGTAAGGGTGTCTTAGTCCTCCCTAGCACATTTTGATAGTACTTTTACATTTCCAAAATCCTCATCACATTTCCAAACATCCTAGGTACACACATCTTAACTTATTGTTGCTTAATTTTGTTAGTTGCATCCATCATATGACTTGCATTACTAGGTTTTGTGAGTTGAATGTTAAGTTGTCATTTCCAAGCTTTTGCTTGGTGGTGAACCCCTAAAAGCCTGAAGAACCCCTCCTCGGTCTTCCTTGTTGAGAATTGACTCACCTTTGGTTGGATAGTCAATCCAATTTTGGATCCTAGGACATCCTTCTTTGAATGACAATAGGGAAAAAATTGGTGTTCTATGAACTAGGTTATAAAGCACCCATTTTTCCACTTGTTCATTTTGGTGACCCTGACATCTTAGAATATTAATTTTTTTTATTTGGAGTTCATTAAAGTCTTAGATCTATGTTGTTCATTCATTCTTGCATTGCATCTTGTCTTAGTGAAAGTACATCTAAGGTTTCTCATATTTGCATTAGTGAAAGTGCATATAGCTTGCATTGTTTCTTTCTTGCATCATCTTATCTCATTGAAAACATAAAAAGTGCATTGTCAAATTATCCTAATTGCATTTAGGAACATTGTTATTGCATTCAAAATTGAAAAAAATTGCATTCAACTTTGCATTCAATTGCTTGATATTATTCACTTTTTCTTGCATTCATTTGCACACTTTTATGCTTCTAAACATCAGGTCCCTAAGTAGGCAACCTAGGAACACTGTAAACAATCCAATTTTGTTGTTTTTCTGAAGAAAAAAACCTTTACTGGGACTAAAACACCCTTCCTGGCATCTTAGTCTGTCTGTGGGTTTTTGTCTCAGAACCCTGTTTGAGTTATTTGTTGTTTGTTCCAATTTATGGAACCTCCAAATTTCATCAGCAGGACCAAGATGCCCTTACTAATTTCTTAGACCTTGTTGAATTTGAAGTTCCATTTTTATGGATTTAAATCTTCTTTTATGTGCTTCTGTTTGCTGCCATTGGTTATCTATTTTAGTGGGTTGACCTTTTGTTTCATGCATTCTATTATAGCTAGCTTAAAGTAGCTCATTTCATGCATTGCTTCATTCCAAATTTGCATTCACAACATTTCATTGCACAATGTAATAAGTGAATTACCTTGTTTGATATCTGAAAATTGCATCTATACATTTGATTCTAGGCCTTTACATTTCATTTTTAGTTTGCATAGATTACCTTTCACAAATTATGTTAGTATCTATCTTTTCCAAGTTTGCAAAGAAAAATTTAGTCAATGACCATGTTAGTCATTCATTCAATTCATTTCATAGTTATGAGAGTCTCTTAGTGCAAGAGAGTGAAAATAGTGATGCTTGCATTAAAACTACCCCCCCTCTATCCTATCCTATTTGTGGGAATGATGTGATAGAAGAGAACAAAAACATAGATAACCATGATGATCATGATTGTTCTTCTCCTAATACCTCTCATGTTAGTGACAAAGGTATCTTGGTGAAAGAAGATATAATCGGTGAAAATCATGGAGGTCTTTTTTTTCCTTCTCCTCATCTCCCTTGGGAAGATATTATGACACAAGAGAATGAGATCATAGAAACATTCCTAAACATCACCTTACCTAGACTCCATTCATCCCTTGCTTGTGAGAATTTCCTAATTAAAGAGGATGAAAGCATAGATAAACATGACAATCACCTATATTAATCTCCTAGTTGTGAAGACAATACTATGATTGATGAGAATATTATGTGTTTCTCTTCCCCTAGGGACAACCTTATTGTAACATAGATTTTTGGCACACACTTGCTTTCTAGCTCTCCTAGGGTTTTTCACCTAGGAGAAAGATGGGCCAAAGATGCTTATGTTACATTCTAATTCAATGCAATATGGATAGAATAAGGATGCAATATGCCTAGATATAATGCTTGAATGCAATAAATGAATGAGATTGATGGAATAATGAATAGAAGCTAAAGGAAAACAAATTGTGTATTACAAAATCACCTACTAATGAATACGAAAATGCAACATAAGTGAATCAGATTGAAAGTATGCACTTGGAACTTTGATGAGGATTGTAAATTGATGTTGGAATGCTAATGATGCTATTTTTTAGACCTAGAGGGACTCATTTTCGATTTTGGGCGAATCAGTCCCAATTTTGGTAAGCTATGTCAAAACCCATTTTTGACAATTTAAGGTTACTCAAAATTGACCCTGTGGTTGCACTCATTCAACACTCATGGAAAATGAGTCCACTTTTAAATTTTTGGATTTTCAAAGGTGGATTTTGAAGCTTCCGATCTGCATTGTGATGCCCGATAGGTGTCCGCATCTAAAATTGTCAGATTCGGGTCTAAAAAATGCCTTTTTATTGATATTTTGACTTGAATAATGAATGGATGAATTGAATGATTTTGCTACTTGATCTTCAATGATTTTAAAGCTTCCAGGAGACCTAAATCTACAAACACACAAGAGGATAAGAAGAAATGTTGAAGGTTAGGGCATGGGGGTTTGCCTTAGTCAAACCCCTTTTAGGCAATTAAACCAAAATGATGAAAGAAAGAAATGAAACATGAAACAATGGAATTTATTACCTTGCCATGATGATTGATCTTGAAATTATGTAGTAATACATGAAGATTCAACCCTTGAATACTTTAGAAAGCTAACTTGATGACTTCTAATGAAGAAACCCTAGCTTGCTTGACTTGGATGAGAAGATAGATGATGAATTAATGATGAGAGATGTAAAAATGAGATGTTAGATCTAAAATGAGGATAAAAACACTTATTTATAGAAAATTGTGCCTTAGTATCCCGATTATACCTCATCACAGGCTGACATGTAGTGAAATTAAACTTTAAATTTCACTTTTTCCCACTCAAATGTCAAAATGGGGCCAAATAGGATTCATTCACCACACATGGTGAATGGGTCCTACCTAGATGGGACTGTTTCACAATTCATGGCTAATGGGTCCCATAGGGGCCATTCCAATAGCTAAGAAGCTAGGAGATAAGGAAATAAGGTTTAAATTGCAACTTTGCCAAGTATTTGATCAATTAAAGCCTCAATATGCACAATATGGCTTAATAGGGGCCTAGTAGTGATGATGTAAATTTCAAATAGGGCTTGGGACACATAATTCAATGTGAAAGTGTGATTAAATACACTTTACAACACTAAAATAAGGTCCACATAGCCTAGGAAGGCACAAGAATCAATGTGAATGGGCAAGACACATTACAACACTAATTTAACATTAAATTTAATTCAAAAGCCTTCTATATTGATGTAATAATGTTATTAAACATATTTTATAATGTTGAATTAAGGAGAAATAGGTTAATTAAGTCTACAAAATCATGAAAGTCCTTTAAAATACTTTAGAACACCCTTACGAGACATCATTTAAAGCATGTTATTGAATTTGTAAGGGTCCAAGACCTAGTGTGGATGCATAAAATTCCTCACAACACTTAAATAAGGGCCTCATTAAGTCCATTTATCATGAAATAATCCCATGTCAAGCAAAGGGTCCATTTTTCTATAGCACATGTAGCACCCACTTTAGTTAGAGGATGAACCTGCTTCAAACTCACACTAAAGTAAACATTCAAGAGAGATCCTCATGCACAAATGTAGATGAGAAAGAATGAAAAAGATCAAAGAGGTTACGCAAGCCCCCAGGATCTAAGATCCTAAGTCAAACCATCAAGATACATAATCATGCAATGGAAAGAAAAAGATGAAAAATATGTACTCATCTTGGGACCAAAAAACTTTGGTCATCTGCAGGGTGAGAAGGTCACAACATACTCACTCTAGGGTGACATAACTTCTAGTCGTCCATGGGATGAGAAATCCCAAAAAGATAAGGTACATACACTAGTTGGTATGCACTTACAAACACAAAAGTGGCTATGGGGAAAAGTCATGTTGCTAAGTTGGCCTTCTACTCTACCATGTTAAAGTTATACCAATTGATAAATTTAACAAGGCACCACAAAGAAAAGGAAATGTCCATAAAAAAAAAGAAAAGGTACCACAAACATGCAAGTTGCATTATGCAAGGTGGCAAAAAGAAAGTGTAAAATGTAAAATGCAAAAATATAAAATGAAAAAATGTAAAATTTAAAAGGGGTTCAAAGGAGTCTTGTTAAGTTCATGCAAGGTCAATCACTTAGGGAACATTGTGCATAATGTCTCCAAGAGATCACCAATCAAATAATAGTATATTCACAACTTACGGGATGCAATTCATCAGATCGGGCCACCAAGAGGAATGTAATATTCTAAGATAGATCACACTTATGAAGGACATTACACCCAATGTCATCCACAAAGTGATGGATGAATCATATAAACAACAAGGATACACTAGGAACTAGGAATGAAAATGGATTATGGAAATACATGCCCCCCACTTTAAAGGAATTGCTACACATCGTTCTGTGAGAAATTACTTTAAAGTAGAGAAGAAAAGAAAATACAAAAAGAAAAAAAGGAATGAGAGCCAACTCAGAAAGCCCTATGCCAAGTCACATGTGTCTAAGTTAGGTTGCATCATGTCAAGGAAAATGAAAATCAAAGAAAGGTTGTATGTCACATGTGAGTCAATCTTAAGACATGTCATTCACATCTCAAGCTTTCTCTTATATGTTCATGAAAAGTTAACGAGTAGTCGAAAGAGACAAGGACAAGTGACATACAAGGGATAAGGCTATCTAACTCTTTCCCCCCCACGTAGTTCCAGACAAAGGTGAGCCTAGAATGGATGGTGGCATGTTGTCTGTTGCGATGGATGTAAAATATGCAATGGTGAGTATGCTATGATCCTACAACTATTTCATGGCACAGAGCAACAACTAATTTTATTTATGTGAATAAGGAAGAATCTTGGAAGAGTCTTGTGTGATAGTATTGATGGTGAGTGAATGTTTGGTGATCTCGGTCAAAGGAGAATAACCAAGACCATGAGTTGTTTGTTGTGTGTTTGGTTCTATAGGGTTGTGGATACCTTGTTCTTGAGCACCACAACCTTTTCCACTATACCTAAGTTGTTTCATAAGGTCATACCCTTTTCCATAAAGCTATTTCATGGCTTTGGAATTGGGTGGTTGTTCATTATTTTGTTCGCTAAGGGTTATTGTGAAGTTTTCTTTGTTTTCTAAAGTGTTTGAGGCAGATGCTTTTGAAGGGTCATCTGAATTTTGTGTTGACATGATGGTTGGTTGTCCTTGTGTCTCACCTTTCTTTTGTGTGACTATGGATTCACCCATAAATGAGGGTGTGAATTCTAAGGATCCCCAATCATCACCAAATAATTTAGATGGTGATTCCTCATCATTGTGTTCAATTTCAAGAGGGTTGATGTTAGGTGTTGGAATCAATGTTTTCAAAGGACTTGTAGCTCCTTTTTCAAGATGCAAGCAACTTTCAGGCTCAATATCTGCTTCAACTTGATAAATGTTGTTGATATAGACATATTTCATTATATGATGAGGGGTTGCAGGCACTGCATTCATCTAATGAATCCATGGTTTGTCTAAAAGAATATTGTACGAAAGATCATAAGGCATGACATGAATAGGAGTTTGCAAAGTAACCACCCCAACCATATTAGGAAAATTGATTACACCGAGTGGTTGCTTTGTTGTATTACCAAATCCTCAAATAGATACATAATCAGGTATTATTTGTGACCTTTCAACATGTAATCGATCAAGGAGATTCACACTACACACATTAAGGGGTGAACCATTATCTATGAGAGTGTATTTGATACCTGTGTGATTGAATCGAGCAATTATCATAAAGGCATCATGTTGTTTACACAACTCCAAAGGAGGGAGCTCATGTTGATGGAAGGTAATGTCAAGATTCTTTTTGTGGATGAGAGCTGCTACATTATTTGGAGTTGTACCAGGAAGAATTGTGGTTTTTTTTAAGGTTGCTCGAATAATGTTGTAATTTGGTGAGTTTTGAAGTAAATCCCAAAGGGAAATCTTTGTAGGAGTATTCTTTATTTGTTCAACAAGATCATACTCCTTTGTGTGTGGGATGTAATGGGGAGTGCTAGGCAGATTCGGTAAAGGTAGAGGGGTATGTGCAGGATCATGATGGTCCAAAAAGTGGCAATATGATGGGTTTTTGTAGGGTATGTAGCTGACAACTTTTTTTTTACCCAAAATTGATGAAACGAAAAGGGTTTTTAAAGGAGATTCTTAGCTTTCCACCAATATAAATTATGCTCTACTTTGAATTTAATAAATAATAATTATTTATTTTCTATTTGAATTACAAATAAAGTACTGATTCATAGGCTGATTGAAAAACATCTATAGCTTTCAAACAGTATCACATTTTTTGAATCCAAAACATGCATCACATTCTATGTTTCATATACTATAGGATTAAAAAAAAAATGAATTTCATAAAGTTTTGACTAAGTTAAGGTGGTTAGACATACACTTTTTTTTATTTTCTAAAAGTTGTAATAAAAAATTCATAATTAATTATTTACTTGGAAAAAAATTACAAAAAAATGTGCATCAAATCGGGGCATGAGACCTCTACTTATATCGAAAATCTTATAAAAATACATTATGATTTTATTGTGGTTACGGTGGTTAGACAAACACCTACTTCTTATTTTTTCCCTGAAATTTAAGTATTACTACATTGAAATTTCAAATTTTCACCAAATAGATTTTTAAAAGAAAAAATAAACCTAGTAGTTTAGAAACTACATTCAATTTGCTACAAATTCTATTCTTACATATTTTAGAAATAATATAGATAACTTATTCAATTTTTTATGTCAAGTTGCCTAACTCTAATTTTTCTGAATTTTTTGCCACTTAAGGGCCTATTTTTTCCATGATGATCCTACACATACCCAGAGAGGGTGGGATTGGTTGTGGTGGTTGTGGATTATTTTGAGTATTATATGTATGAGCAACAATATCATTACTAGATTGCTGCAAAACACTAGTTTGAAGTGGGCAGAGGGTGTAGTGTGGTTTATTGGAAGGACGAAGTGGATGCGAAGGTGGGTAAAGAATGAGTTGAGGTTTATTTTGAGTTTGTGGTTTGTGTGAAGGTGGGTAAAGTGTGTAGAGAGGTTTATTGGAAGGATGAAGCGAATACGAGGGTGGGTAAAGGGCATAATGAGGTTGAATATTGTTAACATCCCGTAACAAGTGAGAATTTTTCATTATATTTGAAGGGGATACTAACTTTTTCTTGGGTCATAATATTCTCCCTAGAAGGAGAGTTCTTAGGAGAAAAAAAAACCATATGTTCATGAAAATTAGGGTTTAGTTCATCCAAAATAACTTCGTCACAACCAAGGGAGTTATTAATGGTTGAATGTGTTTGATTAGGGGAAGACTCTATGCAATCATTCAGTGTTTGTAATGTCTCTTTCTCATATTCCATATTATCTACCCTACTAGGAGAACTTGTAATATGTTCATCTAAGGTAGAAATGTGCAAAGTAGCTTCATCACAAGTGGGAGAGGCATCAAGAGAAGAAAAAGCATCACAGTCTTGTTTTTCAATGATTGGATCCTTGTGTTTAATTATGTGTTCTTGGATGGGGGAAACATTAGGAAAGGAAGCAATAAGATTCTCATGATTATCTTTGCTTACCTCCCTTTGTCCAATAATGTATTCCAAAATGGGGGAAGAAAAATAAAGAGGATTGTCATAGGTCTTAAATATTTGATCATCTAATGTCAACATATCCTCCTCACAAATAATGTGATTGCCATGATCACTCACAAACACATTCTCACAACTAGGGGAAGAATTTGGAGATGAATCTATGGTCTCATTGTCATGTTGTGTTGTGTGATCATCATGATTACTTAGTGTGATGTCCTTTTCTTTAGTAATGTCTTGTATAATAGGAGAGGTAAGAGGAGAGAAACAACTTAGATTGTCACAACTCTCATCAATTGGTTCTTCTAGCATCAAAATATCTGCTTCACAAGTGTGAGATAATAGGAGAAGAAAAAATGTAAGTGTTATGAGTATCCAAGGTTTATTTCACTAAACTAACCACATCCACAAAAGGGGAAATAGGAGAGGGATCTATGACGAACAAAAAGAAAGGGGAAAGGACCTCCTATTCATATGTTTTTAACAAAAGTTGCTTACAACATGCAATAATATCTACAAAGAGAACATGCAAAATGAGAACTATAGAATTTTGTAATGTAAACATGATGGAATGATTAATCTACAACCTTGAAATGTAATAATGCTAAAGCAAAGATGCAATTGAAGAATAATGTTTCAGATTTCAAAGATGACAATTGACTGATTATGATGAGAATGCAAACTTGAAATGGAAACCATGCATGAAATGAGCTAATTTAGACTAGATTTGATGAAATGGATGCTACATAAATGCAACTAATTGATATATACAAGTTAAGGCACCAATTAGAAGTCTAAAAAAAAAATCTGAGTTTCGTAAAATGTTATTTCAGGGGTCAGAAGGGACTGATTCGCCCAGGGTGGTGAATGAGTCCCTTTATGGATTTTTTCAGAATTTTCAGAAATTTTTGACTAATTTTGATACTTTCTGAGTGCTATGATGCAAGCCTAAAAGGAAAATGCAAATTTATAGAACTTTTCAATGATTAAAGATGCAACAATGCAACGTTTCATGCACTTTTTATGAATGAAAAATTTAACACCTAGCATGAAAATGAATCTTGCAAATCCTAATGCAAGCTAGATCTATGATGATGGACTCCAAATTAGAAAATAGAAGTATTCGAAAATTGACTGCTTCTAAAATTGTCAGATTTAGATCTGAAAATTCCTTCTTGTTGATATTTTGACTTGAATAATGAAGAGATGACTTGAATGACTTTGCAACTTGATCTTCAATGATTTCCAAGCTTCCAAGAGACCCAAATCTACAAACACACAAGAGGAGAAGAAGAAATGTTGAAGGTTAGGGCATGGGGATTTTCCTAAGTCAAACCCCTTTTAGATAATTAAACCAAAATGATGAAAGAAAGTAATGAAACATGCAACAATGGAATTTATTACCTCACCATGATGATTGATCTTGAAATTTTATAGCAATACATGAAGATTCAACCCTTGAATACTTTAGAAAGCTAACTTGATGACTTCTAATGAAGAAATCCTAGCTTTCTTGACCTTGATGAGAAGATAGATGATGAATTAATGTTTAGAGATGTAAAAATGAGTTGTTAGATCTAAAAAGAGGATAAAAACACTTATTTATAGATAATTTTTCCTTAGTATCTCGATTATACCTCATCACAGGCTGACATGTAGTGAAATTAAACTTTATATTTCACTTTTTCTCGCTCAAAGGTCAAAATGGGGCTAGATAGGACTCATTCACCATACATGGTTAATGGGTCCCACCTAGATGGGACTGATTCACCATGCATGGTGAATGGGTCCCATAGGGGCCATTCCAACAGCTAAGAAGCTAGGAGAGAGGGAAATAAGGTTTAAATTGCAACTTTGTCAGGTATTTGATCAATTACAGCCTTAAGAAGCACAATATGGGTTAATAGGGGCCTATTATTGATGATGTAAATGTCAAATAGGGATTGGGACACATAATTCAATGCGAAATTATGATTAAATACACTTTACAACACTAAAATGAGGTCCACATAGCCTAGGAAGGCACAAGAATCAATGCAAATGTGCAAGACACATTACAAAACTAATTTAAGTTTAAATTTAATTCAAAAGACTTCTAGATTGATGTAATAATGTTGAATTAAGGAGAAATAGGTTAATTAAGTCTAGAAAAGTGTGAAAGTCATTTAAAAGACTTTACAACACCCTTACAAGACATTGTTAAAAGCATGTTATTGAATTTTCAAGGGTCCAAGACCTAGTGTGGATGCATAAAATTCCTCACAACACCTAAATCAATGCCTCACTAAACCCATTTATCATGAAATAATCCCAGGTCAAGCAAAGGGTCCATTTTTCTATGACACATTTATTGAACAAGAGATTCCAACCATTAATAAATCCCTTGCATGCAATAACCTTATTTTCCTAGAACATTTAGTTTGTGGTTCTCCTAGAAAATCTCCCCCTTTGGAAGATATCATGGTGCAAGAGAATGAGAATATTGACAATAGTAGTTCCTTAGATGAAGATGATGAAGTATCATTAGACTCCTCGTCACTAAGAGATCATGAAAATAAGGATAGGTCTTCTGAGGTAATGCACATTAGATACCCCTTGGAGTACTCTCTTGAGCCTAAACTTATCATCTATCCACCCTCTCAAAAACCACAAGTTCAAAACAAACCTGTCCTTATCCTCAAACCACCTATGAACAATGTTTCATAGCAAAAAAGTTACAATATTGTTTCTCATACATACAACACTACAAACAATCCACAACCAAGACAAACACCTTCAACATCCCTCCCATTGCCTAATCCTATCTTGCCTAATGCCCCTCATTTTCCTTCACAAAGTGGAAAGATCTTGTTGAAAAACTTAAGAATACTCCTAAAATATCATCATGGGACCTTATTCAATCCTCACCTCATTATTATAACATGATTCAAAATTCTTTAAAACAAGTTCCTATCCCTTCTAATGCACAACCAAACGGCATAGCATCCCCAATTAAAGGAATAAATATTGACATTGTTTTCCACCAAAGAGAGCTCCCTCCTTTGGATGTGAAAAAACAAAATGATGCTTTCATGATCATAGATCAATACAATAGCACAAGGATAAAGTGAACCCTTTTTGACAATGGCTCAACCTTAAATGTTTGCAGTGAAAACCTTTTGGATAAGTTTGGTGTTAATAAATAAAAAATCCAACCTGCCTCTTTATCTATAAGTGGCTTTGATAAAATTGGAAAACGAAGACTTGGGGTGATCACATTACCTATTAAAGTTGACAAAGTTACATTACAAACCCTTATCCATGTTATGCCTAATGATCTTTCATAGAATATTATTTTAGGCATACATGATTCATGAGATGCATGTTGTGCCCTCTACCCTTCATCATATCATGAAATACCTCTATAACAACAATTTTTATACAATCAAAGTTGATCCTGAACCACACAGTTTTTTGAATATTGAGAAAGGTAAAGAGAATCCTTTGAAAACATTGACACCAACTATGCAAGTAGAACCCATGGAACTAAAGGACAAGGAAAAACATATTGAGGAAATTATGAAGCTATAAGAAGATGATTGGGGTTTCTTAGACTTCAAACCATCATTCATGGGAGAATACAAGATCACAAACAAAGATTTAGACAAGGGAAAAGAAAAAGAGGTAATGTCAACACAAAATTTGGAAGACCCTTTGAAAGCATCCACCAAAACCATTTTAGTAGAAAAAGAAAATGATACAATTTTTTTTTATGAAACTGACTATGAACAACCACCAAATCCTAAAGAAATGAAAAAGCTTTATGGAAAAGGTTACAAACTTATGAAACAACTTGGATATAGTGGAAAAGGATGTGGTGCTAGAGAACAAGGTATCTATGTCCCGATAGAGCCTAACACACAAGGAAAAAATGATGGTCTTTGTTATTGTCCTTTGATAGAATTCAAACCATCAAAAAAATCTTCACTCAATATCAACACTCTAACACAAGATTCCTCTAAATGAACTTTAATAGTAGTGCATCCTGAATTGATAAACACTACCGGTCTTGATTATTATCCTTTGAAAGAAACAAAACAAATAAAGAAATCTTCGCTTAATGTCAATGTCATCTTGCAAAAAACTAATGATTTTAATTTGTTTGATTTTACACCCTCGTATATAGGAGAGAACAAAATCTCACAATATAAAGAGTCTTGTGTAAGTATGACATATTGTACTAAGAAAGAGATGTCTTTGTCTCAAAATAAAGGAACATCCTATACTTTTGATCAAGAGGGTATCTTGTTGATACTCTTCCAAGATTGCTTGATATCTCTCCCTCCAAGAACATGAAATAAATTCTACTACAAGAATTCATTTTGTGCATATCATAGAGTTCATGGTCATGCTACTAATGAATGCAAGGCTTTAAGTGATAAAATTCAACATCTTAAGGAGTGCAGTGCTCTTCCTTGTGTTGAAGCAATTAATTCCTCTAATTGATACTAATTTTCACTCTAGCATGTTTCTCATCAATCATCTTGGCCCGCCCTTGTCTTGCACTAAGTGGGGGCAAGGGGTTAGGTAGCCTTACATCCTCATATGTCACTTGTCATTATCTCTTTTGGATAGTTGACCTCCTTCCATGTACATATAAGAGCAAGCTTGGGATGTGGACAACATGCCTTAAGCTGGCTCGCATGTGACGTACTAAGCTATGAATTTTTGGGGAAACCCCTTCCATTTTCATGGTGTAGCTTATCAAAAACATATGACTTGGCATAGGGATTCCCAAATAAGCTCTCATGTCCTCTTTATTGTTAGCATTTATCCTTTTCTACTTTAAAGTAATTGCTCACAACATGGTGTTTAGCAATTTCTTTAAAGTTGGGGTATACATTGGTATTATTTTGGAATTTTATTTTCCATGTTCCTTTATGCGATTTTCTTATTTCATGTGATGTGTTTTTCTCTTTGTGGTGACATTGGGAGTAATTTCCTTCAAGATCTTGATCTATCTTAGAATATTTCATTCCTCTTAGTGGTGATGTGACACACTGCATTCCCTAAGTTGCAAATCTTTTATCCTCTGATAGGTCCTCTCTTGGAGACATCAAGAATGATATCCCCTAAGATTAAGACCTCACATGAACTAAGAAAAATCCCTTTGAACATCCCTCTTTCTTGTTTCTTGCATTTTATTTTGTACCTTATTAAATTCATGGAGGTATGGCTTTGATATGGTCCCCTTGGGGCTCACCTAGTGAACAACAAGCTTCACTAGCCCTGGTAAGCGTGCATTTTCTTTTGTACCTTATTAAAGCCAAGGAGGTATGGCTTTGATATGGCCCCCCTGGGGCTCACCTAGTGAACAAGTAGCTTCACTAGCCATTGTGAGTGTGCATTTTATTTTGTACCTTATTAAATCCATGCAGTTATGTTTTTGATATGACTCCCCGAGGCTCACCTAGTGAACAAATAGCTTCACTAGCCCTTGTGAGTGTGAATTTTATTTTTGACCTTATTTAAGTCATGGAGGTATGCTTTTGATATGGTCCCACTCGAGCTAACCTAGTGAACAACTAGATTCACTAGCCCTTGTGAGTGTGCATTTTCTTTTTTTCCTTATCATAGTTATGGGGGTATGATGTTGATATGGACCACTTGGGGATCACCTAGTGGAAAGCTAGCTTCACTATCCCTTGTGAGCATGCATTTTGTTTGCATAGTGGACAACGCATTTCACTTGTAAACCTATTTTGGAAAAACAAACTAGACCCGGTCCATAGTGCATTGGATGACGAGTCAAAGCTTGATCCATTAAATTTTTAGTTTTTTCTTTTTCCTTTTTTTTATCTTTGATTGTGTATGCTAACAATCTAGTTATGGCTTCATATATCATTCACATGTGTGTTGCTTTGTGCTTATGTTGGTTTATCATAGGATCTTGATCTTGGGGGCTTTACAACCCTCTTGATTATTGTCATCCTATCTTTCTAGCATTCATACATTTCAACCCCTCTTGATTGCATGGTTGGATACTTTAGTGTGAATTTGAAGCAAGTTCATCCTCTCACTAAAGTGAGGGCTAAATGTAGTGTAAAAAAATGCATACCCTTGCATTTTCACACTTGTTTGGGCCCACCTTGCTTTATTTATCCTTATTTATGTCTTAATTGGTCCTATTTCGCATCCACAAGCCTAATAAACTATATATTTTTATAGCTAATCAAGATTCAAGCGTCATATTAGAGATATTCTTGCATCATGTGTGTTTTTGAGCTAACATTTCTGATGTAGGGTTTTGATTCAATCAAGCAATTCAATTCAATATCTTTTAAGCATTCAAGCATTTCAAGATCTACAATCAAGCTAGCCACTTCACACAAGTTTCTATATTTCATAACAAGGGTTTGGTAAGTTGCTACATAGGACTTTTTTCATTCATCATTTCCCTTCATTATTTGATTTCATTGCAAGGTTTAATTACCAACAAGGGGTTTGACCAAGGCAAACCCCCATTTACTAACAATCAAAAAAAATTTCCTCTCTTTCATGATTGTGTTTGTAGATTTAGGTTGAAGAATTGAAGATCATTTGAAGTTGCAAAGTTGCATTGCAAAGTTGTCATCTTCACAGAAAGCCACCTATAGGTTGGATCTAGAAGTTTTAGGACCAGAGATTTGAGAAGGAAGTGCAAACATTGAAACTTAGGATCACATTTAGAGATTTTAGAAATTCAAGACGAGACTAAGACAACAATAAGGGATTCTTAGTCCTCCCAAGGGTATTTTGTAGAGATTCTTTCTAATTTTGTTCTCACATCTGCAGATTTTTCATTTCCCTCAAAAAATAGTAGTGTGACTAAGACAACAACAAGGGTGTCTTAGTCTTCCCTAGAAAATTTTGACAACATTTTATATTTCCAAAATCCTCATCATATTTCTATACTTCCTAGGTACACACATCCTAACTTATTGTTGCTTAATTTTTTCATTTGCATCCATCATTTGACTTGCATTACTAGGTTTTGTGAGTTGAGTGTTTTTGAAAGAGGAAAAAATGGGTTTTACAAGGAACCAAAACCAAAAATTTTAAAAAACAAAAGAAAAGATCGTCAAAGACCCCGTAAACAGAGAGGCTGTATAGAGGACAAAAAAATAACAAATCCAAAACCACCAAAAAAAGGCCAGCAAGGGCCACAAAAAAGACCCAAAAAGACTAGACAAAATGCCAACAGTGACTAAACTTGGGACTTTAAAATTTTCGCTGTCTTAGCTTCCATGTCGTTCATTTCATGAACCCCCCTCTTTAAGATCTAGACCATTTGGGTAGTAGGAGGCGCTTTCCTCTTAAGGTTGGCACAGGTCCTCTTCAATATTCCTTGGTCCTCATTCTTTCTTTTTTCCTTGTCCTCTTCCAGATCAACAACCAGCAAGCCATGTTGCAACTTTTCCAACTTTTCAGACATTGCATTGATGATAATGGAATTGTGCCTTGCCATTCTATGGTTTTGTTTCACAACAATTTTCATATTTTTTTTGTTTTAACAATTTTAGCTTCCTGTTCCAGTATTGTTCTTTTTGCATTTTCCTTCCTCATTACTCAGAGCAGACTTCTTCAATTCTAGTTCCTCCAAATTTCTTTTTAGAGCCATATTTTTGATATTAAGATCATTAATTTCTTGATAGTCCCATTTCATAACCCTAAAAATATCACCATTTCATAACCCTATTTGTAAGTTAAATGTTAAGTTGTCTTTTCCAAGCTTTTTCTTGGTGGTGAACCCCTCAAAGCCTAAAGAACCCCTCCTAGGTCTTCCTTGTTGAGAATTGACTCACCTTTGGGTTGATAGTCAATCCAATTTGGGATCCTAGGACATCCTTCTTTGAATGAGAAAAGGGAAAAAAGCAGTGTTCTATGACCTAGGTTATAAAGCACCCATTTTTCCCATTATTTAGAAACATGAAACAATGATACCTTATTTGAAACCTTAGAGTACAAATCAACAATATTGCATGAAGTGGCCTAAAAGAATGTAGATCTTGATCACAACACTTGATTAGACACAATTCTTGAATAGGATCTCCAATGGTACATCAACACATTATCTCAACAACATGCATGATGCCTTATTCCTTTGACATGATGAAATGGATCTTTGTTTGCTGCAATAATCTATAATAATTTTCCCTTAAATACCTTCTTGAATTCTCTTGAATTCTCTATAATGCTCTTGTTAAAGTACTCTTGAGATAACTTGAATTTTATAGGTGAAACTATGTGAAATGTCCTTGTATGTATCTTATCTTACTCTTAATTCCTGAAATTCAAATAACACAAGCACACATCAGATCTAGGATTTGAAATCATTAAAATACTACCAAAAAAATATCGTGAGGGGTCCTAAGTTAAGTGATGACCCATTCACCATAGGGCGAATGGATCCTAGTATACTTATCTAGGACACACTTCAGGGATCATGAAATGATATGCAAAAATGAGGTCCTGGGACCTAATGACAACCCATTTTCTAGATGGTGAATGGGTCTGTAGTGTCAAAAAATTGCTCCTTTGACATTTTCACACTCTTTCGGGTCCTCCTTATGGGTTTTGGCCTAATGTTTCCTTGATTTAGTGTTGTAATGTGGATAACACATTCACATTAAGTCTTGGGCCCTTGTGAACTAATGGAATTTAATGGTGCCTTGCAAGTGTTGTGAAGTGTTGTTACACAATTCCACACTTTTCTAGGGTTTTATTAATTAACCAAGCATAATAAACATAACTTTATAATTAATCTTAATCTTGCCTCATTTGGAGTGTTGTAAAGTGTTTTAAGACACTTTCACATTCCTCTAGGATTTTCATTAATAATTATGATTTCATATTCTTTAATTGGCCCTATTTTGCATCCACAAGCCTCAATTATTGAATTTTTTCAAGGATAATCCCAACACCAATTAGTAACCAATCATAATTCAGTTGTTCCTAGCTTATGTGTCCCAAATTTAGTGTTTGGGACACATTCGCCACCTTGGGTGAATGATTCCCACCTAGGTCTTTTTGGCTTTGATGTAGGTTTCACACATTTCTATACACTTTTCATTTTTGGTCCCATACATTACGTGTAATGGGATTCATTCACCACCTTGGGTGAATGAGTCTCATGTGACCAAAATTCAAATTTAATTCAAATTTCCTATAGGATTTTATACTCCTAGATCTGATGTCGGCTTGTAGTGTTGTAATTTTAGGAATTCTTGCATAATTGAGTATAAATGCATGGTTCTTTCACTCATATTCACACCTAGAAAACTTTACAAGAATTCAAGAGTTCACAATAGCATTTGAGCATTCAAGGAATTTCAAGGGTGAATTATCAAGCATTCAAGAGAATTCTTCAAGCATCAATCACCGTGTCAAAGATTGCATTCTTCATGTTTGTTATTGTGCTAACATTTGTGATGTAGAGTTCATGATCCAAGCAAGATTTGCATTCAAGATCTATCTCCTTCATGAAAGAATTAAGAACCACATCTATTGTAGCCATTTCAAGTATAGTTGCAGCACCTTATAGCTAGGGTTTGGTGAGTTGCAACATTATCTTTTGTTCATTCATCATTCTCCATTCACATTTGCTTTCATTTCAAGGTTTAATTACCAAAAGGGGTTTGACCAAGGAAAACCCCTATTCACTAACCCCACAACATTTTCCCCTCTTTTTGTGTGTGATTTGTAGGGTCAGGTTGTAGATTTGTCAAGAAGCAAAGTTGGAGAATTTTTTTAAATTTTTCAAAGTTGCTAAAGTTTTCATTAAGCCTTGGAGAAGCTTGGAGAAGATCTACAGGTGGAAATTTGCAATTTTGGATCCAGAAAGTAGTCAAGAAGAGCAGAGCAAGCCGAGAAGCCCAAAATCTAGTTCAGAATTTATAGAAAAGTAGAAGTGGACTAACTCACCACTATTGGTTAATGAGTCCCACTATGTAGGATTGACTAAGATTTTTATATATTTGGATACCCTTTTGGCTAAAACCCACTCCAGTGTATTTTCCTAGAAACTGGACTAATTTGCCCAGCTTGGGAAATGAATCCTAGTTAACTTCAACAACATATTTTTCAGTGATCCAAACCTCCATTCTAGCTTCTTCAGTCTTCCAGGAGAATAGTTCTAGTCTCATAGCTTTTTACTACATTTTGTTCATCTTTCTAGGTCATTTAGTGTTTTCTTGCATTCAATTAGGTTTTTACATTTTATTGTCTTTTCCAAGTTTACACTTGGTGGTGAACACTTCATTAGACATCATTGAATCCCTATAACAGTCCCTTTTCTAGATTGCAATTTCCTTTCCATTGAAATCTCAAGGGTTTTTTCTTGAGTGAAGAGTTGTTTGATGTTGTGGCTGTGTTGTTGATATGTGGTTTCCATTAATGTCAACACTATTAGCATTAATGCATTAGAAGTTGTATATGTCGAGGATATTGAGAAAATTGTAATAAGAAGTGCTACAGGTTGTTAGTGGTGATGTGAAGTTCAGTCTTTCGGTGAACTCAGTACGTTGATTTTTAGAGGTTGTGGACTAAAGGGTTTCTTGCTGAGTATATCTAGTTTATCCAAATCAAGTTTCATAGATCCAAGTGAAAATTTGATCAAGTTATAAAGATTTGTATTCTAACAGTTTTTTTGTTACTTCAGTTTGTGTTCCTGAATGAAGATAATGTGATTTCAATAAGTTCAGTTGTTTTGGATGCTTCTTTGGTGATTCATGATGTTGTTGGATGTTTCTAGATCATGCTCTATCTGTGTTGCACATCTGCATTGATTGTTGTGCTCACAATATGAGATTTTCTCTTGAGTGTTCATGTTTTTTCATGTTCTTGGTTGACAAGGTGTTGAAGTGTGTTGTGGATCTTCGAAGAGTAATCAATTGAAGTGGTTCATGCTTGAGGATGTTGTTTTCAGTCTTCACTATGTTGTGTCTGACCTTGGTTGATTTGCATGAATAATCTTTATTGATCTGAGCTAACTATTTATATTCATTTTATTATTTCTTTGTGGCTAACTTATAGCAATGTAATTTTTTGTTGTGGATATATAAGAGTGATTGTTTATTAAAATTGAAGTGTGCAAGTGTGAAGTGTGTGAGTCCTATGTGTGAATATTGTTCGGATCATTTGAAGGTAGATCAGAGTATGAAGAAGAGTGAAGAAGAGTGAAGAAGTGTTCATGTGCTTAATCGGAACTGTAATCAGGCATTGGCAGATGCTATTTTCTTAGTTCAAAATCTAATGGATATAATCATAACCTTTCTGTAAGACAGTGTGTCTTCCTTTGTAATTGAGCAGTGAGCTCTAGGAAGTGTGTTTGAATGCATGTGCATTCCCCATTCATATTTCCTTATAATTTTAATAGAGTATAATCTTGTGGACTAACCTCCACCATGGTTTTTCCCCTAACAGGGTTTCCACATGAAAAATCTTGGTACTATGTGTGCTTTTGATGTGTTGTTCATTCATTCTTTGATGGTTATTGATCAAATATGTGAATAAGGTTAATAAAGTTGAATAAGTTTAAAATTATGTGACAACTGATTCACCCCCCCTCTTAGTTGTCAGCCCTTGTCTTGCCAACAATTGGTATAAGAGCAGGTTCCTTGGAAGAAGTTTAATAGCTTGACGTGATCCAAGATGGTGACTTATAAAAAGGATAGTCCTAGATTTGAAGGAACAATTATTCTTTGTGGAAAAATCCTATGGAGTGCCATTTCAGATGCATTGGTGAACCGTACTAGAGCATTACAAGTAATAGGTATGTTATTCCACATAATGGTCCTAGTACTTCTACTGAGATCAGGGATGTTGAGTATAATATCAAGGCTAAGGAAACATTGTTGAGTGCTTTGACTGATACTGAGATGACAAATGTGATCGATTTGAAGATTGCTTATGAGATCTAGAAAGAGTTGGAGACCTTGTATGAAGGTGATGCTAATGTGAATGCTAAGCTACAATGTCTAAAAGGGAAATATGAAAAGTTGAGAATGGGTGATGATGAAAATGTCACTACATTCATGCAAAGAGTGAATGAACTTCTGTGTGGTAGCAGATGTGTTGATGGACAGATAGACAAATCAAAGATTGTTGCTAAAGTGCTTAGATCCTTGCTTGATTCTTACAAAGTCAAAGCTAGTGCTATTGAAGAGCTCCAGACTGCGACAACTGTTACCAGAGATATGTTGATTGGTAAGCTTGCTACTTTTGAGTTGAGTGAATTTAGTGATACCCTTCCTAAGGTAGAATCTGAATTCAAGGCCACTACTTCTGGAAGAGATAAATAGAGATATGATCTAGGTGAAATTTTAACAATAAAGATATTCAAGTATGAGGGTAAAATGAAATAGAAAAATGAAGAAGAAAGAGAGATAAAAGAGCTTGAAGCACTGATTGTGAAAAGAGAAGCCAAAGGACAAGGTAAGTATAAGGGAAAATTTCCTATTAAATGTTTCTCTTGCAATTTAAGATAGGTCATTTTGCATCAAGGTGTCTTGAGAGAGTTTCCAAGCCAAGATATAACAAGCTTAAATTCCAAAAGAACTATTACAATGTTGTCGATGAAGGCATGACAGATGATGCATCTGATAAAGGAAATGCAAGTGAAGATGAATTTGTATTTATTGCTATCAAGGAAAATAATCATGTGTCTACTGAATCTACTAATTGTACAAATGTGGAGAAAGCCCTAGCTACTCGAGTTGAAGAGAAAGATGAATGGGTAATTGAAAGTGGTTGCTCTCATCATATGACATGAGATAAAAGTAATTTTGAGTTTGGAAAAGTATTATGGTGGTGTTGTGAGATTTGGTGATGAAAAAGTTGATGTGATCTATGGCAGAAGATGTCTTTCTCTTGATGGTAAGCATAATACTGATGATGTTTTGTATGTTGAAGGTTTGAAGCATAATACTTTGAGTGTTGGATAGATGGTTGATAAGGGATAAAATCTTCAGTTCATGGATGGTAAGTGAAAAATATTGGGAATTTCTAGAAATGTGATTGCATCAGGTACAAAAAAAAGGTAATATCTTTCACCTGAGTGCTACTAGTAAAAGTTGCTTGATTGCTCAATTTGATGAAAGCTAGTTGTGGCATAGGAGAATGTGTCATGTTAACTTTGATAATATTGTCAAGATAAGTTCTACTAAGGCTGTGAGAGATCTTCCTAAGTTGATGAAACCTACTAATGCCATATGCAAGGAATATCAATTAGGAAAGAAAACTAGAATTTCATTTCGAAGCAAACAACAAAATTAAAATGGATTGTTGGATTTTGTGCATACTAATTTGTGTGGTCCTGCTAGAGCCAGAAGTTTACAAGGATATAGGTACTTCATGTTGCTTATTGATGACTATTCAAGAATGATGTGGGCTACTTTCTTAAGGGAGAAATATGAAGCTTTGGAAAATTTAAAGATATTTAAGGCTATGGTTGAGATAGAGATAGGCTTGAAGATTAAATGTTTGAGATTAGATAGAGGTGGTGAATTCACTTTCGATGAGTTTAATTGTTTTTGTGAAGAACATGGAATAAATAGACAATTATCTACATCACAGACCCCTCAACAAAATGGATTTGTGGAAAGAAAGAACAAAATAGTTCTAGATGTTGTTAGAACTATGATGTTGGAAGGAAATGTATGTCATATCTACTGGAGAGAAGTTGTGAGTACTGCTATGTACACACTTAATCGAGTACAAATCAAAGGTGATACTAGTGAGACTCCTTTTGAGCTATGGACTAGTCAAAATCCTACTGTTAGATATTTCAAGATCTTTGGAAGCAAGTGTTATATCAAAAGAAATGAAGATATAGGAAAGTTTGATGCTAGGAGTGATGAAGGAATGATTTTGGGTTATTCTACTGAAACCAAGGCCTATTGGTGTTACAATAAGAGATTGAAGAAAATGGTTGAAAGTGCAAATGTCAAGGTTGATGAAGACATAGCTACATGATCCAGAACCTGTGGATATGATTCCAATGATCAGAATGATAGTAAAAACCAAGGAAAGCAAGTTCAGACTTCAAGTCAAGTCCAAATCATTTTGGTGAATCAAGAAGATCAAGAGGAAGGAGAAATTGGCGAAAGAGAAGAAGAGAGACTAGAAGAGCCTAAAGTTGAAGAACATTCTAAGAAGACTCTGAGGTATGTGAGATTGAATCAATCAAAGAATCATATCATAGGTGATAAGAACAAAGGTGTTTAGACTAGGAGAAAGATTGCAGAAGAATACTACATGATTTCAAAGATCGAGCCTAACAATGTGAATGAAGCATGCAAAGATGAACATTGGGTTGAAGCAATGAAAGAGGAACTACAATGGATTGAAAAGAGTGATACATGGATTGTTGTTCCCAGACCCAAGGATAAGAATGTGATTGGAACTAAATGGGTCTTTAGAAACAAACTGAATGAGCAAGGTGAAGTGGTTAGAAGCAAAGCAAGACTAGTATGTAAGGGATATTCACAAATGGAAGGTATTGATTTTGAAGAAACCTTTTCCCTTGTTGCTAGAATTGAAGCTGTGAGATTATTTCTTGCTTATGCTGCTCACAAAGACTACAAGATTTATCATATGGATGTCAAGTCAACTTTTCTAAATGGTGAATTGGAAGAAGAGGTGTATGTTGAACAACCCAATGGATTTTAGTTGACTAATCAGGGAGATATGCTTTGTCATTTGAAGAAAGAATTGTAGGGACTCAAGTAAGCCCCTAGGGCATGGTATGCCAGATTGGATAAGTACTTGGTGAAGCTTGTATTTAACAAAGGTACTAGCGATAGTAATCTGTATTTCAAGATTAATCATAATAAATATATGATTATGGAAGTCTTTGTTCATGATATCATATTTGGAGGAGATGATAGCTTATGCATACAGTTTTTTGTTGAGATGCAAGAGTTTGAGATGTGAATATTGGAGAGATGAAATTCTTCTTTGGATTGCAAATTACTCAGTTAGATAAAGGGATCTTTATATCTTTGTGCAAGTATGTGAAAGAATTGCTGAAGAAATTTGGTATGGAAGATTCAAAGCCAATTGGTACACCCATGGTGACCGGATGCAAGTTGACAATTGATGATGATTCTCCAAAGGAAAATCAGACTAGGTACATATCAATGATTGGTGGATTTCTCTACTTGAATCAAACTAGGCCTGATATCGTGAATGTTGTATGTATTGTTGCAAGATTTCAAGCTGATCCTAAAGAATCTCATGTGACTCCTGTGAAGAGGATTTTTAGATATTTGAAGGGGACAGTTGATTTTGGCCTATGGTATCCTAAAGATGATGATCTTACTTTGAGTGCCTTTATTGATGTTGATTGGGTAGGAGATGTGAATGACAGGAAAAGTACTATTGGTGGAGCATTTTTCTTGGGAAAGAAGTTGATTTCATGGTTAAGCAAAAAGCATAATGCTATTTCTTTATCTACTACAAAGGAAGAATACTATGTTGCTGCTAATAATTGTACGCAAGTACTGTGGATGAAGCAAATGTTGAAGGATATCATAATTGTGTATGACGAGCCTATTATTATATTCTGTGATAACTCAAGTGCTATTAATATTTCTAAGAATCTAGTGCTGCATTTCAAGACCAAGCATATATCTATCAAGTTCCACATTTTGAGAGAGAAAGTAAGTGAACAGGAAGTTAGATTGGAGTATTTGCCTACTAAGGAGCAGATTGCAGACATATTTACCAAGTTGTTTCCTAAGGATAATTTTAAGTATCTTAGAGTGAAGTTAGGGGTGATTACCCCTCCTAATCAGAACTAAGATGCATTGATTTGCATAAATTTGTGCATTTCATGATCATATTTTCATTTGGATTGATGTTTTGGTGGATGCTACTCAGGGGGAGTAGTTAGATGTTCAGATGTTCAGGTGTTCAGATATGTGGTTCTGAGCTTGTATAGAAGAGATATTTTTCATTAATGAAAAAGGGGGAGAAGAGTAATGTGAAAAACTTTCTAGAAGAGAAGAATCTTCTAAGGAGAAGAGTCAAAACCTAAGGGGGAGTAAGTGTAGTAGTATTGATGGTATTTTTCACATCATGTGTTTCCATCAATGCCAAAGGGGGAGATTTTTCAATGTTGTGGTTGTGTTTCTGATATGTGGTTGTCATTGATGTCAACACTATTAGCATTAATGCATTAGAAGTTGTATATGTTGAGGATATTGAGAGAATTGTAATAAGTGCTACAAATTGTTAGTGGTGAAGCGAAGTTCAGTCTATCAATGAAATCAGTACATTGCTTTTCAGAGGTTGTAGACTAAAGGGTTACTTGTTGAGTATATCTAGCTTATCCACATCAAGTCTTAGAGATCCGTGTGAAGATTTGATCAAGTTATGAAGATTTGTATTATGACAGTTTTTTTGTTACTTCAGTTTGTGTTCATGAATGAAGATTGTGTGATTTTAGTAAGTTCAGTTGCTATGGATGTTGCTATGGTGATTCATGATGTTTTTGGATGTTTCTAGATCATGCTCTATCTGTGTTGCACATCCACATTGATCGTTGTGCTCGCGATCCAAGATTTTCTCTTGAGTGTTCATGTTTTTCATGTTCTTGGTGGACAAGGTGTTGGATCGTATTGTGGATCTTTGAAGAGTAATTAATTGAAGTGTTTTGTGTTTGAGGATGTTTTTTTTGGTCTTCACTATGTTGTGGCTGACCTTGGTTGAATTGCATGAATAATCTTTATTGATCTGAGCCGACTATTTATATTCATTTTATTATTTCTTTGTGGCTGATTTATAGCAATGTAGTTTGTTGTTGTGGATATATAAGAGTGATTATTTATTCAAATTGAAGTTTAAAAGTGTGAAGTATGTGAGTCCTATGTGTGAATATTGTTTAGATCATTCAAAGGTAGAGCAGAGTATGAAGAAGAGTGAAGAAGAGTGAAGAAGAGCGAAGAAGAGTGAAGAAGAGTGAAGAAGAGCGAAGAAGAGTGAAGAAGAGTAAAGAAGTTTCATGTTCTTAACCGAAACTATAATCATGCATTACCAGATGCTATTTTCTTAGTTCAAAATATGATGGATATATTCAAAACCTTTTTGTAATGCAGTGTGTCTTCCTTTTTAATTGAGCAGTGAGCACTAGGTAGTGTTCTTGAATGCATGTGCATTCCCCATTCATATTTCCTTATACTTTTAATAGGGTATAATATTGTGGACAGACTTGCACCATGGTTTTTCCCATAGCAGGATTTCCACATAAAAAATATTGGTGTTATGTGTGCTTCCGATGTGTTTTTCATTCATGCTTTCATGGTTATTGATTAGATTTGTGAATAAGGTTAATAAATTTGAATAAGTTTAAAATTTTGTGACAATTGAATCACCCCCCTCTCAATTGTCTACCCTTGTGTTGCCAACAAGAGTATGAAAATTGTCTCTCTCCTTTTAGGTCCAAAACCATAGAAACAAAAGAGATTACACTATTTTCATCTTTTCATTTTGTTGAACCCGCATATAGAGCATCATAATTCTGATTTGGAGTGCATTTACATCCTATATTTAACTTGCATTAGGATTTGCATTAGTTAATTTGCATTCTAGGGTGACAATTTTTGAATTAGATAAAAGATCATATAGCTTGCATTGTAGCATTTAATTTCATTGAAAATCAGCAAAATTCTACATTTACATCTCAAATTTGCATCAGAAAACATAAAAAGCATAAAATTCAATTCAAAACTTCTAAAAAAAATTCAAAAAAATTGGTATTTGAACTCATTCTCCACATTGGGCGAATCAATCCCATTACATATTTTTCATTGTATTTTTTGGCATTTACAATTCAATTTCTGAGTATTTGTTTTTTGTTCTTACATTTTTGTTTCACTTTCTAGAATTTCAATTATAAGAATTTGATTCTTATTGCATTTGCATTCACCCTGCATTTAGTAGCCTTTGCATGAGGTTTTGGTGTCCTATTGCTAATACCACAGTGAGAAGAATTTTTAGACTCATGTCATCCTGGGATAGCACACTCGTTGTGGATTTGGGGTTATCTAGATCTTCCACTCCTAGTATTGACACTAGTACACTAGGTATGGATAACACCCTTAACAACTCTTTTCCTTTAGATAGCATGCAAGTTGAACCAAGGAATGATAAAATCTCACAAGAAAACATAATTCAGATTCATGAGGACCTAGTAAACTTACAACGTCAAATAAGCCTTGAAAACATTTCAACTACTGCAATTCCTACAATAGAAAATATTCATCGCATGCTTGAAAGGGATGATGGCATTGACCTTATGAAAAACATAGTTCAAATATTTGGCAAGCATCTTCCCTCAACCACTAGTTGTCCTTTACCCACAAGCAATGTTACAAGCCAAGGAGGAATGTAAATTGCTCCTCCCACAACAGTAGCCTCAATCCCTACTTGCAACACTCACCAAGTCACAACAACAATGCAACAAGTTAGTAATGTGATTCCTTCCCTTGGTATTCCTACTATCATCCCTAGTTCCTATGTTGCATCACAAGTTATATCTCCTACAAGAATTCCATTGACTTGTCCTATGACCATGTACACCCCATCACCACTTAAACTTCCATCTCATAACACAACTTTTCCAAACTATTTCATCCCTTCAAAAGAAAATTTTCACCATCAACCAAAATCAAAATGGCCCACCCACATATTATGTCAAAAGTAGTCTATTGTCCTTGGAGATATTGCGAACACTGATGCCACAAGGTGCAGAGGTGCATAGATTTGAGAAATATGGAGGGAAGGGAGATCCTTCTAACCATGTTAATGCCTACACTACCTTATGTAGTGACTTTTTCCTTGACTATAAATTGTTGGAAAAAAAAATCCTAGATCCTTGAAATACAATGCCTTGGAATGGTTCTCTTCTTTACCAAACAACTCAATTCGTTCATTCAATGAACTTTTTGAGGTATTTGTAAACCATTTTCAAGTGCATATGACTCGCAAGATGACCTTGGCCGATTTGGTGAGATTCAAGAAAAAGGAGGACAAAAAGATAACCGATTTTATCTCACACTATCAATCGTTTTATTCCCAAATTGATGTCAAGGTCCCCAACCCACACCTTCAAAAGATGTTTATAGAAAAAATCCAAACTAATATTCAAGATAAGTCGACCATGATGAAATTCCCATCCTTCATGCACCTGTGCACTGCCCTCCGTGGTTATCAAAATTTGGTTAGTAGTTGAGATACAAAGTCCACCTCTAACCAAATTGAGAGATCCAAACCCACAAACCAAAAAAATTCCCAACCATTTAGAAAAAAAAAAAAGGGTTCCTTCAATTCAATCCCCCTCAACAACTAACTCAAAATGTCAACAACCAAGTAGTTTTTTGTCAAAGCCATGGTGCTCTTTAATTATGGCGATCCAAAAAGACAATTTACTCTGATAACCTTTGTAAAAAAATGTCCCAACTTCTAGAACAACAAATAATTACCTTTCCTCCCATCAAAACACTCGAATCTAATAATCCCTTACCCCCAAGATTTAAATCAAATGCTTATTGCCACTATCATCAAAAAAATGGACATGACAAAGAACATTGCAAGCATCTTAAACATCTTGTGCAAGACCTCATTGATTCTGGCTGTCTATCCATTGGAAATTTTAGCAATCAAGGCAATAAGTTTGTTGCCCCTCTGAACTAGAACTTGTAAATTTTCACCAATCCAATGCCCAAACATAATATTTCATTTTTCAATCCCAGAAAAACTACAAAGAATGATGTGATGAATGTTGATATAGACGATGAAAAAAATTATTTTGTTTTAAATAATGCTATCAATGCCAATCCTATAGATGAAATGGTAGGGATGATAGATGTCATCCATCATAAGGGACGATCCAAGAATCCTCTTGAAATTGCTTTCTTCTCTAAGTATATACTTAAACATTTACCTAATTGTCCTCTCTCCATAGTCGGTCGTATCTATGACAAGCCCAAGTGCTAATGGGATACTAATAGATCCCGCATGTTTAGATAATGTGATCACTAAGGAATTTCTACTTTGGCATGAACTCTATCAAGATGAATATGATAAACTGAAAGCATGGATCAAGAAACATAATGTTTTTTCATGCCCTACGATTAGATCAATCACCTCACCATTGCAAATAGGACCAAAAACATTATATGTCACATTCTCCATCATCCCATAGTCAGACCAAATTTCATGTGAAGCTAGGCCACCCATGGCTTCACTCCATGAAAGTTGTCCCTTTGGTTGTGCATAAATGCTTAAATTTTCTCTTTGACAATAAAATATTCACTCTTCACCATAGTAGATTTAACCCTTTGTCATCTAAAGGAAACTTTTCCATAGATTCCTTTTGGCCCAAGCCCATGGAACCTATAAAACCTCTAGAGGACTTCTTTTTCTTGTCCTATCAAAAGGTCAAGGCAAAGAAGATAGTATAACTCTCTCTCTCTGAAACATTCCTCATCCACCTCTGAACCTCCCATCGTTGATGAAACCATGCTTGAACCTAAACAAGATCCAAACAACCCCGAACCACCTAAAACATAAACTTCACCTACATCCTACAAACAACCATGGATATAATGAAACCAACTCCATCACACCTACTAGAATAAAACAAGTTTACAAAATCAAAGAGAAATCAGTTGAAAAACCTCTTGTGGTTCCTTTCGTTCCTCCCCTTAGGGAAGAAAATAAATCTATAGTTGATCAACCCGCTCCTACACAAATGCAACTTGAAAATAAAACCAAAAGAAACAGATGTACTAGAGAGTGTAGGAGAAGACGTGGTGCCCTTGCTTGCAAGTTACATGAAGAATTAAACAAAGAAAATCATGATCCAAACTTGACTGAAGTAATGCATGATGACCCCCCTACCCAACTGAAAAAAAAATGATCCAATATGAAAACCACAACAAGAGTTCAACTCTTCAATTTACATTACCATTCGACCTCCTATTGTGGTTAACCTAGATGATGATGACGAGATTGCTAAAATTGATGAAGAGGTGCATAATGAATTGAACACATTCTTTTCCTCTTCCATGAGCTTAAACAAAAAATCTCCTATAAAGATTGTTGAACTTGGTGATTCTCCTAATTCAGAACTTTCCCTTGTCCCTTTGGCTAGTTTCCTACCTTTGGTATACACAAAACATGATTGGGTGGCAGATGACTTGCTCATAGGTTGACTCAAATTTTCCTTACTAGTATTTTTTCATTTTCTTTTTCTTTTTATTTGGTGTGATTGCATGTTCTTGATGCGATCCCCTGTGATATTCTATTTGATATTCTCTCTCTTTGTGACATTCTGAGCTATCTCTACCTTCATTCTTCTCTATGTCATGCATCTCTTTCACTTCCTATCTTTATCTTTTTCCTATGTTTTCCTTTTGGGGATGACACAAGGCATCGATACATTCATGTTGACCCAAAAGGATTTATTTTTCCTTTTCCTTTTCATTTCATCTTTATCTTTTTCTTGTGTTTTCCTTTTGGGGATGACACAAGGCATCGATACATTCATGTCTCCTTCATGTTGACCCAAAAGCTTTTCCTTTTTCTTTTTCCTTTTCTTTTCATTTTTCTTGTGTTTTCCTTTTGGGGGATGATGCAAGTCCTCGAGACACCCTATGTCTCTTCCATGTTTCAACCCAGAAGTTTTTTCTTTGCTTTTGCTCTCTTTGTGTCATTCTTCCAGTTCTATGTGTGTTCGGGGGATGATGACAATTCTGAGCTCTCTAAAAATATTTCAGCAAAGAACATACTGACCCCAAATCCATAGATCCCTTATGTGTTTTGTGTTTTCAATTTTGGGGCAACCCCTCTCTTTTCTTTTTCTCTTGCATGATGCAATTTTACTAGGAAACATATGACTTGGCATAGGGCTTTCCAAGTTGGCGCTCATGTCTTCAATATTGTTTTCATTTTTTATTTTCTACTTTAAAGTAATTTCTCACAGTATGGTGTTTAGCAATTCCTTTAAAGTGGGCGAATACATTGGCATTAATCTTTTTCATTTTTCCTCTTCCTAGCTCTTAGTGTAGCCTTATTACTTCATACAATGTGTTTGTCACTTTATGGATGACATTGGGTGTAGTGTCCTTGAGGAGCATGATCTCTCTTATCATATTACATTCCTCTTAGTAGCCTGATGTGACACACTGCAACCCCAAAGTTGTGAATTTTCTATTCTTTGATTGGTCCTCTCTGAACCATAGGAAAATGAAGGTGAGAGGAATACCTAGCTAGTTTCCCTAGGTTATTTAATAATTCCCTAAGAACCCTAATAATATTGACTATCAACCTCACAAGGTGAGTCAATTCTTAGTTAGGAGGACCTAGGAAGGGGATTCATTCAGATTTTAGGGGTTCACCACCAAGAAAATGCTTGGAAAAGACAAGTAAGCATTCAACTTGTATAACCTAGTTATGCAAGCTAAATGAAGGATGCAAATGATGAAATTATTTAACAGAAATATAGGATATGTGTACCTAGGAAGTCTGGAGATGTGATGAGGATTCTAGAAATGCAAAGAAGTTGTCCAAATATGCCAGGGAGGACAAAGACACCCTTACTATTGTCTTATTCACACTACTATGTTTTGGGGAAGATGTGAAATCTTCGGATTTCAAAATAGAATCTCAAAGAATCTATGAAAAATACCAATGGGAGATCTAAGACACCCTAGGTGGTGTATTAGTCCCATTCTGAATTTCTAAAAACTCTGATTGTGGTCCTGAGCTCCAAGGGGTGCACTTGCTTCTTCTCTAATCTCAGGTTTTGAAACTTCTAGATTTGACCTATAGATGAGTTTTTGTGAAGATGACAACTTTGTGATGCAACTTTGCAACTTTGCAATCTTGCACTCCAAATGATCTTCAAGTCTTCAACCTAAATATGCAATCACAAGCATGTAAGAGAGGAAAAACTTGTTGATTATCAGTAAATGGTCATTTTCCTTAGTCAAACCCTTGTTGGTAATTAAACCTTGAAATGAAATGAAATAATGAAGGAGAATGATGAATGAACAACATGCAATGTTACAACTCACCAAACCCTTGTTATAAAATCTACAAACTTGTGTGAGATGGATAGCTTGATTGTAGATATTGACTTGATTGAAAGCTTGATAGATCTTCACTTGAATAGCTTGCTTGAATCAAAATCCTACATCACAAATTTTAGCATAAAACACACATGATGCAAGAATAGCCTTTGATATGATGCTTGAATCTTGATGATGGCTCCAAAATGCTTGAAGAACTGCTCTTGAATGCTCTTGAGTGAATACTTGAATGCTTGATTGCTTATTATGCTCTTGGATTGCTTAGATATTGAAAATGTGTGAACGAACCTTGTATTTATACTTATCCATTCTTAATATCTCTAAATTACATCACACTGAGCTAACATAGGAAAATATTAATTACAGCAGGCTAAATCCCACTAGAATTTGAAACTAAATACCAAAAATAATCCAAGGAGTTCTAAGATGCCCTATGTAGTGTCTTAGTCCCGAGGATCGAATCTCATGGCATAGACTCTAAAAAGGGACATTTTTAGGTGTATTCAAAATCAAGGTCCTAAGACCCTGGGGGGACTAAGACACCCTAGGTGGAATTTTACTCTCGACCCAAAAATCAGGGACACTCAGACAAAATCATTAAATGATAATTTTCTCTTTGATGATTGTCAGGATTAGCCAGAAAAATATATGGTTTATTAGGCGTGTAGATGCAAAATAGGACCAATTAATACATAAAGAAGGATAAATAAAGCAAGGAGGTCCCAAACAAGTGTGAAAATGCAAGGGTATCCATTTTCCTATAGTACATTTAGCCCCCACTTTAGTGATAGGATGAAATTTCTTCAAACTCACACTAAAGTAGTCAACCACACAATCAATAGGGGTTCCAATGCACAAATGCTAGTAAGATAGGCTGACAATAACCAAGATGGTGGCCAAGCCTCCAAGATCAAGATCCTATGACAAACCAACATAGGCACAAGATAACACACATGCGACTGATATATGAAGCCATAATTAGATCACAAACATACACCATCAAAGAAATGAAAAAGGAAAAAGGAAAAAAGAAAAAGAAAAATGCAACAAATCAAGCTTTGACTGGCCGTCCAACATGGTGAACCAGGTCTAGGCTATTTTTCCAAAATAAGTTTTCAAGTGGAATGCATTTTCCACTATGAAAACAAAATGCATTCTCACAAAGGCTAGTGAAGCTAGTTGTTCACTAGGTGATCCCCAGGAAGTCCATACCAAAGTCATAACCCCATGACTATGATAAGTACACAAATAAAATGCATACTCACAAGGGCTAGTGAAGCTAGTTGTTCACTAGGTGAGCACCAAGAAACCATATCAAATCCATACCTCCATGACTTTAATAAGGCACAAAAATGCATGCTCACAAGGGCTAGTGAAGCTAGTTGTTGAATAGGTGATCCCCAAGAAACCATATCAAATCCATACCTCCATGACTTTAATAAGGAACACAATACAACACAATAATAAATAGGGATGCTCAAATGGATTCTATTTAGTTCACACAAGGTCTTAATCTTAGGAGATATTGTTCCTAATATCTCCAAAAGAGGACCAATCAAAGGCTAAAAGATTCACAACTTAGGGGATGTAATGTGTTAAATCACCACTAAGAGGAATGTAATATGCTAAGATGGATCACACCCTTGAAGGACATTACTCCCAATGTCACCACAAAGAGGAAAACACTTTGCATGAAGTAAGAGAATGACATCAAGGAACATGAAAAAAAATATGCAAATGAAATCATGCCAATATATGCCCCCACTTTAAAGAAATTGCTAACACCATGCTGTGAGAAATTACTTTAATGTAGACAAACATGAAAAAAAATGGAAAAGAGAGGGTTTCTCCCCAGAAACACATAAGGGATCTATGGATTCAGGGTCAGTGTTTTTCTTTGCTGCAATGATATTAGAGAGCTCATAACTATCATGATTCCCCAAATACACATAGAACTAGAAGAATGACACAAAGAGAGAAAAAACAAACAAAAACCTTTTGGGTCAACATGGAAGAGACATAGGGTGTCTCGATGCCTTGCATCATCCCCAAAAGGAAAAAACAAGACAAAAATGAAAAAGATAAATAAAAAGCAAAGGAAAATCCTTTTGGGTCAACATGGAAGAGACATAGGGTGTCTCGATGCCTTGCATCATCCCCAAAAGGAAAACACAAGAAAAAGGTGAAAATAAAAGGTAAAGATTAATGAAAAGGAAAAAAATTTATGACATATAGAAGAATGCAAGTACAAATAGAGGAATGCACAAAGAAATAGGGAACATAAAATAGAACATCATAGGGGATCACATTACGCTCATGCAATCAAACAAAAAAAAATGCAAAATACTAGTAAGGAAAAAGTGAGTCAACCTAAAGCAAGTTGTCTGCCTCCCAATCTCAGTCTGTATAAGTGGAAGGTTGATAAAAAACCTAACACACAACAAATTCCATACTAGGACAATTCCATCTACTTCTTGTGCCCACTAAGTGCAAGACAAGAGAGAGCTGAGATAGGTGATGAGAAGGATCATGTCATAGTGAGAATAGAATATTCTACAACTATTACATGACAAGAAAGGTAGAAAAGGATAGGCTATGCAATCACTTGATGGCAATCATTGCCATCAAAGTGAAAGTTTTGTAATACTAACTTGAATGCACGACACTCATTGGTACTATGTTTGAGAGTTCGATGATATGCACAATGTGGTTCTTTTGCATCTTTAGGATAGAGTACTAATCTATTCATAGGTGGTAATATTATGAGTCCTTTGTTTAGAAGCAGTTGTAGTTTCCTTTCACTTTTAGGTGGTGGATGAAGAGGTTGTAACTTCTATAATTTGTAATGTCTTTTGAGTTTTCTAGATTCACCAACTTCGCTAGTTGAATATTGAGGAGAAGGACCTAAGGTGATCCTATCATCCTTGTCATTGTTATGAGTCATTGTTATCATCTATTTACTACTGAAACCAGATGAGAGTCACTAATTGAATCAAGGAATCATGATAAAGCAACAATAGACCCGATGCCACAAAACACTCGAAAACTCCAAACGGGAACAACTCTGGAATCTATGAAGCAGCAAGCAATTATTGAATGATGTATTACTAAAAACAAAGTGCAAAGATGCAAGATGCACTCTCCCAACTGTCAAAACATCCAAGTAATCTATAAACAACCCATCAGGCCAAATCTGGACTAAGTGATCAACTTGGGATAGATATAGAAAAAGTGCATGGACAGCAACATAGAGCTCCTTAATACCTTTCTAATGCCGCAAAGATAGCGAAAATCGGAGATCGTGGCAAAAAGTTATGAGCTCAGAAGCATAAAAAGTACATCTAACTTCAAACATCAATAAATTTAGGAAAATAGTAAAATACTAAAAAATAAACAACATTATTGGAAAGTGCTTGGAACCAGCTTTCCGGCGATATCTCATTTGCCCGATTTCAATACTGTATGCCCAAGTTATGACCAAAAGAAAAAAACTGCTCTATTAGGGAAAATTAGGGCTAGGAGGGGCAAAGAGGGTCGTACGGTCGGGTGACATCATGCTAACATCAGCAAGTCATGAGCTTAAATTTGATGGCTGTCTAGTCGTCGCTGCAAAAAATTGGTCCCCCTGCAAAAAAAAAATTGACAGAGCCCCTGGTCGTTGATATGACCAGGGGCTGGGTGCTGGAGTTGGCCGGGGGCCTTGCGCGGTACCCTGTGGTCTACCATAGGACTCTAGCTGGGGGCTTGGACTGGCTGGGGGTTGAGTGGAGGGCCTCGGTCGTCCATATGACCAGGTGGAGCCAAAAGGAGCCTGTGGGGGCTATGTGCAGGCCGGTGGCGGACTGGTGGTGGAGGCCGGTGGTGGTGGTGGTGCAGTAGCCGCTCGGTGGCCGCTCGGTGGCGGATCTCATTAGAACTGGAGGTGTCAGGCTTCGGATAAAAAAAGCACATTTTTTCAAATTTTTTTTCAATTTTCATGCTTCAAAAGACGTGCTGGGGAGGCTATACGACCCCCAGAGAAATTTTTTTTGCCTTCCAGACAAACTGCTCAGAAATTGACAAAATGAAGGGCATTTTTAGGGTTTTTGGCTACTGCAAATGCAATGGTGACCTCCGTTTCTACTCAAAATGCCCCAAAAAATAGGCTACCCCTAGATCTTGTAAAAAAGATGCCTGTGGAAACCCTTGCATTACAAACTCACTGAAAGGCCATATCTTCAGATCACGAATAGGCAGCTGCAGGTTTGCTCTGATACCATGTTAGAAAACCAAGATCACCTGCATGCAAGATGGATACCTATCACATGCAAAAGATATGAAGAACTAAAGAAGATGTTCTGTAAACCTCTCAGTAAAAATGCATTAAGAGAATCAATGATTACAAAAGAGATCAATCCTTATGAAGGAGATCAAGAAACCCTAAAAGGGAAACCTTAAATGAAACCCTAGTGTGCACACTTAATAATTAATAATTAATTAATTATTAATGTGCCTAAGTTTAGCTTAAGTAACAAAGAGGAATAAGTGACTTAATTAATTAATCAATATGATATAATTAATTAAGCATAATAACTTATTACTCTAACACTTTTGCATCTTTAGGATAGTGTACTAATCTATTCATAGCTGGTAATGTTATGAGTCCTTTGTTTAGAAGCAGTTGTAGTTTCCTTTCACTTTTAGGTGGTGGACGAAGAGGTTGTAACTTCTATAATTTGTAAGGTCTTTTGAGTTTTCTAGATTCACCAACTTTTCTAGTTGAAGATTGAGGAGGAGGACCTAAGGTGATCCTATCATCCTTGTCATTGTTACGAGTCATTGGTTGTTCTTTAGGAAGGACATTCATATCAAGTGGAGAATAAAATATCGCCATACCATCACTACGAAGTCTTAGGTATTCTCGAGGAGGTTGTTAGTGCGAGGGGGATCTTGATATTCTAACCCTATTGTGTTTTCATTGGTTGATAGGTTTTCTAAGACTTGGTGAATGTTATGTTCACTTGTTGTATCATATCCTTGTTTACTTAAAATTGTGAATCCTTTGCTATATGTTTCTTCTAGGTTAATTGGAGTATTTGTTACTTGAGTATCATAAAATGGCTGAACATGTGCTTGTGTGGAGGAACTAGGTTCACCTTGTGTTTCAGGATGTATGTAACCAAACATCTCAAGAGGTGGTATTATAGGGGGATCTATTTGTTTCATGGATGGATAAAAGGATGTGTTGGCTTTGATTTTGTTAAGGAAATCATTTAGGAACTTGTTCATGCTATCATCATCGTCTCTAATGATGTCAACATCATGAGGAGGACATGCATTAGGAGTTGTGTGAGTATAAGCAAGTTCAATTTCATTAGGGTGATTATCAAAGGCACAATTTGACACATCTACCAAATATCTCAAGGACATCCAAAGCTTTCCAAATCACATATCCATGATGCAATACTGAAAAAATACACTTGAAATGAAAGAAACTGAGATAATAGTAATTATGCAAATTGAAACAGAAAACTGAAGGCAACAAGCAAAAGCACAGTAAAGTAATTTGAAACCTTGAAAAATAGAAAGTAAAAGTCAACAGGTTCTAAGATGCCAATAAGGGTGTCTTGATCCTACTAGTGAGATTATGAAGTTCTAGGGACTGAAACAGACAACAAACAACAAAGATAGGATTTTGAGCTAGAAACCTTGGGAGGGACTAAGATGCTAGGAAGGCCATTTTAGTCCTAGCAGAGGTTTTTCTTAGAAAAACAAAAAATTATGGATTGTTTATAGTGTTCATAGGTTTCCTATTCAAGGATCTGATGTTTGGAAACAAGAAACTATGCAAATGGATACAAAGAAAAACAACTAATAACAAGCAATTGAATGCAATTTTTGAAATCCATTTTTTTCAATTTTTGATGTAATAACAATGTTTCTAAATGCAATTAGGAATAGTAACAATGCACTTTTTCAAATTTTCAATGAGATGAAATTATGCAAGAAAGTAAAAATGCAACCTATATGCACTTTCACTAATTGAAAGGCAAGAAACCCTAGATGCAATTTTACTAATGCAAGATGCAATGCAAGAATCAATGCAACCTAGATCTATTACTTTAATGGACTCCAAATTAGAAAATGAATGCTCAACAAGGTCGGGTTCACCAAAATGAACCATAGGAAAATGAAGGTGAGAGGAATACCCACTTAGTTTCCCTAATTCATTCAATAATTCCCTAAGAACCCTAATAAGATTGACTATCAACCTCACAAGGTGAGTCAATTCTCAATTAGGAGGACCTAGGAAGGGAATTCTTTCAACTTTTAGGGGTTCACCACCAAGAAAATGCTTAGAAAAGACAAGTACACATTCAACCTACAAAGCCTTGTTATGCAAGCTATATGAAGGATGCAAATGATGAAATTATGTAACAACAAGATAGGATATGTGTACCTGGGAAGTCTGGAGATGTGATGAGGATTCTAGAAATGCAAAGAAGTTGTCCAAATATGCAAGGGAGGACAAAGACACCCTTACTATTATCTTAGTCTCACTGCTATTTTTTGGAGTAGATGTGGAATAGTCGGATCTTAGAATAGAATCTCAAAGAATCTCTAGAAAATAACCCTGGAAGGACTAAGATGCCCTAGGTGGCATATTAGTCCCATTCTGAGTTTTTGAAAACTATGAATGTGGTCCTGAGCTCCAAGGTCTACACTTAGTTCTTCTAAGATCTCAGGTTTTGAAACTTCCAAATTTGACTTGTAGGTGAGTTTCCGTGAAGATGACAATTTTGTGATGCAACTTTGCAACTTTGTAATCTTGCACTCCAAATGATCTTCAAGTTTTCAACATAAATCTGTAATCACAAGCATGCAAGAGAGGGAAAAAAATTTATTGTTAGTGTGTGTGTGTGTGTGTGTGAATTTGTGGGAGTTAGTAAATCAACACAAACACCAATGAGACATATTATATTAGAGATTTAATCAATAAAAATGAATCAAATTGAAACAAGATTAAATTCCTAAAAATGTTCAATTGTTCTCTATTCTCAAGGATTTATTAAACCATATAGGCTCTCACATTTTGTATATGCACTATGGTTGTTAAAATGACAACTTGAGAAATGAGCTTCTATTCAAAATGCAAGAAACCTAAGCTCCTACATGAAACTATGTGATAAATGTCATGATGCTATGATTATGAAGATATTTAAAAATGGATAATGTTGTTAAACTATGTGATACAAATTCTATGATAAGAAACTAAAATGATCTTGCATATGCTAAAATAACTATTGATGTGATAAACTAAAATGCAACTATAAAGCAAAACATGATTCTAATTTAACATGATGCTACAATGAAAACTTGTTAAAATGATAAACAATGCTAACCATTAACTCCAAATGCTCCAATGCTCCAAATCTATTTATGCATGATAACTCTACTCAAATGCGGATCATGCAAAATAATATGACAAAGGGTTGTATTTATAGGATTTTTCAAGCATCTTGTGATAAGGAAGCGATCAACGGTCCAGATTCAAGCAAGAGGGATGGATGTTTGAGATGGAAGAATCTTGGAGAATGTCCCCTTGACCAAGGGCAACATGCCAAATGGATGGGAGAATCAAGTGTGTGGGAGAATAAAATGTGTGAGGAATAAGCCACGTGTTTGAATGCCAAATGGGTGGGAGAATCAAATGTGTGAGGAATAAGCCATGTGTTTGAAAGTTTGTTAAAGATAATTCTAATTAAAATTTAGAATTATTTAATTTCATGTGACCTTGGCGAGGTGGCATGAAAATTTGTAGACATGTCCTTGAATTCCAAATTTGGGATTAGTGAAATTAATAAAATGTGCTTGAATTCTAAATTTGGGATTAGTGAAAATTAATTAAATAAAACAAACTTATAGAATTTTGTTTATTTAATTGAATTGGAAGAATTGTGATTTTAGATTTGGAGAATTAGAATGCATGAACTATATAAATAAATTAAGATTTTATTTATAAGTAGATGAAATATTAATTAAATAACTATTATTTAATTAATTAAATGTCTCGACCATTTTTAGGTGTATACAGTTAGTAACTGGGGGTTTTCCTTGGTCAAAGCCCTTGTTGGTAATTAAACAAATGAAATGAAATAATGAAGGAGAATGATGAATGAACAACATGCAATGTTACAACTCACCAAACACTTGTTATAAAATCTGAAAACTTGTGTGAATATGGCTAGCTTGAATGTAGATCTTGACTTGCTTGAACACTTGATAGATCTTGACTAGAATAGCTTGCTTGAATCAAAATCCTACATCACAAATGTTAGCACAAAAACACACATGATGCAAGAATAGACTTTGATATGATGCTTGAATCTTGATGATGGATCCAAAATGCTTGGAGAATTTCTCTTGAATGCTTGATTGCTTATTATGCTCTTGGATTGTTTAGATAGATCGAACATGAGTGAATGAACCAAGTGTATTTATACTTATCTATGCTTAATATCCCAAAATTACATCACACCAAGTTGACATAGGAAAATATTAGTTAAAGGAGGTTAAATCCCACAAGAATTTGAAATTAAATCCTTAAAATATGCTAAGTAGGACTAAGATGCCCTAGGTGGCATCTTAGTCCCAAGGCTCAAATATTGGGGCATAAACTCCAAAAAGGGACCTCTTCAGGTGCATTCAAAATTAGGGTCCCAAGACCCTTGGGGGACTAAGATGCCCTGGGTGGTGTTTTACTCTTGACCTAAAAATTAGGGACACTCAAATAGAATCATTAAATGATCATTTTCCCTTTGATGATTGCCGAGATTAGCCAAAAAAATATGTGGTTTATTAGGATTGTGGATGCAAAATAGGACCAATTAAGACATAATGAAGGATAAATAAAGCAAGGCATGCCCAAACAAGTGTGAAAATACAAGGGTATGCATTTTCCTACACTACACTCTCTTGGAGACATTAGGCACAATGTATCCTAAGTTAAAGACCCCACATGAACTAAGCAAGACTCCTTTGAACATTTCCTATTTTTGCATTTTTCATTTTTTGTTATATGGCCACCTTACATAATATAGCTTGCATGCCTATAGATCCAACCTGTTTGTTCATGAGCACCAAGCATACAAAGTTTTTCTTGTCTCATGAAGCTTGAAAAATCATTTTTCTATGGCACCTTATTAAAGTTATCAAGAGGTATAACTTTGGTATGGTTTGAGCAGGAAGCCCAATTTGAGGCATCACTTTCCCCATAGCCATTTGTGTGTGTGTAAGTGCATAGTATCCATGATTATATGTTTCTCATGTTTTATGACTTCTCACCTAGCGGAAAGCGAGGAGTTCCATTGCCTCAAAGTGAGTATGTGTTTTCAGACAAACATCCTAGATCTAATCCACCTCAAGATGGACAAATGATCAAAGCTTGGTCCAATTCTTTTAATTATTTTCTCTTTTTATCTTTGGCAGTGTATGATTGTCCTTGTCTTTTTTCTTTATATCATTGTCATGTGCATTCCTTTGTGCTTATGTTGGTTTTCCATGGGATCTTGGTCCTAGGGGCTTGATCACCCCTCTTGATCATTGTCATCTCATCTTACTAGAATTGGTACATAGGAACCCCTCTTAGTGCATTTTTGTCTACTTTAGTGTGAGTTTGAAGCAATTTCATCCTCTCACTAAAGTGGGGGCTAAATGTAGTGTCAAAAAATGGGTCCTTTGACATTTTCACACTCGTTTGGGTCCTCCTTGTGGATTTTGGCTTAATGTTGCCTTGATTTAGTGTTGTAATGTGGATAACACATTCACATTAGGTCTTGGGCCCTTGTAAACTAATAGAATTTAATGGTTCCTTGCAAAAGTGTTGTGAAGTGTTGTAACACACTTTCACACTTTTCTAGGCTCTTATCAATCAACTAAGCATAATAAAAATAATTTTATAATTAATCCTAATATTTCATTATTTGGAGGGTTGTAAAGTTTTGTAACACACTTTCACATTCCTCTAGGATTTTTATTAATAATTGGGCTTTCTTATGCTTTAATTGGCCCTATTTTGCATCCACAAGCCTCTTTTATTACATCTTTTCGAGGATAATCCTGACACCAATCAGTAACCAATCATAATTCAGGTGTTCCTAACTTGTGTGGCCCAAATTTAGTGTCCGGGACTCATTTTTCACCTTGGGCGAATGAGTCTCACCTAGGTCTTTTTGGCCCTGATGTAGGTTTCACACATTTCTAGACACTTTTCATTTTTGGTCCCATACAATATGTGTAATCGGGCTCATTCACCACCTTGGGTGAATGAGTCCCATGTGACCAAAATTCAAATTTAATTCAAATTTCTTATGGGATTTTATTCTCCTAGATATGATGTCGGCTTGTAGTGTTGTAATTTTGGGAATTCTTCTATAATTGAGTATAAATACAAGGTTCTTTCACTCATATTCTCTCCTAGAAAACTTTACAAGCATTCAAGAGTTCACAAGAGCATTTGAGCATTCACAAGAGTATTCAAGGAATTTCAAGGGTAGATTATCAAGCATTCAAAATTAGTCAAAATAACCAATCATCATGTCAAATATTGCATTGTTCATGTTTGTTATTGTGCTAAAATTTGTGATGTAGAGTTCATGATCCAAGCAAGCATTGCATTCAAGATCTATCTCCTTCAAGCAAGAATCAAGAACCACATCCATTGTAGCCATTTCAAGCATAGTTATAACACCTTATTGCTAGGGTTTGGTGAGTTCTAACATTATCTTTTGTTCATTCATCATTCTCCATTTACAATTAGTTTTATTTCAAGGTTTAATTACTAACAATGGGTTTGACCAAGGAAAACCCCTATTCACTAACTCCACAACATTTTTCCCTTTTCTTATGTTTGATTTGTAGGGTTAGGCTGCAATTTTTTCAAGAAGAAAAGCTGGACAAAAATTTTCAAGTTGTCAAAGTTCCTAAAGTTGTCATCAAGCCTTGGAGAAGCTTGGAGAAGGTCTACAAGTGGCAATTTGCAATTTTGGATCTAGAAACCAATCATGAAGAGAAAAGAAAACCGAGAGGCACAAAATCTAGTTCAAAATTTATAGAAATGTAGAAGTTGACTGATTTTCCACTATTGGTGAATGAGTCCCACTATACAGGCTTGACCAAGATTTTTACAGATTTGGATACCCTTTTGGTTGAACCTGCTCCAATGCATTTTCCCAAAAACTGGATTGATTCTCCTAGCTTGGTGAATGAGTCCCAATCAACTTCAACAATAGATTTTTCAATGATCCAGACCTCCATTATGTCTTCTTCAGTCTTCTAGGTGCACACTTCCAATCTCATAGCTTTTTACTACATTTTGTTCATCTTTCTAGGTCATTTAGTTTTGTCATGCATTCAATTAGGTTTTTACATTGTGTTTTTATTTTCATTGTCTTTTCAAAGTTTACACTTGGTGGTGAATGCTTCATTAGACATCATTCAATCCCTAGAACAATCCCTTTGCCATATTTCAATCTGCTTTGCATTTAAATCTCAAGGGTTTGTTCTTGAGTGAAGAGTAAGAAAATTGTCTCTCTCCTTTTAGGTCCAAAATCCTAGAAGTGAAAGAAAGTACACTATTTTTTATCTTTTTAGGGTCCTTGGTCACTAACCTAGGACACATTACTTGTAAAATTAAATGTTGTGTAATATTATGTAAGAGTGTTGGGTTTTATCTCTTGGAAAATGTAATTAATTATTCTTGGATTTGAATTTAACAAGCGAATTAGCTTTAACTTAACCTCAATTAATTAATCAAGCCCTAAATTAATGTGAAAGTGTAAAGAAACAATTTACAACACTTTAAATAAGGCACCATTAAGTCCATTTTAATATTAATTATTCATTCTCAAATTAAGTGTGAAAAAGGGTTACTTTTTTCTACACTATAGTTAATAATACATTGTCTTGTGTTTGGTTGTTGTTTTTTAGAGGAGGTTGATTTCTTCAAAATTTTGTGGTTGGTTTCTTCTCAAAATTTTGGAAGAGAGGTTGTCATAGGTTATAGTTTATGTACAACAAGGTTGGCATATTAACTTTTTATCTATCATACAAAGTAGTGATCATCATGGTTGCAAAGGTAGTGGTTGATGTTCAAAGGTATTAAAAAATATATTCAAAATTTATTTGAAGTGGTATTAATATTTATTAGAGCTTCTATTTTGAGTATTTTTGTGGTAAATGTGCAATCTATTAGTGAAAATTTTAATGGGCAGAAACCTATTTCTCATTGTTATTCTGAGTCACGAGTATTTTAGAGTAGAATGAATGATTGAGATGATGGAAAAATAATATAGAGGTCATTGCGATGTAATATTTTTTGTTGCATTGTGGTAGTTGTTAGATGAAAATTAGTTGTATGCCATGTAAGATACAAGGATATTGTGAGTTGAGAATAAATTTTTTTTTTTTTTTGTGTGATAAATATTTTTTGAAAATAAGGTTTATATTAAGTAAAAGGGGCAAGTTTGATTGTGAAAATTAATGAATTTTTTATTTTAGTGCAATAAGATATGGATATGTATAAATTATGATTGAAATTATTGTAGTTAAAAGGTGTAAATTGAATCTATAAGGTGTTATGTGTTTTTCAAATCTAAGGATAACCTCCTTTTTGTTTACAAGAAATATTTTTTGAGCCTACATTATTGGATGTAGTTTTTATGAAAGATGGAATTTTATCTCTACACATTAAAATTGACAACTCCAAAGAATAAAATCAAATAATAGAATATTGGAGGTTATTTCAACATACTTTTATACAATTTTGTGCTCAATATATTTTGCTACAACAAGAAATAGATAGGTTGTTAGAGAAAACACCCAATGCCTTAGCACAAAAGAATTTTTTTGAACAATATGTTCCATATTCTAGTACCTTCACATATCAAGTGAATGCAAATCCAATTTTGAGAGTTTGGGAATCTCAAAAATCAAATAAAGGAAAATGTGGTCTTGCTTATAAGGATGTTTTTCGGTCTTATGTTCCAAAGTATTCCAAACCCATCAACTTTGTATTAGGAGGGCTTATGAATGCATGTCAAATTGAATCTTTCTCTGCAAGTGTTAAATTGGTTCAACCACAATTATGTTCCTATTCGTGTTTCCATGACCATACAATAGTTTTGTGTTTTGATCTACAACCTTGTTCATTATGTGGTCAACATACTCATGATTCTTTTCATTATTTTCATAAGGCAATGAAAAGACATATGTTATGTGTTGCAAATATTTTTTTTGAACTAGTTGTAGGGAGTGCATTAAATTGTTCTTTATATAAAAGTCTCGCATTCTTTGTATTCCCCAACATTTTGGTTAACATCAAAGCATGTTGTATTTCATAGTGCAAAACTTGCAATTTGAAAAGCAGAAAGTGAACCCATATAATATATCATGAAAATAAAGCCAACAAAAAAATCCATTCACAACAATTTCCTATTTCAATCTTGTAGCATGAAATACCCATAAAAAACCATAAATTATCAAGAACGTCTTCGTAATCACCATATAATTAATAATTGAACATTTGAAGATAATACAATCTAATAAGAGGGGGGTGAATCAATAGATCAAAACTATTTAAAACTCTTTTACATCAACTCACATATGTGAACAGAAAATTTGAATCTTCACTACTACTAATCAAGCAACAATTAAGAGCACACATTCACATAATATAACACTATATATACGTGGAAACCCAAGATGGAAAAAATAACAATGAGAATAGCTTCTTAGATCTACTTTCCAAATCTAGCCTCACAATGTAGGAATATACAAGTGATTTTTATAACTTGAAGAAGGAACCAACCTATTGGAGACACCAATCCCCAAATGTACTTATAGGAACCAGCCTATTCAAGACACAAACCCATTATACAAATACCTAAGCATGAACTTTGTGAGTAGAATACTATTCCTATAGAATTACAAAGATAAATCTTGTAGACCTTCAATATTGAATACACAATTTATACAAAGTCTAAAATTGCTTCATACACTCTTTCACTCTTCTTATCATCTTTTGATGATGGCATATAATTAAGATGTAACTCGAATTTGAATAACACTAGCTTGCACAATTTTCTCCTTGTATATACACTCACTACCTTCTTCTTCAATTATAATTCACATTTTGCATCCACTCGATTGATGAATATGTACACATGTGAAACTAAATTAAATCTCTTATATGTCGGCTTGGGGCCCATAATTAAATATGACAACATAAGGTGGATGTAAATTCAAATTACATGAAATGTATAATAGATGGGTCCTAAATCAAATTTGTTATTTCCAAAAGAACATGATATCATGTGCTTCCACAAGAACCTTAGCTAGATCCTATTCCTGACACCATATACTAGCATTAAATTCCACACACAACTAGCTATTACCACACAGGTCTCAAACACTAATAGATTGATAGACAAGAACAAAGAGCCTTATGTCATTTTAAACTTATTGCTTACTAAGTATATCCTCTAAAAAGTCTAGAATATGATAGAGCATGTGTAGGAATACTCTCCATTCAAATCGTAGAGCCAAACTCACTCTTTGAAGGAAATTTTGATCATTATTATTGAAATTTTTGGGAAGAGGAGAGGGTGTCCTAACAAGGTGTCCTTTTAGTTCCACAATGGGTTCCAAAAGGAGTCTTGAGGATACTCTCTTTCTCCTATGGGAATTTCATTTAGAAAGAGATCATGAGGTGTAATGATTGAATTTGAACCACAATGGCGCATCAATCAAACTTGGGTCTCAGTCCTTTAATACAAAAGGGAATATTTGAAACCTAATTAAATGATTTGCAATTTTCAAACTAAGTGTATAATAATAGCTAGATGATAAAATGAAATATTCTGAAGATACAAAAATCAAATCGACAATTTGTAGGTAGATCTAAGAAGGGTCTAACATGTACCTAGCAAATAGGTTGATTTTAAGCATTATTGAAGGAAAAGTTCACCCAGGGGAGAATGGATCTTGGTTAGGGCTTCCAGAAATACTTTTTCCAATCCTCAGAAGTAGGATCTGAGATGATATTTTGTATAGGTTAAATCATTGTCAAAAAGTCAAAAATAAATTTTGCACTTGAGTTTCTATGATTTGACAACAGCGAATGCAACAAATACAACAATGTAAAATTTATCTTCAAGATATTCAATTTTTCTTCAATCTACACACACACAAAGAGGAAGAATTTATTTTATTTTTTTGGGGGTTTTTCTTGGTCAAACCTCAAGTTTGGTAATTAAACCTTAATAAAAAACAATGACAATGGAAGGAAATGATGAATGAAACAATGCTTTCTTACAACTCACCAAACCTTTAATGTTTATCCTTAGAGGATAGAAGTTAGACACATCACACCAATTCTTGATCTTTCTTTGCTTGATTGATTGGACAATTGAAATTTCTTGGATGCTTTAGGATGAACAATGCATAGCAGCCTTCACAAGATGACATGAATGCACACAAACTTTTACATGATAATTAAGATCCTAATTTTAGTAAAAAAAATGATTGATAAATCTACTCTTGAATTCTCTTGAAAATGATATTTGATCATAGGAAATTTTCCATAATGCTAGAATATGTTTCTTATTAAGTGCTCTTGCTCGTTAGACTTCAAATGATAAAATACTATTTATTTATAGGTGTTTATTTAATTTCCCAAAAATTAGATTCTAAAAGTCAATTATTACATATAAAATTTGAATCATTAAAATACCAAAAACATATTTAAAAATGGTTCATGGAACTTAAATATGACCCATTTTCCCTTGGGTGAATGGCAGCTAGCCTAAAATTCCATAGCACTCTTTCTCCAATGTGATTTAATTATTAATTGTATTAATTAAATGTTGGTTTCCCTTTTGGAAAATAGGATAAATAAGACTTTAGAATGCATAATTTAGGTAATTAGAAGGTTAATTAATTCCAATTAATTAAGGGACCCAAACAAAGTATAAAATTGTAAAGGTATATAATTTCCTACACTACATTTAGCCCCCGCTTTACTAAGAGTATAAACTTATGCTCAGACACACACTAAAGTAGATAAATATGTGTCAAGAGAGGTGAAAGTGTACAAATTGTTAGAATTGTGAAAAAAATGAGCGACAAGATCAAACAACAAAAAAAGATAATTGTTACCTATTTTTAGCTATAGCTCAAAACAGGTAGAGCTGAATTGCATTTCTCATTGAAAGGTACAAAATTTCTGCTAAAGTATTCATTATATTCAAGAATTTGATTACTTGTGAATTTCTAGTGTTATTATGTAAATGTTTGTAATATAAGAACTCATAAATTTTCATAATAAATGATGCTTTATTCATATTGAAGAAATTGAAGTCCCACACAAGCTGTGGGAGTAACTTAATTTGATTTTCTTATTCAAATAATGAATACAAGTAAAGTTATAAACTACACAACTAAAGATAATGTAAACATGAAAAAAGGGGATTGATTCATCATTGCTTGTAATGATGAATCATTTTTACTCAATTTCTTCAAGTTGTTGTGTCTCTAGTGCCTCCACATTGTTTCAACTCCAAGCTCCATGGTTTCCTGGAAGATTGCTAAAAGATGATGTTAGAGTAATGATAAATCACATCCTTCCTCATGCCTACATTACCAACAAAAATTTAATACACATCCAGTCAGGCATTCACCAAATGATTAAGTCATAAAAAAGGTAGATGTTCAGGGAGCACAAAGTTCAATGGAAGCTTTCAGCTTCAATTATTTTTCTAATTTATTTGTTTAGTGTGTAGGTGCATGTATAATTAGATCATTTTTACCAATAGGTATTGTTATGAGTGGTGAGAAATGTGGCTCCCACAAGGGTTGAGCCTAGCTCATAACAATAACATAAGCAACATTTCAATGTATAATCATACATGAGAGTCATGAAATATTTATAACAATCATCAAGTAGGATTGTTGTAATAGAGAAATTCATTATGATGGAAACAAAATTGAGCAAATCATCCCTTTTTCTCATCATTCAAAAGGAACAATCAAAAGAAATTTTTGAAGATGCATAATCAATTGCACACAATGGCTCAATTTCAGCTCTACCTTGCATTCACTTTTACATTTTAATGAGGTATTGAGCTCCTTTACACTTAAGGGAAAATAGAGCATTCAAAGAAACAAAGGTAATTCTTGTTAACTATGGTTACCATTGAAACAAGGTCGTGTGCATCAAAGTCTGTGTTCAAAGCAAGACACCATTGAATTAAATTTTACATAGGACTATGGAGAGCATTAAAAGAAGACAGAGCCAAATACTCACACAGAATAACAAAGTACGTGCACAGAGTGGAAAATAACTAACACAGAATAGAGTTTCCAGCACATGCTCTTATGAATACAATGAAACATTAACTTTCCCAAGAAGATGTATGTTAGTGTGTTCACTTTCTGAACAAGAATGATAAAATTGCAGAAGCATGTGTAAAATAAAGATGCAAATCTATGTATGCATATAAAATAGAAGTAACAATGCATCCAATAGCAACAAACATACACAAAGTTACAATATCATGGATGACAGTAAGCATTAGCTTCAGCAATGGTAGAATTCATGCACAACAGTATAAAAAAATACTAAGAGAAACATGAATAAATTGCTTTGTATGTATACAGTTTTCCTTATTCCAATGTTCAAATGCATGTTGAAGATAGTAATACTCCAGCACATACAACAAATACAATGATAAATGAAGACTTGGGTAAAGTGGAATATATTTCAATAGATAAATAGGAACACTTTCTGAAAATAAGATAGCTTTCAGAAGATATGTTGCATCAATGGTATTTGTTATGAAAAATAAAAATGGAGATGCTCTAAAAGACTTTGAATTGGCTCAAGCTATTGTAAATAAGTTGTATTGTCAAAAAAATCACAGCTACAACAGTGAAAAATGAAGAGAAATAAAAGCTTTATGTCATGGCCATAGATTATGATGGGTTCATAAACACAAAATAGAGAAAGCAACAAGAGTACTCATCATTTTTGTTCACTATGGAGCTCAAATTGAGCATTATAGACAAGAGACAAGAATAGATGGTGAGATTCAAATGTTGGAATTCTTACCCATGTTTGTTGTGAAGGGAATACATAAAAAACCCTCATTCTAAAGATTTCCAAAGCTAGAACCAATACTCATCATGGCAGCCTCAAAATGAGTAAACACATCAACAGAGGATAAGGAGAATAAAAAACATTAGAAAAATAATAGAGGCTATGCCATAGGTGCCTAAAAATATTTACAAAATGGGGAATACAGAAGAAAATTTCTAGATTTGATTCAAGAAAAACTTACAACATGTTTCTCTATGGAAATCTTCAAAAAATCACCTAGAAATAGCAAGGAAAATGCAAGTCGAGCTCCAAACCCTAGCAACATGGTGGTAGTAGGTTGTTTAAAGAATGCAAAGTGAAAAATGAAGAGTAACTTAGGGTTCGATGGATTTTTCCCAAAAGCCCTAATTCAAATCAATTGCATTTTTGCATTGGTTTTCAATAAAATCATTTCACTTTATTAATACCATGGTCTTAAATTATCAATTCAGTTGACCTAATAATGTATGAGGAGCCCATGAGGTTTTGAGTTTTATTTTCAAAGTTGTCTTCAATTTTCAAAGATTGAGTTCATTTTCACTTATACCTATTGCATGGAGTTGAAGAATAGAAAAATCAATTAAATATTAAAGGTTATGTTATTATTACTTTAATATTTAAATATGTAATAAAAGGTAAAGTTAACAAATATTAAATATTAAAATAATCATTAAATGATTATCTTTAATATTTAATTAAAAGATTGCCTTTTTAAAACCATGCAAGAAATATAAGTGAAAGCCAACTGAAGGTCCAATCATGCAAATTATGGAGATTATTGATAGATTACCTGAGTTTCATGCTTCACAAGATATTTTGATTATGCATCACATAAGGGGGAGTTTGAGATACTGAGAGTTCACTTCACTTCACTTGCGGGCCCATTTTTTGAGGATTTTTGCTTTTGCTCATGAGAGGCATTTTAGAGATATATTTTTACTTCCAATTAGCTTGGAGTTTCACCTCTTGGATGCTTTATGCATGCCTTCAGTGTATATATTAGAAAAAGTTTATCTTTTTCCTTGGTTCTTGTTTTCTTCCTTTTCCTTTAGCAAAGACACTTCATCTAACTCAATTTTCATAGTTTAATAGATTATGCAACAACATTTACAGGTTAATTAAGTTTTTAATTTGCAGAAAAATTTCTTTTAGTTTCCAGTATCTTCAATTTTTTCCTTCAAGATTTCAGGCATCATCATTGTGTGGGATTTGATCGATAGATTATTGTGTCTTAGTTTTAAAACCTTTAATATTTCTATCTCTTTTCATAAATATATGTATGTAGTTTAGTTTAAGCTCACTGGTTATACACTATGCAAGTAATTGATTAGTCAGTTAGTCATGAAAACTAAGTGTTTTCCCTCAAAATTGTATTCAATCAAGGCCTCTATATAAAACATTCAGGTGATTAGGCTATCAGATCAAGTTGTGCAAGGATGATACTGAGTAATCATTTGTGAATTAAGTTACAGTTTAGATTTCCAATTAGGTGCATCACCGAAGTTTTAATTTTAGTTTATGCATTTAGTTCAATCCTTCTTACCCTTTTCTTAAAACAAATCATTCAAGTACCTAATTGATCATCATATAGGAACCAACCTAGAATCTGGAGGTTTAGTTTCCTCATAGGGTACCCACAACTTCAAACTATTCGAATGTTTCACCAGATTGTAGAACTTTAGAAGGTTTTGTAGTACAGGTGCAATCCTGGTGACAATAGTTTATGGAATGCCTGATGAGACTCTAAATCACTTTTTAGAGTAAGAATTCAACAATTTCAAAGTTGTTGTTCTGGTATATACAATAGTACTTCAGCCTTTCAGAGGTTAAAGTTTCATATACTTGGTGACTCCATTCTCAATTTTGAGTAGATCAAGTGTGAATAAATTATGAGAAATGTTCAGACGAGAACAAGTTCTTCTTCATTTGAATACTTGCAGGTGTCTTCACCAAAGAGAAGAGGAAGGACAACCAAGAGGACACCTAGTAGGCCTTCGAGAAACAAATCAATTTCTCCTATTTTTAGAATAGAATGATTAGTATCTTCACCAAGAAGGAGAGGTAGACCATGAACAAGGCAGCCAGGTTCACATTCAACTTCACCAAGTTTCATAATATTGGTTTCATGTTCAAGAGGTTCACCGAGTTTCGCTACACTTTTAGTTGCAGTGCTTTCGGTACGTCCTATACCAATTTTTCAAGCTGTAAATATCAGAGTACCAACAAATTTGATGGCTAGAGAACATGCCTTCATACCTTTCAATCAAGGCATTCCACTAAATCTACAACAAAATGATGACATACCAATGGCTGGTTTGAAAGGTCTGCCCATTTTCACAGGCGCAGAGCAGACTATGCCAATAGAACACATAAAAGATGTAGCTTCTCTATGCACTATTTATCACATCACACAAGAGAACGTGGATATAAAGCTATTGTTGGAGTCTATAAAGGGTAAGGCTCTTTAGTGGTTTAGAAGTTTGGTTGTAAACTTAGTTGCGCCATGGAATTACTTGGGAGATAAGTTGAATAAGCAATTTTCAGACAAGTCTGACCATTTATCTCTAGTCGAACAATTGATGACTATTAAGAGAGCTCCACAAGAACAAATGGTGGATTTTAACTTTTGGTTCTAGAGGACTTGGGATAGAATCCTAGCCATGGTAATAGCTTTAGCATATCATGCTTTTCTATATTATCTTAGAGAAATTAACATTGATATTGCACTTTTGATTCAATCTATGGGAGGCGTAACTTTTCTAGCAACTTATGACATAACCATTAGAGCTGAAAGTAATCTTATACAGGCTGGTAAGATTGCTCCCAGACCTCCTATGCCTATCTTCCCAGATATTCAACCATCTATGCCTATTCACATACTTGCAATTGCCCCATTACCCATTGTTCCAGCTTTTAGTTCCCAAATAGCTGCTCAAAACTACATTGTTCTAGTCAATTCAGAATTACAAGAGCTTAAGGGTGCTCAACAAAAAATGGAAAATGATTTACAACATAAAATAAACAATCAGGAAGCTATGCAAAAAATATTGCAGATTGTTAGTAACAATTTAGTAAGCCTTAAAAACCAACAAGGCTAAAATTTCAGACCCTAACAACCCCCTTTCAACCAAATAGATTGCCTTATGAGGTTGACTACCAAGGAAAACGAAGAAATTTCAATCCTAGGCCTAATCATCCTTTCAATCAAAATGCTGCCAGCTCTTCTAAAGAGCTTCTAACTGTCTAGAACAACTTGGCACAAGATTACGTATGGTGCTATCCCTATAATCAACCTCATAATTAGGCTACTTGTTTGAACAGGGTGGTTAATCAGGCACTTATGGTACAACGTAGTTATGCTACTTCTAAAAAGATAGTGAAAGAGTCTGGTGATCAACAAGATGATCAAACGTAGCAGAATGAGCTTGATGTTGCCATGATGAACTGGAAAGGAAACAAATTTTGTGGCATTAATCATGCACAAGGGTAGAACCAGTTTGCTACATTTGTTGCAGCCAACACGAGGTCGAAAAAAAGGGTTATTGACTTGAGACAGCAAGTTGTTCCTAATGTACAATAGCCAAAAAAGGACAAACAACAAGATGTTCAGTAGAAAGATCAAATTCCTATAGTCCAACAGGGACAAAATCAGCATGCTTCAGCTCAAAACATTTAAATTTTTCCACGATAATAGACTGCAACAACTAAAGAATAGTAGAAGGAACAACATCAGCCTCAAACAAAAAATGTAGAGCCCCTTGTTTTGAAAATACAGCATAAGGTTAGTACCCCGGGTATGTGCAAGATCATCATGGAAAAAACAGGCCCTTAAGTGGCAAAAAAATTAGAAAAATCAGGGTTAGGCAACTTGATATAAAAATTTGAATAAGTTATCTATATTATTTTGAAAATATGTAAAAATAGAATCTATAGGAAATTGAATATAGTTTCTAAACTACTAGGTTTGTTTATATATATATATATATATATTTGGTGAAAAATTGAAATTTCAATGCAGTAGTACTTAAATTTCAAGGAAAAAATAAGAAGTAGGTGTCTGTCTGACCACCCTAACCACAATAAAATGATAATATTTTTTTATAATATTTTAGATATAAGAAGAGGACTCACGTCCTGATGTGATGAATATTTTTTTGTAATCTTTTTCCAAGTAAATAATTAATTATGATTTTTTTATTACAACTTTTAATAAATATAAAAAACTCGTATGTCTAACCACCTTAAATTGGTCAAAACTTCATGAAATTCATTTTTTTATTTTTTTAATCCTATAGTATGTGAAGCATAGAATGTGACGCATGTTTTGGATTCAAAAAATGTGATACCATTGGAAAGCTATAGATTTTTTTCAATTAGTCTATCAATCAAGACTTTAGTCATAATTTGAATAGAAAATGAATAATAATTACTTATTAAATTCAATGTAAAGAAAAAATTATATTGGTGGAAAGCTTAAAATCTCCTTTAAAAACCCTTTTCGTTTCATCAATTTTGCATAAAAAAAAGTTGTCAGCCACATACCCATCATATTGCCACTTTTTGGCCCATCATGATCCTGCACATACCCTCTGACTTTCAATATTGTTGATCATATGCATAAATCCACTGTTAGTGTGATCATGTTATATGCTTTGCATCTTCCCGAGCAGAAAGAAAGCCTACGAGAAGATTTAGCCAAAATATTAGTTTTTGATGAACCCACGCAAGAGCAACCTAAGGTTCTAGCCAATATTTCAGAAGTTAAGAAAGAATAGTCTATTCAAGAGGTAAAACCACCACCCTTCTATGTCACTTTGATTATAGGTAACAACCTAGTCCATGATTGTATGATTGATTCTAGCGCAAGTAGTTTTGTAATGCCAAAGAGTTTAGCAGATAAGTTAGGTCTAGCGTATGAGCCCCTTTCAAAAGGAGTCATACAACTAGATGGTACAACCATTCAGTCTATAGGAATGATCAAGAATCTGCCTCTTACCCTGCACAGTTTCCCCAATTTCTTAGCTTCACAGGACATATATGTTATAGACTTGCCACCATTCTTTGGTATGTTCCTATCCAGAGATTTCACTATTGAGATAGGGGGATATTTATCTTCTGACTAGTCTCACATGTTTTTTAGAACTAGATATGGTACAAAGGTGACCATTAAGCTATAAATCTAGGCTAAGGATCATATAGATCCATATATACCTAGTGCAATAAATTCCAACCTTGCTATCCATGGTCAAGAAGATCAATCCATGACCTTAGACTCTGTTACACCAATTGGACGCATACTCATCATGAACCTTGATGAGTGGGCAGCTAAAGATCATGAGACTGATCCTTTCAGTTGCATGGATGAGGTAGGTGTAGGTGTTTATATGTTTGAAGAGCTTGATGTGATAGTTCCAAACCTGGTTAAAGAATAAGTGTAGCCTGATTAGCAAGAAAATTAGCTTTCGAAGCTATTTTTTGATGGTTCGAGGAGTAAGATAGGTGTTGGTGGAGGTGTGATGCTTGTATCCCCTGAAAGAGATAGATATTATTTAGCATTCAGATTCACTTTCAACTACACGAACAATGTGACTGAGTACGAAGCACTGATGCATGGCTTGGAATAGGCTAGAAAAAGGGGTATTAAGTGTTTACAGGATTATGGTGACTCAGAATTGATTGCAAATTAGGTAAGAAACCAAAGTGTAACCAAGAATGATTTGCTAAAGTTATATAAGAATAGAACCTGGGACATGATTAAAGAATTTAGTGCTTTTAATTTGCTATCAATTCCCAAAAATCAAAATAAGGAAGCAAATAGATTAGCTGCCATAGGTTCACAGTATGATATACCTACTAATATAAATAAAATTGAGGTACAACAATATGTCAAGGTGGTAGTAAGATGACCTATTCCTGATAATACTGTCAACATTGACAATTAGGTTAGAAGAGATAAATCTAGCATTACAGTAAAGGAGGAGCATTTTGAACTGATTGGAATATTTAAAGATAAGCTCTTGAAACTTGGAAAAATCTATACCAAAGAAGAACAACATTCCTTCATCTTATTGTGCCAAGAATTCAGTGACATATTTGCTTGGGAGTATGGAGATCTCAAGGGTTTTAACCCCGAGTTGGCTCAACATACAATTGAGCTTGAACCCAATGCGAAACTAGTTAGATAGAAGCAAAGGCCCCTGAATACTAAGCTAGAGCACTTGATGAAGACAAATCTAAACAAATTGGTTGAAGGTGGCATCATCTTTCTGATTTAAAGTACACCTCTTGGGTTTCAAACCTGGTGCCTGTTACGAAGAAGAGCAGAGAGATAAGATTGTGTGTTGATTTCTATAATTTAAACAGAGCTTCACTCAAAGATCACTATCCATTTCCTTCAATGGAACAAATCCTGCAAGTTGTTTCAGGATCATAGAGGTTCTCATTGTTGGATGGTTATTCAGGGTATAACCAGATCCTGGTTAAAGAAGAAGACCAATATAAAACATCCTTCACCACCAAGTGGGGTACTATGACTTACAAAAAAATTGCATTTGGATTGTCAAATGAGGGAGCAACCTTTCAGAGAGTAATGGATATGGCTCTCCAAGGCTTGATAAACAAGTTTGTTCTTGTTTATTTAGATGATATCACTATTTTCTCACAAAATGCTAATGAACACTTTGATCAACTTAGATAGATTTTTCAAAGATGCAGAGAGTATGGAATTTCCTTGAATCCAAAAAAGAGCATCTTTGTTGTTCATGAAGGTAAACTCCAGGGTTATATTGTTTCTAAAGATGTCATTTATATAGATCTAGAACACATTGTAGCCATACTGGCATTACCGTTTCTTGCTCACAAGAAAGGTTTGTATATTTTTTGGGGCATAATTAAGTTTGTTAGGAGAATTATTCCCAACATTGCAGCTTTATTCCAGCCACTTACAACCATGCTGAGGAAAAACATTCAATTCAGTTGGATGAGAGAAGGAAAGAACAGTTTTGAGTAGATTAAAGAGGCACTTGTAGCAGCCCCTACTCTTATCAACCCAAATTTTGATAAGGATTTCATATTGTATGCATTTGGGGAAGTGGATACAATCTCTGCAATGCTCTGTCAGCAAAATAATGAAGGTTTGGAGCAACCAATAGATTTATTTAGTTAGGTTTTACATGATTATGAAAATAGGTATTCATTTGTCAAAAAGCATGCGCTAGTTGTAGTTAGAAGCCTAAAAAAAATTAGGCACATGTTGTCAAACAATAAAATATAGTTGATGGTTGCTCATTCAACTGTCAAAGAATTTCTACTCAGCAAAGATATTAATGACAAGAGAGAAGGTTGGATCATGAAGGTGATGAAATATGACATTGAAACAAAGGTTACCAAGATCATTAGAGGCAAAGGTCTTTGCAAGAAGCTTGTTGGAAATTCATAAAATGTTACAATAGTTGAACAACAAGTTGAAACAACCTTAATCAATGAAGATGATGTTGTTGTTCCAACCATTTCAACAAACTAGATACAACAGTTGATTCATTATATGCATGCAGGTGACTGTCCTGAAGGTTTAGACAGGTCAAAATGTAGATATTTTAGACTTCAGGAAATCCCCTATGCAGTGATTGATGGTATCTTGTACAAAAAAGATTATAATGGTGTATTACTCTAGTGTGTGGACCCATAACAGATTCAGAAAGTTCTAGATGAATTTCATGATGGGCCAACTCGAGGCCACTTTGCACCGAGAACAACGACCATGAAGATAATGAGAGCTAGTTACTAATGGCCTGATTTGTTTAAGGATGCCCACACTTGGGTCAGAAAGTGTAACAAATGTGCAATGTTCATCGAAAAGAAGAAGCTTGCAACCTTGCCGCTTCATCCAATTCAAGTAGACCAGCCTTTCAGCAAATGGGGATTGGATTTCATAGGTCCAATCAATCCACCCTTAAGTGCTGGGCACAAATGGATTTTGACTGCCACATACTACTTTACGAAGTGGATTGAATCAATTGTATTAAAAGATGCAAACGAAACATCTATCTTGAATTTCTATCAAGACTTGGTTTCTATGTTTGGTACACCAAATTTAGTAATCTCTGATAACGCTTTGGAATTTATAGGATTAAGAGTTTCATATTGGTCAGTAAAGCATAATATTTATCTAAACACTTCCTCAAATTATTATCCTCAGGGCAATGGACAGGAAGAGTCTACAAACAAGAATTTGATTAAGATCATTAAAAAGACTATTTAAGATAATCATAGATCATGGAATGATAACTTGAAGTTATCCTTTTGGGATGATAGAGTTACACCAAAATGATCAACAAGTTTTTCACCTTATGTTTTGGTTTATGGAAAAAAGGCCAAATTGCTTATTTCCATAGAGTTACAAACTTTGGAATACATAAAAGAGCTTGAGTTGCTTGAGGAGAAGCCAATGCAAATTAGTCTTGCTCAATTAATGGAGTTAAAGGAAACCATAAAAGAAGCTTTTAGGAAGCTTGAGGTCCACCATGCACAGATGAAGAATACTTCTGACAAAAAAGTAGTAGCAAGAATTTTTAGTGAAGGTGATTTAGGATTCAAGTGGGATGAGCTCAAGAGTAGACCTAGAAAACATACAAAATTTGATGCCATGTGGGATGGACCATATATCATAATAGAATGCAAATAGAATAATGCATTTCAGCTCTCAAAGTTGGATGGTGAGGTGTTGCCAATCCCTGTTAATGGGATTCACCTCAAGCAATGCTAATAAAGAACAAAGTTTGCACATGTACATAGTAGAGTAGTTTTAGTTTCAATTTTTCTTTCAATAAAGTGCCCCATGGCACGTTTCTTTTCAGTACTGTTTGCTTTCAATAAGTGCAAGTGTTGCACCTATTTTTTGACTTCGTCTTAAATAGAGTCATGATTAGTTTCTTTTAGTTTTGTTTGTTGCTATTGTTTGTTTCCCAATAGCCGAGTTACAATATTTCTAAGTCAAAAGAGGATAAAAAAGGACTCCATGCCCAATGGATAAGCTACATAACTGGTCTATGGTGTTTAGTAGGAAAACACTCCATAGAGGTTATCAAATTGTTACCTATTTTTAGCTACAACTCAAAATGGGTAGAGTTGAATTGCATTTCTCATTGAAAGGTACAAAATTTCTGCTAAAGTATTCATTATATTCTAGAATTTGATTACTTTTGAATTTCCAGTGTGACTATGTAAATGTTTGTAATAGAAGAACTCATAAATTTTCATAAGAAATGTTTCTTTATTCATATTGAAGAAACCAAAGTCCCACACAAGCCGTGGGAGTAACTTAATTTGATTTTCTTAATCAAATAATGAATACAAGTTGTAAACTACACAACTGAAGATAATGTAAACATGAAAAAAGGGGAGTGATTTATCATTTCCTATAATGATGAATTATTTTTACTCGATGTCTTCAAGTTGTTGTGTCTCCAGTGCCTCCAGGTTGTTTCAACTCCAAGCTCCATGATGAATTATGACTAAAGTCCTCATTGATAGGTTGATTGAAAAACATCTATAGCTTTCAAACGGTATCACATTTTTTGAATCTAAAACATGCGTCACATTCTATGCTTCACATACTATAGGATTAAAAAAAGAAAAATGAATTTCATGAAGTTTTGACCAAGTTAAGGTGGTCAGACATAGGAGTTTTTATATTTTTTAAAAGTTGTAATAAAAAATCATAATTAATTATTTACTTGAAAAACTAACAAAAAATGCATCACATCTTTACATGAGTCCTCTACCTATATCTAAAATATTATAAAAAATGTTATCATTTTATTGTGGTTAGGTCAAAAGTAACCACTTATTTTTTCCTTGAAATTTGTACTACTGCATTGAGATTTCAAATTTTCACCAAATAGATTTTCTTTTAAAAAATAAACCTAGTAGTTTAGAAAATACATTTAATTTGCTACAAATTCTATTCTTACACATTTTTGAAATAATATAGATAACTTATTCAATTTTTTACGTCAAGTTGCCTAACTCTGATTTTTTTGAATTTTTTGCCACTTAAGGGCCTATTTTATCCATGATGATCCTACACATGCCTGTAACAATGCATCCAATAGTAACAAACATTGACAGAGTTACAATATCATGGATGATAGTAAGCATTAGCTTCAACAATGGTAGAGTTCATGCACAACAATATAAAAGACAGTAAGAGTAACATGAATACATTTATTTGTATGTATACAATTTTCCTTATTCCAATGTTCAAATGAATGTTGAAGATAGTAATAATCCAACACATATAGCAAATACAACGATAAATGAAGACTTGGGTTAAGTGGAATATATTTCAATAGATAAACAAGAAAACTTCTTGAAAATAAGATAGCTTTCAAAAGATGTTGCATCAATGGTATTTGTTATGGAAAATGAAAATGGAGATGCTCTAAAAGACTCTGAATTGGCCCAAGCTATTGTAAATAAGATGTATTATCAAAAAAATCACAGCTACAATAGTGAAAAATGAAGAGAAATAAAAGCTTTATGCCGTGACCATTGATTATGGTGTGTTCAAAAACACAAAATGGAGAAAGCAACAAGAGTACTCATCATTTTTGTTCACTATGGAGCTCAAATTGAGCATTTTAGACAAAAGATAGGAGTAGATGTTGAAATTCAAATGTTGGAATTCTTACCCAAGTTTTCTATGAAGAGAATACGTAAAAACCCTCATTCTGAAGATTTCCCAAGCTCAAACCAATACTCATCATGGCAGCCTTAGAATGAGTAAACGCATCAACAGAGGATAAGGAGAATAAAAAACATCAGAAAAATAATAGAGGCCATGCCATAGGTGCCTAAAAATCTTTACAAAATGGGGAATACATAAGAAAATTTCTAGATTTGATTCAAGAAAAGATTACCTCATTTTTCTCTATGGAAATTTTCAAAAAATTGCCTAGAAATAGCAAGCAAAATGTAGGTCGAGCTCCAAACCCCAGCAGCATTGTAGTAGCAGGTTGTTTCAGGAATGCAAAGTGAAAAATTAAGAGTAACTTAGGGTTCGATGGATTTTTCCCAAAAGCCCTAATTCAAATCAATTGTATTTTTGACTTGGTTTTTAATAAAATCATTTCACTTTATTAATGCCACAGTCTTGACTAATCAAGTCAATTGGCCTAATAATGTATGAGGGGCCCGTGAGGTTTTGAGTCTGATTTTCAAAGTTGTTTTTGATTTTCAAAGGTTGAGTTCATCTTCGCTTATACCTATTGCATGGAGTTGAAGAATAGAAAAATCAATTAAATATTAAAGGTAATGTTATTATTACTTTAATATTTAAATATGTAATAAAAGGTGAAGTTAAAAAATATTAAATATTAAAATAATCATTAAATGATTATCTTTAATATTTAATTAAAAGATTTCATTTTTAAATCAATGTAAGAAATATAAGTGAAAGCCAACTGAAGGTCCAATCATGCAAATTATGGAGATTTTTGACAAATTACCTCAGTTTCACACCAATTCACTAGATATTTTGATTATACATGTCATAAGGGGGAGTTTGAGATATTGAGAGTTCACTTCACTTCACTTCACTTGCAAGCCCATTTTTTGAGGATTTTTTCTTTTTCTCATGAGAGGCATTTCAAAGAGATATTTTCACTTCCAGTTAGCCTGGAGTTTCACCTCTTGGATGCTTTATGCATGCCTTCATTGTATATATTAGAAAAAAATTATCTTTTTCCTTGGTTCTTGTTTTATGCCTTTGCCTTTAGCAAAGAGACTTCATGTAACTCAGTTTTCACAGTTTAATAGATTATGCAGCAACTTTTATAGGCTAATTAAGTTTGTAATTTGCAAAAAAAATCCTTTTACTTTCCAGTATCTTCAAGATTTCAGGCATCATCATTGTGCAGGATTCGATTGAAAGATTATTGTGTTTTAGTTTTAAAACCTTTAATATTTCTGTCTCTTTTCATAAATATATGTATGTAGTTTAGTTTAATCTCACTGGTTATACACTGTGCATGTAATTCATTAATTATTAGTTAATGCATGATTACTCAAACACCCCCTTAAGATGAACTTAGGGAGTAGCAAAAAACTCTAAAAAGGAGAATTCATGATAGGTCCCAACAAATAAGGCCTAGTGAGGTACCCATGTACAAACAAAAGATCTATTAAAATTGTTGAAAAGGAGAAAACAACATGGGAAGAACTCCCCTCCAAAAGAGAGAAAGGTGAATGAAAGACTGAAAAAGTCTCCAAATCAAGGTGAAGGACTAAGAAGCCTCCAACCAAAATAATGTCTCAAAAAACAAGAACATGTAGAACATCATAGAATCATGAAGATGTAGTAGACTACTATTGAATGATGAATTATATAGTGCTTAAATGAAGAATATTTAGAAATAGGAATGCAAGAGTGTCCATATGGTAAATGATCAATCTTACTGAAATGCATGTAACCAACCACTAATGTATATTGCATCTGAAAATACATAGGAACAAGGACTAGATACGTAGATCACTCCAACGTGAAACCAAGGAAGCATTAGCACTAATAGTAGAAACCCCTCCATAATGCTGAGAAGGGAGATCCAAGACAAGTACAATGAAATTGTGTGAAACAAATAAGTGTATGTAGGAGAAACAACCGAAAAATAAAAGGTGTGCAAACTAAGGCACACACACATGAAGGAAGAATCATTAGAATTCATTGCTCTCATGGAAGGGAGACTCACACGGCAAAGGTGTGACAACAAACCAAAGGAAAACAATAATCACCCCATGGAACTTTATATCATAGTGTGAGTACAACACGAACAACAAGATGTGTGAAATCTACAAAAAGATACACCAAAATAGCACTTTATCTCAGTGTGTCTACAAGAGAGAATGTGCATGAAAAAGATGTATACAATGCCCAAATGAGATAGAATACTTGAAATACATATAAAACAACAAAAAATGAGTTATCCCATGCAAATGAAAGTTCCCAGGGGTTAAGACTGTCAAGTAATTCACTACAGTGTGAAAAAATAAAAAAATAAGTATAATATATCTAGAGAGAAATCAAGAAAAATTAAAAGGATGGCTATGAAGAGCTATGAGAGACTATTCCAATGTTGTTGGAATCGCAAAAAAAGAGAAATAGGTGAAAATTTATGAGCTCATGACTGAAAAATAGCACATCTGACTTCAAAAAACTATAGAATACACCAACAACAACAAAAATAGGTGATGAAACCCACACCACTAGAACGTTAGCATAGCAAGCTTTCTGACGATATCTCATTCACCAAAAATTGATACCGTATGCCCAAGTTATGGCCAAAAGAAAAAACACCTCTTCTAGGGCACAAAGAGGGTTCAAAGGGGCCTAGGGTACCAACCATATGGCTCACATTATGTGATGTTAGGAAAATATTCTAGGAATATTCCCTTCACTTGGAAAAACAAATTAGCTAGTGGTAAAAATATTCCCTTGACATATTCCATGGCGTTGACAGTATATTCCTATTGTAGGACCAGAATATTCTACAATAAATGGCCATCAGTAGAAGGTAGTGTTGCCCAAAATTGTAGCTAGAAAAATTATTCAGCCAAAGATTTTGCAGTACTACGGAAAAAAGGTTGAAAGTGCTAAAAATTAAAAAAATTGGGTGTTAGAATTTTTTTGCTTGCAATCAGGTAGTTGTGAATTGGCCACTGGTTGGCTTTAATAATCTGGTTAAGGGGTTGGAAAACCAAACTAGTGGTTCCTTGGGGCATGTAAGGCCTACCAGCTGCAAGTACCTGTGGGTACCACTTTAAATGTTCCCCTCATAAAAGTAAAATTTCACCCAAAAAACTAGCTTTTTAATTTTTTACAAAATTTGATAGCCTTTTTTTTCCATTTCTATAAGTAAGAAATTAAAAAACCTGCCCCAACTTTTTTTTGTTTTTCAATTTTCATGCACAAGGCCATATAGGGTCCGTACAACCCTTGTGCAAAAAAAAATTCCTCAAAATCTCCCAATGTTGACTATAGGGTCATCCCACAATACTAGTTTACAATTTTTGGGAGGTCCTGATTTTTGCTAAAATCACATATTTTTAGAAAATATAATGATTTAAGCCTTGAAAATTTCCATTTAAAGGATTCCAATTGAAGAGGGTTTGATCGAACCACCTTAGATCAAAACCCCCTTGGATAGAACCTTGCTAGTTTTAAACCATACATATAACGTAGTCTCCTTTACACCTATCAAAATGCTGATAAAAAACCACTTTTGATTTATCTTTTGGGGGATCAAATGAATTCATTTAAAATTTATTTTTTTAAGTATGTAGTCCTTATTATAAGCTTCCCAAAAAGTATAATTTTAAATCAATTTTATTTTATTATTATATTTATTTTTTATTTTCTGTGAATGTAGGTTTTTCACCGAAAATCAAGCTCTTTGTTCTGCACATGTGGAAAAATAGCATATTATAAACAATAAAAATTGAAAAATATTTGTGCACTAGGTATTGAGGTCCTTGATCCAAAAAAAAAAATTGAATTTCGATACATACAAAAAAAGTTATGTTGTATACAATCTGCCTATGTCTGAATTGTAATTGGTTTGACTTTGAAACTTGATTAAGGAAAAAATATTCAATAAAACACTATGAAACCAAATGAAAGTGCTAGATATCATAGTTACAAATATATATTTGAAAAAATTATAATTTTATCCTTTGAACATGGAAAAAAAATTATGTTGTATACGGTGAGCATCACTCCTTAAAAATGGTGTTTACTGAAAAAAACTAGTTTTTGAAAGAGATGGAAAAAGAAGTGCAATATGATTCCAAAAATGTAACAAATCACTAGTTTGCATCATCTTCAAATTCCTCATGGTTTAGCTGCTATAGGTGCTTGAAAGTGAAGATTTAGTTAGAAAAAATTAGTTCACTATCCAATTTGGCCAAAAAATGTAAACCAGAATTGTGGGATCACCCATAGGAAAATTTATAGTCAAAACTTGTTGAATCGACCTCCTGAATCCAATGGTGAGGGCCTTTCCACACCAAAATCATAGCTATCCTTTGGATCTAGAAAAAAAACCACTTCAAACCCTCAAAGATGTGACCTCAAGAGTCCAAATACGGCCAAACAAAAGGAAAATTTTACTTTATCTACAACTCTAAATCCAATGGAAGACTCTATTTTGGCTCTAAATGCACCAAAAAAATTCCCACCTCCAAAATTTGCAAAAAAACATGGGCCACAAGATGAAACAAGGAACAAAGACACCTTCCACACAAGAGATCTATAGAAAATATATGTAATATTGCTCAACAAGAAAAATCTACGAAATGAACCTGAAGAATCTTCAAGGAAAGCAAGAGTCCTCAAAGGTTGAGAGTTATATCAAAGGCATGAAAGTTCGAGATATAATACAACGAGGGTTGAGTTCTATATAGGATCAACCCTAATTGGGAAAGGGATTAGATCATGACAAGTTTCAACATCTCATGCAATGAGATAAAATGATCTAATAATATCTATCTAGTTAGCATAGTAAATGGGTATGTGCAGGATCATGATTTTCCAAAAAGTGGCGATATGATGGGTATGTGTAGGCTATGTGGTGAAGACTTTTCTTTTAACCCAAAATTGATGAAATGAAAAGGGTTTTTAAAGGAGAATCTTAGCTTTCCACCAATATAAATTATGTTTTACTTTGAATTTAATAAATAATTATTATTCATTTTCTATTTGAATTACAACTAAAGTTCTAATTGATAGGCTGATTGAAAAACATCTATAACTTTCAAATAGTATCATATTTTTTTGAATCCAAAACATTTGTCACATTCTATGCTTCACATACTATAGAATTAAAAAAAAAAAAAATCATGAAGTTTTGACCAAGTTAAAGGTGGTGACATATGAGTTTTATATTTTTTTAAAAGTTGTAATAAAAATTCATAATTAATTATTTACTTGGAAAAAATTACAAAAAAATATGCATCACATCGGGAAATGAGTCCTCTAATTATATTTAAAATCTTATAAAAAAATATTATCATTTTATTGTGGTTAGGGTGGTTAGACAAACACTTCTTATTTTTTCCCTGAAATTTAAGTACTACTGCATTGAAATTTCAAATTTTCACCAAATAGATTTTTTATAAAAAAATATACCTAGTAGTTTAGAAACTACATTCAATTTGCTATAGATTCTATTCTTACATATTTTTGAAATAATATAGATAACTTGTTCAATTTTTTATGTCAAGTTTCCTAACTCTGTTTTTTCTGAATTTTTCGCCACTTAAGGGCCTATTTTTTCCATGATGATCCTGCACATACCCAAATCACTCCTAAGTTTAGCTTAAGTGCATGAGAATAAATTAGACTAATAATTAATTAAATATTAATTATTAGCTAATACATGATTACTCTAACATAAATGTTGATGGGATAAGATGATAAATATCAAAGAGGAGGATCAAGCCCCCAGGATCAAAGATCCCATCACAAACCAACACAAGGACAAAGGGATGCACAAGATGTGTAAGGTAGGGGTAGTAACATAAGATACACAAGCATGTAATGTCAAAGTTAATGCAAAAGGGATGAACTAGAAAGTTGTCTTATTCTGCACCCATCAAATACACTTGCAAGGGATATTGCAATCTGATATACACTAGGTGAGCCCCAAAGTCTAAGAAACATGTGCACTAGGTCTACAAGGTGTGATCTCACAACAAGGTGGTTGATGGAAAAGTTAGGCCAGGTCTTTAGGCCTTCAATACAACAACTATATCAAAAGTTATACTCCCTGATAGCTTTGATAAGGTGCCACAATATGATCAATGTTGTTCCAATGCTACACTAAGTTCAACCTCTGTGAACAAAGTGAAGCAAGAAATTTCAATGCCAATGTATGCCCCCACATTAAATGAATTGTTGAACACCATGCTGCAAGTAATTACTTTCAAGAAGAAATGATATATGTAACTTATTAATAGGGCTATGAGAGCTTATTTGGAAAGCTATGCCATGAAAAAGGAGGTTTCCCCCACATGCAATTCAATGATAACACATAAGGGATCCACAAATTTAGGGTTAGGGCATGTCTTTACTAAAGTGATAGAATAGAGCTTGGAACCATCATCAATCCACAAATACATCATGGAAAAATTAATACAAAGGAGGAATGAAACATAGAGAGATACATGACAACCAATCATTTTGGGTCAGCATGGAGAAGACCTAAATGTCACAATACTTTCCATCATCGCCAAAAAGGAAAAAATAAGACAAAAACAATGTTTAGGATAGATAGAAGAATGGAGATACAAATAAAAGAATTTCATGACATATTTTACTTTCTTTGTATCCTTGCACCAATAGAGTAACAAGGGTCATCCAAAGAAAACTCACAAACATAAAGAAACACCAAACAACACAATACAGGGGATGACATTACATGCATGCAATCACAAGGAAAATAAAGAAAACTAGTATTCACATGCAAGTGAGCCTATATCAAGTCTTATGCATCCCAATCTTGCTCATTATATATGGAAGGCAGATAACTATCCAAATGGTAAATGACAAGTGCCATACTAGGACAATTGCCAGGTTCAACATGTGGTGATGCACTCTTTTTAGGAGGACCATCATAGTTACACCCATCTACACTCATAGAAGTAGAAAAAAATAAATTCAATTCATAATGTGATTCTTCATCAATTTTAGCAATCTCATCATCATTTTTCAAGTTAATCACAATAGGAGAATTGACTGATTTTAGATGCAAAGACTTAAAAATGATTACTTTTGAATGTCAATTTTAATTTCAAATAATGCACTATTTTTCACCAACTGAACTAGATTCAAACAACTACAGAAATATGCAATTTCTAAAGTTGAAATAGAGATTTGTAGGCTGAAACAAACTGATACTACAAAGACAAAATTGTGTGCAAAAATTCAGAAAATCACTTGTACCAAGGCAGGTTCACCCTAGGGCAAATGAGTCCTAAGATACAGATCTGAAAATTTTAAATCTATTTTTTTTACTTGATAATTAAGTTCACTATTCCTAACATCAAATAGATTCTTCAATGACATTTTTTCTACAATGATGATGAAAATGTAACTAAAATTTTATGACAATGTATAAGCAAAATGATAACCTTTTTGAATGCAAATTTGACCTAAAGACTGAAAAACACTTTTATGCAATCTACTATATAAAATTTATGCAATATTTTTTATTTTTTATGAGTATTAAATGATACAAAAATGCATGATCTATCCCTAAATGAATAATTCAAACATAATTCAATGCATAACTTAGATATAGGGTTTCGAGGATCTCCAAATCAGAAAAGTATCAAGCATAGTGTCGAGTTTACCAAAATGAAATGTAAGGGAAAAGGAAATGGTTTCCCAACAATGTGTCCTTTAATTCTATAATGGGATCCAAATGGAGTGTTGAGGATACTCTCTTCCTCCTATGGGCATTTCATTAAGAAACAAATCATTAGGTGCAATGATTTACTTTCAACCTCAATGGTGAGTCGATTAGATCTGGATCTCAATCATTTAAGACAATAGGGCAGATCTGAAACCTACTTAAATGATTTACAATGTTCAAACTAAGTTCACAATAATACCTATATGATGAAATGCAAGATTGTGAAGATACAAAAATAAAATTGACAATTTGTGGAAAATTTGAGAAGGGTTTGGAAACATGTACCTAACATAAAAATTTAATTATGAGCACCATTGAAGGATAGGTTCACCCAGGGGTGAATGGGTCTTGGTTAGGGCTTCCAAAAATACTTTTTGTAGTCCTCTAAAATAAATTTTGAGATGTTGTTTTGTACATGTTTTATTGTTGGAAAGCTAAAAAAAAGTTTTCACTTGAGTTTTTGCAATTTGACAACAATCAATGCAACAAATGTAAGAATGTAAAATTGCTCTTCAAGATCTTCAATCCTTCTTCAACCTATAGTTTCCACATGCACAAAGAAGAAGAATTTTTTTTTTTCGTTTGGGGGTTTTCCTCGGTCAAACCCCAAGTTTGGTAATTAAACCTTGATAAGCGAATAATGACAATGGAAGGAAATGGTGAATGAGATAATACTTGCTTACAACTCACCAAACCTTTAATGGTTGTCCTTAGACAATAGAAGTTAGAAAATCACTCCAAGGATTGATCTTTCTTTTCTTGATTGATTGAACACTTGAAATTGCTTGGATGATTTAAGATAAAAAATGCTTAGTAGCCTTCACAAGATAACATGAATGCACATGAACCTTAACATCATGATTAGGATCCTAATTTTCTGCAACAAATGACTGATAAATCTTCTCTTGAATTCTCTTGAGGGTGATATTTAATCATAGGAAATTTTCCTTAATGCTAGATTATGTTGCTTATTAAGTTTTCTTGTTAGTTATATTTCAAATGATAATAACACTGTGTATTTATCGGTGTTTATCTAATTTTCAAAAAATTACATTCTAAAAGCTAATAATTGTATATGAAACTTGAGTCATTAAAATAAATCCAAAAACATTCTAGACACATAAAAATGACCTAGGCCTGCAAGGTCTATTTTTCGTCTTCTTCTTCCTAGCATAATTATGACATTTTAATTATGTCCTTGGAAATTTTTTGACTATTAATTAAATAATTCATGTCTTTTTATTCTTCATGATTATTAAATAAATATATTTTATTTATTTATTTAAGGCATCACTAATTGTCTAAAGTCTTCCTATAATTAAATAAATTTCTTAATTTATTTAATTATTTTTCGTTTAATAATTCCTCTTGACTATTAAATAAATAGATTTTATTTATTTAATTAATATGTCACTAATTCTTAAGTCTTTTTATAATTAAATAGATTTATTAATTTATTTAATTATTAATCACATTCTCTAAATTAAATAATTATCTTTAATTATTTAATTGCCTTATTTGACAGTTCCCTCATTTTAAATAAAATTATTTATTTAAAATGGTCTCACATTACTAACTACCACTTCTTTTAGTAAATAATCTAAATCAATTATTTACTATCATATAAATCCATATTTTTGAATTAATTTTAATTCAAAAATGGTAATCTTCTTCCATAAATCAAGTAATTGCTAAAATTATTGATTTTTCGAATCTTATCTTTCTGTCCAATCTTTATCTTCTTGATTTTTTGAATCTTATCCTTTTGGCTAATATTTATCCTCTTGTCACATTTATTCTCAACCGTCGTTGCGATTTTCTCAAATTGCATCTTGACCACTCATTTCAGATTTTTTTCTGTAACCCTAATTATGGGTTGTCACACACAATCTTGACCTCTAATTTTAAGCTTCTGTTAGCTTTTAGTCTCGATCATCCATCCAAAATTGCATTTTCAATAAAATGCCAATTTTCTCACATTCTCGGGGCCACTTTACAACTTATTACGCATAATTCTTGATATTTGCATTTGGCATATTTACTTTCATTACTTATTAAGTCTTAGGCATAGTCATATTGGCATAGTATTAGTCACTTTAAATCCTCCAAAGCTTGTTTAGGACATTGTCTTTGTTATCAAATTTCTCACACATTCGATCTGAGGGAAACAATTACACTTGCAACAAGTTAGAAGGTGCTATGGAGGTGAATCATGGAAGCTTTGCAGATCAGTTGGTATAATCATTTTAATTTGTATAAGCTTTCATTGTACTTCATAGTTCTTTGGGTTTTTTTTTTTATTGATTTAATCAGCTAACTGTAATCTAGAAAAATTACTCTTAGTTACATTGGTGAACCTGACTCCTTTATTACAAATTTTTGTACGTTTGTTTTTCTATTTTTATGTTTTGCAGGTACATGTATAGAACACTGCGTTTGATGATTATTGAGCTACATCTGCTACATTGCGATGCATTCACAAGCTTAAACGACGTAATCTCTCTATTCTGCTACATACACTATCCAGAAAGCTGCATTATAGCTTAAACGACACATCTATTTTCCTGGATCGTATCTGCTTGTTAGAAACCATAACATAGAACTACACTGCATTTGTTGCATTGAGCAACACATTCACTCTACTGTGATGCATTTTCCTGGTAATATTTCTTTTCATTTTTCTACATTCAGGTTTTTTCATTTTTCTTTTCTTTTCATTTTGCATTATGGTTTTCTTTCTGCATTCTGCCTAGCATAGGTTTTTTCGTGGTTACAAACCTTCGTTCATAGCATGTGGCACTAAGAATTCATGGGTAGAAGACAATTTTCTAAAACTACTAACTTGTGGTTTTGCAGATTCGTTTGTCCAAGAAGTTCCCATTTGAAAACATTGTGCTTGTTATTTCTTTAGTATAGAAAATATTTCATTTGGTGCATTTAAAATGAATATGTCTTCCATTATGTCTAATTGTGTTTGAAGGTGGTAGGCGACTATGCTCTCACCCTGTGCAAACTAGGTGATTAGAAAGCGAGACCCACCTTGTTTTTGTGTAACCTTGATGCAATAATTGAAGTATCCTCTCCCCTTATGCAGTCATGTGATCCTGGGTGTAAGAAAAATGGTTATTGCCTCAAGAAATTGGGCCTTCCTTGGTGGGAAAAATTACTCACCCCAAGGTGACACAAACTAGCAATGAAGCTAAAGCCAAGCTACCCTTGACCAGTATATAAATGTGAATCCTAAGGGAAAGCCTAGGATTACAAGTGTGAATGTGTCACATGGACCAAGTAGTACTCCCCAAAACCCTATTGAGCTTAACCTCTCTAGGCTAGAGTGTCTCCTAAATAGAGATTAATCTTGCTCCCCATGTATGGCCACTCGAATAGGGGTCCCGAACTAAACACCTTTATGTAGAAGCCATAAAAATTCTATTTTCTAGCACAACACCGGTCGGTGTGAAGGCATCCACATCTTCATAGTCTGCAGTAGAGGTGATCAATCTTCCATGGGAGTTTCGTGCGGGTTGGAAGCTTGGTTGGCCTGAGAAGAGAGTGCATTGTAAGGGGGAGCCTGTGCAGCCAAGCTTCTAAATTCACATGATATTGATATGTGGTTGGGGAAACCCACATGGAATCTAGTGGATATTGTTTTGGCTTAACCATAGGATTGTACTTGTTCTCTTGTGTATTTGATTACATTCAAAATATCGTGTTTTCCAAGTGTTTTTTGGATACCAAAATGAAACAAATGACATTCAAACATCTAGAAACAAACAGTCAAAAAAATTCAAATCTCAGACCAAAACATCAGAAAATTTGACCTTTTTGCATTCTGAACCGCATTTGTTAAAACATAATCACTCTATCACACCACATTTGACAGTCTTTGCAATGCATCTACTCTAATAAAATGCATTTGTTTCTTTGAACACCGCATTCATTTTTCTTGCACCAAAATTGGAATCTATATAGCTGCATCTAACAAACTAAGCTGCAATTGCAATTTGCAAAGTTGCATTTGAAAAATTGCACTAAATTTGTCATATGTAGCACCACATTTGATCACTGCAACACATTTTCTACCTGCCACAATGCATCTTCCGAAAAGAAAAATAAACCTTGTCACAAATCTAAATCCATTTCCAAACATTTTAGCCTACTATCAAACATTTATTTTCAAAGGACACTATTAGAAACCAAAATTGAAATTGCTCAAACATTCATCCACTAGCTTGCATTTTCCAAATCTTAGTTACATTCCCTAGGCTTCATAATCATTATTTCCAACATAAACTTATCTTTAGGTCTTATCTTGGCAAGACTTTGGATTAGGCTAATTCATCATACTTTTCCAAACCATTGTTTCAAAACTAGTTTATCTTGGGACATAGTCATTACTCCTCTTTCAATCACTGTCCTTTTGTGAGAACCTCCAACTCAACAGTCTAGTTAGGAAGGCTCACTCATCATTTTTACCTTGTCACTTAGTCCCCTTAGCAAGTCCTTCGATAACGAAAATTGAGACATAAGTTAGGCTTAGAGTGGTTAGTCAAACCTTTCTCCAAATATTGTCCACCCTAGTTGTTATTTTGTACCTAGACTTTGCATTAAATATTATCCATCCTAGTCCTCAGTTTGAACCTATACTTTGCATTAATCATCTCCTTAGTCAACATTATCATCTTAAATCCTCATTTGGCACTTTTTCCTTGATAGCCTTGTCATCTTGCATTAATCATTACCTTAGGCAAACATCATCATCACCTTCCATTGACTTCCTTTTTTCCAAAATACAAAAAAAATAGTATCATAACTTGTCATCCTAGTATTCACTTTACATTAGTCATTTTTGAACCATTCATACAAAGAGACTGACATGGACACATATACACAGAAGACTTAGAAGTTGTGGCACAAAATCCTAACGTAGCCTCCTTTGTGGAAGACTTAGTCATACATGAACCTCAAAGGTATCTAGCCATGTTGTTGGACCAGGGGGTTAAACTACCACAACACTTTGACTTTGATACTTTGAGACCAACATCACCTACGTACCCTTCCTATTGACAACCCATCAACCCAAGTCCTCCATCCATCAACCCTCACTATCAAGAATTACTTAACAAAAACTCTACCATTAATCTCCAACACATGTCCAGTTATTACCCTTATCCTAACCTTGACAAGGGAAACCAACTATCCACTAGTCCATCAGGAGTCTCCACATCATATTCTAGTCCTTCACCTATCAATCCCATCCAAGTCTACATGCCTTATCAACTATCTACCAACTCATGTCAAGTCTCCACATCATACCATATCAATCTCGTCCAAGTATCCACATCCTATTTTAGTCAACCTTAAACCAATCCAGTCCAAGTCTCCATGCCATATCCTCGTCCTTCACCAAATAGTCCAGTCCAAGTCCCCGTGTCTTATCCTAGTCATCCTTTCCAAGTCAATCCCTCACAAGACACTTTTAGTCATGAAAATTCTATCATTGTCCAAAGTCAAATCCCATTGTCTGAACTTGAGGATACATGTCAAAATGAAAGTCCAAAGCATGACATCATAACATCACCTTCATGTTAGGATCAAGGTAGTCCATCCCATGACCCTATCTTAAATTCCATTCAAGAAGTCCTTCAAAATAATCATGACATCCAAAATACACCTACCCTTGACAAAGATTTCAATCCCAATTATATCATCCACGACAACCCCATCTTTGACCAAGATGCTACCATTGACCAAGAAGTCCAAAATGATCCACTACTTGACTTTTACGCCATTCATGATCAAACACTTGCTAACCCTATATAGGCCTTGACTATTGACTCTTTCCAAAATGAGAAACTTTCCTCCATGACATAGATGATATCCCTCAAGAATAAGAGTCTTCCATTATGGACATATTTGCAAATGATCGAGCAATAGTTGAATTTACTAGACTCTATTACATTGACCATAATGATGGCTTCAACATCAACTTGGAAGCCCCAATAGAATCATCTGAAGCTGACATGTCACAAGATTAGACTAAAGATATTAGTTAGAAATATTTCCAACATGACAATGAAGCTAAGGCACTTTATCAACTAACTTTGTAGAAATTTTTTTTCCAGGTAACAGTGTCCACATACATCATGATGGGTTAGCATCTTGCTTTCAAAACAATAAATACCCCATCACAAACAAAATATGTAAAAGCATGCAATATCAAGGAAAAGGACTAGGCATACATGAGCAAGGCATTCAAGAACCAATACAGCTCTAGGAAAATTACAAACATCAAGGTCTTGGCTATTCTTTAGTCGAAAATTCAAATGATGTCAGTGGATCCTCCTTGATACTGGGGGCAACCTTGTCAGATACAAATGCCAAAATAGATTCCATGAGAAATCCTTGTCATAAGATTGCTTCCAACACCCCATCTACCCACACCATAAACCATCATTCTCAACATCTTAAACCTTCCCTTTGGAACCAACAAAAGTGAAAGTCATACAAATCAAAAGATCAAAATCAAATGTCAAAGGCCATTGAATCAAACAAAAAGACAAGTGGACAAATGAAATCAAAATGGATCCCAAAGATAAGTGGATCAAGTAAAGAAAATGTGTCAAAAGAAAAAGTCAATCACAATGTGGAGCCACAAGACAAGAGGGCTCCCACGTATAAAACATATCCACCTCCTTCAAAATGGTCATCAAGCAAGGCATCTAAAGTTGTTGGTTCCAAATGCCATCCCTCCAAAATCCATCATCCACCATACCACGTTTGGAAAATATAAAGTGATTCATCCAAATGTCCAAACAACCTTTCCATGTCTACCATCATCTGTCATAATCCTACATCTCGTCTAAAGTCCAAAGATACCATGTCACAAATACATCGCATTATGGCAACAACTCTTTATCACAAGGACCCTCATGGCACTCTATCACAATATATGTATTATGATAAGGCCAACTCTCGTGTTGACAAGGATCACAATGACATCAATAAGTTGTATACAAGTGCTATGATCTTGACATGACAATTGCTTTAGAAAGGTCATTATTGGCATATCATGACCCCAATCTCTACATCAGCACCATCAGTGGATTCAAAAAAGTTAGTGGTCATCTAAAGCATCAAGGCTATCTGGAAATATCAAAACAAATTGAAAAATGATAAAAAATTGTCACCTTGATGAAAACCTGGCAAATAGGCATCTTGGTGACACCAAAAAAATCAAAAAAGTCAAGAAAATAGTAAAGAGAAAAAATTTGTCCAATAGTGAAAACCTGGCAACAGGCACCCTGGATAAGTACCATGATGAAAACCTGGAAAAAAGGCGTCATGTGTAAAATAAATCATCTATGTGCACTTTTACACTTGGGGGAAAGTCATCTCATTTACCATGCTTTCCTCATGACATTTACACCCATCAATTTCATTCATATCATTTCCGTCCATTTTCCCACCTACCTTGGTTTTGACATAAAATTGGCACACATAAATCATGCTTTGGGAGAACTCTTGACATGTCCATCCTTTAGTCATATACAATTCACGAAATGTCATGTCATCACTTTCATAACCTCATTATCCTTATGTGACATAGTCCTTGAAAATCTTATGACAATTCCTTTAGTCTCATGTCTCCTATCCTTTACCAAGGCCACCTCTCATCCTTTCATGTTTGCCACCTATCTTGGCTTTTCATTGTCAAACAGTCTAAGGATACTTCATCATCCCATCTAGTCCTAACCAAGTCATTCCAAATGCAATGATTCTAATCCATACAAGCACAAATTATCCAAAACATTACTTGACTTTGTTCCTGGCCCGACTGCAAACCTCGATACTTTCATCACATTATCGTCATCCTCACATTGTTTCTGGATGTGTCCTTCCCACATCAAACAACGTTGTCATCACCTGTCAATTAGTATTCATCTTGACTAGGGGCACAATCATGTTTGTCTTTGGATTCTCATGCATAAGCATCATTCACATTCATTTGTCGCAATCCTCATAAACTGTTAAAAGTCCAAAAAATTATAAACTGTCAAAAGTCTAAAAAAATCATACAAAGACAAAAGACCAAAAAAAAATCATAAAATGTCAAAATACAAAAACATTAAAAAAAGTCCTGAAAAAAGATCTAAAAATCATAAAATGTCAAAAATCCAAAAAAACCAAAATATGTCCAAAACACAAAAACATCCAAATAAATGTCAAAAAATCCCAAAATCAGAATCATTTCAAGTCCATACGGTCATGTTCGTCAGTCTTGGTCATTTGTTTGAACTATGTTGTCTCTACACATTTGCTATGTAGGCAAGGCCATCAATCAATGAGTCCCCGAGACATTAAGTCAGTCCTTTCAGGTTTGTCAAAATGAAAATCATAAGTCAAACATGGTCGCGTCAGTCAAATAAATTAGAGAGTCGCACTTGACCCAAGACAGTTGCATCAGTCATTTGAAATGTCAACATCAAAATTGGTCAAAATCAGACAACTTAAACCAATCAATCATATAGTCAAAATGTCAATCTTGTCACTTTTTGGTCCTCTTCAAGATGTGTCCTTGGATTTGGACCTCATAAAAATGTCATTTTCCTTTCAAGATGTTTTCTTCATGACCTTAGGAACCGTCAAACCGTCAAACCATCAAAACTGTCAAACTATCAAACAATTAATCTTCGGCAAACAAACATTGGCAATACAATTAAATGGCTATTAATTTTTGGCTATTTTGTCTTATCTTTTGACTTGTCTTTTGGTCATGTTACTAGCTACCTCAAGGATGTCCCATGAAGGATTTAGAGGTGCGATGACGTCTCATTACCTATTATGTTCTTCTTTGACCGTTGTCTATGGATTGTCTTGACAAAAAGACTAGAGCAAGATTACCCTTAGTATGAATTAGGACATTCCTTGTCTACGATTGTCTATTTTTCAAGTGGATGACCTTGCACACCTTGGTCTATGTCATAACATGGTGTTTTTTGTCCATCTATGTCATTTTTTACCGCCCAATGATGATTTGAGCAACGACTATTAGTACTTTGGAAAATGTGGAAGGATTATTTTCCCATCCCACCCTTCTTTGTTTCCCCTATAACATTTCAACTAGTCTGCATCTTCATCATCCATATCTTTTGCACTAACACTTTCTTGTCCTATTGTCTTCTAGTCTTCTCATCCATTTTTGAGAGCACACTCGTGTTCTTGGAACCCAATTGTTCTCTCGAGGGGGCATACTACTACCTCCTCGTCATTCTTCCTCATCCTATTTTTCACTGGGGCATATTTTTGACCTATTTTCTTTGTCACAATGCGATAGGCTACATTATGACAAAGAGTGGCAAAATGTAAACACATAAAATGACCTAGGCCTACAAACTCTATTTTTCATCTTCTTCTTCCTACCCTAATTATGACATTTTAATTATGTCCTTGGCCCACTTTCGACTATTAATTAAATAATTCATGTCTTTTTATTCTTCATGATTATTAAATAAATAGATTTTTACTTATTTATTTAAGGCATCACTAATCGTCTAAAGTCTTGCTATAATTAAATAAATTTCTTAATTTATTTAATTATTTTCATCTAATAATTCCTTTTGACTATTAAATAAATAGATTTTATTTATTTATTTAATATGTCACTAATTCTTAAGTCTTTTTATAATTAAATAGATTTATTAATTTATTTAATTATTAATCACATTCTCTAAATTAAATAATTATCTTTAATTATTTAATTTCCTTATTTGACATTTCCCTCATTTTAAATAAAATTATTTATTTAAAATGGTCTCACATTGCTAACTGCCACTTCTTTTAGTAAATAATCCAAATCAATTATTTGCTTTCACATAAATCCATATTTTTGAATTAATTTTAATTCAAAAATGGTAATCTTCTTCCATAAATCAAGTAATTGCTAAAATTATTGATTTTTTGAATCTTATCTTTCTGTCCAATCTTTATCTTCTTGATTTTTTGAATCTTATCCTTTTGGCTAATCTTTATCCTCTTGTCATATTTATTCTCAACCGTCGATGCGATTTTCTCAAATTGCATCTTGGCCACTCATTTTAGATTTTTTTCCCTAACCCTAATTATGGGTTGTCGCATGCAATCTTGACCTCTGATTTTAGGCTTCTGTCAGCTTTTAATCTTGGTCATCCGTCCAAAATTGCATTTTCTATAAAATGTTAATTTGCTCACATTCTCAGGGCCACTTTACAACTTATTACACACAATTCTTGATATTTTCATTTGGCATATTTACTTTCATTACTTATTGAGTCTTAGGCATAGTCATATTGGCATAGTTTAATGTTATCATTTGCATGATAGCATAGTATTAGTCACTTTAAATCCTTCAAAGCTTTTTTAGGACATTGTCTTTGTTATCAAATTTCTCACACACTCGATCTGAGGGAAAAAATTACACTTGTAGCAAGTTAGAAGGTGTTATGGAGGTGAATCATTGAAGCTTAGTGGATTAGCTGGTATAATCATTTTAATTTTTTTTAGCTTTCATTGTACTTCATAGTTCTTTGGGTTTTTGTTTATTGATTTAATTAGCTAACTCTAATCTGGAAAAATTACCCTTAGTTACAAATATATTTAAAAGTGGGTCATGGCACTTAAGGAGGACCCATTCACCCTTGGGCGAATGGGTCCTAGCCTAAAACTCCAAGACACTCATTCTCTAACGTGATTTAATTATTAATTGTACTAATTAAATGTTTGTTTCCCTTTTGGAGAATGAGATAAATAAGACTTTGGAACTGAAATATACAAAAATAGGTTGGGATAAAAGGGGGTTCACCTAAATTATAACAAATAGACCTATTTTCCTTTATTTCATTAGGAAATGAGATCCAGACAAAGAATTGACTAGCAACCCTTAGGTGAGTCAACTCAAGATGTGAATCTATAGATTTCCTTTTTGTGTCAGGACAGGGATCCTGGTCAAATAACACTTTGGGGAGAAAAAATAAAAATTGTAAATCAACATCAAAATTTAATCTAACACTTGGAATAATAATATTAAGATCAATACTGATAGAACAAGAAAATAGAATGTAGATTAGAGAAGGGAAGAAGCATGTGTAACAGTCACCAAAAGTGATTTTGTGAAGCTGATCTAGGAGTCATTCACCAAAAGCTCAAATAGGGACATGCCTTCAGCATAAATATTGCACTTTTTAAGGAATATAATATTATAAATTTATAATAAATATAAGATATATATTATATAATAAAATAGCATAAAAAAAGATTAAAAATATAAAGGAGACCTAAATAAGTGCGAAAGTGTAAAGGGATACACCTTCCAACACTAAATTAAGGAAAAAATAAGTCCAAATTGACTAGGAGGTATCAAACAAGTGTGAAAATATAAAAGGGACACATTTTTCTACACTACATTTAGCCCCCACTTTATTGAGAGGATGACCTTGCATCAAACTCAGACTAAAGTAGACATTAAAATCATATGTATGCAACAACAACGATATTACTCAATCATAAAACATCAAAGACTTAAAGAAAAGTTAAAACAAAATGGGTGGATCAAGCTTGGACTATCCAACGTGATGTGGAACACACCTCAGCTATTTGTCTAAAAATATTCACAATAATAATGTGATGTCCACTATTCAAACAACACGCACACTCACATGGGCTAATGGAACTCCAGATGTCCACTAGGTGAGCCCCTAAGGATGGAAAATGAGAGAATCTTATTAGGCTCACATACCATATCAAAGCTATCCCTTTGACAACTTCAATAAGGCACCACAAAACAAAAGAAAAGCTTTGAGTTGCTTAAGACCTAACAAGTTGTGTTATTCTAAGAACCTATAAACAAATAAGGAAAGGTTCCACTGTTAGGTAAAGTGTGTCATGCTTGGTGGGCTTGAAAAGGGTTCGAGCTTCAAAAGGTTTGCAAGTTGTGTTATGATAAACACTTTATGACAAAATGCAAATAAACATGTTCAAAGGTATTCGTCTTAAAGGTCTCATCTTAGGGAACATCATGCTTAATATCTCCAAGATATTTCAAGTCAAGGATAAAAGATTTTAAACTTAGGGAATGCAACACATAGCATTACCACTAAGAGGAGAGTCATATGCCAAGAAAGATCACACTCCTAGAGGACATCAAACACAATGAAACCACCAAGAAAAAGATGTATCGCAAGAAGAAAGGAAATCACACAATGAAACATAAGGAATGTAAAAAAATTAAAAAATAATAATTCCAATCTATGCCTCCACTTTAAATAAATTCCTAACACCATTTTTGTGAGCAATAAATACTTTAAAGTGTCAAATAATCATTGTTAAACAATAAAGAGGACATGAGAGCTTATTTAGAAATCCTTATTCCAAGACATGTGTTTCCAAATGAAGCTACCTCATGAAAAGGAGGGGAAGAGGTTTCCTCCTAAATGAAATACATAAGGGATCCCTGGATTAGGGGTTAGTATGTCTTTGCCACAATATTGTTATATAGCTCATAAACACCATCACTCCCCAAATACTCGTATAACAAGAAGAATGACACATAGAGAGTGAAAAAAAAAGAAGAAGCTTTTGGTTCAACATGGAAGAGACCTAAATCTTGATGCCTTGAATCATCCCAAAAAGGAAGACACAAGACAAAAGAAAAGATAAAAGTTTACGACATATAGAATAATGTAGATACAAATAGGGGAATGCACATGAAGAGATACATCACAAAAAAAGTATGGGCAATCACATTATGCACATGCAATCACACAAAGAAACATGAAAAATAAAATAAAGACAAGAATAGTAAGGAACATGCGAGTCAATCTATAGCAAGTCATTTTCTTCCCAATCTTGTTCAGTATGTGGAAGGTGAACAACTAGCCAAAGGGACAAGATCAAGTGCCAACTAGGATGTAAGGCTATCTAACCCCTTGACCCCACTAAGTGCATGACAAGGATGAGCTGAGATGAGTGATGAGAATGTGCTCCTTGTAAAGAAAATGATTTTCAATGAATGTTATTTACATGCAATAGTGAGTATGCTATGATCCTACTACTATTACATGGCAAGGAGAAAAGTTCATGTATTCTAGTGAAGATGGATCCTTAGGGGATCTAAATTTATTCAATAATTCCTATAAACCATGAAAATTATCAGTGTGATGTCCAAAGAATCTAGGATAGGCACAATATGGTTCATTTTTGTTACTTTTTTGTGGTATTAATTGTTCTAGTTTAGGAGGTAGTTTAACTAATCCCCAATATAAAAGAGTGTAGAAATCATTTTCAGTCTTAGATATCTTTAATAGGTCATCAAAGGATTCAGGAGGATCATGTGTCATCTATTTCTAAATTTTTTAATGCTCATGTACTTTCAATTTCTTCTTCTTTTATTTGATAATTGTTTTCTCATCAATTTCATCTTCTAACTACAAGTACTTTCTTTTTCAGGAAGGGGTGTATTAGGGATTGTGTATTCTTTTCTTGAATCTCTTTCATGCATGGGAAATATATTGCAAGCTAGTTGGAGAGAGGAAAAATTACATTGAATGATATGGACAAGGCTACATATAAATTCTATTCCTTGTTCATGCTTAAGTATCTTTCTCATGTTCCCTATGATAGGAATGGAATTACTAGCAATATTTTTGGTTCTCACAAAGTCTTGAAAAAAATTCAATTCTTCAATTATCTTCCTTATGTTCTCTTGAGAGGCATTAGCAACCATTGTTTTGAAATCATGCACAATATTTGTGGGTAGGGAAGTCATTGGAAGTAAAGTATGAATATTGTGATCCACGGTGGGTTGATTAGTATCAACACTATGAGTGAAAGAGTTAACCAAGATCCATGACAAATGGTGTATCACGGGATGACATGAGTCTCAAACTATGTCTCATAAGAATATTGCTAATAGGACACCAAGTTGTGAAACTCATACAAGTTTCTTGTTGATCATCAAATATTGTGCCTCTTTGAAAGTATTATGGGAAATTCAGCGAGTGGGGGACAAATTGCGTCTCACTGAATACCTCTGGGTTTTTTGTAGAAAGTCAGCTCTTCTCTTGGGGTTTTGAAATAAGGAAGAAAGAAAATGTAAAATGTAAAACATTAAAGGTGATACGCCAAAGGTTTTACAACATTTCAAACTCAAATTATTCCTATGATTGATATAAAGGACACAGAACACCACAACCCCTCATTGTTGGAAAGAGAACAAACAACAAAGGATAACTTCAAGCATAGTACAGACTTTCAAAGCTTTCCACGGGAAGTGTTCATTGAGGTCCAATCAAACATAAAATTTCCTTAGAGTAAAAGAATAATACTTTAGAAATTATAAGAACTTTGTCTCCTAATACAACATAGCACAGAAAAATAACAACTTCAAAGTTAACATAAAAGTCCAATGACATAGTATGATTTTTCTCAAACATTTTATTCTACAACATAAGCATAAAGCATAAAAATCCACTATTTAAACTAACAGAATATAGCTTGCAAGACACAATGTTTCATTAAAAAATGATAGTATAAAGAAAGAAAGCTTGAAAAAGGCCATACATGCATAGTCTCAATCAATTCCACTCAATAGTTTGTGCTTTAATTAAAACTAAACTTTGAAACAAAGGTCGGATGTCAATCCAAAAATAGTTTAAACCTTAATAGATATAATTTTCTAGAATAAAGTAGTTCTATAACTTGCTTCTGAAATATAGTTCATAAAACTTTAAGAAAAACTATAAAGGAAAACACTTCCTCTTTCCAAAGAAAATAGTTTCCTCCTAGAAAAATCCTTTTCTAAGAAATCATCCTTTTTTTAGAAAATCATTGCCTTCCCTTTATAGCCATTTGAAGAAAGGAGAAACCACCTCAATCCATAAGTAATTATTTCCAAGTGTTGACAACTGACAGCACACGATCTGATCGCAGAATCTTAGTTAGGCTGCAAAAGATCTTTATATTAACTCTTCAGCTATTGCATTGATTTTTTTGTAGATATTTTAGCAAAGATAGGAACCTAATTGCAATCAGATCCTAGGAACAATAGCTTGGAAATAGAAAAAATTGATTGACCACATTACTGCGAGGTGCCATCTCAAAACTTTCATCCCAAAAAATGAGAGAAGAAAAGAAAAACCAACCAACTCAGACAAACTCCTCAATCAAATATCCTTATAGGCAGTGCAGATATCCCGAGTCAAGGAGATGATGTTTCAGAAGGGTGGAAACTCCCAAGCTCATGAATAGAGCTCCTAGGAAAAATTCTAATAAGAAAACACGTGTCTCAAACCTCCTCCCAAAAGGAAGATGCAAAAGGTAAAAGTTGCGCAGCCACCACGTGACACATTGCATATCTTTTCACTTATTGTAATTGAGCGTGGGTGAACCCAACACCGAAAACATTAATGCAAACAAAAATTGAAATGACAAGGGAAAAAAAAACCTTTATAGTTCTGGAAACTCATAGGGGTCTTCGCTTCTATGGAGATTCAAACCTAGGCCTTTGGCTATTCTTGGAGTTTGATGAAAGTGACATGCTAAGCCTCCCAATCTGCATTAGTTGGTAGAACAAGGGTCTGGATCTGCCTGTATGTTTGTTCAAGATAAAAAATACCCTTTAAATAGATGATGCCCCATCTAGAAGAGATTGCACCTAGGTGATAATAGAGTTGAGAAAGAGGATGGATTTCACACTAAAAATCATCCACTGTGGGTACAAAACTTGAGCTTGGAAGTTCAGTAGTAGTTTGGATCTTTCATCGAATCACCTCATTGATTTGCTCCATTGTTAGTGCATCTTCATTTGGGGAGAGAATAGGAGGAAACCCAAAACCAACCAAGATGGTGAAATCCTTTTTGATCTCGATGACTCTTTTATTTAATATCATCTAATGATCCTTGCACTTTACCGCAACCATGTGGAAATTGATAATTTCATTGGATTTGATGGAGGTGACCCTTCAATCAGAGATTTCAACTCTTCTTAGAACCTAGTTAGTGGCAATGCTTAATTTCGAGATAAAACTTTTGGAGTCTACCACCCAGGTTGAACATGTTTGTATGAAGTGGTCAACCATTAGACCAACTTTGGCATTTAGTTTTTGTATGTCCCTTAAGAACTATAAGGTGGTTCCCAATATACATACGCCAACTGCTATCTGTTCTCAATGCATAGCCACTAATGTGCTCATTATGGAGAAGGATCTAGATCTTCTTGCAGTAGTTACCTCCTAGTTCCAAAGAGCCTCTCTTACTCTGGTATTTTCTTCTATTTGACCTTTCTCTCAAAGAGTTTTTTCCAACTCAAAGCTTTGTCTTCGGACTTCCTGTCTCGACTCCTCTGCCTCAATTTGGATTCTCTGTAGATCATCAATATTTTAGGATCCAGCATCACTCAAAATTTTCTGTAATTTTTCATTTTCAGAATGAAGTTGAACCTGCTCATTTTGGGTATCTGCAAACAAATTGGACATTTCTCCTTGTTGGCCTTGAAGTTGTTTCATGATTGTCATTTCAGCCTCTTTGCCTCATACCTCATCCTGTAGCCTACTTACTGTCCCTTTCACATTTTCCAACTCAACCTCGTGCTTCCTTCATTGCATATCCAATCATTCATAATCAACATATACTACCTTCTACGTGGCTTTGGCTAGGACCATTTTATTGCGTGGGAGAGTTTTACTCAGATCCAGGCTCACAACATTGATGTCATAGTCCTCCATCTGTGTTTTCCCTTTGGTTTTAGAAACTAGAGGCCTCATTGTGGTGATAAGCAAGGATTTTTACTCTTCATTAAAACAAGCTTCAATCCTCTTGGTGGTAGGAATTTTGTTACTCTTCGATAACATTTTCAACTTCCTAGTCTTTTGGGCCTATTTAGTGGCATTGAAATGACCTTGAAGAGTCTGAGGGACATCAACACTTTGATCTACAATGGGAGCACCAAGGGGTAGTCCAAAAATGGTGATAGTAGGGGAGGCTTTAGATACATGAGCGTGAGGAGATAGAAATGGAAGTTTGATCATAGAAAAAGGCAGAATGCCAAAAGGAGCAAGGGAAGAAACAATAGGGGTAAAAGCGGAAAAGGGTTGATGGAGAGGCACCTTCCCAGAAGTAGACGGATTGGGAGTAATGGGAAAAGCCGTAGTTTTGGTGATTTCAATGGGGGCTTCAGAAAAAGTAACTAATGATGCAACAACAGCCGCAGTGGATGACGCTTGTTTGGTTCCCGAGACAACTTTAGCGGATTGATTTCAATCGCAGGGATTGCATTTATTACTACTAGTTTAGGAACCAAATATGGGGGATTATTTCCAATAGGAAAAGACTGGGGTTGAACTAGAGATGCAGAAATAGGAAGAAGAAGGGGAGCAAAACTTACCTGAGCCGCAGTTGATGAAATATTTTACAAGGAAGACTCCACTTCTTCCTCTCGATGGATCAACACATTAGGGGTACTTAAGTCTTGGATCTTCCTTCGCTTCACACGATTAGAGCCAAGAAATTTTGATCTCCTTTCAGTGGAGTCTTCCAACATTTGGACATTAGTGGCTGGTGAGGATCTTTTCAGGGATTGTCGGGTCTCCTTTCCTTTTCTTCGGGCTTGGGATGTGGACGGGGCCTATGGACCCCCTGGCCCCAAATTTCTTTGGTTTTTGAGCTCCCGAGGTCTAGGAATTAGGAGTGAAACTTGTTCCTATTCAATTTCATGGCTTGTATCAGGATTTTTATTATCAGAATTAGCTTCCTTATCATATGTATCCTTGAACTCTTCATCGAGTTGGAAACTATCGAACAAAGCACCTTGATTTCTCATCTCTTGTCAGAACCTCCAAAAGTATACATTCTTTCTTTTTGACCATCCCTCACACCTCAACTGTGCACTGAGAGATTTTCCCATTGGGATATTTCTTTGATATTGTGCCTGAGGCTCATAAAAACATAGCCATTTTGGTCGTTCCTCTAGTATATGGGCCAGGTCGATGTATATTTCTGCACTTTCTTGAGAATGATTTTGCCTCCTTTGGAAGTACTCCTTGGACTCGTGCCTTAAGCTGAAATGCCCATCCCAGTTATAATTCCATTTGTCACAAATGAGGACCAAACCTAAAGTCATCAAATTATTTTGGATCTTTTCCTCAGCCTTCTGCTTGCTTAGTACCACTTGAATCTTTGCAATCATAAGGGGAATATTGAAAAATCTTTTCTTTATTCCTTCTCACACCATAGATTCTATCCACAATGGACAATTGTCGGCAAGCTTCTAGTGTAAAAATTCAATCTGTTACAAATTTGGGTAGTTGGAAAACATCCCCAGAGAAACCATGAAAACTAATGAATGTGAAATCTTTGCCAAGGAAGTAATCCATTGGGATAGGTGGATGCTTTATCCATTCTTTAATCTCCTGAGAAAAAAGGCCGATGGGGTGAGGCAATAAATCTTGCAACATTGGTCTCAAAAAATGATCTACAAACTAATAGTAATCTCGTGTTCTTGAAAGCATGGGGGTCCACACAAAAATTGGCTGGATATAGCCTCTTTCATCCATCCTAGATAATGGCACATTTCTCCCTAGCCACTCAAAATTTTGATGTAATAATAAATGAACTAGAATGGAAGAATACCTGTACTTGGACTCCATACTATAGTTTCTCAACTACAACTTCATATTCCTGGCCATTACTTCAAAAAAATTATAGCTTCTCTCTACCCTTTCTCTTTCGAGCACAAGGCCTAGGGAAAACTGGAAAGGGTTAACCTCTTCATCGTCATCAAGCCCAAAAACCCAAGCCAACATTGAGAACACAGACTGTGTGTCCTTCTTGAATTTCCTCTGTGATAGAGGCCAGTGAATCTGTCCTCTCTATGGCCTTTCCTTCATTTCATCCTCATAAAAACTAGTTTTCCTAAACATAGCTTCACCTAGGACATCCATCTAGTCTTCATTAAAAATTTATGCACTCCAACCTATAGGGACACACAACATATCCCGTATAGCTTGGGCCGAAGTGTTGATCTTGACCCCATGGCCCTCAACGGTCTTTGTATCTCTATTAAACCTTTTCACACACACGTCAACCAGCTCTAGGCATGGATGAACAATAGGTAGCACAAAATGTGATAGGCCATTGTTCCAAAGTCAAAATGTTTCAAAACCCCCTACAAAATCATGGCCTAGAATTCTCTGAAAAGAACCTTCCCTAAGATTTTTAGGGTTGGTGGATAAAACTGAGGGTCATAAACACTGTTAGTTATATCTTGGACTGCCTCCATTAAGATGAGTTTGTCAAGTTGAAGCCTCCTGCAGCATTCAAATGGTCATTATTCTAGAGCTAGGGCATTAGCGAATGAGTAGTACATAAAGATATCTGCATAATCGGGTCTTCTATTTGGTACTTCGGCCTGCTTGCTAGAGGTAAATACTTCTGCCATGATTCCTCAAAAATGATACAGAAACTCTTTGGTCACAACAACTATTTTTTCTTGCTAAAAACTAACCTGCTTTTGCATGTAGTTATGAGTTTATCACTATCGATAGCTCATAAATGTTTCCACAAGAAATGTTACGTGTGGATGGGAGATTCGTATCTCTTGGTAATGCTGGAAAAGCCACAAAAATGGAATTAGTACATTCCTTCCACCGCCTCTTCTTTCATTTAATTCACTGTATTGAAGAGTGTGTTTTTCATCATATGGAGCATGCAAAGATGACAATAGGTACTCCTAAAAAAGACATCTTCATTAATTTTTCAAAGCCTTAGCATGTTAATCCATGTCTTTTCTCATTAGTGAACAGGATGGCACTGATGATTGCAAATGATGCACGTCAACCATCAATGTATGAGGGAATTTACTTCCTAATGCCCAAATTTATTTCTTAAGGCATTCTGTTAGATCCTCTATATGATTTGCCAACCTTGCCCCATTCTGCCTCAAAAAATTTCATTGTTGTCTAGCCAAAAATAGACATCCTATTGGTGAAGTTTCCTGGTTAGCTTTTATATATATAGCTACACCACCTTTTTCTAAATTCACTCGATCATATAGTTCTCTAATATAGTTGGCCCTCTGCCTATTCTTTCTCCACCATAATCCACTATTGTCGCGATGTCTACTGATTTGATTACCCCCATTTGGCTCGTTCCATGGAGACTGCAAAACTGCTTTATGGGAGAGATTACTGACAGCCATATCAAGTTCTTGGTGAAGAATTGCGACCCCATGAACATGATTGTGTTCAAATGGGTCATCGACGCGAACTACCTTACCAATGAGAACCAGCTACAGAGTAATTGTAACGTTCTCTCACACTTCATGGCCTCACTGTTGGATCTGGGTGTGGCCAAGCCCATGATAATTACACTATGTCAGAAGATGTTTGACACCTCTTTGATGGAAGGGCTTCACGAGATAGTGCAAGTGGCTATTCCAGGCATCGGCATTACAAGCACCATGGACCTCTACAGGCTTGTGGACTTCAGGATGGATGTGCCCTAGTTTCCCTTTCTTAGTGAATTTCGCACCATGGATGTGGAGGTGCCCCGTTGTTCTTCTTAGCCAATGGCCACCTTCCTTTTGTAGGAGTACGGTGTGGATAAATTTTTGGGGATTTCCTGGAAAAATCTCTTTAGTTACCTGGTGCAACTTTGTAGTGAGTAAACCCCGGGTCTAAACTGTGTGGCTCACATGTGTTGTGTTTTTTGCCCCTGCTTGTGACCTATCTTCTGAAAGAAGAAGAAGAAGAGGAGGAGAAACAAAAGCCGAGTACGAGTCCTTTTTGCTTCACCGCTGGAGGCAGAAAATTACTAACTATCAAATCATTGCCTCCCTTTTGACCACTTGTGTGCTTCCCCTTTTTGGGTTTTGCTCGAGAGAGCTTTAAGTAGTATTTCCAAGCCTCAAGCTATATACTGTATTGTAAATTTTGTTGATAAATATAATATAGTATAGTTCTTATTTTCCCTGTGTTATTCTGGGCCTTATTCTAAAAAACTTTCAAAATAATTACAAATTTTTACATATGGTACATAATTGTTGATTTTTTTTTTTTTAAAAGAACTGTGCATCTTTAATAGAAAATTTTCAAATAAATACTATTCACCAAAATATCTAAAAGCCTCTCCTTGAGTCTATATGCCTTCTTTCTCTTGTATGTGTTTCTCTTGAAAATTCCATTCCACAATATGTTGGAAACAATCGGTCATCCCCAACTTCGCAGCAAATTTGTAGTACCTTAGCACTAAATCTTCTTTTGGGTAAGATATTTCTTCATCAAAATGTCATCTAATTGTTTGACAATGGTGGATTGTAGAGAGCCATGAATTTTTTTTCTTTCTCTTCTTGGCCTCAGGTTTTTTCCAAATTTTTGTACATCAATTTATACTTAAAAGAACTCGGGGCCGACTTGAGGGTAATTTGATTTATCGACGGGAGGACTCATCTATGATTGTGCCAATTTCATTGAGTGGCCAACCCAACACATTGGATTGACACAATTAGGTTCTTAATGGTTGAATTGGTTAAATTTCCCCTTCTCATATAACAATATGATGAAGTCTTGGGAAAAACCTTGTATTTGATAACAAAATTTAACCCTTGTGATTCTACTGGCTCTTGGGCACTGGTAGGTGTGACATTTTTGGGTAGACCAAACATGGCTTTTAGTTTCATTAAAAGCATATCAATTCTTCTTTTTGTGATATTTCCCTACACACTGGTTCTCCTTTGTTTTACTAAGGGGAGCGTAATGGGACACTCTTAATTTTTTCCATCATCCTTCTCTAGCTTCTTGTTAACCATTGTGTCCTTGGGAGTTTGCTGAAAAGATGTTTTCTCTTTTATCATCAGGGAAAACGGGGTCGCAATGCTCATGAAATCTAGTACAAATCTTTGGGTAAGGCTAGAGTTACCCAAGAAAAACTTATGTTTAATCCTGAGCTCCAGACCGTCTAAAAATTTTCTTTTCTAAAGTGTACAACCATTTCCCACTTAGTGGTAGATGTTTTCCTTAGTTGGTAAGATCCTTTTACAAAGACTTCATTGTCCCTTGAGGAATCATGTATAAACGATGAGATCTTTGCCCTAGTTAGAGCTTGGGAGAACTACTACATTGATGTCAGGGAATAATGATTATCCAGTTCAAAATTCCCCATGGATCTTGAAAGCCAATATAAAGTTGGATAGCCCTATCTCCTTCCCAAATTGGGACTAGATAAAGAAAATAGGAAAAAAAAATGATATGAGATATGTCTTCTGTCTCACCTCGTTTGATGGAAACTTGTGTCACTAGAGCTTTGAACCTTAAGTGGATTATCCTTTGTTACTGCTCGACTGACTTTGGTCCTTTTTCTAGGGAAAACATCGGCTAGACTATACCTGGGTCGTAGCCTTTGAGGTCATACTTGTAGCTCATAATTCCTTCTACATTCTTTTATTCCTAAAAGAGGCCCTTCTGCCAACTGCTAATTTTTTGCCTTTTCCAACACTAAGCATGATATAATCCCTTGAAACTGTGGAGAATCTTTGCTTTGTCGAGTCAGAAATTGATTTTGAATGCATCTTGATAAAAAATGCCCGATAGATGATACTATCTTGAGATCGGGGATTCCCTTACATACCAAAAGCTTCAAAGATTCTAATGACGTCCCTCACATTATGTAATTGATATCTTAACCTTGTATCTTTTGTGGTTGTTTGCGCATAGATCTGGCTTACTATCGGTTCAAAATTTCTGACAGCTTGTTTCTCACTTATGTCCATTTGTTCTGTCAGATTTGACCTGTACACCAACTCTTCATATATAGCATCATCAACAAAACATGGAGAACAAAAATAATAGGCTCTGAAATCTTCTGATCCTATCAAAAAATTCCATCGAAAACCTACTTTGGGGCCAATTTTGCACTTGAAACCAGTAAAACGTATATTCCATCCGTGATTATCAGACAAGTCATGAGGCTCCTCTGGATTCTTCATTATTTGTGGAAAAGCCTGATCTCCATCAAAAATTACATAGGAGTTTAGCCCTATAGTACAGAAGTTTTTGTATGGATTGGAATCAGTAAACTGATTGATCATCATCTCTTCCTCTAAAATACGCTTATCTGTACCTTCTTCCTCATTGGGAATATCTACACAATATCTCTCCTCCTGAAAAGAAAGGGTATCAGCAGTCCTAAAGCATAGATTTGCTTCATCTATAATATGTTTAGGATGCAAGGATTCATATAGAATCTTCATCTTTACTCTATTTTTGGTCCTTAGTATTAAGTGGGACCAATCAAGTGCTAGATATCTGCCAAGCTTGGAGATGAAATCCCTTGATAGGAAAATTTCGAAGACTAGTGGGATGTCTATTATTACTACTTCCTGAGTGACTGTCTAGCTTAGGAAGGAGAAGAGGGTCAGGGATAAATCCCTTATCTGACCAATGGTCGGTACCTTCTTTCTGTCAATTTGCATAATTCCCTTTTCAAGGGGTTCATACTTAAGTTTTAAGGCATTTGCCACTTGCTTAGGCATAACAGTTGTGCTAGCTCCCAAATCAATCATATTATTGTGCCATAATTTGTATCCTACTATAAGCGTCAAAAATAAAGGTGTGAGTTTTATTTCACTTACCTCCTTTTCTTTAATGTTATCCACATTATTTGTATAATCCATTGATTTCGAGGCCTGAGGGGGGAGCGCGAACCTATCATTTCTGCTCTGATTGTTCAATTGAGTCACGTTCTCCTACATAGTTTTCCCTTCCACTCTCAACGCTTCTTGAAGTAGGGTCTGTTACTTAGGAATTGATATAACATCCCACAACAAAACATTGGTAGGTTCCTTCTTCAATTGTTCCACCATGTTAAGCATCCTGAATATTTGGGTCTTTGGCTTAAATGGTGGTATCTCTTTTGTTTTTGGGAGAAAACATCCCATCGAGGCTGGACCTTGTAATTTATTTTCCTCCAAATTTTCCCCTGATGGTAGATTATGTGACTGTGAAAAAGTTAGGATGATGGGTGGTGAAGCCTACTTCTCAGGGGGAGACAGTTGATGTGGTTGTAGATGTGGCAGAGTTTGTTGTACATATTCTCTTGTGAGCCTTCTTTTCGATCTTGTATTGTAATTTGACTACACTTGCGGAATTCCAGTTGTGAGGGCTTCATTTGCAAATACAACCTCATCTTCCTCCAATCATGAGAGAAGATCTTGGTCAGGTGCAATGTCTAATTCTTGTTCAAGGGACATCCCTTGCATCTGTGCCCTAAGACAAGCATTCTCCATTTTAGGTGACTCATTTTCACCCGCGTCTAGGAACATACCCTTACTCCTCTGTTCAACCACCTTTTGCTACATATTTCTCCTTGGAAAATTTTGAGGCATGTGGCTATCATTGCACTGGAAGCACCAGACATTCTCGCCCTCTACCAAATTTCTCTGGCCTAGGACTATCTCCTTATTTAGACTACCCTTGACTGACCGTAATGGCCTAGCAACTAGAACTATCTGATTCGTTGATGATGCTTGTTGACCTCCTCCTCTGTAAGATCCTTGATATGAATTATGTTGGTAAGGGGGCTTTCCTCCACCATAGACCTGAGTGGTTATTTTTGGAGGTGTCACTTTTTGTTGTTTGATCATGACCAATTCATTAGAAAAAGTCTGCATTAGATCTTTTATATCAACAATATCTACCGCCATTGATGAGAGACCTGATGTGCTCGCTTGAGAGGTAGGATGCTCGTTCGTAAGGTGTGGGTTGACCAGCTTCAATTGTGTGGTAGGGGTTCTTGGCTTAGCTTCCTCTTGATGACCATGAGATATTTCTGCAAATACTGGCATTGGTGGCCAAAGCGGAAGTTTCCCAACATCGATCAAGTTATTCTTTGCATGCACCGCCATCTCGTATGCATCAGGCAGGATGTTCCCTCCAATGGAGGTTACCATAAGTGCGATGTTCAAATTGATGGATTTTAGATAGAACATGAATGCCATCGCGGCTTGAGGTCGAGTGATCATGGGGATCCTCTACCAGGTCTTGTGGAACCTGGTATTGAAATCTTTCATGGCTTCATGCAAATCCCTCTTGATGGTAATTAGTTGTTGCAGTAGTGAGGAACGATCTCCATTTTTTGAGAATCGTTCGAACAGGTGTTGTCTGAGCTAGTCCAAAGAAAGAATGGAACTCAAGGCTAGAGATCTATACCAATCTTGAGCCTTTCCCTTAAAAGAGATGGCTAACAATCTTAAAGTGATGTTCTCCTTTGATATATTGTGTACCCTCAATACCTCTACTATATCTTGAAGGTGTTGGAAAGGGGTTTTGAAATCCTCACCGGAGAATCTTGCAATAGCCTTAAGGGCATTAGCCGATATGGTAGGCCATACATAAGGGGTTATGGGTGGTTGTAATGGACTACCACTATCCCATTTTACAAAATTTCTAGGAGAAAGAGGAGGTACTTGAGCCATAAGGAAAAGATTCCTATGAATCAGGTATATAGGCAATCTTATCTGGAAATTTAAACCTCTGAGTAGAGTAGATAAGGCTCTTGATATTGGGCTCTGACTTCTTGCTCTATTACTCCTTACAAGTGATATAAAACCTATAGTTCTTCTCCTTCTAGGATTTGAGGTAGGTAGCTAAGAGTACTTGAAATGACCTCTCGAGGATGCTCTCATTTGGACTTTGGGCATGAAATTTCTAGTTTCCTTCCTTAGCCTAATTTAAGAAATATTTCTAACTTCTAATTAGGAATTTGGAAAAACCTTGGTCCCACCGGGTGTACCAAAAAAAACTGTTGACCATCAAAGCTTATGCCTCTCCGACAGTCTTATGGGAAATTCAGTGAGTGGGGGACAAATTGTGTCTCACTGAATACCTACAAGATTTTTATAGAAAGTCGGTTCTTCTCTTAGGGTTTTGAGATAACGGAGAAAGAAAATGTAAAATGTAAAACATAAAAGGTGAAATGCAAAATCTTTTACAACATTTCAAACTCAAATCATTCCTATGATTGATATTAAGGACACATAACACCACAGCCCCTCATAGTTGGAAAGAGAACAAATAACAAAGGTTAACTTCAAGCACAGTGCAAAATTTCAAATATTTCTGAAGGAAATGTTCATTGAGGTCAGATCAAACATAAAAATTCCTTAGAGTAAAAGAGTAATACTTGAAAAATTATAATAACTTTGTCTCCTAATACAACATAGCATAGAAAAATAACAACTTCAAAGTTAACAGAAAATTCCAATGACCTAGTCTAATTTTTCTCAAAGATGTTATTCTATAGCACAAGCATAAAGAATAGAAATCCACTATTTAAACTACTAGAATATAGCTTGCAAGACAAATTTTTTCATTAAAAAATGATAGTATAAAGAAAGAAAGCTTGAAAAAGGCCATACATGCATAGTCTCAATCAATTCCCCTCAATAGTTTGTGCTTTAATTAAAATTGAACTTTGAAAAAAAGGTTGGATGCCAATCTGACAATAGTTTAAACCTTAATAGATATAATTTTCTAGAATAAAGTAGTTCTATAACTTGCTTCTAAAATATAGTTCATAAAACTTTAAGAAAAACTAAAAAGGAAAACACTTCCTCTTTTCAAAGAAAACAGTTTCCTCGTGGAAAAATCCTTTTTTGAAAAATCATCCTTTATCTCAAAAATTGTCGCCTTCCCTTTATAATCATTTGAAGAAAGGAGAAACTACCTCAATCCAGAAGCAATTACTGCCAAGTTTTGACAGCTGATAGCACATGATCTGGTTGCAGACTCTTAGTTAGGCCGCAAAATATCTTTGCATTAACTCTTCAACTACTGCATTGATGTTTCTTTAGATATTTTAGTAAAGATAGGAACCCAATTGTGATAAAATCCTAGGAACAACAGTCTAGCAATAAAAAAAATTGATTGACCACATTACTGTGAGGTGCCATCTCAAAACGTCCATCCCAAAAATTGAGAGAAGAAAAGAAAAGCCAGCCAACTTGGACAAACTCAATCAAATATCCTTATAGGCAGTGCAGATAACCTGAGTCAAGGAGATGATGTGTCAACAAGCTGGAAACTCCTAAGCTCATGAATATAGCTCCTAGGGAAAAGTTCAACAGGCAAACATGTGTCCCGAACCTCCTCCCGAAAGGAAGATGCAAAAGGTAAAAGTTGCGTAGTCACCACATGACACATTGCACATCTTTTCAATAATTTTAATTGAGCACGGATGAACCCAACACCAAAAACGTTAATGCAAACCAAAAATGAAATGACAGGGGAAAAAAATAACCTTTACATTTCCCAAACTTGATATCCACCCAAACTAGAAAATAGGCAAGATGCACTCAAATTTCCTAAGATGTAATGTTCAATGTAAATATGTAAAAGAAATTTTCAGATTTCAAACAAGATAATTTTTTGATTATGCTATGTAAAAACATGAAATTGATGTCTTGTAAATGCAATTTTGAATTCACATAATACATTGAGTTTATCAAATGAAGCTTAATATGATCAATTTGAGATAACATATATTCTGCAAACTATAATAGAAAACTAAAAACAACAAAACAAAACATAGAAACATATATTTTAATACCTAGAAATATAGGAAAAAACCAAAATCAGGGACTCATTCGCCCTAGCTGAGGGTTTTGAAAAATGAATTTACAGATTTCTAAGTTGATTCATATGCATTTTGTATTCTAGAGTGAAACAAGTGGTTACAGTTTGAATTTTTTGTAAATTTAAGTCTAAATGCAAATGCAAAATACTGATAAATGACAAACTAGGAGACCTAATTTGATGTACAATTTCAATTCAATTTTCAAATGTGAATGAACGATGAGGCTTGATGTTATGTAAATTCTTTGGAAAATGAACATTGTTTTTGTATTTTCTAGATTTTAAAAGATGCATTTAAATGGAATCCTAAAACCCTAAATGAGATGCAAACTAGTGCAAGTTAAACAACCCTAAATGAGATTCAATGCAATTCAAATGAATGAAAATCCTAGATCTAGGGCGGAAATAGACTCCAAAATCAGAAAATAAATAATGTTCAAAATTTGGGTGCACCAAAATGAAATGAAGAGAGATATGTTAGGGCACACATTGCTCAATTAGAAGTGTTATGTTAACACATTAATGAATGTCGGGTTTCCTCTTTGGAAAATGTAATAAAATAGGATTGGTAAATGAATTCGAGGGCCAATTAAGGCAATATTAAGCTCAATTAATTAAAGGAACCCTAAATAAGTGTGAAATTGTAAAGGGATACACCTTACAACACTAAATTAAGGAAAAATTAAGTCCAAATTAACTAGGAGGGCTCAAATAAGTGTGAAAATGTAAAAGGGACACATTTTTCTACAGTATAGGAATGCATAATTTAGGTAATTAGAAGTTTAATAAAGTCAAATTAATTAATAGACCGAAACAAAGTGTGAAATTATAAAGGTATATAATTTCGTACACTACAATTATATTGCTAGAGAAATCTCTCTACCCTAAGAAACTAAACTAAAAAATTCTATTACATCCTTATAGATTACTTCTACCATAATGAATAGATGAATGCATGATATTGAAATCATACTATAGGAAATCCTCAACTTATTTTATCAATATAGGTAGTAAATATACTTCTTTAACTCAAAATGATATGGCAGTGTAGTTACTTTTAATTTTCACATATCTCCTAAAAATATAGTGCCACCTCTAAGCATATCCCCTTTGACACCAATGATAACATTTGTTCAATAATCTCCTCATTTTTCATTGATGGCAAAAAAACAAAATGTTGGTGATACACACACACGAAGCCAAAGAGAAATTTTATATTGAGTTCTATTTCTTCCCCTTAGACTATATAGCATTTTGAGTTCCACTCCTCCCCCTTTAACATCAATGAAAAAGTTCAACACTCCCCCTAATTATTTCTAGTACTCTACTCAATCTGAAAGCCTATTTTTGAGGTAGACTCTCCTTGTGTCCATACCACATTGCTTCTGAAAACATTCCATAAGGCCACCAAGCCTTATTAGAGTAGGGATACCAAGATCCTCCTCAACCTATACTTTCTCTTGATTCAAGAGGAGGGAGAAAAAACTCCTAGCTTCTTCCAAAGAAACTAAAAATTTTCCTTAACAAGTGGTTTTATGAAAATATCTACTAGATGCTCCTTAGTATAAACATACTCCATTTTTACCTCATTTTCTATAACCTTCTCCCTTAGAAAGTGATACTTGATTGCAATATTCTTTGTCCACGAGTACATTACCATATTCTTTGAGATGTTTATAGCACTTATATTATCACAAAAAATGTAAATAGGTTCATTAAACTCAATCTTCATCTCCTTTAAATTCAACTTCATCCATAGTACCTGAGTGCAACATGAAGATACTACAATGTATTTTTCTTCTATTGTAGATAAGGGAACTAAATCCTTTTTTCTTTCTTAACCATTATACAATACTGTCACCAAGAAAGAAAGCTCCGCCGCTTGTACTTTTTTGGCCATCTATGCCTCTTGCCTAATTTGCATCTATAGATGCAGTCAGAGTGAAATTTTGAATCTTAGGATATGACAAACCAAAAATTATTGTAGCTTTCAAATATCTAAAATATTCTCTTTACAAATTTGACATGAATTTGTTTAGGTGCTACATGAAATCTAGCTACCATTTCAACTGCTTGCATTATATTTGGTCTAGATACAGTCATGTGCAATATATTATCAGTCATAGACCTATAAAAGGTCTAGACTACTAGAGAAAAATCATCATCCTTACTTAGCTTACATCTAGTAACCATGGTCTTGCATACAATTTTATATTATTCTATCCTAAACATACTCAACACCTACTTTATATATATTTGTTCTGAGCAATAAATATACCTTTATCTAATTGAGAAATCTATAAACCAAGAAAGAAAGGAAATTATCTAAGCATTGATATTTCAAATTTGAACACTTTGTATTGCATTCTGGAAATCCTTACACATGTCATCACTACTTCCACAAAAGATAATGTCATCAACATAGACAAAAAATATCATCTTGTCACCTTTTATTTTTATATATATTTTTGTTCACACTACCTCTTTGAAATCCTAGCTGCTGTAAATATCTTTCCAACCTTGAATACCAAGCTCTAGGAGTTAGCTTACTAACCCATAAAGAGCATTCTTCAATCTGCACGAAAAATCCAAATTATCTAAGCATTGAAAGCATTTTGGTTTCTCAATGTAGACTTCTTCTTCTAACTAATCATTCAAGAATGTGGACTTCACTTTCATTTGATACACCTTGAAATTATTAAATGCTAAAAAAACCAAAAGCATTATGATTTTCCTCTAGTCTTGCTATTGGAGCAAATGTTTCTTCAAATTCAATTCCCTCACCCTAAGCATATCCATTACATATAAGTATAGCCTTGTATCAGATCACTTCTCCATCTTCATTTAGTTTTTTTCTTAAAAACCACTTAGTACCTATAAAATTCTTTCCTTTAGGTCTTAGGAACAACTCCCAAGTTTCATTTTTTCTCAATTTGAGCCAATTCTTCTTGTGTGGATTCTATTCAAATCTTTTCTTTTCTTGTTTCTATATAGGATTTTGGTTGAATTTTTTACGACAATGTAAAATGTAGTTCATTTTCTCTTCCAATTTTTTCCAAGTTTTTACTCCACTATTCTCATCTCCTATAATTTGATCTATATAATGTTTTTTTGTACATACCTTGCTAGTCTTCATAACAATTTTTTCAAAATCATATTCTGAGTCTTCACCATTATTGCAAATTAGATCTTCATAATCTTCTTCTTTCAAAATGTTGGTAGACTAAATTATCTCATCAATTATAACATTTTCACTTTCCACAATCCTCTTCAGCCACTTGTTGTAACACCTATATGCTTTTCTTGTCATAGGCTACCTAAGAAAAATATTTTCATTAGATATGGAGTCAAACTTACCCAAATTCTCTTCATTGATTTTGTTGTAGCATTTTCTCCCAAATATCTTAAGATGTTCAACTGAAGTTGGTCTTCCTCTCCATAGCTCATATGTTGTTTTATAAAATTAAGGTTTGATCTGAGCTCTGCTCAGAATATACATTACAATCTAAACTACTCCTCTCCAGTATATATCTTGTTTATTGTTTTAACTTAACATTATTCTTTCCATATCCTCTATTGTCTGGCTCTTCCTTTCTATAACTCTATTTTATTTTGGAGTCACAAAAGCATAAAATCTCCTTTGGATTCCACGTTCTTCACATAATACATTGTTTCATTCAGAAGTGAATTATTAACCTGAAAACCTTGATGGTTCTTCTAGTTTCATTCTCAATTAATGCATTTAAATCGTTGAAATTATTAAATGTTTATAATTTTTCTTTCAATAAAGTGATCCAAGTCATCCTAATGTAATCATCTTGATGAGCATCATAAAATACCTTTCACCTTGTAGACTCTTTTTCCTCATTGGTATAGATAGATTCATATGGATCAAATACAATGGGTTTGATATGGAATATTCCTTTATGGGGAATCTTAACTATGTCTACTTTCCCTCATGACATGGTTTGTAGCTTGTATACTAAGGTTTCTTGATCTTTGGCATATCTCAAACCATTCCCTTTGATCTAATCTTCACAATATCATCGAATTAGATGTATCCCAATATTTTGTGCTAGAACCAATTTTCTTATCTTTGTATAGTAAGGAAATTTTATCCATTCAACTCACTAAGATGGTATATATCACTATCTTTCTTGCTTCCCTCTACAATCAGTTCTTTAGTACCAAATTTCTAGATCTCACACTCTTTAGCACTAAATGAAAGATGGTAACAACTATCACACGCTTTGCTAAAAATCAATAGATTATGATTTAGTCCTTCAACATACATAACATGAAGAATTTTTTTCCTACCACCTTCAAGACTTCAAGTATCCTTGCTAGTAATCTTGGAAATAGAGTTATTTCCAAGAGTCACAAAACCTTTATCAAATTTATTAAAATTCATAAACATACTTTTGTCACTAGTCATGTGACTTGAATATTTGTTGTCTATAATCAATAGCTACTTCTTATTTTGAGTGTGTGGTGTATTGTATGGTATCATTGATTTCTATGACTTTTTTATCTTCTCATATCTTCTTCTAGAATTTATCTGATCCATGATTCTTGTTGGAATTATGAGCCTCAATCTTACAGGCTGAAACCTCTGAAGGAGCCAAGTCGGTGTGACATCCTTATTGTCTGACCGACTAGCAGCTTTGGAACCTTGTGAAAAGTTCAGGTCATTGAGACCTTGTTTCTATCTTGTTAAATGAATCCTATCGCTGTGACATGTTGATCATTGTGACAATTTCTATCTCACTCCGCTCGGGGAGATCTCTGCCCGATAGACCATTCTTATCAGAAATCGGGGAGACTCTGGGCGACAAGCATTGTCAGGGAGACTCATGGTGACTAGAGTCATCAGAGTAACACAAAGGATTCAGTATGAAGTCTTGGCGATGTGTGTTTGTCTCACCGATGCTATGGCCTGTCTTCGGTATAACTCTTGTCAAAAGCTAATCTCGGGGTGACTTGAAGTTTTCGGCAGGAACTCTCAGTGATAGCGGTAAGTCTTGCCGACAGTAGGACATTTCTATGTGACTTGTGGACTTCGATATAACCTCTCACCAATAGCGGTAAGTCTTGCCGTCAATGCAACATGTGTTTTCTATCAGATGTCTTCGGTATGACTCCTGGCGAAAGGTGGTCTTGGGGTAACACGGAGGCTTCGGTATGAAGTCCTAGCAATGAATGAAGTCTCGCTGACAGTGAAACATTGCGGCGTAACTTGAAGGCATCAGTATGATCTCTTGGAAAAGAGCGATAGTCTCACCGAAGGGAAAGCTAATATTTATGTGACCTTTGAACATCGGTATGATGTCTCATCGAATGGCGATTGTCTCGCCAATGAGAATGTTGAGGTCGATGCAACTTGTGAACTCGGTGTAACGTCTTGTCGATGGTCAGGACTCTTGGCGATAATGACAATCAGGTCTTGTGGAATCAGGGAGACACAGTTAGTGTCTCACTGACATGCGACACAAGTTGAATGCCTTTGACTAAGTTGTGACTATCCTATGTGGTGATTCTATGACCAATCAGAGAAGGTGAATGGGAACCGCTAGTAGTTGGACTATTGCAGCCATTACTGAGAGGAAGATTGATAGACTATGGGTGTCATGAATATACTCAGGAATTGTAGATGTTGTTAGGTTCGATGGTATCATGTACAGTTGGATGAACAGTTCGAAGTGTGATCAGTGAGAATTCTATTCTGAGACTATTGTAAATTGAATGTTTTGTACAAGGTTGATCATTATTTCTACTACTATAAATTGACATCAGAGAGTGAAGCTCGTACTCTATATGTAATTTCATTACTGTAATACAAAGGGATTTTTCTTGGTGTGGTGGGTTTTCTCTCGTAAGGGTTTTCCCACATAAATCTGGTGTTCATCTGTGTATGCTTGTTTCTATATTTTTGTTATTTCTTAGAAGTGTATCTTAATTGGACTGTAATTGAAAATTTAAAAGAACCTCTGCATTCTTCCCTGAGGTTTTGACGTTAGGAGAGTTAGTTCTGCACCTTAGTTTTCCTTACAAGTGGTATCAGAGCCTAGCCAGTTGTGTTATCCTTGTGGGTACGTTGGGTTTTTTGTGTCAATTATGTTTAGTGGGAGTCTTGTAGATTTTTTTGGTAATTCGAATTACAGATTAAGATGGCAAGCATGTCAAGAAAGTTTGAAATAGAGAAATTCAATGGCAGCAATTTTGAGTTGTGGAAACTCAAAATGGAAGATCTGTTGGTTGATCGTGATCTTTGGATTGTTGTGTCTGGAGTGAAGCCTACAGGCATGAAGCAATAATATTGGGACCTTGTAGATAGAAAATCAAAGGGGTTGATAAGGCTTTGTTTGGCAGACTATGTCCTTTTGAATGTTCATGAAGAAAAGACTGCATCTTCCTTGTGGAAAAGACTAGCATCTATTTATCAGGGCAAGTCCTTGGTGAATAAATTGTTCTTGAGGAAGAAGTTGTACTCTTTGAGAATATAGGAGGGAGGTTTTGTTGCTGATCATTTGAACACATTCAACATGCTGATTGCACAGTTAACATCTATGGGTGTGAAGATTGAAGAAGAAGATCGTTATATGTTGATACTATGTTCTTTGCCAAATTCATGGGATCACCTGGTGATGGCTATTGGGAGTATGACATCATATTTTAAGATGGAAGACATTGTTGCTTCTTTGTTATCAGAAAAGATGAGAAGGAAATATTTTGAGATGGCGAAGAAGGCTCTAGCTCTTAGAGGCATATTGAAAGAAAAAGGAAAGAAGAAGGACAATAAGTCCAACTCTAAATTAGAAGGGAGATCAAAGTCTCCTGGTAAGAAGTCCAAGGTGAAGTGCTGGAATTGTGGGCAACCTGGTCATATTCGAAAGGATTGTAAAGAGGAGAAAAAGAAGAAGAAGAAGTATTCTTCTAATAATGATTCTTCTCAGAGTGGTGTAGACACTTTCATTGTAGCCTTCACTACGCAGGCATCAGATGATGTCTAGCTGATTGATTTTGGAGCATCTTTCCACATGACATCTCATAGAGATTGGTTCACGAAGTATGAAAAATATGATGGTGGAAATGTGTATTTGGAAAGTGATTCAACTTTGGAAATAGTTGGCCGTGGAAGAGTTAGAATTCAATTCCCTGATGGAAGAGTGAAGGGAATCAATGATGTAATGCATATACCAGGTCTGGCTCAAAATCTACTCTATGTTAGTAAGCTAAATGATATTGGAGTACAAGTCACGTTCTCTGGAAATGGCTGCAAGATGACTAGAGGCTCAATGGTGCTAGCAAGGGGTGCTCAAATTGGTACCTTGTATAAGCTGGATGTACACACTATGCAATGCAATAGTGTCTCTGCAAAGTCACAGAAAGCTACTCATGGAGAAAAGAAGGGGAAAGTTCCTAATAGTGCAAACTCTCTGGAAGTTAAACTTACAGCAGAAAAGACTATGCTCTAGCATCATAGGCTAGGAAACATTGGTGAGAAAGGTTTAAAAACCTTAAAGAATAAAAACCTAGTTGAAGGGCTTGATGATTGTAACCTTGAATTCAAATTTTGTGAACATTGTATATATGGAAAACAACACTATGTTTCATTTTATTCTAGTCCTCACAAATCTTCTAGTTTGCTTGATTATATACATTCTAATGTTTTTAGTCTAGTGAATGTTCCTTCTCTATCTAAGTCAAGGTACTATGTATCATTCATTGATGATTATTTAAGAAGAGCATTTGTTTATTTTTTGAAAAATAAATCAAAAGTGTTCAGTCAGTTTAAGGAATTTAAGAACCTTGTAGAAAATCAGACTGGAAGAAAAATAAAATATTTAAGGACTGATAATGGCAGTGAATTTTGTTCTGATTATTTTGAGAGATAATGTAAAGATCATGGGATTAAAAGAGATAAAACTACACCTTACACTCAACAGCAAAATGGAGTTGCAGAAAGGTTCAACAGGATAGTGATGGAGAGAGCACGAAGTATACTAAGTAGTCCTGGCTTGGAGGAGAATTTATGGGCTGAGGCAGTTGCTATAGCATGTTACTTGATAAACCATTCTCCTAATTCCACTCTTGTTGAGAAAACATCTTTGGAAGCATGGTCTGGTAAGAAGCCCTCTTTAAGATATATTCATGTTTTTGGCTGTGAAGCATATGCATATGTGTCGAATGAGAAAAGATCTAAATTGGAGAACAAGGCTGTTAAATGTATTTTTATTGGCTATAGTGCTGGGATAAAGGGATGCAAGCTTTGGAATCCTGATACAGAGAAGGTTCTATACAATAGAAGTGTTATATTTCATGAGCTGAAGCCTTCTACCTTGGATTTGTAGTCAGAGACAAAATTAGAAAACAAAAAGGATATAGTTGAAATTCCTCTGACACCAGAGAAAAAGGAATTGGAAATTCAAAATGTACCTGAAACTAAGGAGAACTCAAGTAGTTCTGAGAGTTCTGAAGATGAAGAACAACCTCAACCTCAACAAGTGAGGAGGTCAACTCATGAAAGAAAGGAACCTGATAGGTATGGGTTCTCTTTGATAGAATCTACTTGTGCCTATGCTTTAATTTCTAGCACTGATGAGCCTAAGACTATGAAAGAGGCATTTAGAATGTCTGATTCAAACTCTTGGTTGGAAGCCATGAATGAAGAAATGGCATCATTAGAAAAGAATGATACTTGGAGTTTGCTGCCCTTGCCTAAAGGCAGAAAAGTTGTTGGTTACAAATAGGTATTTAAAAAGAAAATAGGTCTAGATGGAAGTGTGGAAAAATATAAGGCGAGGTTGGTTGCGAAGGGTTATTCCCAAGTAGAGGGAATTGATTATGGGGAAATTTTTTCTCCTGTAGCTAAGTTGACGTCCATTAGATTTCTTTTGTCACTTGTAGCAATGTATGACTTAGAGATTGAATAGATGGATGTGAAGATATCATTTCTTCATTGTGATCTTGAAGAAGAAATTTATATGTCCCAGCCTGAGCACTTTGTGGAGAAAGGTAAAGAAAAACTGGTTTGCAAGTTGAAAACGTCTATGTATGGGTTAAAGCAGTCTCCTAGAATGTGGTACTAGAAGTTTGATACTTTTGTTCTATCATTGGGATTTGTAAGATCAAAATTTGATCATTGTATGTATTACAAAGCTGAAAGTGATCAAGTTCTTATTATTGCTCTTTATGTTGATGATATGTTGTTCATTGCCAATATTAAGCTAATGATTTATGTTCTTAAGTCTCAGTTGTCTGCAAAGTTCGAAATGAAAGATCTTGGTGCAGCAAGGTATATTCTGGGAATGGAAATAACCAAGGACATGAATAGTAGAAAACTTTGGCTTAGTCAGAGTAAGTATATCAAGACTGTTCTAGAGAGATTTTGTATGAATGATTGCAAGCAACTAGTTGTTCCAGTTTTGCAGGAAATGAAGCTATTTGTTGAAGACTGTCCAAAATATCCTATTGAGATGGAGGACATGACTAGCACTCCCTATGCTAGTGCGGTTGGCAGTCTAATGTATGCAATGTTCTGTACAAGGCTAGACATTGCCCAAGCAGTGGGATTACTTAGTCGGTTTATGGCTAATCCTGGAATGACACATTGGGATGTTGTGAAAAGAGTATTCAAACATTTGAAGGGAACTTCTAAATATGCTTTGTGTTACCATGGGAACTTGGTTGAATCACAGAGAACTCTCAGCATTCTAGGCTATGTGGATTTTGATTGGGCAGGGGACATTAATAGTAGAAGATCCACCAGTGGATACATTTTCTTGATGAATGGTGGTGCAGTGAGTTGGATGAGTAAGCAGCAGGTTGTAGTCAGATTATCCACTATAGAGGCATAATACATGGCAGCAACACACGCTTGTAAAGAAGAAATTTGGTTAAGACATTTGTGTTCTAGCATTGGTTTTGATGCAGGGCAAATAACAATTTACTGTGACAGTCAAAGTGCTATCTGTTTGGCGAAGAATCCTACTTTCCATGCTAGGACGAAACATATAGATGTATAGTATCATTTTGTACGAGACATGGTGGAGGATGGAAAGGTGCTTTTAGAAAAAGTGGATACTCTGGAGAGTGTTGCAGATGCATTTACAAAGTCAGTGAGCACAGACAAGTTCAGGTGGTGTGCCAATTCGATGGTCCTCAGTTCCCATCAATGACAGTAGTTTTGTTGTGCTCTGGAGGTGCATGTGTGATCTTTGTCAAGTGGGAGATTGTTGGAATTATGTGCCTCAATCTCACAGGCTGAAACCTCTGAAGGAGCCAAGTCGGTGTGACATCCTTATTGTCTAGCAAACTAGAAGCTTTGGAACCTTATGAAAAGTTCTAGTTGCTGAGACCTTGTTTCTATCTTGCCAAATGAATCCTATCACTGTGACATGTTGATCGCTATGAAAATTTCTATCTCACTCCGCTCAGGGAGATCTCTGGCCAACAGGCCATTCTTATCGGATATCTGGGAGACTCTGGGTGACAAGCGGTGTCAAGGAGACTCATGGAGACTAGAGTCATTAGAGTAACACAAAGGCTTCTGTATGAAGTCTTGGCGATGGGTGTTTGTCTCACCGATGTTGTGGCCTGTCTTTGCTATAACTCTTGTCAAAAGCTAATCTCGAGGTGAATTGAAGTTTTCGGCAGGAACTCTCAGCAATAGCGGTAAGTCTTGCCGATGGTAGGACATTTCGATGTGACTTGTGGACTTTAGTATGACCTCTCACCGATAGCAGTAAGTCTTGCCGACAATGCAACATGTTTTTTTTATCGGATGTCTTCGGTATGAATCCTGGAAAAAGGTGGTCCAGGGGTAGCATGGAGGCTTCGGTATGAAGTCCTAGCAATGAACGAAGTCTCGCCAACAGTGAAACATTGTGGTGTAGCTTGAAGGCATTGGTATGATCTCTTGGTGAAGAGTGATAGTCTCACTAAAGGGAAAGCTGATATCTATGTGACCTTTAAACATCGGTATGATGTCTCATCGAATGGTGATTGTCTCGTCGATGAGAATGTTGAGGTCGATGCGACTTGTGAACTTGGTGTAACGTCTTTCTGATGGTTAGGACTCTTGGCAATAATGAAAATCATGTCTTGTGGCATCAGGAGACATGGTTAGTGTCTTACTAACATGCGACACAGGTTGAACACCTTTGACCGAGTGATGACCATCCTATGTGGTGAGTCTATGACCAATCAGAGAAGTCGAATGGGAACCGCTAGCAGTTGGACTATTGCGACCGTTACTGAGAGGAAGATCGACAGACCATGGGCATCATGAATATACTCAGGAATTGCAGATGTTGTTAAGTTCAATGGTAGCATGTACAGTTGGATGAACAGTTTGAAGTGTGATCAGTGAGAATTCTATTATGAGACTATTATAACTTGAATGTTCTGTACAAGGTTGATCATTATTTCTACTACTGTAAATTGACATCAGAGAGTGAAGCCCATACTCTATATGTAATTTCATTACTATAATACAAAGGGGTTTTTCTTGGTTTGGTGGGTTTTTCTCCCGTAAGGGTTTTCCCACATAAATCTAGTGTTCTTCTATGTATGCTTGTTTCTTTGTTTCTGTTATTTCTTAGAAGTGTATCTTAATTGGACTATAATTGAAAATTTTAAAGCACCTCTGCATTCTTCCCTGAGGTTTTGACATTAGGAGGGTTAGTTCTGCACCTTAGCTTTCCTTACAATTCTAACTTTCTAACCCTTTTCTTCTTGTTTTCGGTAGAGGAGGATTCAGAAAATTGATTTTGTAGTTCCTATCTCAATGTGCCCAAAGTTGTTGCATTTGTAGCAAAAAATATTAAAAGTTTATAGAGGTGCAAATGCATTACTACTAACAAGGTTAGTTCTTATACTAGAGCCTTCCTATAGTCCACAACCTTGTGATTAAAATTATTGTAAATAAAATAATAACCAAAAAATTATAATTAAACTAGATATTGTATCCCTATTTTTTGGATCTTCTATTATTCTTTTGTACTTGAATGAAACCATCATTTTGTTCCTTACTTTCATCACTTTTAGTAACCTTTTCAGATTTTCAACTTCTAGAACCAGTCCCTTTTGGACTCCTTTTGGAAAATTTTACTGGTTATTTCATCACTTTGTTCCTCTAATCATCATTGAAGACAATACCAATTTTGACATGTGAAGATTTTTGACATCCCAATATCTAATCCAAAGTCTTGATACTCTTCCCAAAATCCAATTTAGTTGATGATTTACTTTGTAAAGATCTTTTCTTAGTGGCACAATTTTTTCTTCAAGCTTCTCACAGTCCTTGTCTTTTGATAGTATCCTTTTAGTCAAAACTTTTATTACATTTTACTTCTTTTGTTTTCAGCTTTAGATCAATGATTATCTTTTCTATATTCTCAATCTTTTGAGATAAATTATCTTTATCCTTCACATCTTTAATGATCCATTTATTTAGTCTCTTGATTTCATTTCTCGTAGAGTATAATACTTCCACAAGATCTACTCCTTCATCATCATTTCCAAAATTTATTTCTACATCTTCAATAGTTTCCATGGCCATGAGCATAAATTTCTCTTTTTCATCTTAATAAACATCTTCATCTCCTTCATTAGTAGAGTAGCCTTCCTCATTAATGAAGAAACTCTTTTGTTTCCTCCGTTCTTTGTTCCCTTTATGAAATGATTTATTTTCATACTTTTTCTCAACACTATTAGAGTCCTTATAAGGACATAGCCATAAAATTCCTTCACCATAAATAAAATATTTGAAAGGAACTTATCTTTACACATTTTGAAACCTTTCTACAACTTTCTAACAAAGTTTGCTTCCTTCAAATATGATCCAACATCATAATCCAGATCAACCTACTTATTGGATGCCTTGAAGGCATCTTATTTCCTTATTTTTTTCTCACTATCAATCCTCATCTCATGGGTAAGTGCGAAAAGATGGGGGGTTGAAAATGGGTCTTAAGTGGCTACTTTATTTTGAAATCAAGAAATACTGACCTTGGATGTGAAATTGAGGATAGTTACACTCAAAAAATTTAGATGCAACAAAAACAAGGATCGTAGTGCTCCAAGTCTACTTTCTAAACTACTATTTTTTTTTTTAAAATGGTAGAAATTAAGTGGTTCAAAAGAGGGAGCCACAAAAATTGGTGTTATTTTTATCAAAAAAACATAACATAGCTACTTTTGTGGCTCCCTCAAAAGGTTAACTTTTTTTTGTTATTTTTAAAATCGCTTTGGTTAGAAATTAGCTAACAACATGCAATTTATGCCCTTTTTTTGTTAATTTTTTAATGAATATTTGACTTTTTACTAATTTTCAAAGTGGACACTTCCTAAAAAATAGAATTTTGGTCATGATACCCTTATAAAATTTGAAAACTAATCGAAAATCATTGTTTGTAATATGTGTAGAATGGAGTCTAGTTTCTAAAAATGTAATTTATTTGAAAATTCAATGAACGATTAATTTATAAAAAAAAAATGCCAAACACTGGTTTTTGCAAAAAAAAATAGACACATGGACAAAAGAAATTAAAGATCAAAGGTTTGACATTGTCAAAATGTGAACAAAAATACATTGTTAGATAGCTAAGAGAGAGCCTAAGATTACCTAATGCTTAGCATGAACGTGATTATGTGAAATATTATAGAATTTGCAAAAACATGTCTTTGGACATCGGGAAGGCATTCCAAGCCTTTGGGTTGGTATTCCAAATCAAATACCAAGCCTAAGGATTGGGGATTCCCAAAACAAGAAATAATGTGAGCACTTTATAACATGCCCCCATTATTTCATAGTTTTGACATTTTTTTTTGCATTTCTACCTAAGATTTTCCTAAGCAAGATATAACACGCATTATAATCTATATATATATATATATATATATATATATATATATATATATATATATATATATATATATATATATGTATGTTTGTATGTATGTATGCTTGTATGGCATGTATGTATGTATGTACATATGTATGAATGCCTATATGTATGTATGTCTACTTATATGTATGTATGTATTTATTTCTTTAAAGGGAGGGACAATTTTAAGAGAGAGAGAGAGAGAGTTGTCTAGGCAAGCTAGGAGGGAGAGAGGGAGGGAGAAACCTGAGAGAGAGAGAGGGGTAGAGAGGTAGTGATACAAAGACCTGAGAGAGGGAGAGGGGGTGGAAGGGAGAGACCCAAGAGAGAGGGAGTGCTAGAGAATGGGTTGGAGTGAGAGGGACTTAGCTAGGTAGGGTGGGAGGGATAGAGGGATAGATACAGAGGGGGGGTGGTGTTGGCAGATGGTCAACACTCCCCTCAGGATTCATGACATGGACTAACTACCTCCCATGGATCTGTTAACTCTGGCAGTTGTATTGAGCTTTAATAGGTCAACCTTTTGGTGTAATGAAAACCTTGGGGCCAATAATTGGTATTAGAGCCAAAGGTTTTGGGTTCAAATCCCCTTGTGCAACACAGAGGAGGGGATTATTGGAAAATGATTAGTACTCCCTTCAAGATTCATGACATGGACTAACCACCTCTTATTGATCTGTTACCTCTAGCAGTTGTATCAAGGATTAATAGGTCAACCTTTTCATGAAAAGACAACCACGGGACCAACAAGTGGGAGAGAGAGACCTGAGAGAGAGGGAGGGAGAGGGAGAGAAAGAGAGAGTTATCTAGTGAAAAGGAGGAAAATAGGTTAACCATAATGAAACAAAATGATGAACCAATTTCCACTCTATTTTTTTCAATATAAGGGTTACTATGTGTAAATGATAATCAGAAATCAAACCTAATTGATATAGAAATCAAAAGGTAGGTTTAAGAGGGTCAAATGTTGTGCACCTATTGAAAAAAGTGTTTTCTTAGGCGTCACTTAGGATTCATTTAGACTATGGCGAATGGGTCATGGCTAGGGTTCTGGAAAATCAATTTCTAGGTTCTATTCTTGAATATCTACACTCCCAGATCCTAGTTGGAGATTGTCAAAAACCCAAAAATAAATCATGTAGCTCAATCCTTGTGATTTGAAAAAATTGTTTGCAATTTTGACAACTTTTGCAATTTTACTCTCAAATGATCTTCAACCTAAAACTTGCAATCACACATTAAAGAGGATAATTTTTATTATTATTAGGGAACATGGTTTTTCCTTGGTCAAACCCCGTTTTGGTAATTAAACCTTATGATGAAACTATGAAACATGATGGATGAAACATGAAACATGAAACAATGATACCTTTTTTGAAACCTTGGAGTAGAAATCAACAATCTTGCATGAAGTAGCCTCAAAGAATGTAGATCTTGATCACAAACCTTGATTAGAAATAATTCCTTGATTATGCTTGATTAATCTTCAATGCTACATCAACATATTAACTCAACAACATGCATGATGCATTATGCCTTTGACATGATGACATGGATCTTGATTGCTGCAATAATCTTCTTCAAATCTGCCCTTGAATGCCTTAAAAATTTCTTTTCAATGCTCTCTAGATCATAAGTTTTCTATTAGGATGCTTGGATAAAAAAATTTAGATGAAACTAGGAGAAACAACCTTGTATTTATACATATCTTATCATTAAATCCTAAAATTCAAATATCACAAGCCAAGATTATATATAGGATTTGAAATCATTAAAATACCACCAAAAACATATCCCAAGGAGGGGTCCTAGGTCTAAGTTAGGACCCATTCGCTATGTGGCGAATGGGTCCTCGGTCTAAGTTAGGACCCATTTTCCATGTGGCGAATTGGTCCTAGCTCACTTAGATAGGACACACTTCGAACAATGTGTAATGTCATGTGAAAATAGGGTCATAGGACCTAATGAGGACCCATTCACCAAGTGGAAAATGGGTCCTAGGTCACTATCCTGGGACACACACCTTCAAACATTAAGTGTTGTGTAATATCATTTAAGATTGTCGGGATCTATCCCTCATAATCTATAATTAATTAGGCTTTTATTTGAATTAAAGGGGCCAATTAAGGCATAATTAAGCTCAATTAATTAATAAATCCCTAGGTTAATGTGAAAGTGTAAAGATACACTTTACAACACCAAAAATAAGGCACAATTAAGTCCATTTAGTTATAAAGGGCCCTATACTTAATGAATGTGTAAAACACATTACAACACTAAATCAAGGAAACATTAAGTTCATTTTAATATTAATTATTCCCAAACTAAGGAAAATATGGATACATTTTATGTTAATACATTTTTTCCCCACTTTAGTGAGAGTATGACCCCATGTCAAACTCACACTAAAGTACACATTCAAGACACTTATGTATGCATGCAACAATGACAAAGATACAAAATCATACAATTCCAAAGAATAAAAGAACTAAAAAACAAAAAAAAAGGGGTGGATCAAGCCTCAACAGTATATCCAACTCAATGTGGATCAGGTCTTAGTTATTTGTCTAAAACATACACTCACTGTGAGCTAATGGAACCTCAGGCTATCCACTAGGTGAGCCCCCATAGGATTGGCTTAGTGAGAAAGTCATGCCTCTATGTCGACTTCTTACCATACAATGAGAAAGTTATGCCTCTATGTCAGCTTCTCATCGTACTAACCATACCAAAGCTATCCCTTTGATAACTTCAATAGGGTTCCACAATATGAAACTTCAAACTTTACAAGGTTAACTAGTTGTATTATGCTAAACACTTATGAACAATCATGTATATGTATAGGTTTGTTCAAAGGGACTTTTCTTAATTTGTGTAAGGTCTCTTCTTAGGGAACATCATGCCTAACGTCTCCAAGGGAGGACAAGTCAAAGAAATATAACACTCTTGGGGGAAATCAAACCCAATGACACCACCAAGAAATGGATGCATCACAAGAATAAAGAAAATCGCATAATGAAACATGAGTGTTGATGTAAGCCCCCACTTTAAAGGGATTTCTAACACCATTGTTGTGAGAAATCCACTTTAAAGTTGCCAATGTTTAATCCTAAGACATGAGAGCTTCCTCAAAAAGCCCTATGCCAAGTCATATATTTTTGAAATAAAGCTACATCACGAATAAGGGGTCGCCCTCAAAATGGAATACTAAAGATATCTCAGTATGTCACATGCAAGTCAACTTAAGGGATGTCATCCACATCCCAATCTTGCTCTTATATATACATGGAATTTGGTCAATTATCCAAAAGAGACAACGACAAGTCTCATACGAGGACAAGGCTACCTAACCCTTTGCCCCCACTTAGTGCAAGAAAAAGGCAAGCCAAGATTGATGAGAAACATGAAAATTAATATCAATTAGAGGAACTAGGTGCTTCAACACAAGGAAGAGAACCACAATCCTTAAGATGTTGAATTTTATTACCCAAAGCGTTAGATTCATTAGTAGAATGACCATGAACTCTATGATATGCACAAAAAGAACTCTTGTAGTAAAAAAAAATTGTGTTAGATTGGAGGGAGAGATACCAAACAATCTTGAAGGAGTCTCGACAAGATACCCTCTTGATCAATAGTAGAGGATGTTCCTTTATTTTGTGAAAAATATATCTCTTTCTTAGTACACAAGATGTCATACTTACATAAGACTCTTTGGATTGCGAGATTTTGTTCTCTCCTTGAAAGGAGGGTGTAAAATTTAACAAATTCCAATAAGTTCTAAGACATGTCCTAGGAGTGATTTGTGTGATGACATTAATGTTAAGAAAAAAATTATTTGTTTCTTTTGTTTCTTTTGAAGGACAATGACCAAGAGCACTGGTTTCTATCAACTCAAGATGCACTAATGTTAAAGTTGGCTTAGAAGAATCCTTTGTAAAAGTGTTGATATTGATTGAAGGCTTGTTTGTTTCTTTCAACGGACAATAACCAAGACCATTAGTTGTTTCTTGTGTGTTAGGCTCTATAGGAACACATATACCTTGTTCTCTAGCACCACATCCTTTTCCCCTATATCCAATTTTTTTCTTAAGTTCATAACCTCTTCCATATAAAGGTTTTCAATTTCTTTTGGATTTAGTGGTTGATCATAATCAACTTCATCAAATTTTGTTGTGTAATTTTGTTGTTCTTCTAAAGTGGTTGAGATGGATGCTTTCAAATTTTTTGTTGACACTATCACTTTTTATTTTCCATTTTCAGGATCTTTGTTTATGATCTTGTATTCTCCCATGAATGTAGGTGTGGAATCTAAGGAACCCCAATCATCTTACATAAATTTAGTGACTTCATAAATATTCTTCTTGTGTTGTTATTCATTTGTGACTTCCTCTTTTGCATTTTGTTTCCATACTTTCAAATTTTCATGTCCTTCTTTCATATAAATCAAACAAATTTCTTCTAGTTCAAGATTGGCCTTAAAAGTGTGTAAAATTTGTTGTCTTAGAAATACTTCATTTTAGGATGAAGGGTAGAAGGCACCCCATTCATTGCATGGATCCATGGTCTCCCCAAGAGGAGATTGTAAGAAAGATCATGAGGCATAACATGGACTAAAGTTTGTAATAGGACCTTTCAAAATTTAATAGGTAATGTGATGACTCCAAGCGTTTGTTTTCCTATGTTATTAAACCCAAAAATAGATAAAGGATTAGGTTGAATTTAGAGTTTTTATACTTCAATATTATCAAGAAGGTTTATGCTACACACATTAATGGTTGAGCCACTATCAACAAGGGTTCTCTTTATCCCAATATAATTAACATGGGCTATTAGCATGAATGCATCATGTAGATTTTGAACTTCCAAGGAGGGTAACTCTCTTTGGTGAGAAATTTTTTCTAAATTAACCTCATTTATTCCTTGAACTAGTGATCCCACATCATTTGAATTTGCATTATGAGGAACCATAACTTGTTGCAAGGATATTTGAAGCACACTATTGTATTTTGGTGAAGCTTGAATAAGATCCCATAGGGATATCTTAGTGGGTTTATTCTTAAGTTGTTCAACAAGATCATATTCCTTTCCACTATTCAAAGGTAATTTAGGAGCACCAGACAAGATAGGTTGAGGAAATGGGAGGGATGTTGGAGTTTTTTTATCTTGGTTGCGGGTTATTTGTAGTGTTATATGTATGAGCAATGGTATTGTAACTTGGTTGCTGCAAAACATTATCATTATCAAGTTTCCTTTTAGGTGATTCTAAGATAAGCATGGGCTTATTTTAAACTTGTGGTTGTTGTGAGGGTGGATAAATGATAAGTTAAGCCTCAGGAGGTGCAATAATTAAATTATGTCTAGGACATCTAAGAATTAGAGGACTCGAGGGAGTCCTAATGTTCATAACTTCAAAAAAAATTATCCTTATTTTCATGATCTCTTAGTGAAGGGGATTCTAATGTCACTTCATCATTTTCATCTAAGGAAGCCACATTACTATTTTTTGAAAGACATGTGTCAATTTTCTCATTTTCTTCCACCATGATATCTTCCCTAGTAGGGGAGTTTTTAGGAGAGCTACAAACTATATGTTCATGACATTCAAAGGATGGTTCTTCTAAAATAACTTCATCACAAGTAGGGGACTCATCAATGGTTGGATTGTCTTGTTTATCTTGTATCAAATCATTCTCATAAATAGAAGAAATGGGAAAAGGAGTATTAAGGGATGTGTTAATGGTCTTATCCTTGTATCCAACAATTTCTTCTCTAGTAGGAGGTAGGTGAAGAGAGACAAATAGGATTCTTATAAATCTCATTGATTTGATCTTCTAACACCAAAATATCTTCTTCACAACTAGGAGAGATATTACCTGAGAAGATGAAATTTGATTGTCATGATTGTTCACCATTATATTCTCATTCACTATATAGCATTCTCATGAGTGTGAGGAATGGAATTTTTCTTAGCATGCTTACAAAGGTAAGATACTAACATTGTGTGTCCAAAAATGGAAATTACATCTAACCATCTTATGCAATACTATAAGAGTGTAAACAATGTATATCCAAAGATGAAAAGTACTTTAATCCAATTTATGCAAATCTTCAAGAATGCAAATGATGTGTATCCAAAAATGAAAATCACTTTTATCAAACTTATACAAAGCTTCATGAATGTAAACATTATGTATGAAAAAGTGAAAAGTACTTTTCTCCATATTATGTAAAGCTTCAATAACGTAAACATTTTCAGATTTGATGATTTTTTCTACTGAAGTGATTTTAGAATGATTCAAAAATGACTACACTAAATGGATGATTTTGACCTTGATGCATAAAAAAAAAGTTACTAAAACTTTCTAGAATGATACTATAGGTTACCAGCAAGCCTAGGAAGTACAAAAAATCACCAGAAAGCTCAGAAAAGTTGGTTTTTGTAGGCCTCCAAGGACTCATTCACCTAGTGTCAAATGGTTCCTGGTATGCTTTTGTGGGAAACTTTGAATCTAATATTGAAGCTTAGGAACTGTGAAAACTTGTTGCCTTTGTAACCCTAATAGGGACTCATCTTCCCTATGGCGAATAGGTCTTGGTACATGATTTTTTTAAATTGAAAAATGCAAATTCTCAGTGATTATATGTGTTCTTTGTTTTAGGTTTCAAACTACAACTTTAGTAGAAGAATTTCTATAATTTGATGTTGAAATGCAAGTGGAACTAATGAGAAATGATGAACTATGTGACACTTTTTGAAATGAAATTTTGATGCAATTTTTGAATGTGAATGATAGAAACTACAATAATATGCAAACACTATGCAAAATTAATGTAATATGCATGCAAATTTTTTAATATTTCATATTTAAATAATGCAAAAATGCAAATTTAAGCCCTATATACAATGCAAACTAATGCAATGCAATGCAAACTAATGGAAATCCTAGATCTAAGGTTTGAATGGACTCCAATTTTTAGAATTTTGATGTACAAGGTCGGATTCACCAAAATGAAATAAAAGAAAACAGGTTCACCATAATGAAACAAAATGATGAACCAATTTTCACTTTGTTTCATTTAATATGTAAGCAATAATGTATAAATGAGAATCAAAAATTAAACCTAACTTATATAGCAATCAAAAGGTAGGTTTTAAGAGGGTCAAATGTTGTGTACCTGTTGCAAAAAGTGCTTTTTAGGCCTCACTGAGCACTCATTCACCCTACAACAAATGTGTTTTGGCTAGGGTTCTAGAAAATCAATTTTTGGGTTTTGTTCTTGGGTGATCCCACAATACTGGTTTACAATTTTTGGCCAAACTGGACACTGAAATGATTTTTTCTAACTAAATCTTCACTTTTGGGCACCTATAGCAGCTAAACTGTGAGGAATTTTAAGATAATGTAAACTAGTTATTTGTGGCACTTTGTCTATAGATTCTAAATATATATATTTTTAAAACTTTTGGAATCAAATTGCACTTCTTTTTCCATCCTTTGAAAACTAGTTTTTTTCAGTAAACATTATTTTTAAGGAGTGACATTCATCGTATACAACATAACTTTTTTCCATGAAGGATAAAATTCTATTTTTTTCGAAGTTAGATTTGTAACTATGATATCTAGTGCTTCCAATTGGTTTCATAGTGTTTTATTGAATATTTTTTCTATCATCAAATTTTGAAGTCAAACCAATTATAATTCAAACATAGGCAGACCATATAACACAAATTTTTTTGTATGCATCTAAATTCAATTTTTTTTTTGTTGGATCAAAGACTTCAATATCTGGTGAACTCATATTTTTCAAAATTTTGTTTCGATAATATTATGTTTTTCCACATGTGCAAAATAGAGAGCTTGATTTTTGGTGAAAAACCTACATTCACAAGAAATGAAAAATAAATATAATAATAAAATTAAAATTATTTAAAATTATACTTTTTGGGAAGCTTATAATAAGTACTACATACTTACAAAAATAAATTTTAAATGAATTCATTTGATCCCCCAAAAGGTAATTCAAAAGTAGTTTTTTATCAGGATTTTGATAGGTGTAAAGGAGACTCTGTTATAGGTATGGTTTAAAACTAGCAGGGTTCTATCCAAGGGGGTTTGATCTAAGGTAGTTTGATCAAACCCTCTATTGGAACTATAAAATTTTGAAAATTTTATAGTTGTTTATAATCATGAGTTTCCAAAGAAGTCCTTACCATAAGCACATAAATTCACTTTGCATAGTTTTTTTGCCCATATTTTGTCATTTGGTCCCATAGAATTCATCTAACCCTGAATATTTCAATGTATAAACCATATTGGCGTAACATGATGCAGGTCTCACCGATCCATAAAGCATTTTATACTAATGTATGTCTTTTTGTAGTCCATCGGTAGGAGATCAGGATTGTCTTACTGATAAAATTTTATTTAGTAATACACATCGAGTAGACACAGTTCACAGTCTCAACGAAAGAAAGATCCTATCGGGAAGATAGTACTCATCGAGATAAGTCATATCGAGCCATCATGTGTTTTACCGATCGAAACACAAAGAATTGTCGCCCAGACTTAAGCCGTCAATGTGATGTCCCAGAGCATTCATTTGGTCTTGCCGATAAAGCAAGAGTGGATTTCATCATTTTCATTAGGATGAAGTCAAGGAGTCTTTCCTACCCCCTATGTCACATCGACAGGATAACATTGGTAATGACTTAGCAATATGTTCAGATAGAATGGATTTAGTGAGACCCGAATCATCGGAGAGAGATAGGAAGCCCATGTCGAATGAAGTTCCATCGGCAAGAAACTATTATGTCTCGGCGATCAGAAAGAAAACTGAAGGAAACATCTTGGAAAGACTTAAGTAAGTTGTGGAACATTTTTCTGACCCCCTAATTCATAGTGATAGTTTTCATCGACAAGATTCATAGCGATACAGTTGAGACCAAAAGGATAGCTGTCGGGGAGACTCAGAAGTGTCGGTGGGATTGCAAGACATCAAAGCGATATGTGATCTGTGGTAGTTGGAGAGACTTGGAGTGTCAAGGAAGTGGAAGGAGTCATAGCGGGTGTCTGATGGATGTTGGTAAAATCCCAAATACAATAGATCGTTGACTTTTGAATACGAAAGGATGCGTCCTTTCGAATGATGATGTATAAATGTTCATTTTTTCTTGTGTAAAGAGGGATAGAGACAGAAAGTGAGTAAAATACAGTAGGATACAAAATGTTTACATTTTTTTGAGACTATGACGCATGTTTGAAACAATGAAGATTTCAATTGAATTCATTTGATGTGGTGACATTTTTCTGGTATCAATTGTTTGTTGTGTTAATTGAAAGTATTGCTAAAGTTGTCTCCAAGGTTGATGTTTTCTAGTTATTTAAACTGATATATCAAGGATATTTTTCAGTTTATTAGTGCAAACTTGTATTTTTATGGTTGGATTAATTGGTTCTTTCAAGGAGAGATTAAATCCTTTTAGACAATCATAGTAATTAAGGAATCTCATTTGGATCATTAAGAAGAGTTTGGTAATGGCATTCATGCATGTTTATGCTAGTTATAAACTTAAACCTATATGCCAAACAATTTGAGTTTCTGCCAGAAAGAAGTTACTCATTTCAGAATTTCATTTGACTCCGTACACCAAATAAGGAACTAGTCTCTACCATTCCACTATTTAGTTTCATTTATTTTATCATCTGAACATATTAGATTCCAGCCTTGATATTGCTTATACAATTTATACCAAAATAAAACTCATTTATCCACTCGCATTTCCTAGTGTGGGTAAATTGCTTTAGGAAATGAATAGAGGTAAAGTCTGCTTTATTCAAATAGGTATACCTGCCTAGGTCTAGCAGCACTTAAAGAGAAGAAGGTTAAAATTGTTTGGCCTTGTCTATTACCCTGAAATGTTGCGAGAGCTTGGCAACCTCTCGTGGTTCAAACCTACATTTTTGAGAGCTCACAAATTGGTGACTCCGCTAGGGAATCATTTGTAGAATATCTAGTTGAAGATCATCATATAGAGTCTGTGAGTGCCTTTTAAAATCTGCACATACTTAACTTCAAACAAGGGTTAGTACCTACAAATCCTTTAAGAACACTCCTATGAAATACCTTGTGAATGTTTCAAAAAGCAACAAATGACAATAAAAGACTAAAAAGCATTATGAAAACAATAACAAGTTACCTATTCCATAGTGGATTGGTGTCAAATGTGTCAATGAACCTTTCCCAATCCTTGTTCAAAGCTTAAAATGATGCAAATGCCAATATGATGAAGAGCAAGATTAGTTCTCAAACCAAGAGAGTAACCTTGCATGAAAGTTGTGGATGTATTGATGAAGATTAAGGCCTTCATTTAGATATTTTCTTGATGAGAGATTGGCCAAATGGGTGAATGTGGGACTAAAGATCCACCAATGAGAAGAGGCCACTTTTCAAGTGGTGATAGGCCAATGGATGTGCAAGATTTGGGAAGTGTTCCCATGAGAGGGAGTTTCAAATTCACATTTGGGCAATAAATTTTGAGAGGGGGACAAGAAAATGAGAAATAAATGCAATGTTGGAGGGACAAATCAACTTGTCAGATTTTTCAAACTTGAGGGAATATTCCCCATAAATGCTATGTTGAGTGAAAATGATGATTTAAATACATCAATAAATTGATTTATTGGTGCAAGTAGCTAAATCTAGAGAATGCAAGTGGTGAGGATTAGCATTTAATCAGGATTAATTAGCTAGGATGATGATTAGGATGAGTTTGACCTTTTTGACTTAGATATTTGATTTATTTAAATAAAAAAAGGAGAAATATGAATTGGATTTCAATTAAATGAAGTCCTAATTTATTTAATTAAATGGATGATGCAAGATAAAGGATGAATGATTTATGAGAGATGAAACGGTATTATTTGATTAAACCTTTGGATTGACCTGTATGCATATTTTGCATGTCTACATTTTTCCCCTCTTTGAAGCAATGTACTTGTTGCGTTGGTTCAAAGAATAAAATTTCCGCAATCAAAATTTAATTTAATTTTTATTTTTCGGATGCCCCAGCGGAAAGAAGTACACTGGTACATTGCCCCTCGAGAGATCAAGCGAAAAGATTATATTTGAGGGTCGATCTCGTGATAAAGAGGTTCAAAATGGATGGTTATGGATGATGATGCAAATGATATGATTTTAAGATGCTTAGAATAACAAATCTATATTATCCTAAACAACTTAAATGATGATATGATGCAATGATGGATGAGATGGTTGAGGTGATATGTTGTGATTATGCAAATGTATGATTTATGAGATGCTTAGACTAATAGATCTATATTATGATGATGATGCAAAAGTAATGCATGTGAAATGATCAATGTTTCCTATTATGTATGATATGAATGATATGTGGTATGTTGACAGTTTTCTGGATGCAGGATGGATGCACTAATGATGATGATTAATTACTCATGATGCGATGTTAGTGTGAAAAAGATGAAATTAGATGATGACAAGAGGATCCAACAAGTCCATGATCTGTCGAGACTTTATTAGAGATGATGATGATAGATGATAATGATGATGATTCCCTTATCAAGGATTGGGATTTTAAAAGGGCTACTTACCTTATGTTTGATTACACACATGGATATGATGCATCAAGGTATAAAGAACCAAGATGGCATTGTACCTAGTGCGATGGACTTTGACTCGGCAAACAGATAGGAGTATTCTTGTTCACACTTGACATACGAAAACCTTGCTAGGACATACCTAACAAAGCAAGTATTTGCCAAGTTATTTTACAAAAAACGTCCAACAAGCATAGCAGACAAAAAAATATGATCGTTGCCCCATTCCTATCTCTCTAAATCCTTCATTCGGATATCATCAAGAGGTCCTTGGAATGAGCACAATAAGATAAATCAAAAGAAAAGACCAAGTGTGCAAACAAGTCAATGTTCTTCATATCTCCAGCCAAAAGGGATTTTTTTTTATAGGATAAGAATCCAAGTGATATCCAAAATGATGCCCATTGTTAGAACGATATATCTTAGGACATGCATTGTATAGGATGATGATGGTTTGATAAGTTGATTGATAGGCTGTTGATATAAGGTTGATTGACATGTTTGCGACTAATCAAGAGTTTGATTTTGTTTTAACAGTTCATTGTTTCGATTTAGATTTTACGATTGAAGTTTGTTTTTTGCCGATTGTTGTGATTTTTTCTGTTTGTGTTGCCAAAGGATGAAGGTGATGATCAGTTTATTATGAATGATTGATTATTGTGGGTGAAAGCGAGATGAGGCGGATGGATTTTTTTTTTCAAATATTTGGATGTTTTTGACGTTTTGAAATATTTTGAGGCTATTTTTGTTGTTTTTGAGATTTTTACAAAATGTTTTCATTTTTTTATTTTTGCGATGTTTTGTGGTTTTCTGAGATTTTACGAATGTTTTTGGATTTTGTGTTTTTTGAATTTTTTGGATTTTGATGTTTTTTTAATGTTTTTGTGATTTTGATGTCTCAGGGGCTGATCAAAGATTAGCCTTTCCTACGTTTAAGCTTAGAGACGATGTAGTTTAGATTCCAATGTTTTTGACATTTTTTTATTTTTTGAGTGTTTTTGGATTTTGATATGTTTTGAATGTTTTTGGATTTTTTGATTCTCTGATGTTTTTGGATTTTCGCATGATTTTGACGATTTTGATATGGACATGATATCAGTGCTCTGTTTAGGATTTTGTTGAAAACCAAGCAAAGTTTGATTGATTGGATTGATGGATTGATGATGATGATAATGTAAGGATTGGATTGATCGGGATTGATGACGATAACATTGTTGAGGATGCACAACAATGCAAGGATTGATTGATCAGGATTGATGACGATAACATTGTTGAGGATGCACAACAATGCAAGGATAATGTTAAGCAACACAATGATTGGGAAGGATATCCCAAGATTATGGATTGATTGGATTTGATCTATAAGGATTGATGAAGCTTGATTTGGAACAAAAATTGTTTGAATGATTTGATGTGACGTTCGATGTGCAACTTAGATGCAACTGATAATGATTATTTGGATTGATGTTCGATGAAAGATGAAGACTGATAAGGAATGTCTTCTTGTCAAAATATGCCATGGGCTAGTGATTTGGATTTCTACTCACAAGTGGTTTGACCAATTTGATTCTACATTTTCCAATGTTCAGATCACCACATAAGTTGGAGGATATAGATCAAGATTTATTCCCAAAGCAAGATGCAAATGTTTTCCCCCATTGTCTAGCAATGTATGGAATGTCATGGATGGATGCCTAGATAGGTATATGGATGGATGGATATGGTAAGTTCGCAAAGGATGCCAAGGATTATCTTGCGATAAGATAAGGTGTTTGGATAAAGAATGCTCATTTAGATAATGCTTCATGGCTCAAATAATGTTGCATAGGATAGGATTAATGAAAACAACCCATGAAAATGGCCCATGTCAAGATTTTTTACCGTAAGCAAGTGTAAAGTGTGCCCCAAACTTCATCAAGATCAAGATAACTTGAATGATGGATGCAAATGGATGAAAATGGATTGGATAAATGGTTCATGGATGAATGGATTTATTATGGCTGGGATAGATGGAATTCTTGATTTATTATGGATGGGATGAGATGCTTTCACCTAAATTGGCGCACGTAGATGCTCGATTCTACACATGATGCCTGTTTGCTAGGTTTTCATCATGGTCTTGCCCAAAGTGTCGCCCATGTAGTTTTCACTAGAGGGCGATTTTTATCTTTACTATTTTCAATCCCTTTTCTAGTTTTTTTGGATTTTTCACTATTTTTTTATTTTTTTTTTTGAAAGATTTTAAGCTCATGCTGAATCATAAGGTGTTGCTGACGTAGATGCCCCTATCATAATGTTCCATCGATAGCCTACTTGAAGAAGTTTCTTTGCTAAGATACGTGCACTTGAATGCAACTTTTGGGATTCTTGATCTACTTTATTGATACTGAGGTTAACTCTGTCTTTGTGCACACATTGCGATAGAGTGCCTTTTGAATCCTTATGATGAAGGGTCATTGCCAATACATGGTCAATTTGACAATTGGATATCATGTGTAGAGGTGTGGATGGAGTGTGTTTAGGGATAAAAGATGGATTGGTTGACAGTTTGGAACCTTTGACTCTCCAAACTTGGGAAGATGAACAATGATGGGTGGATACAGAAGTGTGTGTGGAATTAGGACCAACTTCTTTATATACTTTGTACGTCGCTTGGAAAGACTACTTTTTCTTTTGTGGACATCTTTGATGCATACTTTTCCCTTTTTTATTTTTCCCCATAGTTTCTTTGACTAATGGAGTTTGATAGGGATGATCTTTCTTTGTATTCTTTGGTATCCATTTGTATTTGATTTGTCCATTATGCTTCTCAGCTTCTTTTGCTTTGATAACATTCTTCGTACTTTGATTCAAATTTTTCTCTTGACGTGGTCCCTATTCATGGATGGGATGATAGGTGGATGAAGATTCATGACATGGTTGGTTGTAGTATTGACACTAGTTTCATCATAAGGACTCTTTGTGCTCCTTATGTTGACGTTTGCTTGAGATGAAGTTGCCCCCAGTATGGTAGAAGTAGTATCTTCATGCTTTGATTCTGCCTTTTCTGAGATGTCTTGTTTGATAAGCGTTCTCTGATAGATAGCCATTGTAGATGACGTTAGTTCAATTCGTTGCTCTTCTAACTCTGGAATATCTCATTTTATCTGATAGATTTCCTTGAGTGGATAATACTGGATATCTTTATTCATGATGTCCTCAATCTATATTTGGGATATATCTGATACTGATGTTGATAACTCAATTTGATTGTAAGAGTTAATCATTTGCTCTTTTTGTGTAACCGAATCTTGTTCTAGATGAAGATCATCTACGTGTCCATCCATAGAAAGCATATCATGGGTAGATGAAGGAGTATGTGTTACATGGATATGATCATCTTGCATAGATAAAAGTGTGTCTATTAGATTATTGTAGTATCTTGAAGATACAAATTCTTGATCTTGAATGATTCTGGAGTTGCTTTCGACATGCTTTGGATCAAGTTCTTGACATGGGTCAGTTTCAAAGGATGGATTGCTTACAAAGGTTTCTTGGATGTCGTCATTAGGCATGGGGAATGGCTCAATATCCTCTTGATCTTTGAGTGGACTTGGATCATGTGTCGAGTTGAAGATTCCTTCAATATTGGCAATCATGAGGTCGAAGTATGTCAATATGTCTTGGAAAGGACCATTGCTAGACTTTGGTGAGAGATATTGATCATGCTTTAGAATAAAATCTTGAGATATTCCCTCTAACTCATTAGGTGATGTAGAGATTTTTTCAACATGGTCATTGGTTTATGCTTCATTGGATGAGGCAAAAACATCTTTATTGATGGATAGATCTTGATCATTGTTTTCAACAATTGTAGCAGATGGATTTCCAATGTCTTCAACCATAGGGTCAAGTGATGTTGGCATTTCTTTGATTGGATCATTGTTGGTTGGTGGAATTTGATTATGATTGAAAAGTGACTCTTGACATATGTTGATTTGATCATTGGATGAAGTAGACACAACTTCAAGGTGCTCAGTGATGGATTGATCTTGATCCTTATTCTCAACAATTGTGGTGGAGAGATTTCCAATGCTATCATCGTCCTCAATAGTGATTATCTTCTGATCAATTAGGTCTTGGATGAGTTTTTTGAGTCAAACACAATCTGATGTTTTGTGTCCCTTTATTTTATGATAATCACAAAGGTGCTTCTCATTATACCCTAGTAGTTTTATGGTTGGTTCTTGATAGCTCACATAAACATGGATTTTGATGAGATTTTCTTGTACCAATTGTTGTAGGACTGATTTGATTGGTCTCCCAAGTGGTGTGTATTTTCACTTGTTTCCTTGTGAGATTTGCACTTTAAATTGACCTTGTGGTGATTGATTTTGGAGGTGTGGTGATTGATCTTTGAGATGTGGTGATTGGGTTTGTTGATGTGGTCGATCTTGATATCTAACTTCTTGACATTGGAGATTTTGTTCTTGATCTGGTTGTGGACACAACTCAATGTTTTGATGACATGGTTCAATCAATGGTAGAGCGTACTAATTTTGGAGTGAAGATATCTCTTGGCTCAATAATTAAAGTAGTTTGGCATGTGAAGCAAGTTGCTCTAGTGAAATTTGATCTTGATTTTGAATTTGACTCCCTTGATTTGGCTTTTGTTCAAGCATATTTGGGATGTACACTTGTGGTGTTCAAACGGGATCATCGAAAAATTGATTTTGGACCATGTTTTGATTTGGGATGGTGTTCAAATTTGGCATGATAAGTTGAAATTGACCATTGTGGATGTTTGGATTATTCGTATGATTTGAAAATGTATCCATCCCAAAGTTTGCTAGATTCATGTTTGGAAAACTTGTACTTCGTACATTCATATTTGGCATGTAGGGATTTGGTGGGATGATGTTGTTCATTTGAAGGCTCATGCATTGATTGTTCGGTTGATAGACTTGTAGGTTTGGATTTAAATCTACCATCAGGAAATGTGTTCCAATCTTTGATTTGGGCATACTCACACTTGTTGTTCCATTGATGTTTGTAGAAGGTAATGATCCCGTGTATGGATTGTATAAGTGTGAGTGTTGATAATCAATCGGTGTTGTAAGGCTTTGATAGCTTAGTTGACTTGGATTACACATGATGTATGGATCAAGTTTATATTCCATGTTCCTCTTGTGTTTTGACCTTGTTGCAAAAGTGACTTCTAAGGTGTTTAAGACCAATGATGAGATGGAGGATAAAAAGGGGTGAATGATATGAGTGTTGAATGTTTAGGGACTTTGGATCAATGCTAGACTTAGGGTTTGATTTTGATTGGTTTGATTGGATAATGAACTTGTAAACCCCAAAATGTTGGATGTGATATTAGGATGAACTTGTTCAAAAAGGATGCCAATTTAACTAGAGGTATGAAAAAGGATGCATTCCCATACTCTTGATTAAATAAGGTGATTTTGATTTTCATGATTTACCCAAGTCTAGAATGATGTTTCCAAAGTTCCAAAGTTGTTTGGGATGAAGATGATAAATTTTTGGATGGGTGAAATGTTTGATTTGCTCCTAAATGAACCTAGGAAGGACTTGTTTACAAGACCAAGATAGTGAAGAACATGCTTTTTCTCTAAGAGTAATTCAAAATTAAAAGACCAATGTTTGCATGAAAACCATATGACCAAAAGATGCCAAGCACCTATGTGGGGTCCAATTGAGTTAATCTTTTCTTAATAGATTCTTTTTACCACAAACACGCTCTTGATTAGATTTTGAATCTAGATGTCTAATGTCTCAACTTTCCCCTTATCCCGCAAAGTGTATTATGCGGAAACCAAGGAAATTTGAGGTGAAAGTTACCTACTGTTGACCTTAGTAGGAGCAAATTAAGATGTAAACCCAATTACTTATAAACCTCTAAGGGCATAGTCCCCAGGGTAAGCAATAGTTCTTGGGTTTTGTCAAAGGTATTTGCTCTAACTAAGGGGTTTGAAATTTTGAGGATCATGTTGAATGTTTGTTTGCAAATGTTTTCAAACACTATGTTTTCAAACCAAGAACAAGCACAAACCCTATGGATATGTAAGACAATATTTGTTGAATCCCCACTTGGACAAGTCTAGCTATGCTTATCTTTAGCGAATGGTTAGATGCTTGACCCCACTGGCTCCCCTCCATGGCTCATTAACGTCAATTGGGGCAGCCAGGCATAAACACCCATGAAACTCCCATGGCATGTTTACTAAAGACCGTAAAAGTGTGGGGCGGCTTCAGAATGACCGTTCTTGCACCAACAAATAGATTAAGGATTTTGGAAAATTCTAGCACATGGGTTCTAGTAAGGACTTTCCATTCATGGAAATTGACCCATACGGAAAGAGTCCCCTTTCAGATCCATCTTGTCAGAATCAACTATGTGATATTGGCATTTCTTCCAATATCCACATTTATATCTTGACTAGAAATACTCTTGGCTTTAAAGTGTTACCAGTTGAGTCGTTCCCTTGGGTGAGTAGTTTTTCCCCAAGGCAGGCCCTCTAGGATAAACAAAAGCAAGGAAAGACACAATCTGTAACTCGATCAATGTTTGACTGCTCAAAGAAAGAGAATATACGTGATGATGCTCTACTCACACTCACACAAGATGTTCAATTTTAAACCCAAATCAAAGTGTGTATGGGCAATTATTTACGCAACTTAATGTCACCAAAAGCCTTTTGATTCTCAAGATCGTCGTGAGGCGTGAGAGAAGCGCATACGTCTTTTGATGATATTACTTTGTGTAAATAATTACAAAACAATAAATGCACATATTCATTTTATCCTTCAAAGCAATGAATTGATTTGTTTTAAGCACCGAAGGAAAGATGAAGATTGTTTGTTCGATTCTAGCCCAAATTGAAATATATAAGTAAGCATCTAAGTTTCAATTTTAATCCTTTGCAAATGAAAAATCAAAGTGTTCTTTTTAGACCCAAATGAAAGTTAGTGTCCTAAAAATGAAAAGATAACAATCTCGTGAAAAGTGTTTAAAAAAAACACTAAAGTGTTAAAGAACACTTTAATCTTTTCAAGTCATCATCTTCATTTCCCTTCCTTTCATTTTCTTCTTCTTCATTTCACCTTCGCTTTTCCTTTGTTTTCTTTTGTACCTTGTGCCTTTGTTGTTCGTTGTACCTTTATGCCTTTCGTTAGCCTCAAAAAAAGACAATCAGGTGAGTTTTAAAACATTAAATTCATTTTGATCAAACAACATGATTTCTATTTGAAAAAAAAAACAAATGATTTTGGATGAACATAATGACTAAAGCATTTATAAGTGGATCATATATCGATTTCATGAAGAAAGTACTTCACTTATTAGATTCACTTTTTCACCAAAGTTTTCTCTACTTACTCTATGTCGCTAGAGTCATTAAGTCAATAAGTCAAAACAAATCAAATAAATATTTCAATAACATCATCATAGGCTCAGATACTTACTAATAATAAATGGGATAATATAAATTTATAACATTTATTAGAAGATCAATAAATTGTAAGTATAATGACTCAATATAAGAAGATCAATGAAATCTTCCTCCGTTTGAACACCTCACAGGAGTAAAGCAAACACTGTCCAACAACGAACACCTTTCCAGCAATAAAACAACTCTATATTTTGCTTAAAATTGTCACAACAAAGTGTGAGGCAAGATACACGTGGCAGACTGAAATGCTTTCAGCGAAGTAGCTGCAAACTTGCTACACATTTATAGATAGTGTGCCTCTTCCAACTTTAGCAGCGCTTCTTCTAAGACAGGAAACCCCCTTTAAATTGACATCCATGTGCATTAATTCTCAACAAACAGTTTCTAGTAGTAGGTGTAATTTGCAGGTTGTGACAGATTTCAAAATCAAGTTATATGAACAAAAAATCTATATTAGGTGCGATGCTTTGAAGTCATTGTCAGTCTCTCCACGTCATACTTAAAAGAAAACGTTGAAATTTTAAAGTTTTCATCATCAAATATTTAGGCCGATTCCTTGCTAGGAAAACCAATCACATCAAGAATAAACATGACATGACCAAGCATCGATAGCTTAAGAAGAAGAAAGATATTTTATTCTTGCTAAGCTTCAAAGGTACTATGGCGGATTTTCAAAAAATGACTAAATGCATTGAGCATTTAAAGCTTCCTAGCTACCATTTATTCTCACAGATTGTCACCCATATGCCTTTGAACAAAACAAAAGCTTCTTACTGATGAATACTCTAAAATAGAAAAGACAGATCAATGTGAGCAAAACAAACAGAAAAAAAAGAAAATGCCCGGAACTATACCAACGCCAGTATATATATATAGTTTCAAAATGAATTTAAAGAGACAGTGGGTAATGCTTTAAACAACGATATTAAATCTTGAAGGGTGCATTTTAAATTCTTCATAAGGATGACATTTCCTCATGAGATTCCTTTTTTTTTTGTTTTTTTCTTCTAAATACAAAGTCAGCTTCATATAATGACAGAACTTTGAAAATTTTCAAGGTATTAGGAAGATATTGGTCATGAATATCTAGAAAACAAGGGATCCACACATGCTCTATCTTGCTTTAAAGAAATGACAATCAACTTTTAAGCAAAATTAGGGAAATGTGCATCTACCCTTTTATCTTTGTATTGAAGAAAATATAGACAAACAGATATATCATAAACCTTAAAGAAATAAGAATACCAAGAGTACAAATTTTTTGAACTCTATATAAAAAGAAAATTTGTAAATCAAATAAGGAAAATAAGAATGAAATGCATTGATTATGCCCTCCTTCTAGCACCAAACTGTGAGTTCCTTTTAAAATCTGCACATACTTAACTTCAAACAAGGGTTAGTACCTACAAATCCTTCAAGAACACTCCTATGAAATACCTTGTGAATGTTTCAAAATGAAACAAATGACAATAAAAGACTAAAAAGCATTATGAAAACAATAACAAGTTACCTATTCCATAGTGGATTGGTGTCAAATGTGTCAATGACCCTTTCCCAATCCTTGTTCAAAGCTTAAAATGATGCAAATGCCAATATGATGAAGAGCAAGATTAGTTCTCAAACCAAGAGAGTAACCTTGCATGAAATTTGTGGATGTATTGATGAAGATTAAGGCCTTCATTTAGAGATTTTCTTGATGAGAGATTGGCCAAATGGGTGAATGTGGGACTAAAGATCCACCAATGAGAAGAGGCCACTTGTCAAGTGGTGATAGGCCAATGGATGTGCAAGATTTGGGAAGTGTGCCCATGAGAGGGAGTTTCAAATTCACATTTGGGCAATAAATTTTGAGAGGGGGACAAGAAAATGAGAAATAAATGCAATGTTGGAGGGACAAATCAACTTGTCATATTTTTCAAACTTGAGGGAATATTCCCCATAAATGCTATTTTGAGTGAAAATGATGATTTAAATAAATCAATAAATTGATTTATTGGTGCAAGTGGCTAAATCTAGAGAATGCAAGTGGTGAGGATTAGCATTTAATTGGGATTAATTAGCGAGGATGATGATTAGGATGAGTTTGACCTTTTTGACTTAGATATTTGATTTATTTAAATTAAAAAAGGAGAAATATAAATTGGATTTCAATTAAATGAAGTCCTGATTTATTTAATTAAATGGATGATGCAAGATAAAGGTTGAATGATTTATGAGAGATGAAATGGTATTATTTGATTAAACCTTTGGATTGACCTGTATGCATATTTTGCGTGTCTATAGAGTCATTGAAGAAAGATTCATAGTGTGAGAAGTTTCAGAAAGAGTGATTCCGTTGGGGATACAATCAAGAATAATTTCATTTTTCTCACTTTTAACAAAGTGAGTGGCGACTCTAACAAGAATATTGCATCAATTCAACATGAATGGTAGAAGATCCCAATATAAAGGAGGTCCTGTTTGAAATAGTAAGTGGACACATAAGGATGATAAGGTCAATAAGGTTAAGAAGATAAATGAGGACATGTGCATAATGAACAAAGACAAAGCATCAAGACCACATTGTGAGACATATGACCATTATGATACATGGAGAGATAATTCAAGTGGAGAACCTTATACCCCTAAAGAAGAAAGAAATCCTTTTTATAATCCTCAAAAACAAGTGGAATTTGAGGCTAAACTCGAGGTTGAAAGAGTCGTGTATCAATAGGAATATGATCAACGAATGGAGGGTAATCAAAATGAGCCTATTGATCATGTAACTCCTCAAGAAAATTATGAGTTCTCAACTCATGAAGAAATAGAAACACAGTTCGAGTTTCATAAATGAGAAGTAGAAAGAGAAAAGGTTGAATAGGAAAAGATCCAAATGATAAAAGCAATCCAAGACTTCAAATTGTAAAAAGCCAAAATTGATGCTCAGACAGTTGTGTTGTGCCCTTAGCACACACGCCCCGTTCGGAACGGGGACCCTCTTTTCTTTTGCCTTGTTGGGTCATTTTTGTCGTTGCCTCATTTTGCGTGTCTCCCTTTTTGATGTCTCACATGGCTGATGTTGCTTCAAAGTCCCACCATAAATCGACCATGCCTCCCCCTTTTTAATTTTGTTGCGTTCTGGTGCCTCGCGGAGTCCCTCTGGCAGTTTCGCCCTGCCAACGGCCCCGGGCCCTGCCGGGCCCGGCCATTCAGGATTCTCTTTCAACGATTCTCTTTCCCCGCTCGAACTGTCATTCCCGGTGGTGTCCGCTCCGCGTCCTTCTGGACCTCGGGGCCCGAACCCCCTCTTGTCGTCTGCAAAAAACTTGTTGAAATTTTCTAATGGCGTCCCGCCCTCTGGGCTACGGACCCCGGAGTTCCTCTTCCGGGGTTCCGTCCGTGTTTCGCCGTCTGTGACGGTGGACTTCCTACGACGTCCTACCCCCGGGTCCTGCCAACCTTTTCGGTGACCGACATCTGCGAAGGTCCTTGTCTGCCATGGGATACTCCAGGCCCAACCGTCCAAAATTCCAAGTCTGGAATTCTGTGATGGTTCCACCGTCCATGACGACGGATCCCTTGCGGCGTCCCACCCTCCAGGCCCCAACCCGCTCCCCGCCGCCACCGTTCAACTAACTAAAACCTCAAGCGGCCACCGTCTTGCGCCTCCCCAGCTGTCGGGCCCCAACATTCCCACCGCTGTCACAGATATTTTTGAATCCACCAAATTTTTTGCCGTCGTACCTACATTAAATGTGAGCATTAATGGCGGTTGGGGGTATAAAATACCCACTCCGACCGGTCATTTTCATGTCACAGGATTGCAGAGTGATTGGACAACCTACCATTTGGATCCCACCGTCTTCGGCCTCATCACGCTCACCACCCTCTGCATCATTTCATCAACCATAGGTGGATCCCACGTCTCCCGCATATCGCGTTTGAGGTAGGCCATCCGTTTGCCCTTCCTGAGCTTTGTTTCATGATTTTGAGTGATTTAATTGAATGAACAATCATTAGAAGGGCATAAAATAGTAAAACATCAAATTGTGCACAAAACCCACATGTTAGAAAATTGAGAAACCCTCTAGAAACACCCTCCTCACCAATTCGGGACTTTTCCTCGCTGCGACCGTTCATCGCACAGGGAGATTGTCTCCTTCGGGCCCAGGGCTTGTCTCAGCCATCCTAATTCAAACATTGAACCTCGCTGCCACCAGTGATTCATCCCTTCGGACCTGGCCCATCGGGCTTCCTGTCTCAGAATTCCACTCGAATGCCGCCATTTGAAACTGCAAACTCCCCCTGCCTCCTGGCTGCCGGATCCCGATCTTTGCCTCACCGTGAAAACTTCAAAACTAAGGATGCATCCTCTGGATCTCTTGGGCCCGGTAACCCAGGGTTCCTTGGCTATTTTTCCATTGTCCCAAGCGAAACTCATCCAGCGTCCTGATCTGCGGGCTCTGCCCTCCTATTTCCTGCTGACTGGGTGGTTTAAAATCATTACATCGTTATCACCTCCAAGCTCCGGGCGTCGGGTATCCTTGCTCCATTTTCTGCCATCCTCATGGTGATGTCTCTCCATCCCTCCGGCCTTCGGGTTCTGCCCTTCCATCTGCTGCCGAGGTGTAAATAAAGTTCAACAGCAGATCCCTCTCCCAAGCCTGGTCTTGCCCCTCGCTGTCCGAACGTCTGTCTGATCACCAGACCCCAGAGCGCTGTTCGCCATAGGATCTCGCTGAAACTCTGATTGGCCTTCTGCTCGACTAGCTCCGTGTCCCAAGATTCCCGTCCTCACCCACCATTGCAAACGAGAAGATCCCGCCCGACGTCTCGACCTCCTGGCTCCGCTCTGCTGATTGCCATCATTGAACTCAAAGCAAAACTCATAACGCCAGGCCCTTGTCGTCAGACTTCCCCTCCCAGATTTCCATCTGATGTTTGCCATCCCAAATGGCGAAGTTCAGATGCCATCCCAGTGTCACCGGCTCGAACCCTCAGAAATGAAATGAAAAGTGTCTGCCGTCCTTTGGCCCTCCTGGCCCCGGACCTCAGATTTCCATCTGTTGTCTGCCGCTCCAAACTGCTATCTCCCAATAGCTTTCCAGCCTGAGACTTCCGAGCTCCCTTAAATCGCTCCAAACGAGCCCAAATCTGAGATCTAACTTCGACCCACATGCTGATTTTTGGTCCTCTTCATCGTGAACCTTTTGAAATATTAAAATGTGACCAAAGAAAGTCTCCAGGGGCCTTCCGCTATGTTTTCCATTCCAAACAGCATTCCTGCCAGCGAAGTCTGGCCCTCCGGGCCTGAATTCTCCAAATGCCCTTAATCAAAAGATCAATAACATCTAGAGATGAAAGTTCATGATGTGCTTGATTAATTATTTGAAATGAATATTGTTTTCGAGATATGGACTAACATGAATGCTTTCATGACCCATTTTGCTAAATTTTCCCTTACTTGCGGAATAAGAAGTCAAAAAGGACCCCTCGAGGGAAAGAAGACAAGCACTAGATGAAGTACCAATTCCAGGGCGAGCTGCTCCACTCAAAGGTCACTACAAACTAGAAGGAAATCATAGACACCAATATTGGCCAGGTGGACATCGATGATTTCACATAGAGAGTCAGGGTCAACCCGACAACAAAAAATGCTAGATTGATAAGGTAGAGTGGAATAGCTAAGGCTGCCAGTTTCCCTCCATCTCTTGTGGCGCCCGAATTGGTCATGGCTTACCGAGAAGCGTATCAGACCAATACAAGAACAATTGTTGATAAGGATGGAAACATTCTGGCTGACATGTCACCAGAGGGGATCACCAAGACCTTTCATATCCCCACATTCCAATAGATGGAGGTCCCCACATTAGAACAATGTCAGGAGGGGTGGGATGATAATCTGACAGGATGCAAGAAGTCAATAAACCTACATTGGCTTAAGGAAAGACGAGGCAGCGCTGCGAAAGTTCCTCAGTAGCTCTTCCGGAGCGATTTCCATGAGGATTACCACGACCTGATAACCATGTTGAGCAGGGTTATGGGTCTTCCTACAACTGCCTACTTTCAGGAGTGGATGGCATACTTCATTGAGTAGATCCTGCACGGTAATGAGGACGTCACAACAAAGGTTTCGTTCTACTAGGGAGGAATCATAAGAAACTGCTTCCATGAGCAGTTTGTCAATGTAAAGAAGAGCTCTAAATTCTACATGACCTCCTACCTCGTCTATTCTTTGGTTGATCAAAGATAGTATAACAGGTTATTTATGGCACCCGATCAGGGGCAGAAGCGGGGACTCAAGGCCTTTGATAAATATCTGCAACTCCAATACCAGAACTTCAAGAGGAACTACTATAGGGTAAATGATGCCTTCATTGGCCATGTCATCAGGTTAATTGCTGGAGACTTTGAGAGGAGGGTTTCCCATAGCGCCATAGCACTTTTGAAGCAATACGCCTTCCTCTATATCCAGTATCCAAAGTTTACATACATCCGCACCCAGGGCTTCACTGAAAGGCCAAATAGGCTGCCCCGATACCCCAACGACAGAATCATCCTTCTGGAGCTTTTTCGGCAGCTCCAACACTTGCAGACAATCTTCAGCAACAAACATATAGCAGGGATCTCCTATCCCATGACCCTTGGCCAGGGCATGTACCGATTACAGACTTCCCAATGTGCTAGTAACTCCGAGAAGGAGCTAAAGAAGTACCATTTTGACCTGCACACTGCTCGCCCACAGATGGACCTGCATGGCCATGTCAGGAGGGTGCTGGGGTCAGCATATGCCCATCTCCATCACATTGAGGATTTCTAGGCTGACTGCCAAGATGACAAAGAAGTGCGCACAAGGCAATACATGTGAATGACTGTGCATTTTTTAAGAAGGGCACAACCATTTCTGGTACCAGACCAAGTCGAGGAGGACGAGTCCACTATCATGCATCTGAGGTACCCTGCAGTTGCCAACCTGCCAATACCCTCAAATGACTAGGATGAATAAGAGGTCGATGACCTATACACCATAACCTAGCCAATCTTAACTCGTACCAAGGAGTGGATCGATGGGCAGGAGGCTCATTTAAAGCAGGAAGGAGTGGTCTTAACTTATGAGGGGCTCAAAACCAAGCCGAGTACCACAGAGGATGTTGCTGCCACCACCTCAACTGGCAGGACCTCCAAGTCTCTTCCGTTCACCAGGCTAAGGAAAAGAAAAGTAATAGAGACAAAGCAATCCCCAGACCCCAAGGCCCATGCAAAGAAAGAAACGAGAGGCTCATCCTCCAAAAGGTTTAAATAGGCAGAAGGTGTGGAAGAATTGCAGCCTCCCTTGGCTCTCCCTACCCCTCCTGTTGCACCACCCACCTCCCTAGCTATGGTCGATGCTTCCTCGCCAGCAATAGACATTTCTGTCCATCTTGCCCCTTCGCCTCCGGCTGAATCGGTAAGTCATTGACTCCTCTTCTGGCAGATCTTGATGGATCCAACTCTCCAAGCAGCCCTCGCCCAAGTCCTTGCAACTGCTCAACCTTCACAACCACCGACTAGGCCACCAGCTATGGAGGCCACAATGCTAATCTCAAAGGAGTTGGAGGAACAAGAACAGGAAGCCTCGAAGTCTATCGAGGATGAGACTGATGAGTATTATGAGCACCCAGAGTACGAGCACCGAACCATCGACAGGGTGGTTTATAAGGAGGAGGAGACAGGCTCTTCCGAAAGTGGGGATGAGGAGGACAGCTCTGATGCTAAGGTAATCATTCAGACCTTTCATGATGACCTTGAGGAGGAAATGGCACAGCAGCTGAAGGACATTGGGATGGAGGCATAAGGGTCACCACATGGTGAAGAAGGGCAACCACCAGAAGAACAGTAGATAAAAAATTTAACTAAAGCTAAAACCCATGTTGTCAGAAGCCTCGAGGCTGAATGTGCCAAGAAAAATAAGGAAGAAGAAACAACGAAAGAAGGAAGTCCCTTTCGACAACCATCCACTAAGCTTCCTATCAAGAGCCTCGTATTCGTCCATGACTTCGATGAAGAGGAGGAAGATGCCACCAAGGAAAAAAGAAAATCCCCAGAGAGAAAAGAAGCGAAATCTTAGCATTGACCAAGAAGGGCGAAGGCGGCCATGATTCGCCCAAGGGGAAATCTGCTGTGCCCGAATGGTTAAAGAGGAAACTTGAAAGAAAGACCCCTATGCTGAAGGACCCAAGGGCGAGGCTAGAGGCCATCTTGGCTTGAGCCCAAATCACAATGAAAAAGGAGAAGAATCCCAAGGTCTAATCCAAAGTAACGATAGATGCTTCTGGCTCTCGAGCAGCACAAATTGCAATGCCCACGATTGGCCAAGCTGGGGTAAGCTATAACATCTCCACCATTGACTTGGGGACCTCAACTAGAGAGTAGAAGGTCGATCTCCTTGAGGAGTTAGTGGCTATAGTCGTGCACCTGATAAAGCAAGATAAAATCTCAAAGGATGAGCTCAAGGCATAGGTTGCAGCCTTAATGAATTACATACAATAATAGTCCTCAGTGGATGACCTGCCTACTACATCCACGGCTGCACCTCAGTTGCTTTCCAAAGAGAAAATCAATAAAATGGAAAGAAGAAAGAACTTGGAGAAGACGATAGAGAACTGGTTCTAACAAGTCTCATACGTCAAAAACATGGGAATTAGCCGGGCTGTACGAACAGCCAACAAATTCTTGGACCTAATGCAGTCTCTAGAGAGCACAAAGAAACTCTGCACCAACTTCCCCGTGACCTACAACTCCACCTTCCCAAGGATCGAAGCTATCCTTCAATTTCCTGAAGCCACGTGGGAGAAGAAGCTTGCATTTAAGAAAGAAGATCACTGGCTGATGGATATATGGCACCGAGACTTCGACAACCGAAAGGAGAGGTTGGAGCAAATCTTGAGCAGGATGGATCCAGACATTGAGTGGATCAAGGAAATTCAGGCGGAATGTGCCCGATATCTTAAGCTAATGACGAACTATGATATGCCCACTGTACAAATGGATCCAGAGAAGATAAAACCCTACTTCCAGGAGAAGATGAAGGATGGGATGGCTGGAGATATCACAACAGAATTCCTAAGATTTGCTGCCCGCGCCTTCGACCAATCAGAGCTGTTCAGAGACCAAGGCTCAAAATATGATGAAGATTAGAAAAGGCTGGAAGAAAATGCAAAGGAATGGAGCTACCAGGCACTGTGATGGGAAGTCATCAAAATAGACAAGCTCCAGGCAGTCGTCCTCAACTTCATAGAATACACAGCTTCTGAGGGATAGGAGGACAACCCTGCTAAAGATGAAGAACTTTCTGAAGAGTAGCTACAACAAAAAACAACAATCCGCTAAATGAGAAAAGAGCTACAGTGCCATCAGCAAGAGGACGAAATAGGGTGAAGACAAAATATAATTTTTAAATTGTGATCTATTGGGGGGTAGGTGAAACCCTATTTTGTAATGAATCTTGGCCACACAATAAGAATTAATCTTGGCCATTCATTAGACTTTTGGAAAACTATAAATAGGGCTCTCCTCTCATTTGCAAAGAGAGATTTGAGTTGTTATAAAGACATGCTGTAGAAATTTATAAGGAAAAGGCATTAACTTGGTGTATTTTCTTGGTTTCTCCCATGTTACTTGATTCAATCTCCAATGTTAGATGTTTGACCTAGATTTTATTGATGTTTAATTAGTTGTCTTCTTTCTTTGGATAGATTTTAGGAATGTTGTTGGGTGATTATGAAAATTCCTGCCATGTTGATGATTTCTTTGTCCATACTTTTTGTTGTTTGTTGACGGTAGATAGTTGTGTAAAGTTAGCTTGGACTTGATTTCAAAGCTACTCCAAACATTTATCTTTGATTCATGCATGTATGTTGTGGATGAAGATAAAATATCTGCAGACCTTAGAAGATAGCACAATTTTCATGATACTGTGAAATCCCTGGTTAAGTGGGATATTGTTTTAAGAAATTGTCCATTGCAGGAACTCCATTGTCACTATTCATAGCTAGTTGCAGACTTAGGAACTTTTCCTCTCCCTTACCTTTTTTTTTTTTTAATGACTGACCTATGCTAAGGTTCATTGCACATTGTAAAGCCAAATCCAACCACAAAATGGAATCCAAGACTACTGTTTGAACCTATAGCCAATGCATGATAGCTTTCCATCCTAAGAACTTCATTTCAAGATCTGACTTTCATGCTTTGCATCCTTGCTTTGCATTTCCTGTGTAAGACCGCCTTGTGATTCTAGCAAATCACATCAAACTACTGAGGTATCTGAGCACTATTATGACCTGACATCCGAGAGACATTGGGATAGTGTTCTGCAATTTGATTATGGAAGATTGTCTTTCAAGAGAGGTAGTGCACCTACGCACTGCCAGTGCTGAGAAGTGCATAAAAACACCATTAACAGAACTGGCGCTAGAAGGAGGGCGACAGTAGGAATATCAAGTTAAGGGATAAAAGTGAAGCTGGATCGAATCGGATTATTCTCCCCAGAAAGATTTCAAAGAGTTCTACTGTCAACACCAAACAAGGGAGAATTTGAAGAATTGCAACCTCCTACGAGGGCAAAGCGAGTTCAAGGAAGTAGCATTGCCTCTTCCTCTTCCTCCATTCCATCTACCTCCATTCCACCCTCACCTTCGTTTGGTTGGCCTTCGTCCTCCACCCAACCATCTCAAACTACATTTGCACCTCCTATCTCCAGCAGCTAGGGGATTGATCCTCTCCCGGCCCTTCCAGCCTAAGGCACAGTCCAGTCAGTCGTAGCTCAAGTATAGTCTTGGATTGCTGTTGTATTGTAGATACATCCCCAGATTCTTGTTTTCCAACAACAAACACTACCTCCGCCACCCTCCATGGCCTGGTTAGCACATAACCCTTCGACAATACATTTTGTTCCTTACAATGATATGCCCAAGAATCCGGAGGGCTTTTGTTCGAAGTTCCATCCGTGCGACCTATAAAGAACAGCTGAGGAGCATATCAAAATATTCAAGACAATGATCATTGAAATGTAGGTTGACCATGAGGACGTGGCATATCGCCTTTTTCTGCATTCGTTGGGGAAAGAGGCCTTCTATTGGTACATCAATCTACCGAAGGGGTCCATTACCTCATGGAACCTAATGAAGAATGCCTTCCTACAGAAATACAAGATCCCCATCAGCCCTTCGGAGCTTTACCAACAGTTAATGTCTATTAGGAGGGAAGTCAACAAACCTTTTGGCTCCTTCAACAACTGCTTCCATCAAGCCTATACAAGGCTTCAGGACCTGTACCTCCATAATGATGTGGTGGCTCTCCCAGTCTATTATGTGGCACTAGACAACCTCACGTCGACCTTGGTTAAAAGGATGCGCCCACCGCTCACTACCCTGGTGACCACCTACGCGAAAGCTGTTGTTGCCAGTGCAAACTTGGGGCAGAATATCTCCGGCCCGCTGCCCTCTTTGGGGCTGGTAGCCCACCCAATGTAGATTCAGGGGCTTAATCAAGCATTTGTGCACCAAGCCCCTCTTATAAACCAAGTACCTCAATTTCCTATGGTACTACATCTAGGACAACCATTGAATTACACACCTCCCGCGCCTTCCTATTTGTAGCCCCAGCAGCAGTATAACTATTCTTAGGCTTCTCCACAACAGCAGGCATATCCCCAGCAGCCCCAGGCGCCATTGTACCTATCGGGACCAGAGATTCCTCCAGCCTATTAGAATCAACCGGCAGCCCCACCCGCTTTTCTCTAAAATCCGGGGCCGTTGCCTGGAAGCACGACTGAGAAAGACAAGTTAGAGGAACTGACTGAGATGATAAAAAAAATGTCCACAAAAATGACACACCTAAAGAACCAGAATAACTAGTTGCAGGCCTCCCAAAGTAATTTCCAGGCCAACCTTAACCAAAACAACCAAGACAATAGGGACAGCAGGGATAATCGAAAAGTAGGTACTTCCTCTGGGTAGAATTATGATAGGGGGTAAAACGTCAATCAGAATGCAGAAAGGAGACCTTCTCAGAGGCAGAATCGCACGTGGAACACTAGGCCCACTAATGGTGGTGTCCCTATGCCTTTCGATCAACTGATAAGCAATGAAAAAATGACTAGCGGAGTATACCTAGCTGAGGCAGCCTTGTCTGGATGGTGTCAAATTCACATAACCAGCAGCCATTCTGAATTGGATTGTCCCAAGTTTCAGACAGCTGCTGAAATATTCCAGGTGGAAATGCAGAATGTAGTAGACAATGCTAGCTGTAGGGACATCGTCCCATCTAAGCCATACGATTCCTCCTGTCTTGTGATTAATCAAGTGTTGTTTCCACGATGTGACCACAATGAGCCCAAAGTTGAGTCTACTCCTATTGAGGATGAAGAAGCGCAAGAGGTAAGTAATGAACAAACCTTGGCTCAGCTCTTTGATTCAGTAGATAATGGTCCGGTAGATGAAGAAGAACCATTTGTAGATGAGGTCCACATGTTTCATCAACGGTCAACTCCCTACTTCCTTAGGAATAGACAGGCGGGTGGACCCCTTACAACTTCTACCCCACCAAACAATTTTGGCACTCCGCCTGATCCTAACGCCAGCAATAACCCTGAGCTTCCTCACATACCTGCCCAATACCTCAACAAGAACGGATCTCAAAACCAGTCACAAAATTAGCCTCAGGGCCAATCCCAAAATCCGTCTAGTCAAACGAAGGTCCAACCTCCTAGTTCTGCAATAGGCTAAGCTTTTAGTTTGGAAATTGAACAAATGGGTGAATATGTGGTAAAAGAGTTCAAGAAGGTAAAAATCAGCTTGTCAGCCTTCGAATTACTCAAAGTCCTTGCTGTAAGGCATGCCTTCTTTAGGGTTCTTAATGGGACTCCATCTTCTAGTACAACACAAGAAACGTCAGCCAAAAAAATTACCTTTGAAGAGCTTAGGAAGGAACCAGAGAAACAGGATGATGCTGTGAAAAGGAAGGATGTTCCCGTGAATCATTCCACAAGTAAACAAATTGAAAAGGAGTCAGAAAGGGCTAATAGGCAGCTTTCCAAGGACCAGCTATTTAGGCAAACCAGGGATGTGGGCAATGATAAGAACAAAGGTCAGATAGCTCACATGGACATGCCTACGGGCATCTTCCAAAGGAGACCGGAAACTCCCTCTCTCCTGACCACCATTAGGATCTTTGAGAAGAACCTGCATAACTACCTACTCGATTCAGGAGTGTCAACCAATGTCATGCCCTTCGCTATTTGCAAGGCTCTTGGCATCACCCCCACACCTTCAAGGAGGAAGGTGAGCCAACTAAACAAAACGAAGATCAACATTGTGGGTGAAATAAACTATATCCCGATGCAGATTGTTATAGACCCACAGATACAACAGGTCATTCATATTCAAGTAGCTGACATTCCCGATGCATATAGAATCATCTTGGGAAGGGAATTCACCAAGGCACTAAATGGATATACCACCACAGATCTTTCTCACATGTGGCTACCATGGAAGGGGCTGCCCAATCAAATCTGTATCAACCATGAACCCCGTATGAAGTACATGATCACAGAGTATAATAATATCAACGAGGTGTTGTTTGCCGAGATTGACTTGGGGAATTACCGCCCTTTCGCCAACCATAATGAGGTTGAGCCCTAGGAAGAATATGCAGACAAAGTGTTACTAGTGTTGTGTAGTCCTTCAACCGATTCTACACAAATGCCCCCAGACACATAAATGTTGATAGAAGCCAATGATAAACCTGATAAGGACGATGATTGGGGACTACTCACTAGCTTCCAGGAATTCATGAAAAAATGCACAAGGGATTAGCTCAGCCTAGGGGCACAAATGAATTTACAGGATCTTTTGTTGCCCAACTGGTGCAGGGTTCACAATACTGTGCACTCCGAGTTTAATTGTTGCTTGTGTCAAGCAGTAGTGGCGCATGTTATAAAATCAGCTGCTCCTCAGGTGGAACCAGAAAATTCCCCTAAGGTCACAGGGCCAGCCACCCAGCTGAAAGGGAATAGAAGCTTAATCAAACATGAAGAAAAAGAACCCTCCACGTGTTGGACGCTCCGATTTGATGGATCAAAGTCCAAGCAAGGAGCTGGAGCTGGAGCTGGATTCGAACTCATCAGTCCAACGGGTAAGACATTTCTCGCTACCCACAGATTGCAATTCTATTGCACCAACAATGTAGCAGAATACGAGGCCTTAGTCCTTGGCCTTCTCATGGCCTTGAAGAAAGATGTAAAAATGCTACAAGTTTTCAGGGATTCTGAGCTCATAGTTAAACAGATCAGGAAGTTGTATTCCTGCCATGACTGAAGACTCACAAACTACAGACATAGGGTCTAGGATCTCTTGGAGGGCTTAGATGCATTCAATATATAATTGATCCTTCAGGCTCAGAATCGTACGGTTGACACCTTGGCTCAAGCAGCCAGCAGTCTACAACCCCTCTCTTTGTCTGGGCTCAAGAAATTCATTGTTGAGCTAACATCCACGCTGACGGTCCTAGATAATGTTACCCATTTGCAAGTATTCAATGATGACAAGCATATCCTTCAATTCATCACAAGTTCTGATGTCTTCGTAGCTCAAATAATTGATGAAGCTGATCCACAAGAAGCCAAACTGGACATAGAGGGGGTTATTAACCTAAAAACCAACACAATCCCCAGAGGCATGGTTCAGTTGCAATGCATATTCGACTTGGACCAGATCAGAAATCAGAATTAACAAACAAAAAAGGAGGCCATAAGCAACCAGTGCAATGCTCACAACCTTGGGACAGCCGAGGAGATCAGGAATGTTTTTATCGGCAAGGTGTGCACGCCAGAGGAAAAGAAGGGAATCACGAATGCGTTGCGGAGGTACCATGATGTGGTGGCATGGAGCTATGAATATTTAAAAACCTATGACACTTCTGTCATTACACACACCATCCCTCTCAAGATGGAAGTCAGGCCATTCCGCCAACGATAACGCCCCATCAATGTCTTACTGGAACCTATCATTTACAAAGAGGTACAAAAGTTGCTCTTAGCAAGAATCATTTTTCCAGTCAGGCATTCCACATGGGTGGCCAACTTGGTCCCAGTCAGAAGAAAAAAAATGGGGAGATTAGATTGTGTGTGGATTTTCGCAATCTAAACCGTGCCTCGGAGAAAGACAACTATCCAGTACCTTCATTGGATGAGGTGCTGCAGATCGTCAATGACTCCCAAATGATGTATTTTCTCGATGGATACTCCGGGTATAACTAGGTAATGGTGCAGTACGAGGATCATCACAAAACGGTGTTCACCACTAAGTGGGGAACGTTCACATACAGAAGAATGCATTTTGGGCTCATCAACGCTGGTGCCACTTTCCAATGTGCCATGGATATCACCTTCAAGGACTTGATTAGCAAATGCATAATCATCTACATGGATGATTTGACCGTATTTTCTAAAAGGCGGGGCGATCACATCTCTGACTTATGCAAGGTATTTCAGAGGTGCAGAGAGTTTGGGGTTTCCCTTAACCCTAAGAAGTGTATTTTTGGAGTGACTGAAGGCAGGTTGCTCAGGCATATCATCTCAGAACAGGGGATTTCCATAGACCCTGAATGTATTGAGTCCCTACTCAAAATCCTGCCCCCAGGATGCAAGAAAGAATTAAAATCTTTCTTTGGAAAGATCAACTTCATCCGAAAATTCATCACAGGCTTCGCAGAGATTGTTAAACCTCTCAATGCCATGCTCAAACAAGACGCCAAAGTTGAATGGACGCCCGATGCCAAACAATATTTTGAAGAAATCAAACGGGCCATCGCTGAGGCGCCTGTGTTAGTTAGCCCGGATTATCTGAAGCCTTTCTACTTCTACTCATTTGCTTTAGAACATTCCTGTGCTTGCATGTTAACCCAGAAGGACAATGAAGGAAATGAGCATTTGATCACCTTTATGAGTGCTCCCCTCAAGGATGCTGAATTGTGATATCACAACATTGAAAAGCAGGCGTATGCTCTTGTCAGAGGAGTGAAGAAATTTAGACACTACATTCTATGCAATAAGGTGTTTTCCATTGTCCCAGACCCAACAGTGAAAACGCTACTCATGCAAAATGAATTGGGCGAACGAAGAGCTAAATGGGTCACCCTACTCCAAGAGTATGATATGGAGATCCAACCAATGAAGCTAGTGAGAGGGCAGACACTCACCCGCACAATTGTTGAAACAACAGCAGAGGCTAGACCCGAACTCACTGTGCAGTTGTACCAGTTTGAGGATGTCTCCCCCAGAGAGTGGTACCAGAATGTCGTTTACTATTTGCTGAACCATAAATGTCCACCGCACTTGCAAGGAGTCCAAAAGCGGGCCCTTAGATTGAAAATCAATGGCTACATGCTGCAAGGATCCATTCTCTACAAGAAGAATCATGAAGGCATTTACTTAAGATGCCTTGGCAAGGAAGAAGCAGATAGAGTCTTGACAGAGTTCCACAAAAAATTTGGCATGGGTCATGGTTCTGGTTCTTCCATAGCACACCAGATATTGAGAGCAAAGTATTACTGGCCAACTGTCTTCAAGGATGCCCATTGCCATGTTTTTTCATGTCACACGTGCCAGACCGCTGCCACCAGGGAAAAGAATGTTGATGTCCCACTGCAGCCTGTGCTAGAGGTAAGGTCATTTGTGCAATGGGGTCTCGACTTCATCAGTCCGGTAAGCCCTCCATCATCTGCGGGACATAGGTACATTCTTACCGCTACTGATTACTGTACTAGGTGGATGGAAGCAATAGTATGTAAGCAATGCACAACTGAAGTAATTACTAATTTCCTAAAAAGCTTCATTTTAAATCGCTTTGGTTGTCCTTATGCTTTGGTATGTGATAATGGACCTGCGTTTGCTTCATTAAAATTTGCTAGTTGGGCGTTTGACTATGAGATTTCCCTTAAATTATCATCTAATTACTACCCTCAGGGCAATGGCCTTGTCGAGTCCACAAATAAAAACCGATTATTGTGATCAAGAAGCTGCTAGATAGGAATCCCAAGGATTGGCATACCCAGCTCCGTTTTTCCCTTTGGGCTGATCGCACTCGCCGCAAGGCTACCCTTGGCGATTCCCCATTCCACCTTGTTTATGGCCTGGAACCTATATTCCCCATCCATCTGAAGATTCCTACTTTTCAGTTCATCAACGATTTTTATGAGGGAGGAGATCATAGGGAAGTTTGGTTAGCTGAGCTCTTGCATTTAGAGGAAGTCCGAGACCGTGCAATAGAAAATTTTGCCAAACATCAGGGCATAGTTAAGAGATGGTTCGACCACCAAGCCAAGATCAAGGCCTTTAGAATTGTAGATTTGGTCCTATATTAGGACAAGGCCCATGAAAAGAAAGAGGGACACAACAAATTTGACAAGCTCTGGCTTGGCCCCTTTCAAATAGTTGAGATTTTGGGAAATAATGTCTTCTGCTTAAAAACCTTGACTGGTAAGAACGTCCCGTTGCCAGTCAACGGGCAGCGTGTAAAGCATTACTTTTGGGCTTGAGCTCGTTCGAGCTCATCGTTGTAAATACTTGTACATAGATTAGGGTAGTTTGCTTTTGGCTTGTTTGCGTTTTGTTTGCGTCGCTCTTTTGTTTTCTCCCTCCCGGCTGTTTTGTTTCGAAAGTTGTTTCCTGCCCCTTTAAGGTGGTTGTGCTTGCTCAACAAGCATTTTACTCTGATGTCCGATCTTTGTGTTCTTCGGCTAAACATTCACTCTCGATTATTAGTCTTTGAAAGCTATCCGTGAATGATTTCCTTGTTTGAACTCTGCTCAGAACTTGACCCTTAGCTGGATCTTCTTACACACATCTCAGATCTCGCACAAAACACATAATAATCATTTCTAAAGGACTGTGCCATGGTCGTTATGACACCCTAGTGAGTGAAAAATCTCAAGTCTGCTCCAATGACCACTGTAGTCTCAAACCCATCGTAGGCTTCAGTACTTACCTAGTCGAACTAAATAATAAAAGAGAAGTGAAATATCAAAGCAAAAAAACAAAGGAATTTTGAAAAAAAGAAATAAATGACCGTATGGGTGTTTAGATAACTCTACTAGGGCTATGGACGCTCGACCGGCAGTAGAGCAATATTTATGAGATTGTAGCGACAACCCCCATTAGGGCTATGGACGCCTAACTAGCATCGGGGCAATGTCCAGCTTACTTTTGGTGTTAGACGATTTATGTAGCTCGCTTGGTTGGCTTGGTAACCCTAGTCACTATCCCAAGGAAAGGAATGAACTCACTACACACACACTTCTGAGATGTCCTATAAGCTGACCTAATTAAGGATCTCGTTCTCCCAGATTCATCTTTGGAAGCCACTCCTGGTCTGCGAAACTAGAGGTTCTAGGTCCTGAATGAATATTTATCCCTAGAACGCTCGGTAGCATTCCCCAGCGGAGTCACCATTTGTTGTGCCCTTAGCACACACGTCCCATTCAGAATAGGGACCCTCTTTTCTTTCACCTTGTCGGGTCATTTTTATCGCCGCCTCGTTTTGCGTGTCTCTTTTTTTGATGTCTCGTATGGTCAATGTTGCTTCAAAGTCCCACCATAAATCGACCATGCCTCCCCCTTTTTAATTTTTTTGTGTTCCGGCACCTCACAGAGTCCCTCTGGCAGTTTGGCCCTGCCAACGGCCCTGGGCCCTGCCGGGCCCAGCCATTCAAGATTCTCTTTCTGGGTTTCCCCACTAGAACTGCCGTTCCCAGTGGCGTCTGCTCCGCGTCCTTCTGGACCTCGGGGCTCGAACCCCCTCTTGTTGTCTGCAAAAAATTTGTTAAAATTTTCTGACGACGTCCCACCCTCTGGGCTCCGGACCCTAGAGTTCCTCTTCCAGGGTTCCGTCAATGTTTCACCGTCCGCGATGGCGGACTCCCTATAGCATCCCGCCCCCGGGTCCCACCAACCTTTTCGATGACCGACATCTGTGAAGGTTCTTGTCTGCCATGGGATACTTCAGGCCTAACCGTCTGGAATTCTGAGTCTAGAATTCTGTGACGGTTTCGCCATCAATGACGGCGGATCCCTTGCGGCGTCCCACCCTCTGGGCCCCAACCTGCTCCCTGCCGCCGCCGTTCCACCGACTGAAACCTCAAGCGGCCACCGTCTTGCGCCTCCACGGTCATCGGGCCTCGACGTTCCCTCCACCATCGCAGATATTTTTGAATCCACCAACTTTTTTGCCGTCGTACCTGCATTAAATGGGAGCATTAATGGCAGTTGGGGGTATAAAATACCCACTTCGACTCATCATTTTAATCTCACAGGATTGTAGAGCAATTGGACAACCTACCATTTGGAGCCCACCGCCTTTGGCCTTGTCACGCTCACCACCCTCTACATCATTTCGTCGATCGTAGGTGGATCCCACATCTCCCGTATATCGCGTTTGAGGTAGGCCATCCGTTTGCCCTTCCCGAGCTTTGTTTCATGATTTCAAGGGATTTAATTAAATGAACAATCATTAGGAGGGCATAAAATAGTAAAACATCAAATTGCGCACAAAACCCACATGTTAGAAAATTGAGAAACCCTCTAGAAACACCATCCTCACCAATTTGGGACTTTTCCTTGCCGCGACCGTTCATCGCACAGGGAGATTGTCTCCTTCGAGCCTGGGGCTTGTCTCGGCCATCCTAATTCAAACATTGAACCTCACCGCCAGTGGCGATTCATCCCTTTGAACCCGGCCCATCAGACTTCCTATCTCAGAATTCCACTTGAATGCCGTCGTTTGAAACTGCAAACTCCCCCTACCTCCCGGCTGCCAGATCCAGATCTTCGCCTCACCGTGAAAACTTCAAAACTGAGGATGCATCCTCCGGATCTCTTAGGCCTGGTAACTCGGGGTTCCTCGGCTATTTTGCCGTCGTCCCAAGCAAAACTTGTCCGGCGTCCCGATTTGCGGGCTCTGCCCTCCTGTTTGCTGCTGACCGGGTGGTTTAAAATCATTACATCGTTATCACCTCTGGGCTTCGGGCGTCGGGTATCCTTGCTCCCTTTTTCACCATCCTCATGGCAATGTCTCTCCATTTCTCTGGCCTCCGGGTTCCACCCTTCCATCCGCTACCAAGGCATAAATAAAGTTCAACAGCGGATCCCTCTCCTAGGCCCGGTCTTGCCCCTCGCTGCCTGAACAACCATCTAACCACTGGACCTCGGAGCACCGTTCGCCATAGGATCTTGCTGAAACTCTAAATGGCCTTCTACTCACTGGGCTCCTTGTCCCAGGATTCCCGTTCTCGCCCACTATTGCAAATGAGAAGATCCTGCCCTACGTCCCGACCTTGGGGCTCCACCCTGCCGATTGCCGCCGTTGAACTCAAAGAAAAACTCATAACGTCGGGCCCTTGTCACCGGACTTCCCCTCCTGGACTTCCGTCCGATGTTTTTCGTCCCAAATGATGAAGCTCGGACACCATCCCAGTGTCGTCGGCTCGAACCCTCGGAAATGAAATGAAAAGTGTCGGCTGCCCTTTGGCCCTCTGGGCCCCGATTCCCGAAGTTCCGTATCCAGATTTCTGTCTGTTGTCTACCGCTCCAAACTGTTATCTCTCGACAGCTTTCCGGCCTAAGACTTCCGAGCTCCTTTAAATCGATCCAAACGAGCCCAAATCTGAGAACTAACTTCGACCCACATGCTGATTTTTGGTCCTCTTCATCGTGAACCTCTTGAAATATTAAAATGTGACCAAAGAAAGTCTTTGGGGGCCTTCCGCTGTGTTTTCCCTTCCAAACAACATTCCTACTAAGGAAGTCTGGCCCTCTAGGCCCGAATTGTCCAAATTCCCTTAATCAAAAGATCAATAACATCTAGAGATGAAAGTTCATGATGTGCTTGATTGATTATTTGAAATGAATATTGTTTTCAAGATATGGACTAACATGAATGCTTTCGTGACCCATTTTGCTAACTTTGCGCTTGCTTGCAGAACATATGGAATCAGGTGCAGGAACTTCAGGGGCATCCGCCGAAGGGGACAAGGGTAAGAAGTCAGGAAGGACCCCTCAAGGGAAAAAAGACAAGCACTAGATGAAGTACCAATTCCAGGGTGAGCCGCTCTACTCAAAGGTCACTACAGACTGGAAGGAAATCATAGACACCAACATTGGCCAGGTGGACATTGATGAATTCACACAGAGAGTCAGGGTCAACCCGACAACAAAGAATGCCAGATTGATAAGGTAGAGTGGAATAGCTAAGTCTACTGATTTCCCTCCATCTCTCGTGGTGCCCGAATTGGTCATGGCTTGCCGAGAAGCGTATCAGACTGATACAAGAACAATTGTTGATAAGGATGGAAACATTCTGGCTGACATGTCACCTGAGGGGATCACCAAGACCTTTCATATCCCCACATTCCAACAGATGGAGGTCCCCACATTAGAAGAATGTCAGGCGGTGTTAGATTATAATCCGACAGGATGCAAGAAGTCAATAAACCTACATTGGCTTAAGGAAAGACGAGGCAGCGTTGCGAAAGTTCCTTAGGATCTCTTCTGTAGTTATTTCCATGAGGATTACCACGACCTGGTAACCATGTTGAGCAGGGTTATGGGTCCTCCTATGGCCACCTACTTTCAAGAGTGGATGGCATACTTCATTAAGTAGATCCTACGCGGTAATGAGGACGTCATAACAAAAGTTTCGTTCTACTGGGGAGGAATCATAAGCAACTGCTTCCATGAGCAGTTTGTCAACGTAAAGAAGAGCTCCAAATTCTACATGACCTCCTACCTCATCTATTCTTTGGCTGATCAAAGACAGTATAACGGGTTATTTATGGCACCCGATCAGGGGCAGAAGCGAGGACTCAAGGCCTTTGATAAATATCTGCAACTCCAATACAGGAACTTCAAGAGGGACTATTGCAAGGTAAATGATGCCTTCATTGGCCATGCCATCAGGTTAATTGTTGGAGACTTCGAGAGGAGGGTCTCCCACAACACCAAGGCACTTTTGAAGCAATACGCCTTCCTCTATATCCAGTATCCAAAGTTTACGTACATCCATGCCCAGGGCTTCACTGAAAAGCCGAATAGGCTGCCCCGATACCCCAACGACAGAACCATCCTTCTGGAGCTTTCTCGGCAGCTCTAACACTTGCAGGCAATCTTCAGCAACAAACATATAGCAGGTATCTCCTATCCCATGACCCTTGGCCAGGGCATGTATTGATTACAGACTTCCCAATGTGCTGGTAACTCCGAGAAGGAGCTGAAGGAGTACCATTTCGACCTGCACACTGTTCGCGCACAGATGGAACCGCATGGCCATGTCAGGAGGGTGTTGGGGTCAGCATATGCCCATCTCCATCACATTGAGGATTTATGGGCCGATTGCCAAGATGACAAAGAAGTCTGCACAAGGCACTACATGCAAATAACTGTGTAGTTTTTAAGAAGGGTGCAACCATTTCTGGTACCGAACCAAGTCAAGGAGGACAAGTCCAATATCATGCATCTGAGGTACCCTGTGGTTGCCAACCTGCCCATACCCTCAATTGACTAGGATGAACAGGAGGTCGATGACCTGGACACCATAACCCAGCCAATCTTAACTCGTACCAAGGAGTGGATTGATAGGCAGGTGGCTCATTTAAAGTGAGAATGAGTGGTCTTAACTTATGAGGGGCTCAAAAGCGAGCCAAGTGCCACAGAGGATGTTGCTGCCACCACCTCAATTGGGGGGACCTCTAAGTCTCCTCCAGTCACTAGGCTCAGGAAAAGAAAAGGAACCAAGACCGAGCGGTCCCTAGACCCCAAGGCCCATTCAAAGAAAGAAACGGGAGGCTCATCCCCCAAAAGGCTTAAATAGGTAGAAGGTGCGAAAGAATTGCAGCCTCCCTTGGCTCTCCCTGCCCCTCCTGTTGCACCACCCACCTCCTTGGCTACGGTTGCCGCTTCCTCGCCGGCAGTGGACATTTCTATCCATCTTGCCCCTTCGCCTCCAGCCGAATCGGTAATAGTCATTGACTCCTCTTCTGGCATGACCACTCCCCCTTCTTCTGCTTCCATCTCGCCAATCACATCACTCCGTCTGGCAACAATAACAGTGACTCTTCCCACTACCGCTATGCCTGAGGCTCTTACAAGACACATGCAAAACCTTCCCCCTGAGCTTTCCCAGATCTTGATGGATCCAACTCTCCAAGCAGCCCTTGCCCAAGTCCTTGCAACTGCTCAACCTTCACAACCACCGATAGGGCCACCAGCTATGGAGACCACAATGCTAATCTCAAAGGAGTTGGAGGAATGATAACATGAAGCCTCAAAGTCTGTCGAGGAGGATACTGATGAGTATCATGAGCACCCAAAGTATGAGCATTGAACCATTGACAGGGTGGTTTATGAGGAGGAGGAGACAGGCTCTTCTGAAAGTGGGGATGAGGAGGACGGCTCTGACGCTAAAGTAATCATTTAGACCTTTGATGATGACCTTGAGGAGGAAATGGCACAGTAGCTGAAGGACATTGGGACGGAGGTAGAAGGGTCACCACATGGTGAAGAAGGGCAACCACCAAAAGAACAGCAGAGAAAGGATTTAACCGAAGCTGAAACCCATGTTGTTAGAAGCCTCAAGGCTGAATGTGCCGAGGAAAAGAAGGAAGAAGAAACAACGAAAGAAGGAAGTCCCTTTCGACAACCATCCACCGGGCTGCCTATCAAGCGCCTCGTATTCGTCCATGACTCTGATCAGGAGGAGGAAGATGCCACCAAGGAAAAAGGAAAATCCCTAGAGAGAAAAGAAGCAGAAATCTTGGCATTGACCGAGAAGGGCGAAGGCAGCCATGATTCGCCCAAGGGGAAATCTGTTGTGCCCAAATGGTTAGAGAGGCAACTTGAAAGAAAGACCCCTATGCTGAAGGACCCAAGGGCAAGGCTAGAGGCCATCTTGGCTCGAGCCCAAATCACAACGAAGAAGGAGAAGAAGCCCAAGGTCCAATCCAAAGTAACGATGGATGCTTCTGGCTCTCGAGCAGCACAAATTGCAATGCCCACGATTGGCCAAGCTGGGGTAAGCTATTACATCTCCACCATTGACTTGGGGACTACAACTAGAGAGCAGAAGGTCGAGCACCTTGAGGAGTCAGTGGCTACAGTGGTGCACCTAATAAAGCAGGAAAAAATCTCAAAGGATGAGCTCAAGGCACAGGTTGCAGCCTTAACGGATTACATACAACAATGGTCCTCAGTGGACAACCTGCCTACTACATCCATGGCTGCACCTTAGTTGCTTTCCAAAGAGAAAATCGATAAAATGGAAAGAAGAAAGAACATGGAGAAGATCATAGAGGACTGGTTTCAACAAGTCTCATACGTCAGAAACATGGGAATTAGCTGGGTTGTACGAACAGCCAACAAGTTCTTGGACCTAATGCAGTCTCTAGAGAGCACAAAGAAACTCTGTACCAACTTCCCCGCGACCTACGACTCCACCTTCCCAAGGATGAAAGTTATCCTTCAATTTCCTAAAGCCACGTGGGAGAAGAAGCTCGCATTTAAGAAAGAAGATCAATGGATGATGGATATATGGCGCCGAGACTTCGACAACCGGAAGGAGAGGTTGGAGCAAATCTTGAGCAGGGTGGATCCAGACATTGAGTGGATCAAGGAAATCCGGGCGGAATGTGCCCGATATCTTAAGCTAATGACGGACTATGATATGTCCACTGTGCAAATGGATCCAGAGAAGATAAAACCCTACTTCCAGGAGAAGATGAAGGACAAGATGGCTAGAGATATCACAACGGAATTCCTAAGTTTTGCTGCCCGCGCCTTCGACCAATCAGAGCTGTTCAGAGACCAAGGCTCAAAATATGATGAAGATTGGATAAGGCTGGAAGAAAATGCAAAGGAATGGAGCTACCAAGCACTACGATGCGAAGTCATCGAAATAGACAAGCTCCAAGCAGTCATCCTCAACTTCATAGAATACACAGTTTTTGAGGGACAGGAGGACAACCCTGCTAAAGATGAAGAACTTTCTGAAGAGTAGCTACAGCAAAAAATAGCAATCCGCTATATAACAAAAGAGCTACAGTGACATCAGCAAGAGGACGAAATAGGGTGAATACAAATTGTAATTTTTAAATTGTTATCTATTGGGGGGTAGGTGAAACCCTATTTTGTAATGAATCTTGGCCATTCATTAGACTTTTGGAAAACTATAAATAGGGCCCTCCTCTCATTTGCAAAGAGAGAGTTGAGTTGTTGTAAAGACATGCTACAGAAATTTATAAGGAAAAGGCATTGACTTGGTGTATTTTCTTGGTTTCTCCCATGTTACTTGATTCAATCTCCAATGTTTGATGTTTGACCTAGATTTTATTGCTGTTTAATTAGCTGTCTTCTTTCTTTGGATAGATTTTAGGAATACTATTGGGTGATTATGAAAATTCCTGCCATGTTGATGATTTCTTTGTCCATACTTTTTGTTGTTTGCTGATGGTAGATAGCTGTGCAAAGTTAGCCTGGACTTGATTTCAAAGCTGCTCCAAACATTTATCTTTGATTCATGCATGTATGTGGTGGATGAAGGATAAAATATCTATAGACCTTAGAAGATAGCACAATTTCCATGATACTGTGAAATCCCTGGTTAAGTGGGATATTGTTTTAAGAAATTATCCATTGCAGGAACTCCATTGTCACTATTCATAGCTAGTTGCAAACTTAGGAACTTTTCCTCTCCCTTGCCTTCTTTTTTTTTTTTTAATGACTGACCTATGCTAAGGTTCATTGCACATTGTAAAGCCAAATCCAACCACGGAATCCAAGACTGTTGTTGAACCTACAGCCAATGCATGATAGCTTTCCATCCTAAGAACTCCATTTCAAGATCTGACTTCCATGCTTTACATCCTTGCTTTGCATTTCCTGCGTAAGACCGCCTTGTGATTCCAGCAAATTACATCAAACTACTGAGGTATCTGAGCACTGTCATGACTTGACATCCGAGACACCTTGGGATAGTGTTCTATAATTTGATTGTGGAAGATTGTCTTTCAAGAGAGGTAGTGCACCTACGCACTGCCTGTGTTGAGAAGTGCATAAAAACACCATCAAGTTGGTTTTTCAAAGTATATACTGCCTCATAGGTAGGGAAATACTAATGTAGGGCCTTCAAACCCATCAAAGGATCCTTAAAATCATATGTGAAATCAATACAAGAAACCAAACCATCCACCGTATATTTCATCACAACATACAAATTTACAACCACCTCATGGTCAACAATATGTGCCATATCTTCATACACAATACAATAATCCAGTGTACTAGTATCAACACTTGCATAATCCTCCTCCTCAGCAATATACAACAATGATCAGACAATTTGATTTAACAGGGTTTCAATTATACCCTTACCCTATGGATAGCAGTTGGAGAAGTCTTGTTCCTAAGTTTATAGGGAGAAGTGCAATTACAGCTGAAGATCATTTGAGGAATTTTAATGCTTTTGTCCAAGACTTGGATATGTCATATGAAGATTTACATATGAGGCTGTTCATGATGTCACTCACCGAAGAAGCTAGGGATTGGTTCAATAGCTTTCCAACAGCTTCTGTTGATTCTATCCAAGAATTTCATGATCGATTTCTTGAACAATATGGAAATATGTGTGCACTAGATGCCGCTTTACATGAATTCTAGTACAGATTCAAAAAAATCAAAATGAGTCAATTGATGATTTTAACCAAAGATTCAGCAAATTGCAGAATAAGATACCACCTAGGTCAAAGTTGCCAGACTCTGCAGCATTGAGTATTTATTTGAATGCATTCGATCCAAAAATAGGGTATGAACTAAGAAACGAGTTTCCAAGAGATTTAGCTGAAGCCCAATAGATAGCACTAACCATTCAAAACAACAGGAAAGCTGTTGGGATGATTAGTAAAAGAGATAATCCTAGGGTTCCTCAACAAGTCAATAATTATCAATACAAATAGGAGAACACATACAGAACTAAGAGGCCTAGGTTACATGACATGCCTTACAATACAAATTGGAAGGATGGAAAACCTATAATGAATAGACCCAGGAACAAAGAAACACCTGATCCATTAAGGAATAAGGGGGCGTATATGGTCAATAATAATCTCTGGTGTGAAGGTTGTGATGGGCCACATTCCCCAGATCACTGTGTTGTAGCCCAAGAAATGCAGGAAGAAGGAATGTTAGGGGGTGACAGTGGAGAGGATCACACAGTGTACTTGACCTCAAATACCTTTCACCCTGCTGAGGAGGAGTATTCATCTTCAGAAGATGAAGGTTGTGAGTACGATGTTTCAAATCAAAGGTGCAATGTCCACATGGTTGAACAACAATTTTTTTCCAATTCTAAAGAAAGTTATGCAGAACAATACTCTGTTGAGGTGCCTACTCAATGTGATATAAGGAGACCCACTGAAGAGGAAATAAAGAGTTAACCATTGCTGTAGTTGAACAAGAAAAGAGCAAGTATTGGTTAATAAATAGGATAGTGAATGAAAAGGAAGGTGCTCCCAGGGGAATATTTATGAAAGATAGAGAAGTAACACCAAGATTTTGAAGAGAACAAAAAATAAGAAACATGATAAGAATGAACAAAAGCTTGTTCAAAAGGAGGAGGATAAGGAGTTACACAAAGAGAAGAAGAAAACTAATCAATTGAATAAAAGGGAAAAGGAGGAAAGCAAAGGAGGAACATTGGAGCAAAAGAAAGTGATTAAGGTAGAAGGTTCTTATTTTGACTTCTCTCAGGATTTATCACAGGTAAAAATGTCTATCCCACTACTCGAGATGATGAGAATTAAGGAGTATAGGGATAGTGCAATTCAATTGATATCAAATGGAAGCGAGAAAAGTATGAGTTCTGAAAATCAGATGGTCACTAAAACGGTTAACAAGAAAGAGAAGATGATTGTCCCAGAAGTATGTCTAAATGATGTATTGGTAAACTCCCCACAAGTTGAACCTTTTTTCACCATGCTACTTATAAACAACAAATTGTTGAGGAATTGCATGATATACTCTAGCACTGTTATCAATATCATGCCAGATGGAGTTATGAAACAGCTTGGTATGTGGATGGATATTAATGGAGGGAAGTGTTATGCAATGGATAGCAGGCCTGTTCTGGTAGTAGGTGTTATGAAAGATGTTGAAATTAAATTAGTTGCTTATACTCAGGTGGCCTATAATATAGATATAATTGTAATCGATACCCCTCCTCAGTTCGAGGTGCTTCTATCAAGACAATGGATAGTAGCAGTTGGGGGAAATGTCTAATTTGATTTGTCTTATGCAACAATTCCAGTGAATGGCCGGGAAGTTAAGTTGTATAGGGAGTCAAGGATGAACCCAATTGTAGATTGTGTACCTCAAGATCAAGTCAATTGCTTTTATGATATGGATCTTGGAAGTTTTAGGATAGAACTAGCCCAGTCAAAGTTAGTCAATGGTGATCCGTGACTTGATAAACATGTTGCAAAAAACTATGATGGTGTGTGGAAAATGTAATTTGATGGAGCATGTATCCAAGAAGGTAATGTAGCAAGAATAGTGCTTTTTTCACCTAAAGGAGTCACATTTAAATATTCATTTTTTTTGGAATTTAAATGCATGAACAATATAGCAGAGTATGAAGCTTTACTAACAGGATTGAATATGGCTGTAAAACATAAGATCAAGCTGCTAGTTGTTCTAGGGGATTCTGAGCTAGTTGTTTATCAAGTTAAATCAAAATATGCAGCAAAACACAAGAGGCTAAAGCAATACAGGAATGTTGTATGGGACACAATTGAGTTGTTTGATGCTTTCTCCATTGAATGGATTGAGAGGTCAAAAAACATAATGGCATACTTTTTAGCCAATGTAGCATTGAGAAGAGATTATATCACACTGGCTAGAGTGTCTCAAATTGAGTTCAAAACAAGACCCATTGTGCCTGACAATATATACAGTTGGCAGGTTTTTAATGATGATGTTGACCTCTTGAAATTTCTTCACTGTATAGATGAATATGAAGCTCAAGAAGTTGATTTCAATGCCTTTGTTGAAGAAGTAGATGGAAAGCAAACAATATTTTGGAAAGAGGTCTTACATTTTAAAACTAATAAGCTTCCCAAAGGGCTAGTAGCATTGGAAAGGGTATATGATGGAAATGATCGGTCCCTCATGAAATAGATACCAGTCAAGAGAGAGTATATTGAAGAGGTCAATTTAGGGACTGAACTGGCACCAAAAAAGGTATACATTGGAAAGAAAATAAGCCCAACAATTCAAATAATGTTGATTGCACTATTGAGAAAATATAAACATGTGTTTGCATGGTCTTATGAAGATCTTAAAGCATATAGGGAAGATTTGTTTCAATATGAAATCCCGTTGAAGCCATTTAGGCAAAGACAAAGACCTATCAACCCAACATTGGAACCAAAAATGCATGAGGAATTGGTAAAGCTTAGAGATGGGGGTATTATCAAACCAATCAGGCATTCAACATGGGTTTCGAGCTTAATTCCTGTGAGGAAGAAGAACAGGGATATCAGATTATGTGTGGACTTCAGAAATCTAAACATGGCATCTATCAAGGATAATTATCCTCTACCTAATATGGAGGTTGTACTACATAAAGTAACAGGGTGTGAGTTGTTATCTATAATGGATGGGTTCTCTGGTTACAACCAGGTCAAATTCAAAGAATCTGACCAGTACAAGAAAACTTTTACAACCCCATGGGGAACATATGTTTATGTGAGAATTCCATTCGATCTCACAAATGCAAGTGCAACCTTTCAAAGAGCTATGGACATAGCATTTGCAGACTTGATTAGTGCTATCATGGTGGTATATCATGATGAACTTACTGCTTATTCAAAAAGGGATGAAGATCATGTAGAACATCTGGGAAAAAGGTGTTGATTAAAGCTTTAGAATATGGTATTAGTCTGAACCCTAAAAAATGTCATTTTGCAGTCACACAAGGTAAACTCTTAGGACATATTGTGTCAAAGGAAGGGATTAGAATAGATCCTGAGAGGGTTGAGGCCATAGATAAAGTTTCTATTCCTAAAACTGTCAAGGCCATCCAATCATTTTTTGGACAAATCAATTTTGTTAAGAGATTTGTGTCTAATTTTTCTGAAAGTGTTAATCCCATATCAAAGATGTTGAGGAAGGGACAAAAGGTAGATTGGACTGCAGAAGCATTAGAAGCTTTTATATCAATCAAAAAGGCCATCAAGGAAGCCCTTGTCCTTAAGTGTCTAGATTTTTCAAAACCCTTTCAAATATTTTCATTTGCTTCGTTGCATACTATAGTTGTTGTCATGTTACAGAAGAATGAGGAAGGTCATGAGTAGCCTCTTTCTTTTTTCAGCAAGTCATTACAAGGGTCGGAATTGAAATATGATATAATGGAGAAACAAGCGTTTGCATTGGTGAAATCCATAAAAGCTTTTAGACCATATCTTGTTGGAGCCAAAGTGATAGCTTATGTCCCTCATGTAGCTATTAAAGATATTTTGACACGGTCAGAGGTAACTGGAAAGAGGTGTAGGTGGATTAATAAAATTCAAGAATTTTATATGGAAATACAAATCACCAAATTAGTAAGAGATCAAGGTTTGGCCAAGTTAATGGCAGAAATGAATATTGAAGTAAATCAAATTTGTAATGTAGAAGATGAAGGAAATGCAGTTGCAAGTATTGAGCATACTCCTTGGTATACAGACATCATGTATTACCTCAGATACATGAAGTGTCCTGAAGGATTAAGTGATAATCAAAGAAGAACCTTGAAGCTGCAAGCGTCCAAATATGTGTTCATGAAAGGTGATTTATTTTGGAAAAACAGGGATGGGATGTTGTTGCTATGTCTAGATGAGTCACAGGCTAAGCATGTTATAAGAGAAATGCATGAAGGGGTTTGTGCAGGCCATTATTCTGCAAAGGCAACTCCACACAAGATTCTCAGGAAAAGTTATTCCTGGCCAAAAGTATTTAATGATTATTTTTCATATGTAAGAAGATGTGAAGTATGTCAAAAGTTCTCAGGGAAAATGAAGTATCAGGGAGCTTTACCACTCAAATCTTTGCAAATTGAAGCCCCTTTTCATTAGTGGGGAATTGATTTTATTGGGGAAATACAAGAGAAATCAAGTGGAGGACATAAGTGGATCTTGGTAGCTACTGATTACTTAACCAAATGGGTAGAGGCAGTTCCAACCAAGCAAGCAACAAGTAAAGTTGTGATCAATTTTTTAATGGATAACATTGTTACTAGATTTAGTACACCATTAAGATTGATTACATATAATGGGTTGTGTTTCTGATCTGATGAGTTTAGAGATTTTTCCAGTACATATGGTAATTGTGTCTTATGCAACTCCTTACCATCCGCAAGCTAATGGTCAAGCAGAGTCCAGCAACAAAAGTCTTCTGAAGATCATAAGGAGGATGCTAGGTGGGAACAAAAAGGCTTGGGATTCCAAATTGAGGTTGGTTGTGTGGGCTGATAGGATAACTGTGAAAAAGGAAATTGGAAAATCTCCATTTGAATTGGTATATGGAACACAAGCTAGGATTCCTTTACAAAATTTGTTACCAGTTTACAAATTTATCCTTCAAAAAGATATAGATATTCTAGAACCAATGGAGGAAAGAATGGAACAATTGGCAGAGCTTGATGAAGTAAGAAGAGTAGCTCAAAACTAGAATGTGAAATTGCAGGCACAAATGAAGTATTTATTTGATAAAAGGGAAAAAGATAGAAAATTTGAAGAAAATGATTTGGTGTTAATGTGGAATGCAAGATGTCAAGAGAAGGGAAAACATGGGAAATTTGAAGCTTTGTGGCTGGGACCCTTTGTTGTTGTTGGCAAGCAAGGTGAAGATTCATATTATTTGCAAAACATGACTGGTGAAGAATACGGATTGCCTGTACATGGGAAATTTTTGAAGCATGTATTTTCTTAAAAAGGAATGCAGAGGATTAAGGGTTTCCAGTGCATGGACAACTCTTGAAATTCCTCTCAAAAATTTATCTTCCATGCACAGTAGTCTAGGAGATACAAGGAACAAGAATTTCCAGTACATGGACAATCCTGACATTCCTTCTTTCAAAATAAATCTTTCCATGTACAGTAGTATAGGGTCATGTTCATTTCCATTTCCTTTCATTTTGTCTTACTCACTGGTCTATCACCATGAAAGTTTGGTCTGCTCTCCCAAGAATCTAGATCCTTGCAATGATCTCACAATCATTCATCCCCTATTGGAGCCACTGTTGGAACTCTAAAATTTTGAAAATTTTGCAGTTGTTTATACTCATGAGTTTCCAAAGAAGTCCTTACCATAAGCACAAAAATTTGCTTTGCATAACATTTTTTCCCATATTTTGTCATTTGGTCCCATAGAATTCATCTAACCCTGAGTATTTCAATGTATAAACCATATCGACATAACATGATAAAGGTCTCACTGATCCATAAAGCATTTTATACTAACATATGTCTTTTTGCAGTCCATCAACAAGAGATCGGGATTGTCTTACAGATAAAATTTTATTTGGTAATACACATCGAGCAGACATAGTTCACAGTCTCAGCAAAAGAAAGATCCTATCGGCAAGACAATACTCGTTAGGATAAGTCATATCGAGCCATCATGTGTTTTACTGATCGAAGCACAAAGAACTGTCGCCCAGACTTAAGCCGTTGGTGTGATGTCCCAGAGCATTCATTTGGTCTCACCGATAAACAAAGAGTCGATTTCGTCATTGTCATTGGGATGAAGTCAGGGATTCTTTCTGACCCCCTATGTCACATCGACGAGATAGCATTGGTAATGATTTAGCAATATGTTTAGACAAAATGGATTTGGCGAGATTGGCATCATCAGGGAGAGATAGGAAGCTCATGCTGAATGAAGTTCCATCGGCAAGAAACTATTATGTCTCAGTGATCAGAAAGCAAACTGAAGGAAACATCTCGGTAAGACTTAAGTAAGTTGTGGAACATTTTTCCAGCCCCCTAAGTCACATCAATAGTTTTCATCGGTAAAATTCATAGCGCTACACTTGAGACCGAAAGGATAGTTGTTAGGGAGACTCAGAACTGTTGGTGGGATTGTAGGACATCAAAGCGATATGTGATCTGTGGTAGTCAGAGAGACTTGGAGTGTTGAGGAAGCTGTAGGACATCATAGCAGGTGTCTAATGGATGTTGGTAAAATCCCAAATACAACAGATCACCGAGTTTTGAATACAAAGGGACGCGTCCTTTCGAATGTTGATGTATAAATGTTCATTTTGATTATGGAAAGAGGGATAGAGACAAAAAGCAAGTAAAATATAGTAGGATACAAAATGTTTACATTTTTTTTGAGACTATGATGCATGTTTGAAACAATGAAGATTTCAATTGAATTCATTTGATGTGGTGACATTTTTCTGGTATCAATTGTTTGTTTTGTTAATTGAAAGTATTGTTGAAGCTATCTCCAAGGTTGATGTTTTCTAGTTATTTAAACTAATATATCAAGGATAGTTTTTAGTTTATCAGTGCACACTTGTTGTATCTGTATGGTTGTATTAATTGGTTCTTTCAAGGAGAGATTAAATCATTTTAGTCAATCATAGTAATTAGGGAATCTCATTTGGATCATTAAGAAGAGATTGGTAATCACATTCCTGCATGTTTATACCAGTTATAAACTTAAACCTATATGCCAAACAATTAGAGTTTCTGCTAGAAAGAAGTTACTCATTTCAAAGTTTCATTTGACTCTGTACACCCAATAAGGCACTAGTATCTACCATTCCACTATTTAGTTTCATTTATTTTATCATATGAACATATTAGATTCTAGCCTTGATATTGCTTATACAATTTATACCAAAATAAAACTCATTTATCCACTCCCATTTTCCAGTGTGGGTAAATTGCTTTAGGAAATGAACAGAGGTCAAGTCTGATTTATTCAAATAGGTATACCCGCCAAGGTCTAGCAGCACCTAAAGAGAAGAAGGTTCAAATTATTTTTCCTTGTCTGTTACCCTGAAACGTTGCGAGAGCTTGGCAACCTCTTGTGGTTCAAACCTACGTTTTTGAGAGCTAACACCCTCTTCAATTGGAATGATTTGGATGGAACTTTTTAAGGCTTAAATCATTATATTTTCTAAAAATATGTGATTTCAACAAAAATCAGAATCTCCCAAAAATTTTAAACCAGCTTTGTGGGATCACCCTTTTTAATGTCTACACTTCTAGATCATAGTCAGAGACTATCGAAAACCCAGAAAAAATCATGTAGCTCAATTCTTGTGATTTAACAACTTTCTTAGTAGCTTTGACAACTTTGACAACTTTTGTAATTTGTCTCTCCATATGATCTTCAACCTAAAAACTACAATCACACATGAAAGAGGAGAAAAATTGTTGTTTTGTTAGGGAATATGGGTTTTCCTTGGTCGAAACACATTTTGGTAATTAAACTATATGGTGAAACAATGAAACATGGAACATGAAACAATGGTTCCTTGTTTGAAACCTTGGAGTAGAAATCAGAAATATTGCATGAAATGGCCTCAAAGAATGTAGATCTTGAACACAAAACTTGATTATAAATAATGCCTTGATTATGCTTGATTGATCTTCAATGTTGCATCAACATATTAGCTCAACAACATGCATGATGCATTATACCTTTGACATGATGAAATGGATCTTGATTGCTACAATAATCTTCTTCAAATTAACCCTTAAATGCCTTAGAAATTTCTCTTGAATGCTCTCTTGATCATAATTTTTCTATTAGGATGATTGCATAAAAATTCTTAGATGAAACTAGGTGAAATAGCCTTGTCTTTATACATAATTAAATCCTTAAATTCAAATATCACAAGCCGACATTAGATCTAGAATTTGAAATTATTAAAATACCATTGAAACATATCCCAAGGGGGGGTCCTAGGTCTAAGTGACCCATCCACCATGTGGGGAATGGGTCCTAGCTCACTTAGCTAGGACACACTTTAGAAAATGTGTAATGTTGATTTGGTGGGAAATAGGGTTCTACCAAAATTTAATGAATCAAGATAATGAACCACTAAGTTTTCCCACACTAATCACTACAATTATGCAATTGTGACGGCCAAAAGAAGCAAATAACAACCATAAACTAACCCTAAATGTTATAGCAACTATGAGGGGAGTTTTTAGAGCTTAAAATGGTGTGTGCCTTGCTGCAAGAAGCTTGTTTTTAGGGCACAAAGGACTCATTCGCCTTTAGTGGCAAATGGGTCCTTGTTAGGGTTTATGAAACTGAGATCTGGGTTATTTTCCTTAATATTTGCACTCTCATATTCCCGGTTGTTAGCTCCCAAAAACCTATAATAAATTTTGTAGCTTGAATTCATCATTCTTGCACTATAAAGATAAATCTTGCAACTTGACAACTTTTACAAATTTTCTCTAAACTTCTTCTCCACTTGATCGTCAACTTGTAAATCTACAAACAAACACTCAAGGGAAGAAAAACTTTATTGTTAGTGAATAGGGGTTTTCCTAAGTCAAACCCCTTGTAGGTAATTAAACGAAATGATGAAATTTTGATACCTTGGAAGTTGTCTTGGAAGATAACTATGCAATCTAACATGTAGTGGTCATGAAGAATGTAGATCTTAGATGTGAAATAGTGCTTGCAAATAGATCTTCAATGCTACATCCATTGGGTATGTGCGGAATCATGATGGGCCAAAAAGTGGCAATATGATGGGTATGTGCCTCACGACTATTTTTTTACCCAAAATTGATGAAACGAAGAGGGTTTTTAAAGGATATTCTCAGCTTTCCACCAATATAAATTATTCTTTACTTTGAATTTAATAAGTAATTATTATTCATTTTCTATTCAAATTACGACTAAAGTCCTGATTGATAGGTTGATTGAAAAGCATCTATAGCTTTCAAATGGTGTGACATTTTTTTAATCCAAAACGCACATCACATTCTATGCTTTGCATACTATAGGATTAAAAAAAGAAAAAATGAATTTCATGAAGTTTTGACCAAGTTAAGGTGGTCAGACATACGAGTTTTTATATTTTTAAAAAAGTTATAATAAAAAATTCATAATTAATTATTTACTTGGAAAAAAATTACAAAAAAATATGCATCACATTAGGGCATGAGTCCTCTACTTATATATAAAATATTATCATTTTATTGTGGTCAGGGTGGTCAGACAGACACCTACTTCTTTTTTTTCCTTGAAATTTAAGTACTACTGCATTATTGAAATTTCAAATTTTCACCAAATAGAGTTCTTTTTTTTTTTAAACAAACCTATTAGTTTAAAAACTACATTCAATTTGCTACAGATTCTATTCTTACATATTTTTGAAATAATATAGATAACTTATTCAAATTTTTACATCAAGTTGCTTAACTCTGATTTTTCTAAATTTTTTGCCACTTAAGGGCCTATTTTTTCCAAGATGATCCTGCATATACCCCACTATCTTAGCTCAACAACATGCTTGAATGCACTATGTCTTTGTCATGATGAAATGATATTGAATTGTTGTAATAAAACCTTGATAATCTTTCTTGAAATGCCTTTGAAAATGCTCTATAATGCTCTTGATCTTGATCTCATGAAGTCATAAAATTTCTAGGAGAAACAATGTGAATTAACTCCATATTTATACTAAATTAAGAGATTAACCCCAAAATTCAAACAATTCAAGCCAACACTAGATCTGGAAACAAACTGTAGACACGTAAAATATACCAATTGACATTATGCATCTGATCTTGACTTACTAACATCGTTTCTTCCTGAATCACTCCTCGATCTAACCATTTAATGAAATCTCCTTATCTGATTAAATTCATCAATATTCCTCTCTTAATTGAATAATTCATTTTATCTAATTAATTTGATTTCTTTGTTAATTAAATCAATCCATCTGATCTAATTATCCCTATTTACTTAAATAATTAATTTTATTTGATTAAATCTCTAAAGTCTATCCATTAAATTAAATAAATTAAAACCTTATTTGATTTAATCTAACACCATCTCTTTTAATTAAATAAATCAAAACCCTTATTTAATTAACCTCTTATCATTCCTCTCTTATTTGATTTAAATATATCCATAAATTTGAGTCAAATGGGTCACATAATCTAATCTCTCATTAAATTAATTAACCCTTGATTAATTTAATCTCATCTCATGTCCCATCCTCTAGATAATGGAAGTTGCACATGAAAATAGATTTAATTCATTTATTAAATCTCTATTTTCCTCACAAGGCATCTTTTGGAATATTCTCTCAATTTGAATTCAAAAATTCCAAGTCAACATGTGCATCCAACAAGGAAATAAATTCATCTTACATGTCCTTTTCTTTGAGCCAAGTGGCATTTATTGCATTTTCCCTTCCCTCTTACAAGTCATTTAAAAAAAATTAAAAATTAAAAATTATGCATTTATTGGCGCAATCCCCAAATCTTGCACATCCTCCATCCATTCATAGATTGCCAAGTGGCATCATGCCATTGGATGAATGTTAGTTCCACATTGCTCAAATTTGGACATTCATCCATCTTGGCATTCTATAAATAAAGAGTTCATATCCTCATTTGATCATCCACAAATTATGCAAAGTTATCATGCTAAAATATTTAGCCATTTCCATCCATCATTGAGTTCTTAGCTAGGTTTTTGCAGATTTTGGCTTGGATATCTCATCCTTCATCAACAAAAGTGGATCAATCTCTTCAACATATCAAGTTTCCATCTTAGGAATTGGGAAAGGGCCAATTTTCACATCAAATTGGCACCAATTCCCCCATGGGATCATGAGTTTGCACATTTAATTTAGGATTCAATCTATTTTGTCATTTACATTGTGTCTTTCATTGTTTTATTTCCTATTTTGAGTTTGTAAATGGATTTCATGGGGAATCCTTGTTTTGGCTTGCGATCTCTTGTTTAACTTGTTTATTCTTGTTGTTTTGCAGATACCAAGGTTGGGGTTCACACACAAACATTATTAAATTCCCGTCATGATGAAATTCAAAAAGGTGGCCCTAATTAAGGGAGGAACCATTCACCACCTAGGGCGAATGGGTCTTGACATTTTTTTCCAGGTCCTTGCCTTCGGAGAATGAAAATATCAAAACCCATGTAGAATCTGCCAGAAAAAGGGGGGTCCTATCGAGGGAGGACCCATTCACCACCTAGGGTGAATGGGTCTTAGCACCAATTTCAAAGACCTCAAATTTTCCCAATTGAATGTTATGTAATTTGAATTATGGGTTTCGGGATAGACCTTCGGGAGGTGTCACAAATAGGGCTTAAATTTGAATTAAAGGGGCTAACTAACTCTAATTAACTACAATTAAGGAGACCCTAGATAAATGTGAAAGTGTATTACAACACTTTGCAACATTTAAAATAGGGTACAAATTAAGTACATTTTATTAAAAAGGGGCCAAGATCAATGTGGATGTGTTACAACACATTACAACATTAGACCTAGGAAAAAATTAGGCTAATTCAATGACAATTATTCCCAAATCAAGAAAGGAAAAGGGATACTTTTTTCGCGACTACATCTTTCCCCCACTTTAGTGAGAGGATGACCCCATGTCAAACTCACACTAAAGTTGACATTCAAGACACTTAAGTATGCAACAATAACAAAGATGCATAATCATACCCTATTAAAGTCCAAGAGAAATAAAGAAAAACAAAGAATCAAACACAACCATTCCAACGGGATGTGGGACGGGGTTGTTTGTTCATAGCATGCACTGCTCACTCTAGATGCAGTAGTGGAACCTCAGTATGTCCACTAGGTGAGTTGTGCCAAAATATGTGTATGCTCACTTTGGGGTAGTGGAACATCAATTTGTCCACTAGGTGAGTTATCCTGACAAAATGGCAAATGAGAGAATCATATTAGCCTCTCATACCCTATTGAAGTGGAAAATGAGAGAATCATATTAGCCTCTCATACCCTATCAAAGTTATCATCCTGACAACTTCGATAAGGAACCACAATGTAATGCTTTTCTAAATGTTTTTGTAATGTCATGTAAAGAAAATTTAAAGGGGCTTTTGCTTTGTTCGTGTAAGGTCTTCTTCTTAGGGAGCATTGTGCCTAATGTCTCCAAGAGAGGACAAATCAAGGGTGTCAAATTGTCACTCATGGGATGCCTCATTCACATCATGCCATGAATTTAGATTGTACATTCTTGGAGGACATCAAACCCAATGACACCACCAAGAAAAGGACATGTCGCAAGAAAAAAGAAAAATCATGCCATAAATTTTTCTAAAAGATATCATCGATGTATGCCCCCACTTTAAAGTGGTTGCTACACCATTACTATGAGAAATTTCTTTAAAGTAGCTAATGTTTTTCCTAAGACATAAGAGCTTTCCTTGAAAAACCCTAATCCAAGTCATATGTTTTTGAAATAAAGATGTGACATGAAATAGGAAGGAAGGGTTTCCCCCACAAATACATAAGAGATCTATGGATTTGGGGTTAGTATGTCTTTGCTACAATATTTTCATAGAGCATGGAATGGTCATCATTCCCCAAATAATCATAGAACTAGTGGAATGACACAAAGAGAGCAAAAACAAAGAAAAAAGCCTTTTGGGTCAACATGGAAGAGACCAAAATTTCTCAACGCCTTGCATCATCCCTAAAAGGAAAACACAAGACAAACGAAAAAGATAAAAGAAAAGATTTTGGGTCAACATGGAAGAGACCTGAATGTCTCGATGCCTTACGTCATCCCCAAAAGGAAAACACAAGACAAATGAAAAATGCTTACAAAATAGACAAGAATGAAAGGTACATATAGAGGAATGCACAAAAATAGAGAGAGATACATCAAACAAAACAATATGGGGGATCATAATACGTGCATGCAATCACATAAAGAAAACATGAGAATGCAAAGGACTAGTCAAGAAAATGCGAGTCAACCTAAAGTAGGTCGTCTGCATCCTAATCTTGGTTGGTATAAATGGAAGGAAGACAACTTGCTAAAGAGACAAGAGCAAGTGTTGAACTAGGGGAAGCACCAGGTTCAACACTCTTTCTAGGAGATTTGTCATTTAAACTCATAGAAGAAGAAATAGTGTATTCAACTCATGTACTTCTTCATCAATATTTGCAATGTCAATGTCATCATCTAGATTTATCTTAAAGAGAAATAGCTCTAGCACCGAAGCTAGGATCCTTTGACAAAGCCTCCAAGGGTTTGTTAAACAAAAGAAAGAGAATGATATAAATACATCATAGTTTTTTTAAAATAATCTAACCTCTAAAGCTTCAAGCCAATCTACTATTTAGTAGCAATAAACTTGTTAAAATACAATATCAAATTATTTCCTCTCTAGAGATCAACATCCTACTACTCTAGTAGAAATCTAATAGCACAATCCTAGAAAAGCTCTTCTCTAATGTCTCCATCTCAAGCCCTCAATATATTGATTCATGGATTCTTCAAACCCCATCAAAGAGCATTACCATGGACCCAAACAACGTTTAAAAACACCATAGTAAAATTCATATGACTAATTTCATTATCTATCATTTGCTAGCATAAGCAATATGCTCTATGACATGTCATAATATCATTATAATTGCATAAAAATTCCTACTCTAGTTTGAAACTCCCTTCTTAATCACATTCCTATGAATTATAATATTGTTTACACCATATCATTGACATCAATGTTTTTACACATCTATGATGACAAGGTATTCTTTTACAAATATATTTACGCACATAAATCCAAAATAAACAAATAAATTATACATGACATAATGTGCAAGGCATAAAGTGGAATGTCCCATTTGATTAAGACACATAAACTAATAAATAATTAAATAATTGAAACATTAGGACTTGGCACCCCAATCATCCCATGACTCAAGTAACGGAAAAAAATAATAATATATATTTAAAAAATTCATAAAAATATTTTCAAAATCTATAGATTTTACCTTTTCTATTCTCTAGAATGCATTTTTTAAAAAATCCCAAGCTTGTTTCAAGTTTGTTGTTTTAGCCATTTTTTGAAAAATTGAATCATATAAAACTTGTTGAATGATAAAGAAGGTTTTTGAAAATTCTTCTTTTTGGCTTTTATTTAGTTAATTTCATTGTGTTTGAGTTCAAAAGGCAAGAACTTACTCTAAAAATGATAACTTTGTGAAAAGACAATTATCTAAAATAGAGTATTCTATTCTTTTCACATATTCCACTATTCAAATGCAAAACTCTCACTCTTAACAATATTATATTTCTTTCCTCCCTACTAGATAAAACACACACCTAAATTATAGACCAACAACCCATTGTAGTTCCAAATGTTGGTTTTCAGAAAGAGATTATAGAAGTATAACAAAGGAGCATATTAAAAGAACATAAGGTAAACCGAATTGTTGGTGCATGCATATTCAGAACTGATGTAAATAAGTTTATTTATATGCCTCAAAGTGGTACAACGATGGAGAAACAAGCGATGGAAGATACAGACAAAATTAAGATAAAATTGACAATGGTGAAAAGAAGATAAGATAATATGCATGTCTTCTGCAGATAAGGATAAGAACGGAGAAGTGGACAATAAGTTGTCAGTTAAGCATCAGATATCACATGCCAAACCAAACATCAATGCCAGAAGATGATATTAAAGTATAATCATATTTGAAGGACAATCTGTTTCATATCAATAACACCAGCAGCAGTGACAATCACTTATCTTTATTAAGAATCTTGTTAATTATAGAGATATTAAAAGGTGAAAGGTAATATTTTTATATCTATTTTTGATTGATAATTGTTTATAATTGTTTAGAATTCATTATTTAAAAATAAATAAACTTTTGAATGATTAAAAAAATTAATTCAAGATATTTTTAAAAGTTCTTTAATATTTTCATGTTTTTAACATTTTTGCATATTTATAAAAAAATAGTTTGAAGAATTCATAGAAATATCTATCCTTCATAGAACAGTAAAATATTCTAAAAATTCATTAAAAATATTAACATATAAATTATTTTAAGTAGAATATATAATTTTAATTTATGATATTTAATAATGTTTTATCTTCTTTTTTTTGGATTATCTATTTTGTAATTAGTCTATTTATATAATGTAATTATGTGGAATACTAAGAAGCTCACAGAGATTCAAAAGAGGATGATAATTATATGAGAATATCAAAATACTGAATATAGAACCATGGTGTTGAAAATGAAATGATTATTTGACATGTGGTTCCTAGTAGCCCTCAAACATGTGTGTAAAGGGTTTCTTAAGAGAAATGATCAACTTAAATAGATAAAATATATTTATAAAACATCATTGTTGTCATAATCCATGAACTAATTAAGAACTTTTAAGCATATTGAAAATAAAGTGGAATGCTTTATAAGACGTTTGTAATATCATAATTAACATGGTGTTATCTTCGTCAATTCAAGTTTCAACATCATATCTTTCAATTGGAATTTATACATTGTGTTCAAATACAATTTGTGTTCACCGGGGTTTCTTATTCTAAGAATTTTTCATTTCTTCTCTCTTCTTAAATTATTTAATATTTGGGACTTACTAATAATGTTGTTGGTGTGCCATGGGACATTAATAACCCAAGTTTTATCATTGTTGACCCATTATTAGGGGAAAGCATTCATAAACAACATTTAAAATGGTATGGAGCTTTAACCATACACAAATCACAAGAGTTAACATTGAAAAATAACACAATATATGTTGGTGACATTAAGAGGGGTGATCCCACAATAGTGGTTTACACTTTTTGGGACATCTTTGAAATCACATATTTTAAGAAAATACAATGATTTAAGCCTTGAAATGTTCCATTTAAAGGATTCTAATTGAAGATGGTTTGATCAAACCACCTTAGATCAAACCCCCTTGGACAAAACCCCGCTAGTTTTAAACCATACCTATAATGGAGTCCCTTTTACACCTATCAAAATGTTGATAGAAAACCACTTTTGATTTACCTTTTGGGTGATCAAATTAATTCATTTAAAAATTATTATTTGTAAGCATGTAGTCCTTATTATAAGCTTCCCAAAAAGTATAATTTTAAATATATTTAATTTTATTATTATATTTATTTTTTATTTCTTGTGAATGTAGGTTTTTCACCAAAAATCAAACTCCTTGATCCAGTAAAAAAATAAAATTGAATTTCGATACATACAGAAAAAGTTATGTTGTTTACGGTCCACCTATGTCTAAATTGTAATTGGTTTGATTTCAAAACTTGATTAAGAAAAAAAATATCCAATAAAACACTATGAAACCAAATGAATGTGCTAGATATCATAATTACAAAGCTAAATTCGAAAAAAAATAGAAGTTTATCCTTCATAGAAAAAAAATTATATTGTTTATGGTAAGCATCACTCTTTAAAAGTGGTGTTTACTGCTAAAAACTAGTTCAACACAATATATGTTGGTGACGTTAAGTGGGTAGGTTTAATGTTCACACACAAAATAAGAAAAGGCAAATTATATTAACATTAAAATGCAAGATACACAAACCGTTACTAAAATGATGTGGACTTTAACCATATTCAAATCACAAAGGTATAAGTTGGAAAGGGGCACAACAAATGTTGATGATGTAGAGAGGGTAGGTTTGACATTCACACACAAATGCAAAAGTACAAGTTATATTAATACAAGAGAAAATGAAGATAATTGGTTATATCCTTGTATTTACACTAACTCTAGAGGGGAACATCAAATACATTATTTTGTATTTGAGATTCGAGTTGTGACGAACCAATATTTTTATATTAAAGTAATATAGTGGTCCTGACACTTAAATTGAAATTGATCTTTCAATTGTATTAATTGTACTAATTTTTTGAATGACTTGTTTAACATTTTTTTATATTTGTTTATATTAAACACATGATATCTCAAATTTATATGAATATAACATAGAAATGAATTTATCTATTGTAGTGCTATTATAAAGATGCATTGCTTAATAAAAAGGTTAGAAAATAAATAAAATAATTGACATTTATTGTTTTTATTTTCATTGTCTTTGAAAATAATTATTCACATTAATAAATTATGATACATTAGAAATCAGTTCATTTTAGTATATTCATTAAAATATATTAAATTATTATGTTTATAAAATTGTTATAAACTAGTAAACGCGCCTAAAAGTGTTATAAATGATCAATAGACACGCATATAAAACATTTGAACATGTAATTATCCATCCTATAATTTTCGTATAATTCAGTTATTTGATTCAGTTTTGTATCAGTATTCTTTATTCCATCCTCTTTTGTAACAATCGACTTACTCTAATGGTACTCTTAGCAGTGTTGTGTGATTTCAACGATTTAATTCCACAATAAAATGCTTTATTTGAGAGTTGAATCCTACATTAGCAATGATATTCAGTCGAGAAATGTTCTGAATAAATATAACCTAAGGAGCCTGGAATCTCTGATTGGGGAGTAGTATGACTATGTGACTGATCAGTAAAGCAACTTTATCCTGGATCCTGACTGTTAGTAATCAGTTGGGTGCCATTTATTTCTTTTGACAGCATTTGAAAAAAGAAAATGCTCAATACTGTATGTCGCCCTGATACAACATATCCAGAGCTATTTTAAAGTAAGGAGAAGAAAATGAAAATTATTTGAACACTTTAATCCCACTGATGAACTCTCTACTCCACTTGATGTTCAATTGGTGTACAAAGACACCTTTATGTAAGTATTTCAAATAGAGTTATTATTCAATGCGTAGAACATAAGAGCCCCCCCTGTTACCTCTCCTATGTTGTAAACATAAATCAGGCATACTCAAGGTCTGATATTTGATTGTTTAAATTATCACAAGCATATCCATAAGTAACACCAAGAACAGCCCACAATAAAATTTAAAAGAAAATACAGAATTTAAAATAGCAGTTGCTTATTGAGAAAGCCAATGGTTATCTTATTCACCTCCTCAGGGAACTGCTCCTGAACAAAATGGCTTCCTTCCGGAAAAAAAATGATCTCCAGATTGGGCACATCAGCCTTGAGCATCTCCTGGTTAATAGAAGATTCCATCTCTCCAAATTTAAGAACATAATCCTTAGTACCCATGATCAGAAGGGTGGGAGCTCGAATGGTATAATCTGTTATTTCCCCCAATTTCCCCCAGTTCCTGTAAATCAATAACCAAGTGCAGACCATAAAAATTCTATAGTAGAAAACCCTTGCTGGGTGATTAAAAAGCGGTTTCTAGCTTTACCTTTTCATAGCCATGTAAGGAACTTGCAAAGGAAAAGCAAATCCCGATTTCTCATATAGGCTTGAGTACATTTTGAGATCATCTTCAGTAAACCAAGCAGGCAAGGGAGTTGCAGGGTCATAGAGGTCCATGATCTCTTTACCCTCCTCTGCCACTGGCAGTTCACTTCTTGAGAAAAGTGTATATATATTCCTAACCACAGTTTCTACATCAAAACGCCCAAAATCTGCCAAACCCCTTCCAGGCTCCTATATACATAATTTTTTTTATGAAAAGATTGTTATTATCAAACAAGTCAATATAATTCTAGTACACTAGGTTTACAGCAGGAGGAAAAGAATAAGAAACCTGCCAATGTCTGACATAAAAACCTCGAGGAGCCTTATCCATCGCAAATGATTGTGGACCAGGTCTCATATAAGGGATACCCATAATTACCATTCCTCTCACTCGATCAGGGTGTAGAAGGTCGAGAAAATATGCAACCATTGCTCCAGAGTCCTTACCCACAAGAAATGCCTGTAAATTCGGGGAGAAGAGGCATTTGGGTTGTGAATTAGGGGATCCAAATACAAATTGCTTATTGATTCATGGAATAGAATTGTGGGTACTTACTTTTGGAATACTAAAGGCATCAAGGATACCAATCAGGTCTTCCACAAGATCTACAAAACCGGCCTTCTCAATTTCAGAAGGTTGATCAGACAGTCCATAGCCTCTGAAGTCAGGAGCTATTGCATGAAATCCTGCATCTGCCAATGCAATCATCTGATAACGCCAAGAGTACCAGATTTCAGGAAATCCATGCAACAGGAGCACATCTGGACCTGTACCCAAATTTCAATCACTTCCCCTTGTTAAATCAAGGTCATTCCCTGTTGAAAAAACCTAAAATCCCATCTCAAGATGGCAAAATTTGATGATACGAATTACCTGAACCAATCTCTGCAACATGTAATTTGAGTCCTTCGACATCAACATGTCTGTGTTGTATTTTCTCCATGGACAGCACACGAATTGAATCAGGAGATAGCTAAAGCAACACCCGAATTGAATGGACAACACACGAATTGAATGGACAGCACACGAATATAAACTAATCAGTGGCGAATATACTCGCTTAGTTTGACTGTATGTCCTTAAAATCCCCGTCAATGTCTTTGTCTCTAGCGGCCGACGGCTCTTCTTCCCGACTTTAAAGCAAAAACACAGTAACTTCAGCTTAGTTTCGCAAATTCACTTCCATGGTTTAACTAGTATGAAATGTGATTATAGGAATTGGAAAACCGCCCTCCAGAATATCAATAGGTTCGAGTTCTATGCGAATTTGAAAGAGTTATCACTCTGTCGGGACATCTTAATCTAAATTTATAATTGATCTTTTCCTCGGAGTGATAATTTAGTTAAATGTGCACATAATATTTGAAATGGGTGTTCTTTTATTTTTATTAAGTATATTATATTGAATGTAGAATTATGTGTTAAAAGTAGTTTATTTATGTGACGTAATTAAATGCGAATGTTAAAAATGAAATAAGAATGAAAGCAAATCTTGAATTTCAAGGATATCTTCATTTTTTGAGTTATATCAAATTGAATGAAGAATATTTTGTCAAGATATTTTAATCAAATATGATTGTGAAATAAGGAACAAAGTTTTCTTCTTGTTGAAATAGCTTAGTTAAACGTGAACATCTAGTGTGCAATGAAGATCACTTTGTTTCTTGAGGTACATTACATTGAATGCAAAATTTTGAGTTATATGGGATGTCAATTGATATAGAAAATATATCTTACTATGCCCTAAAAGTGAACTTGGAACAATGATTTTTTTAAGAACAAGCCAAAGTTCTAGAAATTAGATGTAATTAGAGTATTTTTCTCATGCTAATGTAGTCATGATTAGAGGATCCAATTAAGGATTTTCCAACCGTGAAACTAAATACAGAGAAATATAGAAAAAATTAATTGACATAATAAATAGATAAAATATAATCTTTATTGATTCATAGTGATGAGGTTACATCGCAATTTATCACAAAGGATTAAAATATGAGGCCTCAAACTTTATTGATATACAAGCACAATCAATATGCAAATTGCAAAATTCTTTTATAATATAGCAATCAATCTAGAAGCTAGGGTAAGTTATCTACTACTATTTTCTAACTAACTACATAATCTCAAAGAGACTCTTCTTCTAGAGCTAGAACTAAATATAAATTTAATTTAAAATATTACAAGTGATGTTTATATAGTGATCCTTATCCTTTGGAGAAGTTGGTATTAGGTATAAGGAGGTGCAAATTATCTCAATTCAAGATGAAACATGTAACCAAGAAAAATTTAAAATGGGAACTTATAGAATCAATGCAATGAAGGATAGGATATGAATCTTGATGCAATTTATACCACAAATCTTCCCTAGGACCAATCAACATAAATAATTATCTAGAGGTTGGCATGGAATTTTCACATTTTCAACATACTCAAATAGGTCTTTCTTAAGTATTTTAACAAGTCATAATTTTGACTAGTAAAATAGTTTTGAGAAGCCAACTAATATTATTATAGAATGATTGGCCTTGAATATTTGATATTGTAGAGAAGGGGGAATTCACTACTCATGAGTTCTCTTCATTTAGAGAGCCTCACATGGAAAACTACCCTAAACTACCTCAAAAATAGTGACAAGAGTTCTAGAATTAGAAAGAGCAAGTCACAAAGGTTTTTTGGACAAACTGACAAGCTCTCGGCCAAAGGATGACGGGATGGGATATGGATGATAGTGCGACACGCTGGCATCCTAGAGGCGCACTAGCATCTCATACAAACTAGAAAGTGAATTTATCACAAAAAATAGCTAAATGGCTACTTCTACTTCGATTGTTGAGAACTTCTAAATCATAGGAAAATAATGGAATGTGATCGAGTTGAAGCAAAGTAAAGAATAAATGACAAAGTAAGAGAATAAGATATAGAAAAATGCTCACAAACACACAAGCGATCAAGCCTCCAGCTAGTAGATATCTTCAATACCTGCATACATAAGATCTAAAGAAAGTGTTGGGATTGTATAGGGGTTTTCCTTAGTCAAACCCCCATTTTGGTGTTCCCACCTCCATGCACAACTAGAAAGATAGAGAGAAATGAACTGAAAGAAAAACTTTAGGAGTAGAACCCACACCACCAAGTATGAGTGATAAAATTAATCACCACTCAAGGAGGAGAACTTGTATCATAAAGTAAGAATGCAATTGATAGGGGATATGGAATCCCAAGATGCTCAGAAGCATGAAATAAGGGAGATGAGGTTGCGAGAGCCGAAGGAGTTGCAAAGAGGGAGAGCAAGATAGTTGCAAGAGCAAAGAGTGCTGCAAAGGGTGTTGCTAAGAGAGCTTGAGAGTGTTGTTGTAGCAAGAAATGGAGTTGCGCAAGCAAAATGATAAGATCAAGAGAGGAGGAAAAGGAAGGAGCCAAAGCTAGAGAGAAGTCAGAAGACCAAATGGAATGAAAAGATAGCATTTAAGGAAGGAAAAGAAGCTTCTTGGGTTGTTTTAGGGTGTCCTGAGTTGTTACCATCGACAAAATGAGATGACAAGTGGAAAACATACAGGAAAATGGTCATTTCAATGTTGAAATTTCTTAAGACACTAGCGCGATGCACAAACTCCTGCACAACGTGATAGTGTCTAGACACATCATGCTACAAAATAACATGAACAGGGAAAGCACAAGGTTCAATGCAAAGCTAACACGTGAGGGTAGTTGCTAAAAAGGGGTGTTGAGCATCTTGAGAAGGGAAAAAGGCTGATGCAAGGGCTAAAATGAACCTACACAAGATGCTAAGGGAGTGATCACTAAAGCAAACATAAAAATGTATGTGAAATTGCAAGGAGTACAATTTTACGACATTACATTTTTCCCCCACTTTAGCGGGCATATGAATCTACACTAATATGCACACTAAAGGAAATCTACTAAACAAAAATAACATCATGATGCCAAAAGGATATTGTAGAGGAACCAGATAACTCTCTGAACTAAAGAAGCATGCCCCCAACCTAAAGACTTGCAAAAAAAATACATTAAACAAGAAAAACCTGCACTAGACAACAATGTTAGAACATAAAAAACTAAAGGATTTGATCCAACAAAGTAAAAGAGACCTCAATGTAAAAGGTTCTCTCAATACTATGTGTCATCCCCAAACAATCACATAGAAGAAATATAAAATGAAGAGAAGGGAATATACTCAAGATGAAGAAGATGCAAGTCTTTGATCTGGTATACACACAATTGAGAAGAGAGGAGAATAGAGAAGAGAACTGAAAAGGCTCAAGAGAGCAAGAAGGAGAAATGAAAACTCCATGAGAGATGGCTCTAGGTACTCTTTCCTAAGGAGGTTTGAACAAAAGGACATCATAGCTCCATAGAACTACGAAGTCGCACAAAGAATAGCAAAGGCCCTTAGACCAATGATGGACAAATCTTGTAGGATGAAAGTGTCTCATAGGCTTGCAGACCTACAAGGAGGTCGCCCACAAGATCTCACACATGAAGGAAGCCCTGTGAAGTGTGTGCCTTACAGGCCCACAGAACTACAAGAAGGTATCGGCCAAGATCTCCCACATGAAGAAACCTAGACAAAAGCACCTTACAAACCCGCAGACCTACAAGGAAGGTATCCACCAAGATCTTTCACATGAAGGAAACCCAAAAAAAAATTCCTTATAGTCCCACAAACTTGCAAGGAGGCATCCCCCAAGATCTCTTACATGAAGGAAAATCAAAGGAGGAGACTTCACAAAGTAGAATTGGAAAGCAGTTTTACAAGCACGCCTACAAAGTGACATGTTTACCTATAGATAAAGCATTTTTGAAACAAAGTGGCCACATAGGCAATAAAGTGGATAGTCACATAGACCATTAAAAAATTGTAAGGCTTTCAGAGGGTTCCCTTGGGAACCCTTCAAAAGAAAAGGGGTCCACTCAAGGGATGCACTATTTGAAAAGCGAGATCTAGTCAGGTTGCCCCAAAGCTAGACACAAATGTTTTCATTCAAAGGAGAAACTTTAAAAGGGGCTTCTTTTGGTAGGGAACCCTTCAAGACATAAAGGGTCCCATTCAAAGGAACATTCCAATTGAAAGATAGGGAGAAGAGAGGGGGTCCTTAAGAAGGACACACATCTCCCAAGCAAGTTATCACTTCCCCCAGCATACAGAGGAGGATAACCATGAAATGTACTTAGAAAATTTAGGATAGAGGTAATCGTCAATATCACTTGTCATTTGAAGAAAGGGCAGATGCATCAACAAAGGAATGAGTGATGGCACCTAAATCACGAAGTTGTTGTATTTTTTCCTTCAAAGCCTTACATTCAGTAGTGGAATGGCCAAGCACTTGATGGTATGCACAGAAAGAATTTTTTTCTTTATCATGCTTATGAGGTTTCTTGCATGTAGTTGGAGGAAAAGTAATTAAACAATATTTTAGAAGTCACAACAAAATATGCTCTTGCTCAAATGGAGGATGAGGAGTAGAAAGCAACCCTTTCTCTTGTGGAGAAAAGTTTGATTGCTCAGAAGAAGAAAGAATGAAGATAGAAGAAAATGTAGAATGAGACAATCCATGAGAATGAGGCCGAGTGGAATTCAAGTCACTCAACCATGGCTTCCATTTATATTTCTCATTCGAGTAACCAAGCCCCAAATTATGCTTACGAGGTGATGAGTCGAATTAATGGCTCAACTTTGATAGGGTTTATCATATATTTGTTGTTGTTACTATAGACTTTGGCACTTGGTTGTTGGCATTCTCTATGTTATTTCCTTAAATACATAAACCTTGGGCATAAGCTTATCCTTGTGACTTTTAATGACATTAACATGCTACTTGAATTATCTATGTTAATTTTACATATGGTTGAATGGATGTTACTTTAAGGTAATTATGGATATGCAACTATTTGTGTGTGCTAATGTCATTATGTAGGTTCACATTAAGATGTTGATGTAAACAAAACTTGCATAGTGGAAGAAACTCCTACCACCTAGTTGGTTGCTAAGAAAGTCAAAAAGATGGTCATTAAGAGGTCAAAGGAGGGAAAACTCTCAATGGAGGGAAACTTCCAATAGAGGGAAATTCCTAGTTTGAATGAAATATTGTAACTACCTTTTAAATGGTCATGTTTGTTAGTTGAGAAAATCTAGGGAGTGTATTGTGTTGGATTCTCGTTGGGGCAAGTCTTCTTTGACCAAATATTATGTATGCATAACTTCCTCCCTCTCTTTTCTATGCTTCCAATAAATGACATCCTCCTATTTTGTTGGAGTCGACTGCCTAGGTAGTTAGGGTTAATTAAAAGCTTTTCCCTCTATAAATAATTGTCAAATGCCCCTTTTCATAAAGTTGGATGTTCTGAGATTGTACTTGTATTTCCAATTTAAGTAATATAGTCATATTGCTAGTATGTTGTAATCATGTTTTCAAGGAATAAAATGGTATTCTGATTTGTTGCATCTAAGTTAGCTTAAGGAAGACTCACTCAAGGGGGACCACTTGGTGAGAATTCCACCCATTTAGTTTAAAAGTTATTCTTGTGTTCAATAATTAGTTTCAGTTTTAGTAGTTGTCTCTTCTTGCAACCACTAGAATTTTTTTCTGTGACTGTTCCTGCGGGCAAGATAGAAAAACTAGTTTCCTGTCTATTTGTTGATATTTCTATTTATGTCATCCATTTCTAGTTCAGTTGTTGATGCTCAGTGTAGTTTTTGATTCATGCTCAGTGCTTATGTTAATTTCTTTCCAACATTTTATTTTCATTACTATTTCTTTCCTAGTTTAAGGATGACTAGAGGGGAGTCCTAGAGCACATACAGTGTTGACCCATTTCAAGTTTACATCCCTGGGTTGACAATGAAATTCACCTTCATGATGAGTAAGATAGCTACTTAGTGTAGATGCTTAATATCTAAGTTATAGCTCTTAGGACTTAGTTATTAAACCATTAGAGGAGGCCAATATTTTTAGCGCTATTGTTGGGTATGGTTTCAAACTAGGAAGTTATTTTGAGTCATTTGTAGTTAATTTCTTGCTTTAGTATCTCTAAAGTTTGTTCTTAGCATACCCTTAATTTAGAAAAGTAATGATCTTCTATTCTTTCACCAATTTTGTGTGTGATTTGGTTGATACTGAATTAATAGTGCATGCATAGAGGTGGGAGAAGAGATGCTTATGGGAGATTCCCTCCTAATGACCCTAATCTTGATCACCAACTAGTTGAGTTTCAAAATATTCTAAGAGACGAAGAGGAAGAAGAGGCACATCCTTTTGCTAATGAATTTCCCAATTTGACCAAGTCTAAAACAATCCTCTAAAGACCAAGACCTGATTGAGAATTCAGATGCTTTGGAACTCCATCAAGTAGGTATGGCTGATGCAAATCGAAACAAACCCAACCAACCATCTTTACCATTTCCTATCACTTATCAAAATGAAGTTGATAATCTCAAGAACATCCCTGCTTCAGTTCTTCCTAAGTTCTATGGGCTTGTCATAGAAGACCTTGACACTTTCTTGTTTGAGTTTGGTATCCTCTATAAAAACTATGACTATACTAATGATTCACATAGGGTTAAGTTGTTTCCTAACACCTTGAAAGAAGTTACATTAAGATGGTTTATGAGCTTAGGTAGGAATATTGTAGAGACTTGGGATGATATGAAAACAAATTTTCTTGAGAAGTAGAAAGAATATTGTAGAGGAAGTGATATGAAAAGAGATGATATCTTTAGGATGCAATAGAAGAAAGATGAGAATTTGGAGGACTATATTTCAAGGTTTTTGTTTTTCCTAAAAAAATCTCCACATCATACACTCAATGAGGAGTCTCAAAATATGCTCTTCCTTAAAGATGGATCAATGAAAATTGCATTGATTCCCTAGACCTAATGGGAGGAGGAGATATCAATCTTCTATGGGTAAATCCTCCACCAATGGAGTCTCAAGGATGGAAATCACTCATTTTTTGTAGATTTCAAGCAATACATCATAAAAAAAATGACTACTCAGCTAGATACACTTCAATCAAAGAAGAAACTTGAGGAGGAAGAGGCAATGTTAGCAAAATATTACCCTCACTGTAGAAAAAAGAAGGATTGCATATGCAAAATGGTAACCAACATTGACAAGAAGCATATCCCACCTGATTTCAAGCTAATCCAGGGTGACAATGATCAATTCTACTACATTGCACAAAGGAGACCATGGGAACCAAGACAAGGTATGCCACTAAATCCATTATGTTTTACTGGGCTTTATTTCAATTCTTATGCATCTGGTAATCAATGGAAACCCTATACTCATCCAACTATGGAGGATATCCACCTCATCCTTTGTAAAACCCTCCAAACACCTAGAACAATTACCAAAACTCTCCACCCCAATGGAAACAATCCCAGGGGAATTGACAACCACCTCCAGGAAACTAGTAGCAAACATCCCAATGGAGGGGAGGACAACAATGTCCAAACTAGGAAACTAGTTATATGCAGCCACCTCCACATCCTCAACAACCTTCCATAATGCCTCCTCCTGCTAGCTCAAGTTCTAGCACACCTAGACCTACTTAGTTACTAGCTCAACCCATGCCTAACCCAAACAACAAACCACAACAAGCGTGAGTCTGTTTTCTAGATCCTAATCAATTTCTTGCATATGTTGTGAGTGTGAGTGGTATTCACCTACGTTCAAGAACCACTTTTCCAACTCCTTCCACTCCTATCATCACTGAGCTTCCTTTGGAAGAAGAGGAGCATCAAAATTTCCCTATTTAGCAAATTGTTCCTAAAAATCCTGAACCAGTTTAGCAATTTGATCAAGACCCACCATTTCCTCAAAAGTTAGAAGTTGTCAAACAAAAGGGAGAGAAGGAGGAAATAAATTTTGACATACTGTATCAATTGAAACACATATGTGTTAAGATACCTTTGTTCGAGGCCATAAAATATGTCCCCATATATAGCAAATCAATCAAGGAAGCATGTCTTAAAAAGCCAGGGAGGTATAAGAAAGACTCCACTACCGTTCACGTGGTGGGATAGTTGGTAGATATCATGCTTGGGAAGGTTAATGTTCCTAAATAAACTAACCTAGGTAGTCCTGTGGTAGGAGTTATTATTAATGGAATCCAAATAAAGAATGCTTTAATTGACTTGGGAGTAGCAATAAACATGATGACTAAGGAAATCCTGCAACACCTGAATGTTGCAAATATGAGACCTACTCCTACTGTCCTGTAGCTTGCTGATAGTTCCATTGTCAAACCAGATGGTATAGTAGAAAACCTTGTTGTAACTCTAGATTCTTGGGAGTACCCAACAAATTTCGTGATCCTCTCCCCTAAAGCTACATTGGGAGGGTATCCCATTATTTTGGGTAGGTCATGGTTAGCCACAACAGATGCTTACATTGGATGTCAATAAGGGGACATGACTATTTTTGATGGAAGAAGCACCAAAATAATTGTTCTCTATCCTCTTGCTCAACCATCCCATGATATGGATAACCTCATATGGCCACATGTTGGAGAAGAGGCCGATGAAGTCAATTTAGTGGCACAGCTCATGATGATAGGCATAAGTCCTTTTATATAGCTCCAGGAAGAAGATGAAGTATTGTCCCACATAATTTAGAACCATTGTGAGTTGCATGAAGAATCATCCACTCATGAATATCTTTTTGTAGGTCTAGTGAAGACACTTATGTCTACTACTTCTGCGACTGAAATTCCTACAACAACAGATATGCTTCATGCATTGTTGCCACATGAGTTAAAAATGGAAAGCATTAGTGAAAGAGCCATGATTGAGTTAACCACACAAGTGCAAGTGTCAAAAGGAAAACATTTGAATATTAACAAGTTGAATCAAGAATAGTAGTTGTCCCTGACAAACTTGTTGAAGACCCATCAACATGCATTTGCATGGGATTACCATGACATGAAAGGACTGGACCCCAAACTCTGTACTCATAGGATATATATCATAGATGACTGCACACCAGTAAGGTAGCCACAAAGGAGAATTAAACTTGCATTGAGGGAGATTTTAAAAGGGGAACTACATAAATTATTAGATGCAGGATTCATCTACCCTAATGGGTGTCCCCATTGGTAATTGTGCCTAAAAAGGGAGGTAAATGGATAGTTTGTGTTGACTATAGAGAGCTAAACTCTACCACTGGTCAAAAATAATCATTTTCCCCTTCCTTTCATAGACTAAGTACTAGATTCACTTGTAGGTAAGCAATATTTTTCTTTCCTACATGGATTTAGTGGTTATAATCAAATACAGATTGCACCCAAGGATCAAGAGAAGACAACCTTTACCTATCCTTGAGGTACTTATGCCTACTTAGTACTCCTGTTCAGTTTACGTAATGCACCTTCAACCTTTCAAAGAGTAGTAATTAGTATATTTTCAGATATCTCACATGATTGTATGGAGATCTACATGATGATTTTACTACCTATGGTGCTGATTTTATAGAAGCATTATAAAATATAAGAAAATTTCTCCAGAGATGTGAATACCATAATTGGTCCTTGAACAGTGAGAAATGCTTCATGATGATTCAGGAAGGAGTAGTCCTTGGCCACTACATCTCTCAGAAAGGAATTCAAGTGGACCCATCCAAGATTGAGGTGATTACCAATCTTCCTATTCCCGCCAAGCAAAAATATGTTAGAAGTTTCCTAGGACATGCAGGATACTATAGGAGCTTCATCAAAGACTTCAGTAAGATGGAAACACCATTGTATAATATTCTAACTAAAGATACTGAGTTCTAGTGGATAGAGAAGTGTGACAAAGAATTCTCTAATTTGAAAGTAGCCCTAACCCATGCTCCTGTACTCAAAAGCCCTAATTGGAAACTCCCTTTTCATATTCACATGGATGCATCTAATTATGCTATAGGGGATGTTTTGGGACAAAAAGGGGGAGCAATTGAGAATGCAATCTACTTCATTAGCAAGAACCTACAAGGAGATGAGTTTAATTACACAGTCATAGAGAAGGAGATGTTGGCCATCATCTATGCCCTTGTAAGAGAGGGGGACCAACCACGTTCAGGGCCCCAAGTCATGGAGGGCCACAAGTGGAAGGCTACCCTAGCTTACCTTAGCTGAATGGGGAGTTAGGAAATGCGAGAAAAGAATGATGAGGACTATAAGATCCTTCACCCACTCTACAAACCCGAAATACATAATGGGGCTAGGTGAGTTGGTTTTTAGGTTCAACCCTATGCCTTAGGAAACTCTTTTCCTGGGGATGGAAGCACAATCCTATGACGACAACATGGCACACTAACATCTCTCAAGTGCATTGGAATTCACACAACTAGACAACTAAAGAGACAAGGTTGAACCTAAAAAAACAAGATAACGACCCAACTAACTACTACAAAAAGGGAAAAATAACATGATTAAGTAAATAAAATACCCTCTAATGTGATAAAGTAAAAATGAAAGAGTTAACGTGGCACTTGAGGATTTTCTCACAAAGAAACTAATTCACTAGCTAGCTCCCTGAAAGAACGTTCACCTATGCACAAAGAGGAGGAAAATGTTGGGTGGCTATATAGGGTTCTACCTCAATTAGACCCCCATTTAGGTGTTTCCACCTCCACGGACAACCAAGAAAGCAAGTATAATAAAGAAAGTACTATAATAAATAACACCAAAACACACTACAAAATAGTAAGTTGCTTACTCAACCAAGTAATAGAGGAGAGGAGAGGGAAGCTTACCACCTCCACGAAAAGCACTCAAGGCTAATGGAGGAGAGAATGAGAGTACTCGAGCCTCTACTGTAATGGTGTGGTCCCAAACTTTCTCTATTGAAGTGATGGAGAGAAGTTATTATTGCAATGGAGTTCCAAAGTGTTGTTATAAGTGCTTGGAATGCTTGGATGTGAGTGCAAGAGTGTGAAGAAGTTGATCTATAAGTTGGGAAGAAGTTGATATGCATGTAAACAATAATTTAAAGAGGAGATGAATAAAATAGCCATATTCAAGTCAGCCAGCCGAAGATGGCTTTACAACTTGACCTCTAATGAAAAGTGTAGCACTTTTGTAGGTTCAGCCACATGAATTTTCCATGGATGCAAGCATGCCATGTAGATGTTTGTGAGTCGTACAGATGTTCCTAACATAAATTCCTCCACTGATGCTCAAAACGGGCACCAAGTGGGATGAAAGTAGTAGGATTAGGTGTAATTAAGCCTCCGAACTTGTTTTTTTAAAGTTAAGAAGGGAAAAAGGGGAATTTGCATAAGGGGAGCAAATTCACTCTTATACATTTTTCCCCCACTTTAGTGAGCACTAGTACTTATGAGTGCTCAGTAAAGTAGATCAAGGAAGGAGTAAGGTTAGAAATGTATACCTAAACCATCAAGGAAGAAGACCACGATCTAGTGAACCTGCAGGTACAGGGGAAGCAAAGGACTTCATAACTTCTCAAAACTATGAAGTTGAAGAAATAAAGCATCTTACAAGCCCATGGACCTACAAGGAGGCAACCCCCAAGATCTATCACATGAAGGATGCCCAATGAAGCAACAACCTTATAGGCCCGCAGACCTACAAGGAATATGTCCCCCAAGAACTATCACATGGAGGATACTTGGGAAGCGCTCCCCAAGATCTCTCACATGGAGGAAGCTAAGAAAGCATCCTACAGACCCGCAGACCTATAGGGAAGGTATTCTCCATGATCTCTTGAATGAAGAATACCCAAGGAGGCTCTCTAAAAAATCACAGACCTATAGGGAAGGTATTCTCCGAGATCTCTTACATGAAGAATACCCAAGGAAGCGCCCTGCAGACCCACATACTTGTAGGGAAGGTAACCCCCAAGATCTCTTGTGTGGAGGAAACCCAAGAAAGCACTCAAAGGAAGCACCCTATAGGCTCTTAGACCTACAAGGAGGTATTCCCCAAGATCTCTCACATGGAGGAAACCTAGGAAAGTGGACTCCGCAAAGTTAGGAAGTGGCCACATAGTAAGTGGATAGTCATGTAGACCATTGAAAATTTGGAAAACTTTCAAAGGGGTCCCTTGGGAACCCATCATTGAGAGGGGGTTCCACTCAAGGGATGCACAATTTGAAAGAAGACATTTTCTTTCTCAAAGCAATCCATCATCAAGGGATCCTTTTGAAATATGTTCACTTCATCAAGGAATTTGAAAGGAAGAATATGCCCCCATGCGAGGTGAAGGTCAAAGTTGTTCATGCTTTGAAGGAAGATTTCCAAGTTCCTTTTTTATGAACCCATGATGAAGGAAATATGAACCCATGATGAAGGAAACATGTTCCATTTGGGTTCCAAGTTGAGAATGTGATTCTGAAGAAAGGTTTGTGAATATTTTTGAGAAAAGATTTGTTAGCAATGAATACATTTTCTGAAAATTGAAATGTTGAAGTAAAGCGTTGTCACACATGAGAGGGACAACTCAAGCAAAGAAGAGAAAAAGATAAAGAGAAAGCAAAGGAGAAAAAAAAACATAAAGCACATGGGGATTTGGTTCAACAGGGTCAAATCTATCTAAGCTCATATAGATAATAGGTAATGGTGGTGCAAGGTGAAAGATCATCAATCCCAAACTAGATTAGGAAGAATGCATGAAAAACAAAGTAAAAATAAAAAATTGGGTCAACATGGAAGGGAAGCCTAAATGCCCCCAACACCTAGCATCATCCCGAATTTATAAAAAGTTAAGCACAAACATGGAAGAATGATGATACAAATAGAAGAAGGTTTACGACACCAAAAACCATGCTTGTATCCAAGCACCAACATGGGTGACCAGGGTCATCTAGGCACACATAGCATGATCGCAAGGAAACACATCACAAAACACACACACACACATAAGATCAAGAAGAGGCCTCCTCCTTGTTAGAAACCAAGATCAGATTTGCGAACCAGAATATCCTTCCACAAAAGAGAAAAATAGAAAAAGTAGAGATTTGTAATAAGATGTGCAAATAATTATTATTCAAGAATTTAATAATTACATGATAATAATTTGCTTTATAAAAGCAAAGATCCATAACCCTAATCTTATCTAGAGCAACAAGATAGCTCAACAAGATAAGTATGACAAATAATTAACCTAGGAATTAAATAATTAGCTAAGTAAACTTATGTAAAGTGTAATTAAATATTAATTACACCAACAACCCCCCATAAGTGCAACTTAGGTAATTATTTAATTCCTAGGTTAATTAGTTGTCATCCTTATCTTGTTGAGCTATCTTGTTGCTCAAGATAAGATTAGGTTATGCATCTTTGATTTTATAAAGAAAATCATTATCATGTAATTATTAAATTCTTGAATAATAATTATTTACACATCTTCTTGCAAATTTCTGCTTTTTCTATTTTTCTCTTTTGAAGGATCTTCTAGTTTGCAAATCTGATCTTGATTTCTTTAACATGGTATCAAAGCCTTGATTTGCAACCCCTTCTTAGATTTTTGAGAAAATTAATGTAGGGTTCGTTCGGGATTCCTCAAGGGTATCATGCCTTAAGTTCATTCATGAGGGCATTTTGGATCGAGATCGGACTTCACCATTGGATTGAGTGTAAGAAAAAGTTAGGATTGACTTTTGTTTTGCAAATTTTGGCCATCGTTTGCCAGATTTGTGAGGGTTTCAAGCTCGAAGATTTTTTGCAAGATCTTGGGGTAGCCAAATTTTTGGAGTAGTTTGGGTAGAAATGGAGGTCACCATTGCATTCGTAGTGGCCAAAAACCCTAAAATCACCTTTCGTTTCATTGATTTTAGAGAAAGTTGTTTTTGAGGAAAAAAATTTTGCTAGGGAGGTCATACGCCCTCCCCAGCTTGCTTCCCAAGGCACGAAAAATGAAAAAAAAAATCAAAAAATAGGCTTTCTCGATTTTTGCGTCGGTGCTACCAGTTCAAATGGTTTGTACCACCCAGTGGCCTCTGGGCAGCCACTGAAATGCTGCCACCGCTAGCCTACTACTAGCCCTACGTAGCCCTTAAGGGCTCCTCCAACATCTGCCCTAGTCACATAGAGGACCGGGGCCCCCCGCAAGCCCCTAAGGGCTTCCCTACTTCGCTGGTGGTCGTATTGAAGACCAAGGGCCCACACCCAGATCCGTTAGCTAGAGAATATTCGCTAGGGATTTTGGTGACCGATTCTGGAATATTCTGGCGCAATTTAGTATATTCCATCACCGAATTTTTTTTTGGCAAGCGAGGGCGTCTTTTTTCCCTAACGGCCATATGGCCATCAATTTTTTTACCGTGAAGTGTTGATGTCAGCATGACATCACCCAACCGTGTGGCCCTCTTTGCTCCTCCTAGCCCCTATTTTCCCTAAAGGAGTAGTTTTTGTTCTTTTGGTTATAACTTGGGCATATGATATCGATATCAGGCAAACGAGATATCACTAGAAAGCTGGTTTTGAGCACTTTCCAGTGGTGTGGGTCATTTTTTAGTATTTTTCTATTTATCTTCATTTATTTCTATTTCAAGTCAGATGTTTATTTTGGACTTCCGAGCTCATAACTTTTGCCACAATCTTCGTTTTTCATCTTCTTTGCGGCATTGGAAAGGTATTGAGGAGATCTATCTTTCTATCCATGAATTTTTTTTGTATCTTTCCCAAGTTTATCGTTATTCCAAATTTGTCCCGATGGGTGTTTTGGAGATTACTTGGATGTTTTGGCAGTTGGAAAGGTGAAACTTGAATATTTGCATTTCATTCTAGTACCACATCATGTTATTTTATGTTTATGCTCATTTAGGATTCTCTTCTTTTACAATCATTAGGTTATTGTAATAAATGAACTGAGATAGAGTTCCATCAGGGGGGTTTCTTGCATAATAAATCTGATTAGAGTGTATTTTTCACTTTGATCTCCATATCCATTTTGATTTGTTGGCAACTCATATGAGTTATCTAGTTTCCTGGTTTCTTTTGGCCACATTTTTTCTATTGCTTGACACATATCAGATTCATCAGTTCACACTTCAGTTGAGAGATTATGATTATTGATCCACAATGGTTCAAATTCTTCTTAGTTTGAAGGCCATGTTTTTATGGTTAATGTTCCAAGTCTTTTTTGCTACTCCTTCCCATGGAAGAGTTCCAGTCATAGTTTGGCATCGACATCTAGATACATGGCTTCCAAATTCTGTCATCATATCATCTACTATTGCTTCACAAATTCCAGGGTTGTTCTAGTTTGTGAGTTTTCTAGTGTCTCGTGGCATCAGGTCTACTGTCACATTATTATGATTCCAGTTTTGGTTTCTTATAGACTGAGGTATCTTTCCTTGCTTGTCGGATTGCGGTTCCAGTGTTACTCCACAGTGTTCTTCCAGTGCTTCTTTGGAGCAGTCATCTCATTGTAGGGGGGTTTTGTCCCATTGGGTTTTCCTTCTCTACCTCATTATTGCATTTGTACTTGGGTACTTGATCAGGCCTTGTTGTCAAGACCCATTCATTCATGCTTTCTTGCATTCATCTTAGTTTTAGGTGCATTCTTTGTTAGTCTCCCTAAGTTGCACTTATGGGGGGGTGTTGGTGTAATTAATATTTAATTACACTTTACATAAGTTTACTTAGGTAATTATTTAATTCCTAGGTTAATTAGTTGTCATCCTTATCTTGTTGAGCTATCTTGTTGCTCAAGATAAGGTTAGGGTTATGCATCTTTGATTTTATAAAGAAAATCATTATCATGTAATTATTGAATTCTCAAATAATAATTATTTGCACATCTTCTTGCAAATCTCTACTTTTTCTATTTTTCTCTTATGTGGAAGGATATTCTAGTTTGCAAATCTGATCTTGGTTTAAGATGCATAACCCAAATCTTATCTTGAGAAAAAAGATAGCTCAACAAGATAAGGATGACAACTAATTAACCTAGGAATTAAATAATTACCTAAGTAAACTTATGTAAAGTGTAATTAAATATTAATTGCACCAACACTCCTAACATTGATCAACTAAGAGGTCATCCACTTCCCACTTTAGATCATCATAGGGGGAAGGAGGAGGAGCTTGTAGTGGTAGGATGTTAAGAGGAGGAGCATTTGATCCTCCTGCAACAAGGGCTAAGGAAGAAGGCCCTGCAAGGTCTTCTTCACCAAGCTCTTGTGGAGCTAGGGTTAGTGATTTCAGAAAGATCATTGACAAGGCCAAAAATTCATCCATAGAGTTAAACATGCACTCCATAGGAGTGTCATGTTAAACTTTAGTGGAAGGGGCAAGTTGTGCCCAAGATTCACTACTAGGCTCACTGAATGACTCAGGAGTGATGAAAAACTCAAGGGAGACAAGCACTGGTTCTATCACTTGGACAAAATAAGTTAGCACAAGGCCACCTTGTGAAGAAGGTGGGCTCCTCTTATGTCCTTCACTACTAGAAGGACCACATTCCACATTTTTCTTCATTGGAGGAGATGAAATCCCCACAGACAAGGCTAGAGGTGCAAAGGAACAAGAGGAAAGAACTGCAATGGATATAACTGAGGTATTAGTCATATCCATGATTTTTGGGAAAGGTTGGATATCCATAATAGACATCAGCAAAGGTGGCTCCATCAAAGGAGTGATGAACACATGTACCCCTTTGGGATTAGGTGCATTCATACTCATAGTGGAAGCCAAAAGTAGTGCAAGAAGCGAAGAGGTCGATGTTGTAGGGGGGCCTAAAGTAGGGGTAGTCATTTCTTCCTCCTTTTGTGAGGCAGCTTGCTCAACTAAGAGAGCATTTCATTAGCACTTACACTCATGCGCAAGGTGGTTTCTATGACTCTTTGAATTGGGAGCTAGAGGCTATGAAGGAACAAAAATCTCCTACTCAACTATGGGAATGTCTAC
>VDFB02000013.1:25449742-25571247 GCA_007258455.2 Sequoia sempervirens
AACAATATCACATTTTTTATCCTGAAACATGCATCACATTCTATGATTTGCATACTATGAGATTAAAAAAAAATGTATTTCATGAAGTTTTGACCAAGTTAAGGTGGTCAGACATACGAGTTTTTATATTTTTTAATAAAAAATTCATAATTAATTATTTACTTGGAAAAAAATTACAAAAAATATGTATCACATTGAGACATGAGTCCTCTACTTATATCTAAAATACAATAAAAAAAAGTATATCATTTTATTGTGGTTAGGGTGGTCAAACAAATGCCTACTTCTTATTTTTCCCTAAAATTTAAGTACAATTGCATTGAAATTTCAAATTTTCACCAAATAGATTTTTGTTTTAAATAAAACTAGTAGTTTAGAAACTACATTCAATTTGCTATAGATTTTATTCTTACATATTTTTGAAATAATATAGATAACTTATTCAAATTTTTATGTCAAGTTGCCTAACTCTGATTTTTCTAAATTTTTTGCCACTTAAGGGCCTATTTTTTCCATGATGGTCCTGTACATACCCATAATTTCAAAACAACACATTTGGCCCTCACCACATTTGGTGAGTGCCAAATGTATTTTACCTTGAAATGGTAAAGTAAGGGTTGACTTCGTGACTTAGGCCCACATGCTTTTGTATTTGTCTAGTTCAGTACTTTATCCAATTCAAAAACACCTTTTTTTTATGTAGTTGACTCCATGTTGTACCAATATATGCTTGATCCATCACCTTTTTACCACCAACTTGCATGCTAGACAACATAGAAGAAGACATTTTGATGTTTCTACTTCATTTTACATTATCTCAGGTAATATATTCATTTTGGTAATATTGAAATGTTTATATTTAGTATATTTTTTTTTTTTGACAATATAAACTAAATTTCTTTAATGATTTTATTAATCATAACAATTGCACATAGAATTCAACATTGAATTAGTTGGGAGTTGCATAAAAAGGTTTAATTTTTATGAGTTTGAAGAATAAAAAAATGAAAAACATGACATTTACTTAACACAATTTTACTTAAGACAAATTTTCTTACACAAATTTACTTATGAATTCTATTTGCATTGCTTATAGTAGTCGACTTCCAACATGGCTAGTGGAATTCACTCTATTTCATTTTAGGTAGATGTTTATATTGAGTTTTTTTTTTTTTGTTTTTACAATTTTTAGACCATTCATTTGATGATTTTATTAATCTTCATTGTTACACATAGAATTGAACATTAAATTCATTATTACTAATGGTTGTGGGAAAACTTTTATTTTCAACTAATTTGGAAAACCTAAGAGCTTTCATCAATGTTAATGTGCAAGTTTCCATTAATTTTTTTGTGCCATAAAAAGATCACCTTCAACATGTGCTTAGATAATTTGAAGTGACTCAAGACATAATTGGTTTAATGCAAGTTTCCATTCATTCTTACCATTTACCATTCTAAGAAAAAAAAAGGGAAAATAAGAACAAGATTCTCTAGTTTCCAAAGGTGGCAACAACTTATACCTTGGGTTTGACACAAGTCTTTGCTCCTAAGAAATTTTCCACACACCAAATACTCCCCTCAAACCCTTCTTAACATTGATCAATGCTTACATGAAGCAATTTTGTACAAATCTGATGTCAAATAGGGAAGTAACTTGTATCCAACCTCAAATTAAACCAATTCAAACCCTCTTTCAGATTTTACAACCTTTCCTTTCCTTTATTCCACAAACTCACCTATTCTTCCTTGTAGGTTTTCAACAGAGGTTTCTTGACCTCAAAAAGCCATTAGGCTTCTTTGGAACAACTTTGACAAAACAAAGCACCTATGTTTTCCTAGACCAAAAATTAGGCCACTTTTACAAAGGGGCCCTATTGGAAACTCCTCCTCAAGCCCAAAAATCAATGGGGGCAGTAGCAACCAGTCAACAAAACCTCCAATTTCACCATTTATTTGTAGTGACACTTTCTGAGACATCTAAACAAGAAACCCTCATTTTAAGCAATTTACATGGGGGTTTATTGAAAAACTATATCCCAAACCTTCTCTAGCCTAGAAACCACTTCAAACACCTTAATTATGTCTACACATGCTTATAAGTTCATTCACCAACATCTATCATCAATATTTTACCAAACCCTAGTTCAAAACCTCCATTTTTAAGTAAAATTTGCACAAAAAAATTCAAGACAACAACACAAAAAGCCTTCAAACATCTTCCCTACTCCAATGAACCATTTACACACCTAAATAATTCCCTAGTGATCCATTCCACCAAGTTACAAAAAAAAAAAAAGTGGGTGGAATCGCTTAAATTGTCATTTTCAAACACTCAAAACCCTTAAAACAAGGTATACAAACTGGTCCTGTATAATTTGTCTCTAAATTGCACAAAAACCATTGAAACCAATCCAAACCAAGTATAAAATGGTGTTAGGCCTACTTCCCACAAGATTCACTTCATGAAAGATCAAAAACTTCTTGTACGTAACTATACAGACAGGGGGTGTTTCAATTACTTCTCTTCTCAAAATTACATGCCAACCTCTCCCTTTGAGTTCACAAGATTATAAAGGTTCTCTAACCACATTGAATAGTTAAAACTAATTTTCAAACCCAAATTACTATTGGGTTTCCCTCTTTACAACTTTTACATTTTCCATTGACCACTCTTCAACATTTTTTGCAATTTTTGTAATTTTGACACAATTGACCCCTAACTCACTCTAACCACCCCAAAACATTAGAAGTGGTCTAATTAAACCTTATTCAACCTAAGAACATGAATCCAAATAAGAAAAATACCATTTTACCCTCCTTGAAAACTTTTGTCTAAATTGACAACTTTTTGACAAAATTTTGCAACTTTTACATTTGTTTCCCAAAATGTCTCAAATAACCATAAAATACAATGTAATAAGTGGTATGGATATGTTTGAAAAAATTCATGACAATTAATTTTCTTCTTGTATGGAGGTATATTTATATATGAAAAATGTTGTAGCATATAGACATGTTTGATAATTCCAAACAACTCGCTGCCTTCTTTCATAAAATGCTTTGGTGTGTTCAATAAAATGCAATGTAATAAACATTATCAATATGTTTCATAAAATGCATTACTTAATTTTATTCTATATGTGATTGTGAACATGTAGCATTAAATTTCATGTCAAGGAAATGACCAAAGACTCTAACACCAGAAGAACATTCATTAAAAAATGCAAGGAGAAGAGAATAAAAAATTGCAACTCGTGAAGCAAATGAATTGCAACCCATACAACCAAAAATTCTTGTGCAATATAAGATGGATGTAAAATTGGAAAATCAAAGGGCATGAATGAAAAAAGTTTGTGGAAGGACAAAAATGAATCCCCAAGTTGGAGGCACATCATCAACTATAGGTGAAGTTTAATGCACATATCTAGTTGAAGACACACCAACAACAACATGCGGCCTTCCAAGTACATTAGAAATCACATCTATATTTGAAGACACACTATCAACAACATTGTGTTTCAAACTTACATCAACAAACATGCCTCTATTTGAATTCAATCCACAAATGACATCTCAAGTAGGAGGTACATTGTTTACATGTCAATCGCAAGGTATGTCATCAATTGCACCTTTGATTGAAGGTACGTGATCTATCCCCGATGATGTTGACATTCTTAATGTTGACACAAATTTACATTTGAGAACTCCTCCTAGAGTTTTTCATAGAAAACCTAGATTTTTTATTGATATTGATTCCAATTTTTTGAAATGGATGCCTGATAAGATGTCAAAATGTACAGGTATGTGCAGGATCATCATAGAAAAAACATGCCCTTAAGTGGCAAAAAAAAAAAAAAAGAGTTAAGCAACTTGACATAAAAATTTGTATAAGTTATATATATTATTTCAAAAATATGTAACAATAGAATCTATAGAAAATTGAATGTAGTTTCTAAACTTCTAGGTTTTTATAAAAAAATCTATTTGGTGAAAACTTGAAATTTCAATGTAGTGGTACTTAAATTTCATGGAAAAAATAAGAAGTAGGTGTCTATCGACCACCTATACAATAAAATGATAATATTTTTTATAAGATTTTAGATATAAGTAGAGGACTCATGCCCCAATGTGATGCATTTTTTTTGTAATTTTTTTCCAAAGTAAATAATTAATTATATTTTTTTTATTACAACTTTTTAAAAAATATAAAAAACTTGTATGTCTAACCACCTTAACTTGGTCAAAACTTCATGAAATTGAAATTTTATTTTTTAATCCTATAGTATGCGAAGCATAGAATGTGATGCATATTTTGGATTCAAAAAATGTGATACCATTTGAAATATATAAATGTTTTTCAGTCAAGGTATCAATCAAGACTTTAGTCGTAACTTGAATAGAAAATGAATAATAATTACTTATTAAATTCAAAGTAAAGCATAATTTATATTAGTGGAAATCTATGAATCTCCTTTAAAAACCCTTTTAGTCTCATCAATTTTGGGTAAAAAAATAGTCGTCAGCCACACGCTCATCATATTGCCACTTTTTGGCCCATCATGATCCTGCACATACTCGTACATGTCAAAGATCTACACAAAGGATATGTAGTTTATTTTTTGAGAAGCTAAGTGAGGGTGGAAAATGGAAACTATTTGTTGAAATGATGAGGCAACTCAAATTTACGCCCACCATGAAGGATCTTGGGTAGAGAGTTTCGAATGACTCAAGTGAAAATTTCATTGTAAAGAATGTGATGAGTGCATACAACAGTGTGGGTTCTACCTCACGCACAAAGGATAGTTGTGCCACAAGACATGTGATGACAACAACAATGTTAAGTAGTTAAACAAGGAACAAGGAACTGAACCTTACAAAGACAAGTAAGTCTTTGAAAATAAGTAGATCATCTCTAATGAGAGCCAAAGGAAGGCATGAAATATTGGAGGATCTAAATAGCAATGAGTTATGGGTATTCTCAGGTAAAGTGCCACGAAAATATAAAAGAATTTATCAAGGATTGAGATCTTTAATAGTAGATTATTGGAAGGATAACACAAGGACCTCTCCTAATCAAAGAGATGTTGTAAGGCAGAGAATTGGTAGTAAAATCTATGAGCCACATCTAAAGCATCATTTGGATACCACTCAAACCCAATTTTTTGCTGATTTTGTACAAAAGTTTCATGAAATTAAAATATGTTAAAGGTATTTTGAAATGCTAAAGCCTTTTTATCTCAAAATAAAAAAAAATGCACTACTTGTTGTTGTAGAGTACATATCGAGTTTTCTAACCATTATGATTTTTATTGACGTATATGTGTAGATATGCATAATAACAATGTTTTGCAGGAATGTAACATAAGGTCCTAAATCCTCAAAGGAATTCTTATCTTCCATTTTATGTGAAAGAGAGGATGGTCAAATTTTTTACAAGTCATGTTTGGATGGCACATGTGATCAGTGTGGTGGCATGCAACATTTGTCAGTTTTCCAATAGATGGCTAGTACACACACAATTGGAGACAAAATTATCAAATTTGGAAAATACAAGACAATGGCCTACAGTGTAAAAGACGGGAAAGAAGCAAAGAAGTGTGAATTGGTTAGTGATAAGATTCCAATATATTAGTTTATGGGAATTTTCCGTGATCAGGTGGTGTATGAGTATGCAAAGAATACACATAGAGCTCAATGGTTGGACTCATAGTTCAAGTTATGCAAGGACACATTTCCACTTCATAGCATCATTTAAGTTGTTGAATTCATGGAGAACTACACACTACAACAACAAAACAAGGTGCAATCATAGTAATATAACTCCATGCAGGTTGCTATATTTGTGCATATAGAATTCATTCATGCAAATGATAGTACAAAGGATAACATGAAAGTATTGAGCGAGTATCACTTTTACATTGGTGATGATCATAGACATTCTACCAAGTTTGTGCAAGGTTGCTTTTAGATGTTTTATGTTGATCTAGCTAGCGGGGGCTTATCATTCAATCAACATATAATATGGTTAGATAACAGTAGATTGCAATTCAAGAAAGCGAAAAATTTTTATTGGTTGAGTAGGATGCATAGGATCAATGGTGTTCAACATATGTGGAACTTCTCAAAGGCCGGGAATGGAAAGGGGGAGAATGATGGAGCAAGTGCATGTATCAAAAGATCCCTAGCACGAGAAGAGTTAAAGTACAAAGACAATGTAAAGTTGATAGATGCAAGATCAATTTTCAAGTGGTGCAATCATGCAATGGGTCCAGGTAGTCAAGGTAATTCTTTAGTTCATAGATTTTTTAATTTAGTAGATGATACTAAAATTGAAAAATATGAGGATTTTTGTACACTAAGAGGATCGAGTAGGTTACACTCTTTTAGAAGCTCCAATGAAAGTACATGGACTATCCATACATAGAAGATGGAATGATTTTGTTTTGCATGTACACTTAAAGCATGGAATGATTGTGAGTCAACAGAGTGGGTTGATGAATGGTTTATAAGAAGTATAACCCCAATTAACACTTATCAACTCTCGATGGCTCTACAAATCATGAAGATGCAATCATCCATTGACTTTGATCATGTATTGGACCTTGTGGAACTAGGTAATATATCTTACTTACAAGTTTTATTTTGATGTTCATTAAATACATCTAACAAGATGAACATATCAATGTAGGGAACATATATGTGGTGATTGCAAATGAAGACAATGAAGAGGGTATAGATTATTACCTGTGTCATTGTATAGAAGCAAAAAATAAATTGGAGGCCCTTGTTATATATGGAGAAAACATTGAATATCCTATAGGTTCAGTGGTTGTTACTAGAACATGGCTTAGAAGGTACCTAGTTAAGAATATTATAGTTTGGTTGTTTGAGGACTTCAACACACATCAAAAGATTCTTCACTAATTGAACCTTATTGTTGCCACCAACATTCATTTGATCAAATATAAGGGTAGACCTGTGAACAATAACTTGTGGAAAGTGCGTGAGTCTGACCACGAGGCAATACTTGACACAATAAAGAGTAGAGTAGACCCATATGGTTCACTAAATTGATTGGTAAGTATGCACATTGAATTTGTAAAGACATTTTATTGATGTAATAGAACATTTATTGATGTAATAAGTCTATTTTAGTGGTTATTAGTGGGTTAGAAGGTTTTAGTTGCACATTTTCTAAATTAGTGCAAAGTGTCATTTTTCAAATTTTGAAGTGCAAGAAATGCATAGTGGGGAAGCTGAATAGTTGAGGAAGGCGAAAGGCCACTTGTGGCATTGGTTTTCAATCAATTATTGATTAAGGGAGTTGAATATATGTATGTGAATCTCGAATGAAGGAATGTAAGGAGAAGAGTGGAATATTTTGTACAAACATTGATCAATAAAGCTTTTCTTTCTTTGTAAATTTGTTTTTCTCTTTTTCAGTGCTGTAACAGTCAATTGCATGAGCTCGAACCGAAGGGAATTGAATAAAAGTGTTTTGATTTGGGTAGAGAGATGTGTTAGCCATGTTTTGGGTTTTGTGGCATTGAAATTCATCTTTTTTTGAGCTCTTAGGGTGGATTTTATTATCGATGGGTCTAGAAGTCTAAATTTCAAGTTTTGAGGTCATAAAGTAATTTAATGGCTCATTCCACCTAATGTATATATTGTAGCTTAGTGGAATGGGTCCATTATGTTGGGATTAGGTTAGAATATGATTCTTGGAGTAGAGGAGATCATTTTGGAGTTATGGCATGTAGCCTTGGGTGTGAAAATGTGTAATTTTGAGTTGTTTTAGAGTGTGAATGGATGAAATCCTTTTGGGTAGTCATTAATGAGATTTAATTGTGGGAAGAGTGATTTTCAATAAGGCCCCTTAGAAAACCTAGGTTTGGTGGCTTGAGAGTGAGGGTTTACTGGATTGGTAGCTTGGTGAGTCGTTGGAGCTCTAAAAATTGTGAAATCTTAACATTGTTAACCTATTTAATGACTTTCCATGGTCTTTGACTTGATTGCAGGTGTTTGGGAAGGTGTCTCTTTGGAGAATAGGCCTAGTTGCCCCTATAGTATAGTGGGATTTTGGAGAATACATTGAAAAACCCATCTCCAGGCCTCTTATGACCTTATCACCACTTCAAACACCCTTGTTTAAGTCTGCACATGCTTAATAATCCTAAATATTATGTTTCCCCCAAACTTGACCCACTTTTACTCTCTAAAACCTCAATTTTCCATTAAAAAATACACTTCTCTCGACTAGGGCTTCATGCCAAAACATACACATGACCTCCCCAGTCCTTGCAAACCTTCAAACACATCAAACCCCACCAGATCTCACTAAAACAAACTGATTCTAGCTTTCTTCAAAATAAATTCTTCAATTTGCTACTTCAACTCATGCCTTTTAGGCCTAAATTCATGCATTGTATACTTTCTTTTCATTTGAATTGTCATTAATGAAATTATATATTAACTTATATGTTTATATTATTTTCCTCTTGTAGGAAATAGCTAGAGTGAGCGAGGTGCAACACTGTCTAGACTTTGGAGATGCAATGGTAGATAAGGGAAATGTAATTGAACTCAAATTCGATTGAATTAAGATTTTTAAGATCTTATAGTGATTATACATACGTCGACATAGATTGTTAGTTTCATATACTTGTCATTTTTCTGTACATGCAATTATGAGGCACACATCCTCGTTGAAAAGTGTCACAACACCTGAAGGAGTAGGTGTTGGAACACCTAAAGGAGTAGGTGTTGGAACACTTGAAGAGTAGGTTTTGAAACACCTCAGGGATGAGGTGTCAAAACACCTGAAGGAGATAATGAAAAAGAGATGCATAAAGAGGTATGTGTTCATTTTATTTTGTGTTTGGTAAATATGTTCCTATTACTAACAATTGTATGCTAACTTGTATCAATTTGATGCTTTTGCTCACATTTATAGATTGACATTGCAAAGGTTTGTATGATTGGTTCTTTGAGAGGGGCATATTCTAGGACTCTTGACAATTTGAAGAGATGTATATATGAGGTAATCGAGATTTCAATTTTAGAGTTCAATTATAATTCAGTGTATATTGATTTTGATGTTAATTATTCAATTTTAAATTATATAATATAACTAATCTCAATCATGGTTTGAATTTTTCTTGTGTAGTTACCTTTAGAGCCAAAAAGTGCTTCAAAGAGGCTCCATTTTAATGATCCACCAGTAGTTTAGGATGAGATAGACATTTTGGAATGTATATTTTGAATAGATATCAAGATGGCATATGCCAACTTTTGTAAAACTTTGTTTGATTTGGCGTTGATGCCATTTTTGTATATGGACATACACTTGATTATTTGATAATTTGATATATAGAAGTTGAGAATCAAAATAATTTGTTCATCATGCGCATGTTTAAACTATTTGAAAATTTAATCTTGAGCAATGGTTAAAAATCAATGTACAATAGCATAAAAAATAATGGTTATATTATATAGTTGATAATAAAAATAAATGAATAATGGTTAAATTATATCATATATTGCTTTGTTATATTATGGTTAAATTATACAGTTTAAACAACTTTGAAGACAAGAACAATGGTAAAGTTTAACATTTTAACTTTAAAGTTTAAAATTTTAACTTTAAATTTTAAATACACAAATTCCATTGTCTCACACTACATATTTCATATTGCATTATCTTTAAATATTGAAATTCAACAAATATCATAGTTTTATGTTGATAAACATGGCAAAGTGATGCAGAGAAGGGTGTAAAACTCTCAACAAACCAACTACCCTTTAATATTCCTTCCAGACACAAAACACACATTCTTGACAACTAGGCATCATAACCAAACCCCCAAATGGCCACCCCTACTCCTGAAATCATGCACACATGCCCCCTACACATAATTATTCCATTCCATTGAGTTACAATAGAATATAATGGGTGGAAAAGACATTTGGTGGAAATTTCCACACTGCCCTTATGGAAAAAATATGAATTTAGGCCTATGAGGCATAGCTTGAAGTAGCAAATTAAAGTAATAGTTTGGAAGAAGGTTAGAACTTGGTTGTTTCAATTTTATAAGTTTTATTTTGATGAGATAGAAGGTCTACAAAGGAAGGGTAGGTCATTTGGATGTTTAGGTTTGAAGCCCTAGTTGAACAAAGAGTGAAAATTGGTGAAATTGAGAGGTTTTAAGAAGGAATGTGTGAGAACTTTGGGAGAAGCATAATTTGAAGGTGAATTTAAGTTTTTGTACGATGAAATAAGAGTGTTTGAAAATATTTTGAGGTTGAATGAGGTCTAGAGATGGGTTTTTCAATAAACACCAAGAGCAGGGGCACCAAGAGAAATTTATGCAAATGTTGAAAATTAAGGTCTTTTGGTTGTCTAGGGGTATTCAAGTCTTTTTGTTCAAACAATAAGGTCATTTAGACCATTTTATAATGTAAGGTGTCCTTTTATAGGTAATTAGGTGGTTGGAAAGTCTAAGTTGCAAAATATTGCAAAAAATGCAAAATTGTGTAAAAATTGTCAAAATTGCAACTTATTGTTAAATGGTGGAAGTTCAAGAGTCATCTTGTTGTAGTTTGTGAGGAAATTAGTTGGAAGTTGTTTAGTCATGTTTAGGCATAGTCCTCTTTCACACTAAACATGCGGAATCACTTTGAGCTACATTAAACTTGCAGAATCCTTTAAGAGTCTAAAGTACAAAATGGCTGCAACCTTTAGCATGCTTGTATTCAGACACCATGATGCTTAGAAATTTTTTGTATGAGACTATGGGATCACATTGGGTCACTCTACAATAACTACTCTCAATTTTCACAATCTTGGAGGCCATTTCCCATGGTGGTGAATTCTCTCTTGGGGATAAAGTGGTCAAATGCAAGTGGGTAAACACACAATGGTGGGTTACAATTTTTTGAATGAAGAATAATTAGAAATTCTCATCAAAAAATTTAAAATAGTTTACCCCTTCTAATGAACCCCCCTCCCTTCTAATGAACCCCATTTTACACCATATAAGGGGGGTTTGAATGAACCCCCTTCATTAGAAGGGGGGTTCTAATGAACCCCCTTTTTTCACCTTCCCCTCCACCATCTCAAAATTTATGCATTTTTTTACTATCGAAGCTTCGGAAAGAGGTGCAAATGGAGTCAACTTGATAAACCAAGTTGGATGATTGTAGTGATCGAAATGTGCTTTCCAACAACTATAAATTTAATATATTTTGTTTTTATTTTATATTTTATTTTTTAGTTTTACTATACATAGGTTTTTCACCGAACATCAAGTTCAATGAAAAATCATTGTGAAAAAATAGCAAATTTGAGGAATTTTTTTTGAAAAATATATATATCCACTAGGTATTGATGTTCTCATTCTAAAAAGAAATGAAAAATTTAATTTCAATTCATACCAAAAAAGTTATGTGAGCCGAAGTGCACCTATGTCTAAATTATAAATGTTTTGACTTCAAAACTTAATTAAAAGAAAAATATTCATCAAAATGCTATGAAAAAAAATGAAATCCCTATATACTTGTTTTACCAACCTAAATTCAAAATAATTAGAGTTTTATCCTTTGTAGAAAAAAGTAATGCTAGCCAAAGTACACATCACTTTTTAAAAATGTTGTTTACTATTAAAAACTAGTTATCAAGAGAGACGCAAAAAAATCACAATTTAATTTCAATTTTTTTTTTTAAATACATTTAAAATCTACAGACAAAATCTCACAAATCACTAGTTTACATAATTTTCAAATTCCTAATAATTTTCCTACTATAAGTGTCAGAAAGTGATGTTTTCTCTGAAAATGTTGATTTCAATGTCAAGTTTGGCCAAAAAGTGTAACCTATTATTGTGGGATGAACCAAGTAATTGAAAGTTGCAAAGTCATGCAACTTCCATTCTACAACTCGTGTGACCAAATGGACTATTCTGACGCATTTGGGTAGGCAAATTTACACTAGGCATGGTCCTCTTTCACAATGAAACACACAGAATCACTCCAAGCTACATTCAACTAGCAAAATCCCTTAAGAGTCCAAAGTGCAAAAATGGCTACAAACTTTAACATACTCATATTCAGACACCATGATGTTTAGAAACTTTTCATCTAAGCCTATGGAATCGTGTTGGACCCCTCTATAATAACCTCTCTCAGTTTTTGCTATCTTGGAGGCCTTTTCTCGTGGTGGCGAATTTTCGCTTAGAGAAAAAGTTGTTAAATGTAAGTGGTTGAAAGTTGCAAAGTGGTACAACTTTTATTTTGCAACTCATGTGACCAAATGGACTATTCTGATGCATATAAATGGGTATGTTTACGCTAGGCATGGTCCTCTTTCACACTAAAACATGTGAAATCACTCTAAACTACAATTAAATGATAGAATTCCTTAAGAGTCCAAAGTGAAAAATGACTATAAACTTCAGCATGCTCATATTCAGACATCATGATGCTTAGAAAATTCTCGTATGAGTCTATGAGATTGCATTGGGCCCCTCTACAATAACCTCTCCTAATTTTCACTATCTTAGAGGCCTTTTCTCGTGGTGGTGAATTTTCACTTGGGGAAAAAGTTGTCAAATGCAAGTAGTTAAAAGTTATAAAGTGGTGCAAATTTTGTTTTGCAATTCATGTGACCAAAAAAATTGTTCCAATGCATCCAAGTGGTACATTTATGCTAGGCATGGTCCTCTTTCACACTGAAACACACAAAATTGTTTTGAGCTACATTCAATTGGAAAAATCCCTTAAGAGTCCAAAGTGCAAAATGCCTACAAACTTTAGCATGCTTGTATTCGAACACTGTAACACTTAAAAACTTCTCATCTGATCTTATGGGATCACATTGGGCCCCTCTACAATAACCTCTCTTATTTTTTGCTATCTCAGAGGTCTTCTCCGATGGTGGCGAATTCTCGCTTGGGAAAAAAATCATCAAATGAAAGTAGTTGAAAATTGCAAAGTGGTGCAACTTTTATTTTGCAACTCATGTGACCAAACAGACTATTCCAATGTGGCTAGATGGGTACATTTACATTATGCATGTTCCTCTTTTGCACCAAAACACGTGAAATCACTTCGAGCTACATTCAACTAGTAGAATCTCTTAAGAGTCCAAGGTGCAAAATGGCTGCAAACTTCAACATACTTGTATTCAGACACTGTGACACTTAGAAACTTTTCATTTGAGCCTATGGGATCACGTTGGGCCCCTTTATCGTAACTTCTATTAGTTTTCACTATCTCGAAGGCCTTTTCCTATGGTGGTAAATTTTTGCTTGGGAAAAAAGTTGTTAAATGCAAGTAGTTGAAAGTTGCAAAGTGGTGCAACTTTTGTTTTGCAACTCGTGTGACCAAATAGACTATTCCGACACATCCAGGTCAGTACATTTATGCTAGGCATCATCCTCTTTTGCACTAAAACACACAGAATTGCTCCGAGCTACATTCAACCAGTAGAATCCCATAAGAATCCAAAGTGAAAAATGATTGTAAACTTCAACATGCTTGTATTCAGACACAGTGACACTTAGAAAAGTCTCATCTTAGCCTATGGTATCACATTGGGCCTTTCGACAATAACCTTGGTTTTCACTATTTTGGAGGCCTTTTCCCATGGTGGCAAATTCTTGCTTGGGGAAAACGTGGTCAAATGTAAGTAGTTGAAAGTTGCAAAGTGGTGCAACTTTCATTCTACAACTCATGTTACCAAATAGACTATTCTGAAGCATGTGGGTGGGTATATTTATGTTAGGAATGGTCCTTTTTTGCATTGAAACATGTGGAATCACTCTGAGCTAAATTCAACTGACAAAATCCCTTAAGAATCCAAAATGCAAAAGGGATGCAAACTTTAGCATGCTCGTATTTAGACAACATGACACTTAGAAACTTGTTGTTTGAACCTATGAGATCATGTTGGGCCCCTCTAGAATAACCTCCCTCAGTTTTTTCTATCTTGGAGGCCTTTTCCCATGTGGTGAATTCTTGCTTGGGGAAAAAGTTGTCAAATGTAAGTAGTTGAAAGTTGCAAAGTGGTGCAATTTTTGTTCTGCAACTTGTATGGCCAAACGGACTATTCCAATGCTTCTGAGTAGGTACGTTTACACTAGGAATGGTCTTCTTTCACACCAAAATATGTAGAATCACTCCAAGCTACATTCAACTAATAGAATCCCTTAAGAGTCCAAAGTGCAAAATGGCTACGAACTTTAGCATGCTTGTATTCGGACATTGTAATGCTTAGAAAATTTTCATCTGAGTCTATGGGATCATGTTGGGACCCTCTATAATAACCTCTATTGGTTTTCACTATCTCAAAGGCCTTTTCCCATGGTGGCAAATTATTTCTTAGGGAAAAAGTTGTCAAATGCGAGTAGTTGAAAGTTGCAAAGTGGTGCAACTTTCGTTCTACAACTCGTGTATGTAAACAGACTATTCTAATGCATCTGGGTGGGTATGTTTACACTAGGCATGGTCTTTTTTTGCACTAAAACACATGAAATCACTCTTAGCTACATTCAACTGACAAAATCCTTTAAGAGTCCAAAGTGCAAATAGGCTAGAAATTTTAGCATTCATATTCCGACACTGTGATGCTTAGAAACTTCTCGTCTAAGCCTATGGGATTGCGTTGGGCCTCTTTACAATAACCTCTCTCAATTTTCACTATTTCAGAATCCTTTTCCCATGATGGTAAATTCTTGCTTTGGGAAAAGTGGTCAAATGCAAGTAGTTGAGCGTGCAAAAATGACTTTTTAGCCATTCCACCCATTGTATCCTACTGTAACTTGGTGGAATGGCATAATTAGGGGTAGGGAACATATGTGCATGGTTTCTGGAGCAAGGGAGGCTAGTTGAGTTGTTTGGTGTGATGCCCTAGTTGGCAATTTGATGAGTTTTGGTGAAATTGTGTGGTTTAAGAGTGGAAATGATTGAAATCCTTTGGGGAAATTTTTTTTTGAGGGATTTTTAAGCATGTGCAAGTTCTTTTAAGCATTTTTGATGCTTTGGAAAGGTGTTATGAGTTGTGGGAATGGTATTTTCAATAAACCCACCCTAAACTTGCTAAAAATGAGGGTTTTGTAAAAGTAGGCTTAAAGGAGCTATTCTTAGGTTAAAGATTGTGGATTTGGAGATTTTGTGGTCTAGTAAATGACTATCTAAAGTTATTTGGGATGGCAAGTTAGTTTGGAGTATAGTTGCTTTGATAATTTGGCCTAATTGGCCAATCGGGTATATCTCCTTAGTGTTGTCCTTTCAAATTGAGACCATCAGGGTTTCAAACACCCATCAAGGTACTCAACAACATACCACAACCATTCAATAGGTTACTTTGATACAACTCTCTCAAATCAGGCTTTTAACACTAACTAAGCCTCAAATTAGGTCACTTTTACAAAGGGACTCTACCTTAAAATTTCCCTTTCTCTCAAAATTCAATTCAGTAGCTCTCTATATGTTACCAAACCAAATATTCTATAATTTTTTCTTAGACATCCACCCTCCAATATACCTAAACTCAAAACCCTCTTTTATAGCAAAAAATCAAGGGTTTTAATGGAAATCACATTTCCAAACCTCAATCAAACTTTCCACCACCTCAAACCAATCTAAAAACCTCTACACATACCCAATTCAACAAGAAACAATGCTGAACCAACCTATTTCACTCATTACCATATCAAAACCTCTCTTTTTCACTTGGAAAACACAATTTTCCACCCTAGGGCTTCATGCCCAACACATTTTTAGGCCTCACCTACACTATTGACATTACCTCACTTGTTTAATGATGTTGTAGTTTGATTCCAAAAGTTACAAGAGCCACAAAAAGTGGAATGGATCGAGTTTACATTTTGAAGGCTACAAACCCTTAAAACGGGGTATAGAACTAGTCACAAAGAATTTCCTCAAACTTACATTGAATCCACTATTGGATGCTCAAATCAAATGAAATAAGTGGAAAACTGACACCTTAAAATGAATTCAAAATAGATTTAGAACATTATGCATTTGTATGGACCATACAGTTATTGCAAACTCAGAAAACATAGAAAAATTGGAGAAAAATAGAGTATTATAAATGTTCCAATCTTCCAAATCTTCAAAAATCCAACTTACATCGATGGTTTCCACCTTATTTATACTTTTTCCCTCGAAAATAACTGTCCTAACACCTACAAATACCTTTTGAAATTTTATGACTGTTTTTCTTTCCTAAAAATGCACTTTTGCAACTTTCTAGCAACTTTACATCTTTTTTCAATTTTTTGCACTTTTTGCAAACTTGACCTTCTAAACACCTAGCTATCAACTAAAATGATGCATTACAATATAAAATGGTCTCATTGACCTTATTTTAGATAAAATACCTCAAAACCTTGAATTGACAGCTTCTATTCAATGGTGCTCCTGCACCAAAAAATGTTGTAGCATAGAAAAGGCAGTGAACTCTTTGAAAAAATCCCTCAAAAAATTGAGGTCTCATGGTGATGGAATGCTATGATGATCAAAATTAATTTTATTGTCATGGAATTCCATCATCTTGAGACCAAATTTCTTTGAGGCATCTTTTCAAATAGACCATTGCCTTCTCTATGGATTGCCATGGCATTCAATCACCACATTTATTTGATGCATTTTTTCAAATAGTTCACTGCCTTGTCTATGTTACTGCTTACTATTATGATTTTGAGATATTTTTTCCAACCATCCATAGCTTGTTCGAAAACACTTGTTTTAGGCTTTTAGCCATAGCAATAAGGTAGTGAACTGTTTGACAAGATGCTTTGGTAGACGTATATGAAAAATGTGGTAGTTCATAGACAAGGCAATGAACTATTTGAAAAAATACCTCAAAGAAATCTGGTCTCGTAGAATGCCATGATAAGAAAATACAATTGACAACTACTCCTAGTTATTAGTTATGCAATGTGAAGTAATTGCATAATTGCTTAGGTTGGCTTTGTAGAAACTATATTGTAATTGAAATTTTTTCATGTATCAACATCTAGTTATTAGATATGCAATGTGAAGTAATTCTTTGACTTTGAAAGATGTGCAATGCACTGCAATCAACAATTTGAATATAAACTACAAAAATCTATTTTTTACATTTCATTAGTTAAAATATTTATTTTATTTGCTCTTTATATCTCTATATACTATGGAAATACCTTTCAATTTCAAAAAAAATAGTTGTTATCTCTTGTTCTACAATTTTTTACGTTTTTTTAATTATGACTTTTTCTTGATTTTTTTAAAAACTCTTATACTTTTGGTTTGGAATTTTTTTCCCCAAAATATTTTTGCTGCTATGCATTGGAAGCATGAAGCATGCACGTGAATACACACAATATATGTGAAGTATACATGTGAATAAGTGAAGCATACATGTGAATAAGTGAGGCACAAGTAATTGAAGCATTCCAAAAGATACAAACCACCAGGAATGGAGCTTATTTACACAATATGCTTTAGATGGGGCTTATTGAGCAATCAACAGTAATTAATTAAGCATTATATGTAAAAAAAATCCCTGCCTACAACATTGAAGCATGCAATTTACACGATATGCATGATAACATCATTCAAGAATGGTAGTAGCAAAATAAGATTTTCTTTAATCAAAAATTCGTAAGGCTATACATTGCTATATATTGATAAAAGTATATAAAATATATCCAAAAAATCCATATAGGCTTAATACAAAGGAGCCATATGGACATAAAATGTCATGTATATATCAATAGTATAAAAAATATGTTACAAAATGCCACATAGGCATACAACAAATGACCCTAATACATAGTTATTTCCCTCTATGGGAAGGAAATAGATCTCATGCTACCTTTGAAATTCAGCTGGATGGACTGACTATTGGTTCTCTTGTCTTTCAAACATGCTTGCTAATCCTCCTCTCTTCAGTTCGAACCTTCAACTGATACAATAAAATGTTAAGATGTTAATACATAGAAATTGAATTATGGAATTACATATAACAAAATATAATCACTTACCACATACATATAGTCATCATGCAAATTTACAACATTACCACATCCATGATCTGGAGTGACAACCAATTGTAGCAACCATCAAGATAGAAATTAAACTACATAAAATTATCGTGAAAATTTTCTATAATAGACCATAAAAGAGTAAATATAGTGTCAAATCAACTAATTTGTTGCATACCTCTCTCAATGGATCAAAACTGGCTATTGCTACAACAACTCCATGGTCCATCATGCCACCAACATCACTAGGGTTGTCTAATGTCATCATCTACAAATGAAAAAACATATCTAACATTGATATAAATAAGTTCAGGTATTCTCTTTATAATTGTCATAAATGAAAGAGTAAATGGTTGGCCTCAGTTGAGACTACAATATAGTGCTTACAGATCACATAATTGTGAAAGTACTATGTCCACTGGAATAGTTCAAACTCTTGCAAATGCCAAAGTTCAGTGCTCATTGAGATTCATATTGCATATGTTGATGAACTACTGTTAATGAGGGCATGTTGTCAACATAGTGATAATGCCACAATGAAGTTCACATGAATGAAGTGAGGATGACTATATTACTAGCAACTTTCCAAGGGATGATGGAACATACAATGAATTACAATGTGTCTAGGGTTTTACTATAGAACATGAAGATGGTTATTGAGGTTTACAACAGTAATGGAAAAGACAACTTTGGTCAATACTGAGTGGAAGAAAATTTACTTAACTTCTAATGGTGTATAGGATAAAATTTGGATGGAGGTGCTATAGCATAGGTGGGATAAAGAGACAAGACCAACAAGGGATAATGGAATATATGGTGAAATAATAGAGGGTATAATGGGATGGGAGTTGAATGTGACGATGGAATATGGGATGGACTAGAATAGATTAATGGGATGGGCTAGGATGGGATAAAAAAATATAGAATGAACTATTAGAGGTTAATGGGATGGGATTATGAGGGAATAAAGTAACATATTGTGAATTAGGGAAAGATAATGGTACAAGGTCAAGAGGGGATAATGGAACATAAGGTGAAATAAGAGAGGGTAATGGGATGGGAATAGAAGGGATTAATGGAATATAGGATGGACTAGTATAGATTGATGGGATGGGCTAGAATGGGATAACAAAATATAGGGTGAAAAATTAGAGATTAATGGGATGCAATTAGTAGGGAATAATGCAACATAGGGTGAATTACGAGGTGTCTAGGGTTTGACTATAGTACATGAAGTGAGAACTTGACATGTGTGTAGCAATCATAGAGAAGAGTTATCTAGGATGAAACGTGGATAAAGATGGTATAACATAGAATGTATAAAGGAACATAGGGTGGAACATAGGGGATCATGGAACATCTAGGGTGAAATAATAATGGGTACAATAAGATGGGAGTAGAAGGGAAAAATGACACATATCATGGACTAGAAGATATTAGTGGGATGGGCTAGGAGGGGGTCATGAAAAATAGGGTGAAATATTAAATGTTAATGGAATGGGATTATGAAGGAATGAATGAACAAAAAGTCAATTAGGAGAAGATAATGTGACATGATCAAGGAATACAAATGCAATGATTGTGTTTCTCATCATTTTTCTAGATTTGTATATGCAAACTTACGAAAACTAGCTAACATTGTTTTACAACACCATTAATGAATAAAGGCTACCTGAGTGAAAGTTGTGCGTGTCGAAATGTGTAGAGTGAGTTATTCTAATTTCAACACAAACCCTAATGAGATGGTTTACATTCAAAGTTTGAAGCAAGTAAAACTAATATATTACATAATATAATGAAACCTTTTAAATACGTATCATTGTTCTCTAATTCTAGGGATTTATTAAACCATTTGGCCCTCAGATTTCCTATGAGCACAAGGTTGTTAAAATGACTACCTAGAAAATGACATTTGATGCTTAATATGCAAGCTAAGATGATTTATATGTGCAAATGTGTGGTGGAAGGATTAATGGCATGCAAATGTGTGTTGGAATGATTAGTGGTATGCTCCTAAATGAAACAAGATGATTGAATTTATGATGAATGCAACTATAAAGGAAGGATGATGTTGGTGATGGATGAACAAGTGGAAATGAGTGAGATGATATGCAACTATAATGAGCTATCTATGATTATGCATATGCTCAAATGCAAACATAAAAAAACTAACCTAAAATGTAACTATGATGCAATGGAGATGATAAAATGTAACTATGAAGCAATTAATTAATCTAATATGAGAATGCAAAGTAACATATGATATGCAAGCTAAGTATAAGACTCCATGAAAGCTCCAAGCTCCTACGAAAAACCTGCATGGTAACAATACTCAAAGTGTGGATGGAAAATGGCAATATAACACTATTCCAATTTGTATTTCAAAATAGCATTATAACATTACTCAAAAGGTAGATCTTAATGAAAAGGATGAGGGGTCTATTTATAGAGTTTTGCAAGCATTTTGTGAGGTGGCACCTATCAACGGTTCAAATTCAAAGGAGACAAGATAGATGGTGGAGATGAAAGAAATCATGATGTGGTCCCCTTGACCAAGGGCAACATTCCATGTGTTTGAAGAGAATCCCCTTGACCAATTGGAAGGATGCCAAATGTATGAGATTCCAAGTGTGTGAAACAAAGACCCATGTGCTCCAAATTTGTTGGATGTGTGGGGGAATAAAGTTATGTGCCTTTTCTTATTGGGCGAAGTGTGTGAGGATAATTCTAATTAATAATTAGGCTTATTTATTTTCATGTGACCTTTATGAGGTGGCACATAAAAAAAAAGTTGTAGAAATGTGCTCTAATTCTTAATCAGGATTAGGGAAGATTAATTAAATAAACACATTTAGGGTTTTTTTGTTTATTTAATTAGAAGAATGCGAATTAGGAGAATTAAAAGGAAAGTGAACAGTAAAAATAAAGTACTTGACCTTATTTATATGTAGTCGAAGCATTAATCAAATAGGTTGTATTTAATTAATTGAATGTGATGACCATTTTCAGGTGTATACAAAATTTGTTTGATGAAATGAATCACGATGTGTGGAGGTCGAAGGTCCACCAGGAAATTGTTTGAAATCTAAAGCATGTTATGAGACAAACATTCCAATATAACATTCAACTGTTCAAATGTAATAATATCTTTAATACTAGTTGCATACCTATGGAATCATCGTCGAGAATGAATAATGGTCCGTAGGAATGGAGCACATCTCATGAACAGTACAACCCTAAAATTTCATCATATCAAAATTCTACTAATTTAGTTATTCTTAAATTTCAAAATTTAATTTAATGAACAACATTAAATGAACTTGTTGAATTTTAACTGTGTGTCAATGTCAAATGTATCATTCAACAAATCTTTTGTGAAAGCCATCACCTTTGCAACTGATGTAGGTTGTGTAGCTACATCACAAGAAATTTGATAATCGTACTTGCAAATAGCACCACAAGTGCCACAATGGTGGGGTGGAGCTCAGGGCCTACATGTCTCCTCCACATCAGGCTCTACTAGAGGCCTCACACACTATAAAATGGTCTGGGTGAGTGATTCAATTGACTCTAGTGTGTCCACCTCTACACTATCCTTAACAATGGAAGGAACAATGACATGCTCCACCATGGGTCTGGCCGAGGGTCTCAGTGCCAACTGTGGATTATGTTGTGTAGCAGGTCTATCATGTGTGGAGCCCCCACCTCTACCATGAAAGTCTAAGATGTCAAAATAGTTTGGAATTCTATTGAGGACAAACTCACAATAGAGTTTCCTCAAAAAGTATTGTAGTACCTCATGGTTATTGCATGGAGGTTGGTCAAATACCATCCACCATTACTCCCAAAATTTATTTTTAATTAACTCATGGTGGCACCAATGGATGGGGAACCTCCTACATGCATGAGACAAAGGTGCATTGGTTCTTGAGTCTATAAATAGGGCACACAAGTCAGCTTTGCTATTTTTTTGTTTTTTGACATCTGCATGTGACAAACCACTAGCATTAAATTGTCTCATCTCATGCCTCTTATTTGACCAAAAAATTATTTTTTGGCTCATTTATCCTACATGAGTTACAATTGACTTTGAAATGATTTAGCAATCCCTCTCCTATAAGGGTGGTTTTTGGCATGCTCAGTTAATCTTCCAATTAATTGTTTAATGTCTCTTTTGTTGTTTTCAATTTGATTTAGAATATTTTCTTGTGTTCCTTGAGGATTCCTATGAATTGATGGAGGGGTTTTAGGCTGTTCTTGTATAGGAGGCTCTTCGTGAGGGGGTGGTTGTGAATTCTCAATGTTTGGAGGTGGAGATTCATTCCCTGAGAATTAGAACAAATTTTTATTATAAAAACCTATTTCAATTTGCATTCTAAATCAAATTCAAAATAAATAGAATAAAAATACATACCTCTTTGCAATCTTTGACCTCTCTAACGTGTTGGCGGCATCCTCATGAAAAATTGCAAGCTAAGGATGCAAATAATGGATGATATTTCATGAGCGCAAGTTGCAAACCTCAAATCCTCCAAGCCAAGCCGCAAGTTGAAGTGAAATGAGGGTTTGAAATGCATTTTTTGGTTTTAATTGAATTTTACATTTCGTGCACACCAAATGACTTCAATTCATTGAGTGTGTGCCAAATGGATTCAAGTCATTTGGTGTGCACCAAATGGCTAATTTCAGCCTTTTTTGTGAATTTTTCCAATTTGGCGCCAAAATTGTGTCACAGATTGGTGTACTTTCCCATAATAATAAAAAAATATTATTATAAATCTACAAACTAATAAAAAATATGAAAAATAAATTGTCAATACAAGATTGAAATTACACCCTAGATACTCCTCTATAAACACCCAATATTTTTTTTAAAACAATCATTTTCTTTATAATTGCAAGAGGGAAACCAAAATAGCTCACCTTAGCTTCAAAATATTAATGATAGGTCTTCAATTAACCTTCCATTGTATCACACTAAATATTCTTTAGATTTTCTACTTTGACATTTCTTCCAAATTTTATTTCAATATTCTTTTACTTTTTTCTATCTATTGTTGCAATATATATTTTCTCCATTCTAATTTTATGCTACCTTCTACTAACTATCTTTCATGATACACATATAAGTTTACAATTTTGAACACTAATAATATTCCCAAACCTTCAAGTAACTCTACTTCATATGCATTTCTTAAATTAAACTTCTTCATAATTCACTAAGGACCAAAACTATTTATCTTCATATTATTATATGTTCCAATAGTAAACCTTTTATTTAATATGCCATTACTTTATCACCTTCTATAAATTATATAAGTCTCGTTTTTCATTATTCCTTTTTTTATAAATACAATTCATCTTTCCCAAATAAGTTTTTACCACCTCATGTACTATCTTCATGTAATCTACTATTACAACCCAATTCTGTAATTACTATTTACTATTACTATGTAGGGTAAATGTGAATTTAATTTGTATTTTGATGGAGTATAAAATGTTCTTGTACTTTGTTATCAATGCATTATGAATGAACACTAATTCATTTAATCTCATATGAAGAAATGCATATGTGTGAAATAGATGGTTATTGAATTAATATCCTAACTACGGAGATGTATTATGTGTAATGCATGTTTTGTGAACAAGTGAATACTATGTGCTTCTAATAGTTGGATGCAAGTATATGTTCATTCCTCTAGGCAGCTCAAGGAAGTATCACTTAGGAGAAGATCTTGGTTGGGTAACTAGTAACATAAATTATGTAAGCTTACACACACCATAGTAGAATAATTGAGTTGGGTTATTATGTGGGAAGTAGGTAAGTCATCCCTAGTTTGATGTGTCTACATTAATAAGGGTCTTGTTTACTATTGAGTGCATTATTGGGTGATGTTATCTATTTGAGCTTGTGAGTCCTTCCTCATGTTATTATGCTTGTTTGTGTGGTTAAATGGGCTATTGGGATATATGCATATGTCAGCATATGCATGTGATGGATATAATGGGATGTCCATACGAGTATGACAACATATGTATAGATATGCATATATGTATATAAATGATTGATATGATGCTATAGTTACATAGGTCATGATCATTTTACTATCATGTTGATGGATAATATATATATATATATATATATATATATATATATATATATATATATATATATATATATAGATAAATACATGCATAAGCATAACTGCTTAAATAGAGGGGTGTGTGTACATATATATAGATATATAATATATATTATTATTATATGAATGCTATCTTGATTATATTCTTTTGTATATCAAATGTATACATAATTTATTGCCATAGATATGTATAAATATATTAGTGTATATACACATATACAAGTATATATATGTCAAAATACATGCATAAGCATAACTGCTTAAATAGAGGGGTGTGTGTACATATATATAGATATATAATATATATTATTATTATATGAATGCTATCTTGATTATATTCTTTTGTATATCAAATGTATACATAATTTATTGCCATAGATATGTATAAATATATTAGTGTATATACACATATACAAGTATATATATGATAGCATTAACACTATTCATTGACATATATATAAGTATATGCACATATATAATATATATTTATCTATATATATGATAATATAAGGTTGAATTAGTACAAGAATATACATTTATATAAAAATAAATATGAGTGTTTTTATATACTATGCATAAGAACTTGAATTAATGAATATATTGTTGCTTATATATAGCATAATTATTATGTAAATAAAGCTAGTGCACATACTATGAAGATTATAGTGTTGCATATAAAGTGTAGTGATGAGTATTCGAAACAACAAGTAATTATAAGCTTTGAAGTTGATTTATTAAGTAAATGAGAAGACTGACTATTACATATATTAAGCAATGTATGGTAGTACCTTCAAAAAAGGTATGCGCATTGGTCGATGCATGAGTATTTAGCTAGTTGTGTAAACAAACTAGGTTGACGTTGCTAGATGTGGCACAATGCTAAATACAAATGGGTGTTGGGAGACATATATATATATATATATATATATATATATATATATATATGAGTTTGGAAATCAGTTACCATTATTAAGCTGTGAGGATGAAGTAGGATATAATTATGTCTGTATTCTTTAGCCACATATTACTATTGTTGTTTGCATATGTAGAGTTTGTAATCTACAAACAAAGAGCAACCATTAAGTTGATGAAATGTGAAAGACTAAGTTGACCCTTTTGTGGAAAGTCTGTGGACTTTTTAAAATATGACTGCCATGTTATTGTGCATAGACCAACATCTGTAAAGGCATGTATACAAGTCGACGACTTTTCCAAACCAATTTATTATGTGAATCAACTCATACCAAGACTTAGTCAATGCAAGCTTGGTGTTGCAAATCTGATGTTCACTATTTCAGATATAAAGGAAATCACGCCAACTTTGTATGTGAATATGGGGTATGTGTAGAATCACGATGGGCCAAAAAGTGGCAATATGATGGGTATGTGGCTGAGGACTTTTGTTTTACCCAAAATTGATGAAATGAAAAGGGTTTTTAAAGGAGATTCTCAACTTTCCACCAATATAAATTATGCTTTACTTTGAATTTAATACTTGTAATTATTATTCATTTTATATTCAAATTATGACTAAAGTCTCAATTGATGGACTGATTGAAAAACATTTATAGCTTTCATACAATATCACATTTTTTGAATCCAAAACATGTATCACATTCTCTGCTTTGCATAGTATAGGATTAAAAAAAGAAAAAAATAATTTCATGAAGTTTTGACCAAGGTGGTTAAACATACAAGTTTTTTATATTTTTTAAAAATTGTAATAAAAAATTCATAATTAATTATTTACTTGGAAAAAAATTACAAAAAAATATGCATCACATTGGGACACGAGTCCTCTACTTATATATAAAATATTATAAAAAATATTATCATTTTAGGTTGGGTGGTCGAAAACACCTACTTCTTATTTTTCCCGAATTAAGTACAAATTGAAATTTCAAATTTTCACCAAATAGATTTAAAAAACTTAGTTTAGAAACTACATTCAATTTTCTACAGATTCTATTCTTACATATTTTTAAAATAATATAGATAACTTATTCAAATTTTTACGTCAAGTTGCCTAACTCTGATTTTTCTAATTTTTTTGCCACTTAAGGGCCTATTTTTCCATGATGATCCTGCACATACCCTATGATGCTTTGGTGCAGCCTTTGAATCCTTATACCTATAGATGTCCATTATGAAATGCAAACCAAATTAAATCATGTTTTGATTTGAATTATTCACTAATTGTTGTCGATCAACAAGGTCGATCTATAGCTATTATAGCTCAGTAAGTGCTTACATATTCACCACCTTTTAGGTGTGATATATGTGTTTCTTTGCACAAGAGTTGTTGTCAAAACTCATGCCTAAACTGTAGGCTGAGGAGTTGACATATTATTATATAAATAGTGGAGCTAGTTCACTTGTTTGGGATGCATTCCTTGAGCAAGTTTCTGCATTCTATTTACATTTCTATCTATAATATTCTACCAAATATAGTGACTAAGAGGTTTGAGCATTAGAGAGAGTTTGTTGGGTATGTACAAGATCATCATGGAAAAAATAGGCCCTTAAGTGGCAATTTTTTTTAGAAAAATAGAGTTAGGCAACTTGACATAAAAATTTGAATAAGTTATCTATATTATTTCAAAAATATGTATGAATAGAATTTGTAGTAAATTGAATGTAGTTTATAAACTACTAGGTTTATTTAAAAAAAATCTATATTGGTAAAACTTTGAAATTTCAATGCAGTAGTACTTAAATTTTAGGGAAAGAATAAGAAGTAGACCTATCTATCTGACCACCCTAACCACAATAAAATGATAATATTTTTATATAAGATTTTAGATATAAGTATAGGACTCATGTCCCGATGTGATGCATATTTTTTTGTAATTTTTTCCAAGTAAATAATTAATTATGTTTTTATTACAATTTTTAAAAATATAAAAATTTGTATGTCTGACCACCTTTATTTAGTTAAAATTTCACGAAATTCATTTGGTTTTAAATCCTATAGTATGTGAAGCATAGAATATGACACATGTTTTGGATTAAAAAATGGTGATACTATTTGAAAGCTATAGATGTTTTTTAATTAGCTTATCAATCAGGACTTTAGTCGTAATTCAAATAGAAAACATGAATAATAATTATTTATTAAAATCAAAGTAAAGCATAATTTATATTGGTGGAAATATGAGAATCTCCTTTAAAAATCCTTTTCGTTTCATCAATTTTTGGTAAAAAAAAAAAGTTGTCAGCCACATACCCTACACATACCCATCATATCGCCACTTTTTGGCCCATCATGATCCTACACATACCCTATTATTATTTTGAGAGAAGTATTTTCCAACTTGTGAGATAGTGGTTGTTGAGACTTTTTTGGAGGAATGATACTAGGCTAGTTGTTGTTTTGGAAGTGTTGTTTTTGCATCCAATCGATTGGAAATCTTACCACAATCATGAGGATATTCTTCCTTTGTTTGAATAGTTTTGAAAGAGTTGTTTCAGACTAGTTGTTTAAACTAGTCTATTATAGTTATTTGCATCTAGAGAAAAGTATTGTTTACTTTAAAAGAAAGTAGAAGCTATATATATTGTTTGTGAAATGCTTGTAATTACTCCATAATAGGAGGATTATGCTTTTCATAAGTATTACATACTAGATATGAATAAACATGGGAAGCATAAGGCTTTTTCATAACTTAAACCCTTTTATTCTAAGAGGTGATACTCTCGAATGGATTCATCTATTGTTATGACAAATTCTTCGATTGAGGCCATGCATTGTGTTTATATTTACTCCATGATAGGAGGCATATTTTTAATAGGTATTAATATTATACTATCCAGATATGATTAAACATGGGTAGCTTAAGGAATACTCAGCTAGGTATTTGATTATGCTAGAGGGCTAGTAGGTTACTCCTAGGATTGTTGTCCAGTGAAGGGAGGGAACTAGTACTTTTCTTTATGAGTTGTGTTAAAGAGATAGGTTATCCTAGGGAGTAGCTTTCCCATGGAGAAGGATTTCCTAAGCATAGATATAATGGTCTTAAGTCAAAATGAGCTTGCTATAGTGTAAGTGAATGGTAGACCAACACTTGATTATATTGAGTGAGAACGCTTTGGCCAAAGTAGTGTGATTGCCTTGGTCTCCATTGTTAGTTCACTATTTCCATTTAAATGCATGAGGGTTACCTAGTGTAGGTGATAAATCCTAGTCATTTAGGGCACACACTAAGTTCAGAGTGTTATGTCATATGGGGTTACCCAACCAATCTCTTCATCGAAGGGTAGGGCCATCTATCATTGATAGATGTGTGGGGGACAACATATGATTCTGTGGTTGGTTAAAAAATTCTTGAGCGATGCTTCTCCTCCTTAGTAGGCAACAAAAGACCAAGGTTTTGAATGGAGGATTCATGGACCATCAATATCTTATGCTAAGAATCTTAGTGGAGCTATGTTCATAATTGTGTACATTCTTGGAATATTGTAATTTGTGAAATTTTATTATATTGGAATGGACTCTTTGTTGAATATTGTATGACATCTTTGTTCAATATGATATCTATATTTTGAAAATATTTATATAATTACTTTGGATTGCAATGAAAAATTGGAGTTTGTGTTATTTCTATTATGCATGTAATTTACATTATTGGAAGAAATTTTTTTATTGCTATGTCATGGCATCATGATTTATTCACTTAAGTTGAAAAAATTGGAAAAAATTACTATGAAGAACACTGGGGTTGTTGCATCTACAAACTCTTCTAGTCATGCACTTATTTTTCTTCATTACTAATATTTCTCAACGTTTAAATATATTTTGTATTAATATTAGACATTACTTAAAATAATTATTTTCTATGCTCCTTCTCATAAGAAAATTGAGCTTGTGCTAGGAGTATGTCCCAACTTCGTATATTTTTTCCCACCAAACATATCAACAAACAACGTAGACTTATATTCATTAGGAATTTATGTATCTATTTTTAGTCAACAATTCCACTATCTTATCTACTCTAAACTATCTTTCGAAACCATTATTATGCTTCTTTGTTCTCTAACTATCCTTCATTTAGCTTCTAAGAATACATAATTTACTACCATTAAACAATATATCATTCTAAATCATGTAATGAACATACATGCTACTATACATACTTATAGGTTTTGTATGTTCTTCTAGAGAAATGAATATTAGCTTCATACAAATCCTTTAGCTCTAAAATCCTACTACTACTCTCATCATTATTAGATTCTTTTTCCCTTAATGTATCTATAACTTTGTTTGAATTTCCACTTGTATACTTTAATAAAAAAGAATTAATTTTCATAAAATTAATTCATCTCTCACATGTCTCTAATTCAACTTACCATGATTGTTAAAATAGTATAATTTTTGATGATATATATACAACACAAACTATTTAAAGAATCGTAGTGTTTCAACTTCTTCAATACTTATACATTATTTAAATTCTCATTAAAATATAATACTAGTCTTCCTTATTGGCTTTGTACTACTCCAATTGCACTTCCACTTGCATCATTGCTAACTTGAAAGAATTCTTGAGTCAAAATCTAACATTAATAATACTAAATTACTTTTTAATCAAAGTCTTCTTTAAATTTTTAAATCTTCTATTTTTTCCTATACTACACTTAAATTCCATCTTGTATCCTCTTATAGTCTAAACTATTGGTGTATAAATGCTACTAACTATTCTAAGGAAATTTCTTAGAAAATATCCTACATATCCTACATCAATTTATTTCACCTTTTATGAATCCATTTTCAATCCTTCTACTAATATTAGAAAGCCAAGTATATCAATTATAACTTCATTGAAGTACACTTCTAGACATTGATGAACAAAAATTCTTTCCTTGACCATTTAAAAAAATAATAATTTGACCTAGATGATCTCGCTTCGTCTTACTAAAAATCAAGGTGTATTATAAATAAAGAATAATAAATAAATAAATAAATAAATTCAACGTGCTTCATTCATTAACCTAATAATTGTGTTTGGTCTATTACTCAACCCAAATTACATGTACAAATATCATGATAATCATTGTTCAATTTTATTTATAGCACATAAAGAATTGATCAAACCATCCATCCTTGGAAAGGGGAACTTCTAATTAATTGTGATATTATTTATTTCTCTAGAATTTGTACCCTTTGCCCATTGACCTCATTTTTTCAATGTTAGTATTATAGCTACCACATGTACTTAAGTTCTCTTTGATCAAATCATTCTTTAGAACCTCTTGCATACTTGCCTATTATACTCTTAATTCTCTATTGATGTTATTATATTCATAATAAGTTATTTTTAAACTCACTCTTAGATAATCCATATGATGAATGGTACTTCTCATAGGTGTTAATAATGTATCTAGCATATTGTTTAATAAGATGTCATTATATAATCTCCCACTAACTTTAAAATCTCCTTCTATGACACTTTCAATCCATCTACAACATCACATAATCTAGAAATCAATGTAGAACATATTTGGCCATATCTTAGGCCATATAATTACTTCCTTGTATACACAAAAAATCCTAGCATTAACACCAAGTTTTTTCTCTCTACTATAATAAAGCATGTTTCCTACCATCCTTTATCACATTATAATTGTTTTCTCTCCCATCATGTATATTCCATATCATGTTATTATGGACTTGCCAATGACAAGTCACATAGATCTGTTGGTATAACATCACACAAAACTTGATCATGATATGATCCTATATTTAAATTACTAGATAAATTATTCAATTACCAATACCTTATGTTCTTTTAGTAAAAATAAATCTTATAGTGGTTTTGATGTTCCAACATTTTTAATTTTAACTTATGAATCATTTATTTTAATTTACTAAAAGCTATATAGTACCACTATCAATGATCAATTTACAACACTTTCCTTCAATATTGAATCTTACATTTAGTACATTTTTCTTTATTAAAGTAATTCATCTTTTTATACACTAGGTAAAAACAAATTATAGTCAATGAATTATCTCTAGGTAGTTGCTCTATAATAATCTTTTATCATTTTGAATCCTCATCAACATGTGCAATAATTAGACCACATCTAGGTATTCTACTAAGAATTCCTTGATTTTGAGAATATTTAAATGATATATGTCTATTAGATCCACATATATAACAAGTTCCTCTAAAAAATGTCATATTCTCATTTATCTCTTTGATATACATATAGTTTTCATTGCGGTATCACCTAAGTCTACATTATTTGGCTTCAAAATATTAGTTATAAGGTTTTCTATTAGTACCTTAATGTCTTTCTCTCTATCATAATCTTTCTCTTCCTCTCTATTTTTATTTTATCTCTAACCTTTTGTTCATTATTTTATTTTTCCTTTAATACAAATAGATATGCTTCATTAATGATTTGTAATATTACCAATATTCTCAATTATTCTTGTGTAGTTCCTCCCAATCCATTGATGTATCTATCAACCTTTTCCTAATCAATTTTATTACATGGAAAACTCTAATTATTATAGTGTAAAATTATTTAGTCTAATCCTTCATGGTCTTCCTATTTTGTCTCAAATAATATAAAATTTCATCCCTTCTCAACCACCACTACTCTATAAGAGATCCCATACTCTCCATAATATGGTATCAACCTTTCTTATCAATATTGTAGTGCATATTATCACCACATTAATAACCCCATTGTTATTCTTTATTGCACATTCAACTACAACATGATTGCTCCCATTTTGTGATATTCGTGTCACCTTTGCAACCTCCCTGTAGCAACAAGTTTACCCACTCCTTTGATTCCTCACTTCCTTTTGTTGCAAGTGTTAATTTTTGTAACGTAGAAAAACAACCTCTTGCTTGACATGGGAATAATTCATGATAAATTAGACTTAATGATGCCTCTATTTAGTGTTGTGAGGCATTTTATGCATCCATACTAAGTCTTGGACCCTTGCAAACTGAATAATATGCATTTATTGATGTCTTGTAAAGGTGTTGTAAAGAAATTTCACAATTTTCTAGACTTAATGAACCCATTTCTCCCTAATTCAACATTATAAAATGTGTTTAACAACATTATTACATCAATCTAGAAGGTTTTTGAATTAAAATTAACCTTGACCTAGTGTTGTAATTTTTTTTACACATTCACATTGGTTCTTGTGCCTTCCTAGGCTAAGTGGACCTCATTTTAGTGTTGTAAAATGTATTTAATTATACTTTCACATTGAATTATGTGTCCCAAGCCCTAATTGACCTTTACATCATCACTAATAGGCCCCTATTAACCCATGTTGTGTATCCTAAGGCTTAAATTGATAAAATACCCAACAAAGTTGCAATTTAAACCTTATTTCCTTATCTCCTGATAGCTTAGCTTTCAGAATGGCCCCTGTGGGACCCATTCACCATCCATGGTGAATCAGGCCCATCTAGGTGGGACCTATCGCCATGGGTGGCAAATGAGTCCCATTTGGCTCATTTTGACCTTTGAGCAGGAAAAATTAAAATTTAAGTTTATTATTTTCAAATGTCGACCTTAGGGATCCAATTTTTGGGCTAATAAGGTGAATTTCCTATAAAATCACCTCTCTAAACCCTAAATGACAATTCATTTCTTCATTATCCATCCATCATTCTTCCATCTCAAGACAAGCAAGCTACGGTTTCATTATTGCAAGTCACCAAGATAGCAATTTTTAGACATTCAAGGGAAGATCCTTCATGTTTTGTTGTAGAATTTCAAGATAAATCATCATGGAAAGGTAATAAACTCCATTATTGCATGTTTCATTACTTTATTTCTCTGTTTTGGTTTAATTACCTAAAAGGGGTTTAACCGAGGAAAACCCCCATGCCCTAACATTCACCATTTATCTCTCTTGTCTTGTGTGTTTGTAGATTTAGACATATTGGATGCTTGTAAATCATTAAGAATCAAGTTGCAATTTTTTTTAGGTATTATCTTCATTTTCCAAGGAAAAATATCAACAAAAACTCATTTTTGGATTCAGAAATCAGAGTTTCAGAAGCAGACACCTATAGAGAATCAAAGTGCAGAAAAAGAGCTCTAGGTTCCACCTTCAAATATTCATAAATTCAAAAGTGGACTAATTTTCCATGGTTGGTGAATGAGTCCCACTCCAAGGTCATTTTTTGGTTTTTTGTATTTTTAGACACCCTTTTGTAGGAAACAGGTTCCATAATAGATTTGCAGCACTAGGATGTATTTGCCTAGAATGGCGAATGAGTCCCACCAAGCCTAAAAACCAGCATCAGTAGCATTCCAGAAGCCATTTCTAGTTTCCATCCATAATCCAGGTGCACACTTTTAGTTCGTCAAGTTCTGTTGCAATTTGCATTCATTTCTAGTTGTGTTTGTATTACACAATGTGTTTTCAAACAAGTTGTTTTCTTTTAGTTTCCATTCGTTAATCAATCAATATTATTATTTTCTTGCATTCAAACATTGCATCTAGGTATATTACATCCATATTCCATCTATATTTCTTTCATTTTGAGTGTAACATTGCCCATTTTGGCCTTTCTTTCTCCTTTTAGGTGAAAAACCCTAGAAGTGCTAGAAAGGATTAGGGTGCTAAAATCTTTGTTACAATTTATAATATGGGAAACCTCTAGTTTTCTATAAAAATTTCTACTTCTATGGTTCTTTTTGTTACAAGTGAGATAGTGTTCACTCTCCCTTTGTTGCAAGTAATGTGGTTACAAAAAGCCACTTTTGGTATAAAGTGATTTTACACTATGGTGAGTCCTTTTTCTAGTGGTTGTAACTACCAACCTATAATAGTTGTAAGTGCACATCCTCCTCTAAATTAGTAGTTCCATTCTTTTGGTTCATGTCATTCATCAAGACCCAATATGATGTTGCATTAGATTAAGATTGCTTGAAAGTGACATATTATATTAGGTGTATTTTTCTTAAATAATGTAAAAGATAACATCATTTTTCTAGTGGATTTTTTCCAAAAAGGGTTTCCCATATAAATCTCTATCTCATGTTAATCTATGGCCTATATATTTTTCTTATGCTTCTTGCAATGTTGCTTCATTAAGTTAGATAACAAACATAACTATATTTGATCAAATAATCTTATGGCATTCTAATGTCCCACTCTATTAGTTGATTATATTAAAGATCAATTTCTCAATAATTGAGAATCCATTATAAAATATGAATCAACAATGTACAAAATTATAGGGGTTGATGGGATAAAATGATGTAAGAAAAAAGTTAAAAGAATAAAAGTGAATAATCATGGAATGACCTAAGGGATGGTATAAATCAAATAAATTAGTTAACAATCAGATCTTAAAATAGATGTAAAATGCAACTCTAACTTGGGCCGAAGTAGGTGAGTAGGGTTAACAAAAGATAATCAAGTAATCAATACAAGAAATATCCTAAAATAAATAGAACAATGAATGATTACGCAAAACACAACCAAAGCTTGGGAAATTTTGATATAAAAAAAATAAGAAATAAAAAATTAGATTTGAAACCCTAATAAAGGAGAATAAACCATTTAAGGAAAAACCCTAGGTTATATATAAGAAAATTACCAGTTCACAACAATCTACCTTACATAAATATATAGGTTAATTTAATAAATGCAATCAATTAGCATAAATATACAAAAATAAAATGAGAAGATTAGGTATTCTTAGCTCTAGGGTTGATGATGAATAATTTTTGTTGATAACATTATGAATCAATTTTCCTTTGTTAGAAAATTAATTGCCATGGTTTGATGAATGTCTTAGAGATTGAAATACCACAAAAAATTATGCATATTGATCCCAACCCCATGATTTTGATCCCAACTATTGTGAACCTCATTGGACATGTGACATTTATCTTAGCCATGTGGAATTGACACTATTGAAGAGCTTTCCAACTTGGTAAGAGAATTTCTTCTCTAAATTCAAACCCCTTGTTGGACTAAATCAATGATGATGAAAATGAAGGAAACATTTGTGGGCATGCCTATAGTGTATATGGCCATATAGATTTGATTTGTTTAATTTCGTTGAGTTTAAATATTTAATGCCCTCTTAATTAATTGATTCCCCTGTGTTCTTCCTCCTTATGTTTTCTAGTGCACAATGAATCTCTTTTAACACCATGACATAACATGTTGCACAAAACATGATGAGCTTAAATTTTCTAGTAAAAGAGGACAATGACATTTAAATTCAAAATTAAGGCTTAGGTATTCAAAGGTTATTTGTACATTCCTCAAAAGTAACCTATATCCATCTTCAATCATGTGGAAACAGTCTACATGAATACTTTGATGATCTAGAGGTAGGGAAATTCATGCTAATGGGAGTCAAGTAGGGATACATATGTAGTGAATGTATGAGTATTAGTGCGAACATGTGTGAAATGAAGATGGATAAGGATTAAGTCATGAGCCAAGCCTAGCACAAGAGTATGACATTTGTTGATATACTATTACATTAAGGCATTCCCATAAAGGTGGGCACAACACTAATGGAAAATGGTATGGTTATACTACTACAAATATAATCTCTATATGAATGAACATCCCACTTGACACACAATTCTGCATTCTCTAATGTACCTGAAGAAACAAAGAGATCGCCATTCCATGTTGCACATTCATGTTCAACTAAACTATTTTGACACTACCAAATCCTTGTTTCTTATTCCATAATCACATTTGACTAATTTGTTCTTGCCACAAGATTCTACAATTAACATTCTTTAAAAAAAACAAAACTATTCTCATTCCATATTCCATATTTATACTTAATAAATTAACCTACCACCAACAAATCACCTTCTAGATAAATAAAAATTAAAAAAAAAAAAAACTTTACATTTATGTTCACATTCAACTAAATTGCACCAAACTACCTAACAAAAGATTCTACATTCAATCCAATATATGTAATAACACAAAAATATCCCTATTTCACATATTGTATTCACATTTAGATAAGCTGCCACTAACACAATGAGACCACCTCAAGAAACAAAAGATTTCATATTTCACATTCTAAACTTACGTTCGACCAGGGTATCTCCACAGAGTTACAACTCTATGAAATTCACACAGAACTTGAACCTACTTTATTCTCTGGTGGGTGGTTTTCCCATCCTTATAAACAAATTCCAATGAATTTAGCAATAAAATTTAATTTACAGACCTAAAATGCACTTACGCCGTCTTGACTTTAAGCCTCGAAAGAGCACTATCGGCCGTTCAAAGGACAAAGACACGTGGACGGACATTTTATCGTTTTAGACTCTCAAAGTAAGTGAACAGCCTCCCCAATCGCCATTGTATAGTGCAGATTTAATATCTTTTTGGTAAAGTTGCCTAGATGTTCTCCCGATTCAATTCGGATGCAGTCCATGGAGAAGATACAACACAGACATGTTGATATCCAAGGACTCAAATTACATGTTGCTGAGACTGGTTCAGGTATTTCGTTACCATCCAAGTATGCCTTCTTGCCATGGGCTTTTAATGTTTTTTAAGAATAGCGTATGAACTTGCTTCAACAAAGGGAATTGATGAAATTTGTGTACAGGTCCAGATGTGCTGCTGTTGCATGGGTTTCCTGAAATCTGGTATTCATGGCGTTATCAGATGATTGCATTGGCGGATTCAGGATTTCATGCAATTGCTCCGGACTTCAGAGGCTATGGACTCTCTGATCAGCCTCCTGAAACTGCAAATGCCAGCTTTGTAGATCTTGTGGAAGACCTAGTTGGTCTTCTCGATGCCTTTAGCATTCAGAAAGTAAGTACCCACAATTCTCTTCCATGAATTTATATGCATTTGTATTTGAATCTCCCAATTTACAACCCAAATGCCTATTCTCTGAATTTATATGCGTTTTGTATTTGGATCTCTGAATTCACAACCCAAATGCATATCCCCTGAATTTACAGGTATTTGTTGTGGGTAAGGATTTTGGAGCCATGGTTGCATATTATCTCGACCTTCTCCACCCTGATCGAGTGAGAGGAATGGTAATAATGGGTATACCTTACAGAAGACCGGGTCCAGAGTACTTTGTGATGGACAAGCTTCCTCAAGGCTTTTATATCAGACATTGGCAGGTTTCTCATTCTTTTTCTCCTGCTGTTAACCTATCAAAAAACCTATATTGGCTTGTTTGGTAATGGAGATATTTTCATAAGTTTTCTATGCATGTAGGAGCCTGGAAGGGGCTTGGCAGATTTTGGGCGTTTCGATGTAGAAACAGTGGTAAGGAATATATATACACTTTTCTCAAGAAGTGAACTGCCAGTGGCAGAGGAGGGTAAAGAGATCATGGACCTGTATAACCCTGCAACTCCCCTGCCTCCTTGGTTTACTGAAGATGACCTCAAAATGTACTCAAGCTTATATAAGAAATCAGGATTTACTTTTCCCTTGCAAGTTCCTTACATGGCCATGAAAAGGTAAAGCTAAAAACCTCTTTTGAATCACCCAACAAGTGTTATCAACTATAAAAGCTTTATGGTGTGCATCTTGGTTGTTGGTTTACAGAAACTGGGGAAAATTGGGGGAAATCACAGATTATACCATTCGAGCTCCCACCCTTCTGATTTTGGGTACCATGGATTATTCTCTACAATTTCCAGGGAGGGAATCTTATTTGAGCGGGCAGGTGCTCAACGCTGATGTGCCCAACCTGGAGATCAAATTGTTTCCAGAAGGAAGCCATTTTATTCAAGAGCAGTTCCCTGAGGAGATTAATAAGATTGTCATTGGCTTTCTGAATGAGCTTTCGCAATCTTGAATTCTGCGTTGTCTTTTGAATGTTATTATGGAATGTTCTTGCTGTTTGTTGTGAACAAACTAGTAATAATTTAAATAATCAAATATTACAGCTTGTATGCCTTGTTTATGTTTACTCCATTATAAAGGTAACTGGGAAGGGGGTTAGGTTTTACGCCTTGAAAAATAATTCTATTTGGATTGCTTGCATATGGAAGGTCCTTCTACACCAAATTGATGTTTGGCTTGGAATGGATGACCTGAAAATTTAGATTTACCCTGTTTCTTTTCAAATAATAGCCTCATACTTAGGTATTCACTCAGTCGTTAAAGAACTTGTTGGACTTCTAAAGAGGAACTACTTATTCAAAACCTTCAGAGACATTATAAAGTGCGTACTAGTAAAGAGGAAGACACCTAATCTAAGGTATGCATACAGCATCAGACTTAAAATTATAAAGAAGACTAGAGTCAAAATCAACAGAACACCAAAGTAAACCTTAGCATCTAGTCTGCAATCCAACCTCAATCATTTTTGGTGCTGGAATATGAACTTGTATTTCTAAGTAGAAAAGCTCTTTATTTATGAAATTGTGAGGATTTAGGAGTAATTGTTTTCCTCTCAACCTCTTTTAACTCTTACATGAAATTCAGCAAGGACATGCAGGTTAAGGCAGAGACAGGCCTAGCAAATCTGGAACCAGACTCAAAGGATTTGCTAAGTCTAATAAAATGTTAAATTTTGCCTTCTACTTAATTTGAGTCTAAGTGATAAAACAGCTTGCTGAGTTTTCAGAGTCCAACTCTCAACATTATGGGAGTCCCCCAACACCTGCCGCATAAGCATCTCAAAGCCTGAACATGAACATTTAGAGCTTGACAGACTAAAAAAGTTCATTTTCATAGTTCCTTCTATGTTCCTGTTTTAGGAATTGTCATCTGTTCAACTTGAAACACAGTAAAGTGTTAATTTCTTTTCTTCTCCCTTTATTTCGCTTTGCAGAATGGTCGTCTATTAAACAGCAAAGTGGAGTAAACATTAAAGAATTCTTGTTTTCTCCTCGTTTTCTTTTAAAATAGCTTCTAGATATGCTGCACCATTGCCGACTGACTGTGTTAAGCATTTAGTTTTTTCAATTGTCTTACAACAGAATCAATGGCGATCGAAAATTCATGGGAGGAGGGAAATATGGTTCATACGATAGAGAGCGCTGGGCTAAAGTGGTTGGTTTCACTTAGAGTTGTTTGGTTTTGACAATTATTTATTTATACTTATGTCGTAGTGCTTTTTATTTGAGCAACCCAAATTTAGTTCTTGTGGGTGCTTTTTATTTTCATGTTTTAGTTATTTTTTTCTTTCACATGTCTTCAGATTTAAGCATTCTAATAATTAATGTTGGTGTTATTAGTTTGAAAACGAATGTGAATGGTTTCTATTTGGATTAAGGTAAATGTTTATTATCAGAGCTGTTAATTGGAACTGAAATTTGAAATGACCTCAAAATCTTTTATAGCAAGAGCAATTAGAAATTAGGAACGACAACCATCAAAGGAACAGACCAAAGATCCCAAACAACAAGCACCCAAGAAATCAAGACACATGATGAAACAAACTAAAAACTAGTCTGAAATGAAGGACTCGCGATCATAGCTTCATGTTTTCTTTTCCCTTGTAAGGAGGAAAACAAACCTTACCAGTGTGGTCCCCTATAGAATTTTCTAGCAACATCCCATAGTAATGGGGAATGCCTTCTAAACCCCACCTAATGTGGTAGTGCCTATTTTTGAATTTGATAGTGTGTGTGAATGACTAGAAAATTCTATTATCTTGTTGGGAGGATTCCCTCTAAAATTATACTTTGGGAATGCGTTAATAAGGTTTGATTCCCTCATGGGGTTTGGTTTGAAGCCATTCAAAGCCTCACTAAGAGGTTTTTTCTTTATAGTTTTGTGTAATTAAGGCATCCTAAAGCCATTCTCAAACACACTCCATGGTATGTGCATAGTTTCTTTTGTTAGTGTTTACTCCTAGACTTGAGAATTTATTCTCTCAAGGGAAAAATCTTAAAGTTCCTATTTGAGTTGATTTCTTTGGTTTTCCTTGCCTTGTTGGCCTTTCTTGGATTGTATTAATTCCTCCTTAGGTAATGTTGTTTGTGTCAACCCAGTGTCAACCCAAACAAGTTATTTCCTACTTCGCAAAAAATTTCTTGTGTTAAGATAAATATTTTTAAAGATTTGAAGGACTTAGTTGACATTTAAATTAGCTAGATGCATCAGACTCAAAGATCCATTTATTTGAACTTTTTTCTATAAGTGTCAATCCTTTATTCACAAAATCAAAAACTATCTCCCTTTTACACCTAGAGCCATGTCTAGTTCCAAGCCTACAAGTGGCACTCCTAAAAAAAGGAGAAATATATATAATAGTGGGGAAATTCCCAACTAATCAAATTAATTGGCCAAAAATCCATCTACTTATAGTGGGGGTCCATAAGAGAATCTTGCTCTTTTAGTTTCAAAACCTTTAGAGAAGGAGGTGAATATCTCTCCACCCCGTGGAGAGTTGTCTGAAGGGGCAAGTACACATATATTTATTAGAATGCCACTTTTGGCTAGTATTGTCTTAGATATTTGCTAGACCACCTTTCCCTTTTCCTCAAGTAATTTTAAGGCACTTTCATTGTATGATTTAGAGCATAGAGGATGTACAATATGTTTCAAACAATGTTCTAGGGATTTGTTAGGGATTTAACACAAATTATTTAATTGGAAATTTTCAACCCATCAAGTAAAAATGGGTTCTTATAGAATAGTGATGCAACTCTTGATGAACTTGATAGAAACACTATGCCTTTGGATTTGCTTCATCAATAAATTTTCCTTCCATAAAAATACATTCTATTGTGAGAATTGTAGAGTCACAATTTCACATCTCTTCCACTAGAGGTAAATTTAGTCCAATTTGTAGTAGTTTAAAGTCAAATCATCTTGATTTTATTAATGCAAAAGAAGAGCTTCATCAATAAAATTGAATACTTGTGAGAGTAGGTTTTCAAACCATACCTTGCTATATTTCCCTACGCATGTAACATCCTCAATAGTTGGATACATTTTTTTTGGCCATAATAACATGAGGTAATTTTGACACAAATAAGGATTAGATGGGACTTACTATGTATTTCACATAAGTTAAATTTATTTACTTATTTTCTAGTTGTGCCTTAGGTTTATTGCCCTTATCCATTTTATGGAGTAACATGATGACACTATTGATTGCACATTCTCTTTTAATCCTCTCTTATCTATTTTCCAAGATTGATCCTTAAAATATAATAATTTAAGATTTATATATATCTCCCATTTTTATCAACTATAAAAGTTACAATTTGACTAAAGACACTGCTTGTGTATCAGTGATAATAGATAAGAGGATTTTCCCATTTTTGGATAATATGGTTGATTAAATAATGAATACATATCCAAATATTTTTTTATTGTTTCCTCAAAGATTCTTTTCCTTCTTTTCATAGTTAAATACAATCATATATGAACAATAGAAATAGAGGAATGTACTTGCACTATAGATTGGTCTTTCACTTGAGTGCTTTATGTAGTTTGTCTAGAAGGATGTTCAATATAATGAAGGGGAGAAGATATCAATGCATGTAAAACAAGAGAGGTTTTCTTAGGAGGAAGTAGAAGACAAGCACTTGTAATAGGGACCTTTGGAGTAAGTTACTTTCTATGAGAATAATAAGACCTATTTGACAACCCCTTGTAGAGAAACATATTTTTATGGATGAATAGTAAAGATAGACAACTACAAAGGAGTCTCAAGGGATTCATAAGGAGGAGGACAAGGAGTTAGAGCTTAAGAAGGAACATGAAGCTTAGCAAAAATACCTTCAACACCTTTATCTACTTGGTCTCTACACTTGAATATGAATTTGGTCTTCTTCTTCCTCTTCAAAAACTCAACATAATATAGATAATCTTGTTCTATATTTTAAATATAGACATTCTTCAAGGAATGCACTTGAGATAGGAAATATATATATATTTTTTTTGTGGTGAAGTCTTAGGGAGTTTTATCTTCTTTCAAACTTATACTTTCTTTGATCTAGACTCCTTGATATATTTTTCCAACCATGTCAAACTCCTATTAATAAGCTATTGGATCCTTTTCTCAATTGAGTCATCCTCCTCAATAGACCAATCTATTTTTGAAATTGGTTGATTGCATATTTTCCCATTTATTATAAATTGGATTTAACACATCACCATCATCAAATATATATTTGGGTATTCTCCTTCTCCAAATGCATTCATTGGAAATGTAGCAATCCTATATTAGTTCCTTTTGTGAAATCCATGTTTGCCATTGTAATTAGTTAAATAATATTCAATGCTAGGCTAATTTTGTATAATAATACAACTATTTTTACCATGAAATATTTTTGATCAAATCCAACTCTTTTCTAAAAAACATGGAGTTATGTTTGATATTTCCATTATTGAATTCTTGAAATTATAATGAAAAGAACACATATAATGGCCAGTAGTTAAGGAAATTGAATGCTTACTCTATACATGCTTGAAATAGAATTCTAAACATCAAATAATTATCTTTGTAACCCAATAAACACCCATTTGTAACTCATATACTTGAGAGGAGTTTCTTTGGTGCTCTTATATAGTCTCTTACCCTAATGTATGTGAAATGTTAGAATTAGATTGACTAATTGATATTGTGTCTTAGAAACAAATGCCTCATTTTGATTCAACAAACCAAGGACCTCATTTTTATTTTAGTTATTTGGCTTCCTTTATCTTTTTGTCCCTTTTGTGTTTGGTCATGTTTTCTTTCTTTTTCTATGGTCTTCTAGGTATTTTTCCTTTTTTAGACTTGCATAGTTGGTTTTTTTAGCTTGAAAATAAAGGGAACTCTAAAACACCAACATTATTTTCATAAATTCAACTTGTCTATCCCAATACATTGCATTATTGGAATTTTGAAGCTGGTCATCCTAGCATGACAATATCTAGGCATCCCTAAAAAATGATGCAAGCACATCACCCTTACCTACTCCCTTGGCTTTACATTAATATTGATCTACCCATAAGCGCATATTCCCCTTTGTATTTCTCTTTTTTTTTCTTTCCTATCATTTTTCTTTGCTTTGAATCCTTTTCTCTCTCTCTCTCTCTCGCATTCTCATAACCTATCCCTTTGTATTATCATTTCTTGTTCATTAGATCATAGCATATCCTTACCAAGAGTTGTTCTCATTTTATTTCATTTCTCATGTGTTGTTGTGCATGTTTGGGGTAGTTACATTTCCACCTCATTGTTCTACTTTATTATTATATATGAAACTTAGGATTTCTATTTGGTACAATACTTACAATTTACATCCTAGTTGTGTATTCTTATTTGTGTATTTACGTGTCTCTACCCTTGTTTGGGCTTTATTTTATGTTCAATTAGGGAATATGTGTTATCATTATGGTGTTTGATTTTGTTTTACTTTCTTTCCTTTGAAGTTTTTATTTTCTTTCTTGTTTGTTGAGATTTAAGAGTTAGTTATCTTTAAATGACTTTGGTCTATCCTTGGTGTTAAGTAGGAAAAGTGATCTCGATCCAACAAGTGAATTAGTTGGGTATGTGCAGGATCATAATGGGCCAAAAAGTGGCAATATGATGGGTATGTGGTTGATGACTTTTACCCAAAGTGATAAAATGAGAAGGGTTTTAAAGGGATTCTCAACTTTCCACCAATTTAAATAATGCTTTTACTTTGAAATTTAAATAAGTAGTTATTATTATTTTCTATTCAAATTGACTAAAGTCCCCGATTGATAGGGTGATGAGAAAAACTATATTTCAAATGATGATCACATTTTTGAATCCAAAACATGCGTACATTCTATCATTTGTATACAATAGGATTAAAAAATGAATTTCATGAAGTTTTGACCAAGTTAAGGTGACATATGAGTTTTTCTATTTTTAAAGTTGTAATAAAATTAATTAATTATTTACTTGGAAAAATATTACAAAAAATATGCATCACATTGGGACATGAATCCTCTAATTATATCTAAAATCTTGTAAAAAGATATTATCATTTTATTATGGTTAGGGTGGTTGATAGACACCTACTTTTTATTTTTTCCCTAAAATTTAAGTACTACCACATTGAAATTTCAAATTTTCACCAAATAGTTTTTTTTAATAAATAATCATAGTAGTTTGTAAACTACATTCAATTTTCTCCAAATTCTATTCTTACATATTTTTGAAATAATATAGATAACTTATTCAAATTTTTACATCAAGTTGTCTAACTCTAATTTTTCTAAATTTTTTACCACTTAAGGGCCTATTTTTTCCATGATGATTCTGCACATACCCAATTTAGATCAACCTTTCCCTTTTGGATTAGCTTTGCAACACAAATTGACTAGGTATTTATGATTGCCTAACTACCCCAATGGAGAGACAATCTGCTAGGGTTTGATTCTTTTATTGCAAAGAGGTAAAAATTTATGTGTGAAATTGAATAAACAAATTGATATAATCCTATATTTGAAAACATAATTTATTGCATAGATATTTATGGAAAATTACATAAATAGATACAAATCTAGGTAATAAAGATAGAGGGGCACCTATGTATGAATTTTGAGCCTTAAATGGAGGGATGGGGCAAGGATGCCCCAGTCTAGGTGTTTTCAAATGTTAAGATGCTAGATCTCTTTGATACAATCTACTCTCTACTCTTCTACAACTTGTTGGTGAAAGTTCTAGATCTGACTTGCACACATGAAAAATAGTCAAAATGTTTTGTATAGGAATTTTTCTTAGTCCAACCCCTATGTTGTTGTTCTCACCTCCACAAAAAGAAATGATGGTGGTATAAATCATGTGCCCTAGCAAAGGCATAGTTAAAGTAAATTAATAATGACTATAATAAATGTAATGACATAAGATAATGTTACTTTAGTGATGAAACCTTTATGAAGTGATGTCACACCATAAGTTTCCATAAAGATTTGATGAATAATGCATGTATTTTATTAAAGAAATTCAAGAGGTTAGTCACATAAGACAATAAATTATTGTAGCAAGCATGTAGAGAATAAGTCACATGTATCTTCATAATTTGTACATAATCATTTCTCATAGTTCATGGTAGTTGTGCTTAATGTTCAAATGAGAGGAGACTTATTTATAGATGCATCTCAATTTATTTTTTTGGCATAGGGCAACCTAGGGTTGTTTTAATATACTCAAGGTTGACACTCAAAGTGATAGATATTTAAACTGCATCACTTTAGGAGTAGGGCACCCTCACCTATTTCTAAGTGTTTGTGGCCCTAAATTCTATGAATATTAGGAATTTTAATATGTCTTCCTAGTTTGGCTACAAAATGAATAAATTATTAATATAATTAATTATGTACATACAAAAGAGGGTATTGTGGCAATGGAAAAAGTGTCCATGTTCCTTGCTTATTTGGGCCCTCCTTGTAAACTAAGTTTAATGGTGCCTTGATTTAGTGTTGTAATATGTCTAACACATTCACATTAGGTCTTGGGCCCTCGTGAACTAATGAAATTAAAATGGTGCCTTGCTAAAGTTTTGTGAAGTGTTGTAACACACTTTCACATTTTCTTGAGGTTTTATTAATTACTTGAACCTAATAAATCTCTTTTTAAACTTAATCATACCTTATTTAGAGTGTTGTAACAAAATTTCACACTTTTATATGGTTTTCATAAATAATTGGCTTCTTTAAGCTTTTATTGGCCTTATTTAATGCATCTTTTCAAGGATAATCACAACATAAATCAACATCCAATCATAATTTAGGTGTTTTTAGGTTTCGTGGCCTAGATCTAGTGATTTGTGACTCATGCCACCTTGGGAATATGAGTCCCACCTAGGTTTTTGGGTCATGAACCTAGTTTCACACCTTTATAAGAATTTTTAAATGTTGGTCCCATGAATTATGCCTAATGGGACGCATTCTCCACCTTGGGGGAATGAGTCCCATGTGGCCCAAAATTAAAATTAATTCAAACTCTTGGTGGAATTTTATCCTCTTGGATCTAATGTTGGCTTGTAATATTGTAATTTCAAGAATTCTTGCATAATTAAGTATAAATACAAGTTTTTTTTTCACTCATTTTCACCTAAGACTTTTGTGAGAGCATTCATAATAGAAATTTTAATTCACCAAAGAATTCAAGTGTTTACAAGAGAATTCAATTATCTTCAAAGGAAGATTATCAAGCATTTTAGAGCATTATTCAAGCATCAAGCATCATTTTTGTTTTGGAGCTAACAATTGTGGCATAAGGTTTCATTATTCAAGCTTGCATTTCATTCAAGATCTATCATATTCAAGCAATAATCGAGGTCTACATCCATTGAAGCCATCTCATACATGTTTGTAGCCTCTAATTGCTAAGGTTTGGTGAGTTGCAACATCATTTTTGTTCATCAATCATTATCCATTTTTATTCCATTTCATTACAATGTTTTATTACCAAAATGGGGTTTGACCAAGGAAAACCCCTTTCCGCTAACAAAAAAACATTTTTCTCTCTCTTTAGTGTTTTTTTGTAGGTCTAGGTTGAAGATACATTGAAGAAATTTTTTGGAGAAAGTTGTCAAAGTTGTCACCTTGCATTGGAGATACTTGGATAACTTCTATAGATTATAGATCAGGGTTTTAGATTTGGAAATCAATTAGGAAGCATAGAGTAAAAACTAAAGATAAGATTCAAACCTTGAAGTTCTAGAAAACCCTAACTGGACTACTTTTCCAATTCTGGCATATGAGTCCTAGTTTAGGTCAAAATTTTGGTTTTCATAGATTCAGATACCCATTTGCCAGATTCATGTTCCTGCACAGAAACCCAGATCTAGAATTGATTCATCTAGCTTGGCATATGAGTCCTAGTTAGCATTGAACACAAAATTTCCAACATTCTAGACCTCCATCTAGTCACCTTTAGATTTCTAGGTGCACAAATTTAATCTTACAACTTGTTATTCTATTTTACATGCATTTGCAGGTCATTTAGTTAAAGTTTGCATTAAATTAGGGCTAAGAATTACATCTAGCATTTCATTTGTCTTTTGAATTCCTAGCCTGGTGGTGAAATCCTCATTAGTTTAAAATCAACCCCTAGGACAACCCTATTGCAAGATCTCTTTCTCCTTTGCATTGAGATCTCTAGGGTTATCCTTGAATGAAATAATTGGAAAGTGGGTGTGCTCTATGCCCTAAGCCATATGATAGCATCCTACCCCATTTTTCATTGTTCAATTTTGGTGAACCTACATTTAGAACATTATAATTTGAATTTGGATTGCATTATCATCCTAGATATTGCTTGCACTAACATTGCTTTAGGGTTTGCATTAGTTAATTGGAAATCTAGGGTTTCTAAATTCTACATTAGTGAAAGTTCATATAGCTTGCACTTTTGCATCTCAAATCATTAGAATTCATACAAAATATGCATTTTCACTTAGGATGCATATCATACAACATAAAAAGCATAAAAAATCAATTGAATTTTTTTGAAAATATTGGAAAAAAATCTAATTGGGACTCATACGCCCCTCTGGGTGAATCAGTCCCAATGCATATTCTACATTGCATTTTTTAGAATTCGAAGCTCTATTTTTCTTCTCTTATTTATTTTTTATAACTTTTTTTTTCAATTTACAGAGTTTCTATTATAGTCATTTCATTTTTCTTATCTTATATTGCATTTGCATTCATCTTGCATTAAGTACCCCTTGCATGAGTATTTGGTGTCCTATTGCTAATATTGTAATGAGATAAAGTTCAAGACTCATATCATCCCATGATAGCACAATCATCATGGATCTCGATTTGTCTAGCTCTTTCACTCCTAATATTGACACTAGTACACTAGTTATGGACCATACCCTTAACTATTTTCCTTCAAGTAGTGTGATGCATACTAAAACACAGATTGATAGTTTTCTACAAGAAAGCATGATTCAAATTCATGAATATTTAGCAAACCTACAACATCAAGTGCAAAATGACAACATTTCAACTACTTCCATCCCTACTATATATAACATTCATCACATGCTTGAAAGTGAAGATGGACTTGACCTTGTGAAAAACATAGTTCAAATATTTGGAAAAATCCCCACCTCAACAACTAGTTATCCTTTACCTACAAGCAATGTCACAAGTCAAGGAGGAAGTCAAATTCCTCCTCCCTCAACAATTTCCTCAATTCCTACCTATACCAACTATCAAGTCACAACCAACTAGTAATGTGATTTCTTCCTTGGGTATTTTTGCTAGCATCCCTCATACCATTTTGGCATCACACATCATATCTCCTACCACATTACCACCTATAAGAATTCCATTCACTTGTCTCGAATGCATACACCCCTCCAGCATTTTCATCTCCATCTCATAGCACAAGCAATGACCCTCTCATAAATCAACTCTCATAATATTACAACGAGAGGAATGAATTTTAGCTAAAATCACATATTTTTAGAAAATATAATGATTTAAGCCTTAAAAAGTTCCATTTTAAGGATTCCAATTGAAGAGGGTTTGATCAAATCACCTTAGATCAAACCCCCTTGGATAGAACCTTGCTAGTTTTAAACCATACCTATAAATGCATCTCCTTTACACCTATCAAAATGCGATAAAAAATCACTTTTGATTTGCTTTTGGGGATCAAATGAATTCATTTAAAATTTATTTAAAATGATTATGGTATTCCTTAGAACAAGCTATCCAATGAATATAATTTTAATATGTTTTGGTTTTGTTATGTATTTGTTTTTTAAGTTTTATTAAACATAGGTTTTTCAACGAAAATGAATTTCTTTGTTCTTCACATGTGGAAAAATAGAGATATTATCAAAAAAAAATTGAAAAATACGATTGCACTAGATATTGAAGTACCAGATCTAACAAAAAAAAATAAAAAATTTTGACATATACAAAAGTTACGCAGCGTTTATCAGTCAGCCTTGTGTCTGAATTGTAATTTGTTTGACTTTGAAACTTGATTAAGGAAAAAATATTCAATAAAAAACTATCTAACCAAGTGGAAGCACTAGATATCAAACTTACAAATCTAAATTTGAAAGAATTAGAATTTTATCCTTCATGGAAAAAAAGTTATGCTGCTATACGTGTCACTTTTAAAAATGTTGTTTTCTGAAAAAATCAATTTTCGTGGGAGATGGAAAAAGAAGTGCAATTTGATTCCAAAAATTTTGAAAAAAATATTTTAGAATCTACAGACAAAATTTGATGAGACTCTAGTTTGCACCATCTTCAAATTCCTCACGCGGTTTAGCATAGGTGCCCTGTAAAGATTCATTTAAAAATAATAATTTCAGTGTCTAGTTTGGCCAAAAATTGTAAACCACTATTATGGGATCACCCCTCTTCCAAACCATTTCATCCCTTCAAAAAAAAATATTCACCATCAACCAAAATCAAAATAGCCCACCTACATATTATGTCAAAAGTATCCCATTATCCTTGGAGATACTGCGAGAACTGATGCCACAAGGTGTAGAGGTTCCTAGATTCGAGAAATACGAAAGAAATGGAAATCCTTCTAACCATGTTATGCTTATACCACCTTATGTAGTGACTTTTTTCTTGATGATAAACTCTGGGCTAAGCTTTCCATAGGTCCTTGAAGGATACTACCTTAGAATGGTTTTATTCTTTATAGAATAACTCAATTTGTTCATTCAATGGACTTGTTGAGGAATTTTCCTACCATTTCCAAGTGCTATTGACTCCTAAGATGACCTTGGCCAATTTGATGAGATGCAAGCAAAAAGAAGAAAAAAAGATAACTGACTTTATCTCATGTTACCAGTCTCTTTATTCCTAAATCGATGTCAAGGTCCCTAATCCTCACCTTCAAAATATTTTCATAGAAAATCCATAAATTAAGATACAAGATAAACTTACCATGATGAAATTTCCCTCCATGCACTTGTGTACTGCCCTCCATAATTATCAAAATTTGTTTAGTAGTCAAGATACAAAATCCACCTTTAGCCGTACTGAGAAATTTGAGCCCGCAAACCAAAACAATTCTCAACCATTTAGAAAAAAGAAGAAGGTTTACTTCAATTCAATCCCTCCCAACAAACAACTCAAAATTTCAATAACCAAGTACCTATAGTTAAAGCCATAGTACCCTTAAGCTATGGGGACTTGAAAAGACAATTCACTCCCTTACCTGATACCCTTTAGAACAAAATGACAACTTTTAGAACATCAAATGATTAGATTTCCTCCCATTAAAACACTTGATCCTACTAAACCATTTCCCACAAAATATAGACCAAATTTCTATTGGCATTATCACTGACAAAATGGACACAATACAAAACATAGCAAGCATCTTAAACATCTTGTGCAAGACCTCATTTATTTTGCATGTCTTTCCATTGGAGGTATTAGTAATAAGGAAATAAGTCCATTGCCCCTCCTAACTAAAACTTGCAAATTTTTACCAACCCTATGGCCAATCAAACATTTCATTTATCAAAGCTAGCAAAACTACAAAGAATGATGTAATGAATGTTGATATGGATGATGATAACAATGATAGTATACAACATGATCCTATGGATGATATGGTAGGAGTGATAGATGTCATTCCTCGTAAGGGAAAATCTAAAAAGCCTCTTAAGATTGCTTTCTCCTTGCAAGATATACTTAAACATGCACCAAATGGTCCACTTTACATAATCGGTCGAATCTATGACAAGCTCACTAATGGGACATTAATAGATCTTGTTTATGGAGAGAATGTGATCACCGAGGAATTCTTACTTCTGCATGAACTCTATCAAGATACATATGATAAAACGAAAGCATTGATCGACACGCATAATTTTTTTTCTTGCCTTATGATGGGATCAATCACCTTGCCTTTAAAAATAGGACCGAAAACATTAGATATCCCATTCTCCATCATCCTGCAGTTGAGCCAATTTCTTATGAATCTATGCTACTCATTGCTATGCTCCATGAATGCATTCACCTCAGTTGTACATAAATGCTTAAAGTTTCCCTTTAATAATGAAATTTTCATCATTCATCATAGCGGCTTTAACCCTTTGTCTTCCTATGGAAACTTTTCTTTAGATTTGTTTTGGCCCAAGCCTATATAACCTATAAAACCACGAGAAGAATTATTTTTCAAATCCTATCAAAATTTCAAGGAAAATAAAATAGTAGAATTATCCCTCTGAAACTTGCCTCAACCTCTAATTGAACCTACCATCCTTGACCAAACCATAATTGAGCCTAAAGAAATTCCAAAAAACCAAGACCAACCTAAGACAAAAACTTCACCTACTTCATACAAAAGACCAAGAGATAATGAAGAAAACCCCGCCATACCTCCTAGAATAAAACAAGTTTACAAAGTCAAAAGGAAAGTGGTTGAACAACCTCCTATTGTTTCTTTTGTTCTTCCCCTTAGGGAAGAAAATAAACCTATGGTTGACCAACCCGCTCCTACACAAACACAACTTGAAAACATAACTAAAAGAAATAGAGGTGCTAGAGAGCATAAGTGTAGACACCATGCCCTTGCTCAAAAGTTAAATGAAGAAAAAAACATAGAAAATGAAGATCCAAACCTGATTGAAGCAATGCATGATGAGTCTACCCCCTCCCCAAAATAGAAAGATCCTATAATGCAACCACAACAAGAGCCAAACCCTTCTTTAGACATTATCATTCAACCTCTTGTTCTGATTAATTTAGATGATGATGATGATGAAGTTGCTAAAATTGATGAAGAAGTGCATAATGAATTGAATACATTATTTTCCTCTTCCATGAACTTAAATGACAATTCTCATAAGAATAGTATTGAATGTGGTAATGAACCTAGTTTGAAACTTTCTATTGTCCCTCTGGCTAGTTGTCCATCTTCAGTATATGATAAACATGATTGGGTTGCAAACAGCCTACTCATAGGTTGACTCGCATTTTCCTTAATAGTCTTTTACATTTTTATTTTGTATGATTGCATCTGCTTATTGTGATCCCCAGTGCTATTTTGTTCAATGTATCTCTCTCTCTTTGTGACATTCCTCTAATTGTACATTCATTCTTCTATATGTTGTAAATCTTAAAGCTTTTTCTTTAACTTTTTCATTTGTATTGTGTTTTCCTTTTGGGGATAAAGTAAGGTGTCAAAAATTCATGTCTCTTTCGTGATGACCCAAAATATTTTTCTTTACCTTTTTTATTTTTCTTGTGTTTTCATTTGGGGATGATGCAAGGTGTTGAGACATTCATGTCTCTTCCATGTTGATCCAAAATATTTTTCATTACCTTTTTCATTTATCTTGTGTTTTCCTTTTGGGGATGATGCAAGGCATCAAGACATTCATGTATCTTCCATGTTGTCCTGAAAGGATTTTATTTGTTTTTCACTCTCTTTGTGTCATTCTTCCAATCTATGAGTATTTGTCGAATGATGACAGTTCTGAGATCTCTAAAAAAAATATATTGTAGCAAGAACATACTAACCCCAAATCCATAGATCCCTCAAGTGTTTGAAATTTTATTTTGGGGGCAACCCCTGTTTATTTATTTTTGCATGACATAGCTTCATTTGGAAATATATGACTTGGCATAGGGATTTACAAGTTGGCTCTTATGTCTTCTTTATTGTTAATATCTATTACATTAAATTAATTGCCAACAACATAGTGTTTAGCAATTCCTTTAAAGTGGGGGCATGCATTGACATTATTCTTTTGCATTTCATGTTTCATGTTGTAGTATTCTTACTTTATGCAATGAATCTTTCACTTTGTGGATGACATTGGATGTGATGCCCTTCAAGAGCATGATCTCTCACATCATATTATATTCCTCTTAGTGGCTTCATGTGACACACTACATCTCCTAAGTTGTGAATCTTTTATTCTTCGATTGGTCCTCTCTTAGAGACATTAGGCACAATGTTCCCTAAGTTAAAGACCTTGCATGAAATAAGCAAGACTCCTTTGAACGTTCTTTACATTTTTCATTTTCAATTTTAGTTATATGGCCACCTTGCATAACACAACTTGCATGCTTGTATATCCATCTTGTTTTCTCATGAGCTTCAAGCATATGAAGTTTTCCTTGTCTTGTGAAGCTCAAAAACCATTTTTACGTGGCACATTTAAGTTATCAAGAAGTATAACTTTGCTATCATTTTATGGGAAGCTAAACAAGGGCATGACTTTCCCTTATCCACTCACACATGAGTGTGAGCACATTTTTCCCGCGTGTATGTCTCACACCTATTTTCAATCCTCACCCAACAAAAAACTTGAAGTTCTATTGCCTTAGAGTGAGAATGCACCTTTCAGAAAAATAGCCTAGATCTGATCCACATTGTGATGGAAAAATGATCGAAGCTTGATCCCCCCCTTTCTTTTTCATTTTCTTTCATCTTCTTTATGTCTTTGACAGTGCATTCTTGCGCTTTGTTGTAGCTCTTATATCATTTTCATGTGTGTTCTTTTGTGTCTATGTTGGTTTTCCATGGGATCTTGATCTTGGGGGCTTGATCACCCCTTTTGATCATTGTCATCCCATCTTATAAGCATTGGAACACTTGGATCCCTCTTGATGCATATTTGTCTACTTTAGTGTGAGTTTGAAGCAATTTCATCCTCTCACTAAAGTGGGTGCTAAATGTTGCAATGGAAAAAGTATCCCTTTTTCTTGCTTGTTTGTGACCTCCTTGTAAACTAAGCTTAATTTAGTGATGTAATGTGTTTGGCACATTCACGCTAGGTCTTAGGTCCTTGTGAACTAATGAAATTAAAATGGTATCTTGCTAAACTATTGTGAAGTGTTGCAACACACTTTCACACTTTTCTAAGGTTTTATTAATTAACTAAACTTAATAAATATCTTTTTATACTTAATCATTCCTTAATTAGAGTGTTGTAAAGTGTTGTAACACACTTTCACAATTTTCTAGGGTTTCCATAAATAATTGGGCTTCTTTATGCTTTTATTGGCCTTATTTTGCATCCACAAGCCTCATTTAATTCATCTTTTTGAGGATAATCCCAACATAAATCAACATCTAATCATAATTCAGATGTTTTTAGGTTGTGTGGCCCATATTTAGTGATCTAGTACTCATACGCAATCTTGGGAATATGAGTCCCACCTAGGTTTCTGGGTTCCAAACCTGGTTTCACACCTTTCTAAGCATTTTTAAATTTTGGTCCCATGAATTATGCCTAATGGGACTCGTTCGCCACCTTGGGCGAATGAATCTTGTGAGACCCAAAATTAAAATTAATTCAAATTCTTGGTGATATTTTATCCTCCTAGATCTGATGTTGGCTTGTAGTTTTGTAATTTAAGGAATTCTTACATAATTAATTATTGTTGGTGTAATTAAATGTGTTGTACCTTGTCCTAGGTCATGATTACACTATAGTTAAGTTTACTTAGGGACCAAATAGGAGGTTGTTGGAGATTTTCCACTTTTGGTGGACTTGAAATGCCATTACTTTATCACTTCCACCTTTTGTGGACACATCATGTGATTATCTCTCCACCTTTTGCGGTGATTATCACATTATCACTTTTCTGGACTTTAAGTGGAGTGATAACTTTTCATAGTTGTCTCATGTCATAAGATTATGACACTTGTCATAATATTATACCCTTCTATGTTCTCACCTTGGCTGTATAACCAAGGGGTCTCCTATGTACATTTGTACCATTCCATCATATTTGCATTATTGGTAGAATATAGTTTATTCTTGTCATCTTGTTTCTATCTCTCTTATGCTTTTGCTTTCTATTAGGCCTCTAGATCTTGGATGGCTACCTTCATAGCCAATTCTTACATGGTATCAAAGCTATTGGAGTGACTTTAGTTAGTCATTTGGAGAGATTCTTGGAGGGTTCAATTTTTGGCCTTGTCTTGCAAGTGCATTTTGGGAGCTTGTTGCATTAGATCTGAACTCACCATTGCATCCAGAGTGTCTGAAATAGTCCAATTTTCCTCTTGTTTTGTCTCTGTTGGACATTGGAGGCAAAATGTACAAAGGATTGGAGATTGGAGGTGGTTGCCAGATCTAGGAGCTAGCTACCACTTTGGATCATTTTCAGCCAAAAAGGACATCGCCATCATGCTCAGAAGGGCCAAAAACCCTAAGATCAATTGCCAAATTGTCCAAATTGGAGAAAGTTGTCCATTGAGGCAAAAAAAAATTACTGTCTGAGCCATACGGCCCAACCATTATTGCAGTCGGGTACGATTTTTATTTTTCAAAAATAAAATTGTATTTCTGCAAAAATATTTTTCAAAAAAAAAAAAAAACTTTGTATTTTTTTTGTAGTATTTATTTTGTATAAAGTTTTTTTAAATTAAAAATAAAAAATATATAAAGTATAGTCTATGGACTGTACAGTTTGTGGACTGTATAGTTTGTAGACATACCTGTGGTATGAGTGGGCTCAACTACCTGCCGCATGGCAAGGGAAGGCAGCCCCACTACCGACGGTCTCTATTGGATGGTCAAAGCAAGTACCGACAACCAACAAACAAAAACTCGGTGTTAAAGATTACGTCACAGATTCCCTATGAAGATTTTGACATTTTGTAGGAATATTCCAAAGCATCAGCCAAAGATTCTACCATCGGGCTAAGAGCATATTCCATCAATTTCAAGAATATTTCAACAGAAGGATCGGTGCTGACTCTGACGGTCATAGACTCATCATTTTTAAGCTCATAATCGAAGAATATTTTGTGTGGCCAGGAGCATATTCATTTTTGACGGGTTGCAGGCCATCAAATTTAAGCCAATGAATTGATGACGTCAACTTGGTGTCAGCATGACATCAACATTTTCTAAAAAAAAAATTTCCCCCTCACCAATGGAGTTTTTGAATTTGTAGTCCAAGTTCGAAGGCTCATATCTTGCTCATTTTAGCTCCTTTTTCTGAGCAATTTATTTTGATTTGGGATAATTTTTTGTGCACTTCGTAGTGGTGTACTTAGTTTCTAATTTTGGTCAACAAATATTCTAGAATTTGTTGTTTCTCATCACTGTACCTGTCTAATCCTAATTTCTACAACTTCCAGGGCTCCGTTCAGGCACATATGAACTCCTTTTTAGGTGTCATTTTTTTAAAGTGCATATTTTTCTTCTACTTCTTGAATTTCCAATCAGTTTGAAGTGATATTGAGTGTATTTTTTACTTTCATATTATTGTCTTTTTTGGCCTATTTGGCACTTATATTGCATAGATTTGAATTTAAGTCTTTGCTTATTTTTTCTAGTTTGTTATCAACCTATTTGTGGAAATTTTTAAATTAGAAATCATAAGTCCATTTAGCCAAGTTGCAAGTGGCATATTATACATGCACTAAATTATAAAGTACCAAAATCATCTCTTTGGGGGGGGGGTACTTTGATTGAGTGAATTTGGGGGGGGTGTCTCTTGTGTGATTGTGCATATTTTCTCTCTTGTGCTCTTGCATTCCATCATGGGTTCATCTAAAGTTCCACTCTTAACTGCACATAATTATGCTACATGGAAAGTACATGCAAAGAGTAAACTAATGGAAAAAGGTTTAATTTACTACATTGATGGAACCATAACTGCACCTTCAGATCCTAAGGTAAATCCAACTACATATATGGATTGTCTCACTAAAACTTCTATGGCATTGGGTACACTAAGAAAGTTCATTTCAAATGATCTAATTTTCCATGTTGATAAATGTACTACAGCCAAGGAAGCTTGGGATAAGCTTGCCACCTTGTATGGAAAGGTTGATAAGGGTAAGGGGTATAAGCTTGAACATGATCTCCTAAGACTTGATCCTAAGGATTTTGATACAATTCAGGATTATGTCACTAAGGAAAATGACCTAAGAGAACAACTAAAAGATTGTGGTATTGAGAAAGAGGATGATCAATTGGTCTTCAACTTGTTGGAAAAACTTCCAGTTGAGTATGCAAGCCTTTGTTTCAAGTTTTCAGACTCAAAGATTGACAATAAGCAACTTCACATCACCATCTTTTGAGGCTCTCACAGATCTTTTGATTCTTGAGAAAAATAAGTTGATGAAAATGGGCATTCTCAAGTCTTCAACTTCAAAAGCATTGGTGGTCAATAATGGAAATAATAAGCAAACCTGGAGAAATTATTTTGCCTCCCAATCGAGCCTTGTCTTGGACCATTTGTTCCTCTAATCAGATAGTCAATGGGGGTCAGTTGCTCCTCCCAACATCCACTTGGAGGGCTTTCTTCATGGTCTTCAGCTTGGGCACCTTTGGTTGGCTTCTTCATCAACATTTCCAGTTTTGCATCATGATCATTGTAGTTCTCCTCTTTGTAATGTTGTAATCACACTAAAATAAAGTGCCACAATCTATTATTTTAGTGTACTATGTCATGTTCTGTATGCTTCTTTGGATTGATCTATGTATCTAGTGTTAGTTCTTATATACTCAACGTATGCAATGGCTAGTTACCCATGCATTTCGGTGAGATGGACTAGTCACCATATAAACACTCCTATTTTGGAAGTACTCTACATGTCTTTAGAAGTTTAGTTCTACATCCAAAGACTTGGCACATGGCTCCAGTGAGACTTGGATTGTACAATTTGTGCATGGCTCTAGTGAGACAAATATTGTACCATTCTGCTATTGGTGAGCATTCATGTTGTTGCTCACACAATTATCTTCTTGGTTCCAACCTTATTCCTATTGTAGCATGGATTCATCTAAAGTTCTTCATCAACAGATTCTGTAGTTATTATTGAGTTGATAGATTCAACTTAGTCACTAGTTATGTGGCTTCTTCTACAGTGGTACCTGATTATTTCTATCAGTGCTTTGCAGAGTTTGGAAAATTTCTTTTGGAACAACATCTGGAGGACTCATCAACATCCTTGGTCTGCTCTCCATCATTCCTCACATTGTTCTTCTTTGTCTCCTTCTTCAGTTCAGATTGGGAAATCTTGACATTGTGACATTTGAGCTTAGAGTCTCCATTGAGGGGGGGTTACATGGACTATCTTCATTCCTTCTTATGGGGGGAATTTTTCCTCACTTGAGGTTTTCTCCTTCCTAGAGCATGTTTCCTATTTTGTTTCTCTCTTTTGGGGAGGATTTTTGTCCCACTGGGTTTTCTCCTTTTCTCCGATTGTGATAGATTGTAGTGTGTACATGGGTACCTAACATGGCCTAGTAGCCATGACCCATCTTGCATTGTTTGCATTTTTGTACATTCTCCCTAAGTTGCACTTAAGGGGGGGTGTTGGTGTAATTAAATGTGTTGTACCTTGTCCTAGGTCATGATTACACCTTAGTTAAGTTTATGTAGGGACCACATAGGAGGTTGTTGGAGATTTTCCACTTTTGGTGGACTTGACATGTCATTACTTTATCACTTCCACCTTTTGTGGACACATCATGTGATTATCTCTCCACCTTTTTTGGGTGATCCACCTTTTGTGGAGACTATAACATTATCACTTTTCCACTTTAGGTGGAGTGATAAATTTTCATAGTTGTCTCATGTCATAACATTACAACACTTGTTATAATCTTATGCCCTTCTATGTTCTCACCTTGGCTATATAACCAATGGGTCTCCTATGTACATTTGTACCATTCCATCATATTTGCATTATCGACAGAATACAGTTTATTCTTGGCATCTCATTTCTATCTCTCTTATGCTTGTGCTTTCTATTAGGCCTCTAGATCTTGGGTGGGTACCTTCATAGCCAATTCTTACAATTATAAATATAAGTAACTTCTTTCACTCATTTTCACCTAAGCCTTTTGTGAGAGTATTCATAATTAGAAAGTTGAGTTCACAAGAGCATTCAATTTCTTCAAGGTAAAATTATCAAGTATTTTATAACATTATTCAAGCATCAAGCATCATGTCCAAGTCTTCATGCATCATGTTTTTTTGGTGCTAACAATTGTTATGTAGGTTTTCATGATTCAAGCTAGCATTTCATTCAAGATATATCACATTGAAGCAAGACTCGAGGTCTACATCCATTGGAGCCATCTCATACATGTTTTCAACCTCTTGTTGCTAGGGTTTGATGAGTTGCAACATCATATTTTGTTTATTCATCATTCTCTATTCTTATTCCATTTCATTTCTAGGTTTGATTACCAAAAAGGGGTTTGACCAAGGAAAACCACTAACAAATCAACATTTTCCCCTCTCTTTAGTGTGTGATTTGCATGTCTAGGTTGAAGATAAATTGAATATCAAGTTTGGAGAAAGTTTTCAAAGTACCTAAAGTTATCAAAGTTGACACCTTACATTTGAGATACTTGGAGAAATTCTATAGATTGCAGATCTAGAAATCAATTAGGAAGCATATAGCATAATTTGAAGACTAGATTCATACCTTGAAGTTCCTAAAAACCCTAACTAGATTGATTCACTAGTTCTTGTGTATAAGTTCCAATTTAGGTCAAAATTTAGAATTTCATAGATTCAAATACCCATTTGTGAGATTCTTATTCCTATGTAGAAACCCAGATTTGGGACTGATTCTCCTAGCCTAGCATATGAGTCCCAATCAACATTAAAGTCACAATTTTGAATATTCCAGAGCTCCATCAAGCCACCTTCAGATTTTCAGGTGCTCACATTTCATCTTACCATGTGTTATTCTATTTTACATGTGTATTTCTAGGTCATTTAGTTAAAGTTTTCATTAAATTAGGGTTAAGGATTACATCTTTCATTTCATTTATCTTTCCAAGCCCTAGCTTAGTGGTGAACCCCTCATTAGTTTACAATCATCCCCTAGGACATCCCTATTTCAAAATCTCTTTCTCCTTTGCATTAAGATCTCTAGGGTTATCCTTGAATGAAATAATTGGAAATAGGGTGTGCTCCATGTCCTAAGCCATATGATAGCATCCTACCCCATTTTTAGTTTTTTCAGGTACCAAACATAGTGTGCAGTTAGTAGGGGTAAAAATTTATGATGCTACATTTATCCCCCACTTTAGTAAGGGTATCATCTTTATTTTACACTCGCACTAAATAAAAAGAGAAGGAAAAATTATTTATCAAACCACTAAAGAGATAGGATGAAACCAAGCTGAGAGATGTGATATCCCCTAAACATATGATATAATCAATCCATAAAGTCAAGATAAACATAAAGTGGATAATCACATACAAGAAATTTTTTTTTTATCATTCTTAAGGAATGCAATGAGAAAAAAATGGAGTGGGCATAAAGCATAAAAAAACAAAACAAGGAATACATGAAGCATACAAGGAAAACATCAAGCATTCAAGGAATACATGAAGTATTAAAGGAATACATGAAGCATTCAAGGATAAAATATAGAGAATAAAAGGAATACAAAAAGTGAACATGTCAAATACACAAAGAAAACATGAGGAATACATGAGGAATACATAAGGAAAACATGTATAATACAAGAATAAAATACATGGAATACAAAAATAAAACACATGGAATACACAAGGAAAAATGATAGACATATCAAGCAAACACAACATGCACATGGAGGAAATATGGAGCTAACACAAAGAAAACATGAAGTATAGAGCATATAATAATAATGTTCGTATACACTATGTAAAATTAAACATCCGAGTCAACAAGTTAAGGATACCTCAATATGTAAGATTTTCACAATTACCAAACATTGTCTTTTGAATGTGTAAACATATAGGAATTCTATAAATCAAATTAATAAAAATAATGGTCATGTACATTAAAAATCAGCATGGGTGACACACTAGAAAGTTTTGTTATTCTAGGTGACTATGAATATAATAAATGTTAGATCTCATAAACAACACAAGCTAGCAAGTTGTGTGAGGCTAGATGGATCATGATACATATGGATTCATAAAGCTATTAAGTTGTGTTATACTATGTGACCTTGAGTGTGATAAATAATGGTCATATAAAGAAAACATGCTAGTAAGTTGTGTTATGCTACTTGTGGTTTATAGGGTACATGGATCTATAGACTAGAAAGTTATGTTATGTAGGTTTTCATGTAAATTACACAAATTCAAAAGATAGCAAGTTACATTGCATATTAGGTGACTGTGTATAAGTAAGGCTTCAAGGAGAACATAAAGGTTTAATGTATCCAGAGATGAATTCATAAGCACACCCTAAGAAACACATAAATTTTTAATGTATTAGGGGATGTATTGGTAACAATGCCTTAGGGAGTGTATTATGAAAAACCAACCATGGATTGGGAAAATTAATATTTTAAAGACCACAATACACCAATCTATTGAAGTGTAAAATAGATCAGTGATATTCCCTCCTTAAAATGTTAGCATACATTGTGCTAATATTTTAAGGAGACAAAGGGAAAAGGTATAAGAGAGGGGATACTCAAGAGGCTTCCTCTAAAAGGATGTGCACCTCAAAAACTAGTTATCCTTTCCCCCCAAGTGTATAGGGAAAGGAAATCATGCTAGAGACAATCGTGTTCCTACCATACATAAAAAATGATTACAGATAAGATTGTACCACCATGAATGGAATGAGAAAATGCATAGATCTATTAGTTCCACATAGAGAGGAGCAACACAATAGATGGTATTTTATCATTTATTAGATGAAATGGTGATTGTACTCGAATCGATAAGTTATTGTGTTATACTGTTAAAGCTCTAACATTCATTGGTGGATTGACCAAGAACTCAATGATATAAATAAAAAGTGTTATTTGATTGATTATGCTTGTGAAATTTCTTAAATTTTGGAGGAGGAAGAATAATAAAGTGTGATGGAACCCCTCAAAAAATTCTTGGTTCCATTTTAAATTTTTGCATTACTTGGTTTGGACTCTTGTTTTGGCTTAGGGTTTTTGTTTTTTCCTAGATCCCTCACAATCAACCTATGTATTTAGAAAACCCTTGGTCATTATATCTTCACATTGAACTAATATTCCTGGAACCTGATCATTTAAGTTGTCACTTATGCCATCAAAGTCATTATTTTCACTGCCCCCCTAAGTTTAGGGTTGTTAGTCACATCTATTATTTTAAATTTGGTTATGGTCGGGCTTGATTTTCCTTTTCATAATCTAAAGTCTTGAATCCCTAGGGCCAATTTTTCATTGGCCTAAAAGTGGCCCCTTTCTAAATTAACTTTTGCGGCATGTGTAGAATCAGGTTTTCATGTTGGTCATCTGATCGATAAAAGTTGATCACCACCATGAACCTCACGCCCCCATACTAATTTATTCCTTATTCTTTTATTTGCATGGGCTGGAGGGCTTCTGTCATGTGCCTAGTACTTTGGTGGGCCTGATCTCCTTGGTAAATGTAGCTAGCACCATTTGAAGAAGATCAATGATAGTTGTCAAGCAATGTGGCCACATCTTGACCACTCCTCATGTGCCCGTGTTGGTTTATTTCACATTATTTTAAACACATGGGCTAGTAGGAAATGGCCACGTGTCATGTCTGGTAGTGGGACCAATTTTTCTAAAGGATAGAGGACATAACTTCAAAAAAGATCAATGATGGACACCGAAACATGTGTCTTCATTGTGACCATTCCCCGCATGCTCGTCCATCCTTCGCATTAAGGAAAGATGATCACATGGGCTAGCAGGTAGGGTGACATATGTAATTTTTGTGGGACCCTCCAATTTTTAAAGTTGTTAATTAATTTTTAAGGAAGATCGACAGTCAATGATAGGTGATGTGGTTCAATCTTGACCACTCCTCGCCATCTTGTGAGGGCCTTGATTGTGTCCCATCTTTTGTAACAGGAAAGTGGCTAAGTGCCACATGAACATTCTAAAAGGTTTTGATGGACTCTAATGGAGTTATAATGCTTGTAAATTTGGCCCAGATAGCATTATGTGAAAATGGCAATATTTTTGTGATTATCCTTTTGAGCATATGTTTGGGATTTTAGCTGTCAACTCTAATAGTTATTAGTATGTGTGGGAAGGTGATAGCTAAGAAAGGAAGTGTATGAATCAATACTCTAAGATCAACTCAAGATCATTCCCCACTATTTTTCTATGAAGCAATACAAGTTTATTAATTCCCACAAGTGAGTGGGTAACCATGGCATGACAAGTTTTAAATTGATGCTAAGTATGTGGTTGAAATATGTGTATAGAGTGGATGTATATCTACTTTGAGATTTTCTGATTAGGAAAAGGTTTTAATAGCATAAAATTAAGCTTGATCACAACTAGTTACACTGGTGATTTTTGACCATTGATTTAGTTTTAAAACATGATCAACAATTGAGATTTTAAAAGCTCAAAGCAAATTGTTGTCATCCCATGCGCACAATCTTTCCTTGAGTATTAATGGTTGTCATGCTTGCATGGCTTAATATAATGAGGACCGATGGTTATATATTTCATTTAGAATTTTCATTCGGAGGTAGAAAATTGAGTTCTGGTCCAAGAGCATAATTGGTGAGAATTTCCTAAGTTTTCTTGTTACAATTCTAAGGAAGATGAGTAAGGCATGTGAGTCTATCAAACTGGTGTGAAGGTATAGGAGATTGAGTTTTCTATAGTCTAAGGAAAATGCTCCTGAGAAAGAAATTGATACAAAAGGAGATTGTGAAACACCGAAGGGTAGAAGGTCACATAGGAAATTCAAGAAGTATAGTGTAAGGAGCAATTATCATATGAGAAGTTGGAACATTTCAAAAGGACTGGTAAAGTTTAAAGGGAAGGAGCTAGTTGAATATGAAAAGAAGGAAAAAAAGAAATACAAATACCATAAGGCCTATCTAGGAAAAAGTAATTTTGTCATTGACATTTTTGATAGCCCTTTATGTAGTGGAGGTGATACTAATCTGGAGTGTGATTATTATTCCCTCTCCCTAGTACCTTTTGAGGACTTTGACTAGGAATTCATGACAGTTTGTCCAGATCCATGATGAAAATGGCTTGGGTGAGTATCCTTTGAGGATGATGAGTCAGAGTGATGAATCTGTCACCTTTTTTTATGATACCATTGCCACCTTATCAGGATTTTCCTATTCAACATTCATGTGATTTCTTGTTTCTAGTGATGATGTGGAAATTTTTTACTCTGGTACATGTTGGAGAAGTGCCATAATTCCTATCTTTGGAAACATGTATGTATCTTCCAAGTGGTATACAAGTTTTTGCTCAGACTGCGAGTGGAGAATCTTCTCTGGTCAACAAAGATGAAGATTTGATGTTGCTATAACAAACTTTGCCTATTGGGGAGCTAGTGTTTCTTCATTCAAAGAATTCAAAGAATGTGGAGTTTGGTCTTTTACTCTTCCATTTTCCTCAATGATTACATGTAAATAACTAAGGAGAATCTTGAATTTCGGTGCAAATGATCTTCAAATCAAATCAAATGTAAATGTAATTGGGTCTGATGCTTGTTGCTCCCTAATTCTATAAAAGGGATTTCAAGGCACATTACATGTGTCGGATTTTTTAAAGTCTAAATAGGGTCTAGGTGAAAAGCTAAGTTTAGAAAAGGAAATTTGTAAAAGAATATGGATGAATAGAATAGTAGATTGTCTTTGGTTTAAGTCTTGTATGTAATAGTATTAAATTGGTCTTATAGAGGCTATAGATATCGAAACAAATCTTAGTTTAGGAACAAATACTCTCCTATGTATATTTCTTACAAGTTATAAATGAAATATTAATTGTATTCTCATTTGTCTTTAATTATTTTATTGTATGTATGATCCTATATTAGCTTTAACTCAAAGAGTTAATTAAATGCTTGAAAAGGGTTATATATTTGTAGGAATTACGTAGAATTTGATAAGAAGTTATTATTTCATGCATTGTGAGTCTTCATACTACAAAGTATTGTGAGAATAATCCATAAATTTCTAAATTAAGTAGCTTATATACTACAGGTTCTTACATATTTTACTTTGTTGTCATAATTAATGAAGCACTTATCTATTTGTTAAATAACATTGCATAAAATGAGCTATTAGCATCTTAGACCATAGATTTTGAAATCAGAATAATATTCAATTAAAAATATTTTCTATTGTGATGTATGGGTTTGAATTACCCCTATCTCCTAGCAAATAGGCAATCATTTGCTTAAAGGTTTTCCAAACCTCTAGTGAAGTGCATTATTTGCAATATGTAGGAGTATGTCTATGTATAATTGTGTTATCAACATGGTATACCTAATTCAAACAAAATAAGGAATACCCTCCTAGGTCTCACAAAGCCTGAAGAGTAAGAGTAAAGACCTTAGAATCCTTTATTCATTATGTTTTCCTCTTACCTTGAATTTTCTTAACCATAAGGGTTGCCTACCCTTTAGAGAAATTAATGGTTCTACTGGAAAAAGAACCAACAGAAATGGAAAATCTGTTGGGTAATGGACTTATAAAATTTTTGATAGATCATTAAGGCTCAAGAGTCAAGAATTTGGTGAATATGAACATCTGGTTCAGATATTGAGAAGTTTTTAGACCCAGAATTGAGTTTGTGGTAGAAATTTCAAAGAATTCATTTGATTTTGTTGTGGAAAAGACCACAAAAGAAATTCATCCTTAAAGTAGCTTCATATTTAGTCCTCTATGAAGAGAGGTGGTGACTCTATCAAAAGAAACTTCTGTAGATTTGAAGAAAATATCAAAGCTAGAAAAATTCCCAATCAAGAAGAAAAGTTAGTAGTTGCTCCAAGTTTCTAGGTATACTCATAAATTTAAAGAAAGTAAATTATCATTTTTGAAAGTATTTTATGAGAGTCCTTGAAGTTTGAAATAATGTTTATTCCTTATTGAGTGAATTAAGCACTAAGAAAGGGAATAATAGTGATTTTCTTTACATACTTTTGTATTATTAGATTGTAGCATCTAAAATGAAGTATGCAATAATTTTGAAGATATTTGTTTAAAATTCCTTAAGCTAATCAAATATATATTTAGAAAGCTTAATATTATGTTGTAAAAGCACTTGGAAATATTCTTTGAAACTACAAAGTTGATAGGAGAACTTGTAAAGGCATAAGAAATCATATACACATCTTTGCACGCTTCCTAGTACAATCATGGTTTGCAATTAGCTCCAGTCAAGTTGTAGGGGAAGTTTAAACTCTTAAAGATATAGATCCATTAATTTCAGTGGAATTAGTGGTTACCCAAATGTTATTTCACCTAAAATCAGAGATAAGTTACCAAAATTTAGTGGTACAAAAAAGGAAGTAGAAAATAAGCATCTATTGGAATTCAACAATTTAATGGATGACTATGAGGTAGATCACCGGGATATAATTATGAGACTATTTGTTCAATAGTTGAAAGGAGATGTAAGAGAATGATTCTCTAATAATTTACCAGTTTACTCTATTTTTTCTTGGAGTGAGTTCAAATCAGTATTCTTAGAGCAATTTGGTGAAAGAATCAATGCTATTTCTATGCTAAATAAATTCATCAACATTGAAAAAGAGAAGAATGAGTTGGTTCCAATATTTAACAGAAGTTTGGCTAAAACATTGAGGGATATTCCTGAGCTCTTAAGGTTAAGTAATGTAGTATGTTTGGTTGTTCATTTTAGATCTTTTGATAATAAGATGAGTTATTTACTAAGAGGTAAGGATCCTAAAACTTTGCATCAGGCCTATGGTATATCCATGAGTATTGAAAACAATAAAAAATATGGAATGCAAAATGGTAATTTGAATACAAGTGTCTACTACCCTAAGACACAACATGCTAATGAAAAGTGTAAATAAAATGTTAAGAATGAATGACAAAACACTTACACCCCTATTATCTCATCTTGCACATTATTCCATAATGTTGATGATGTAAAGCCCCAAACAAATTATCAAGAAACAACATGTGTTTGTGATCATGTAATCTCTATTCAAGCCTTCTCTTGCATAAGTAGATATGAAGAAGAATCATCATATGATATTTATGCAAGATTTATGAGTACTTTGATTTCAATTCCCAAATGTCATGGAATTGAAAAATTAGAGTGCATTGATTTGTTTTATGAATCTTATGAACCAAGTTTGAGTGCTCTGCTACAAGAGTTGAAACCTACTGAGCTTGACCAAGTATGTGATTATTTTTCCTTGTTTGAAAAAAATAGAAATGATCACCATGAAAAAATCATGTTTTCAACATATGATGATAATGATTATGTGACTCCACATATGTTAGGAAATGAGATACCACATAAAGAAGAAAATAGTAGATCCAAGATGGAAACAATATGCCTCAATGAAGGAAATGAAATAATTGGTTCCAAATTTTCTAAGAGTCCATTACATATGCTCCTATGGAAGACATAAGAGTGAGTATTTAGTCTCAAAATTCTAAACAAAGTTGTAGTAAAGACAAGTCCTATTGCTATAAATGTGATGTTGGTAATAAACATGATCATTCCTTTGATAGTCATGTTTTTTTCTCATAAGGAATAAATTGAAATCTTTGCTACAAATGATAAATATGATACAATGATGGAAACACACATTTATTAAAGAAGGAACAACTTCATCCTTGTGAAAAAATTTCAGAGTATGAGTTAAAGGCGTTAACTATAAAGGATATGAATGAAATTGAAAATCTATCTGTATGTTCTTTTAGTGATTACAGTGATGATGATATGGAAGACTTATATCTTCAAGTTAAAGGGGAAAAGGATTCTATCTATTTACAATGAGTCTAATAGAAAATAACTTTTTTTGATGAGCCTCCATTTGCACTAGAAGTGAGAAATGGTGATCCTTATAGGTGCAAAGATAATCCACTCTTTGTTGAGAACTTCGATAATGCATTTGATATAGGGTTAGAATGTGGTCTTGAGAAAACAAAGCAACACATTGATGAGATCCTATAGGGAATTACATATGATTGTTTCAAATTTGATAAAAGATGTTGCATATAAGGTTGAATATCATGATGCTAAATACTTGGAAGAGTATGAACACTTTTAGTTTCCATTTCAGCAACAAGGTATTCTGATGGAACATGAAAACAATAACAAAGAATGTTATCATCAAAATGAGCATGTTTCATGTGGTAACACTAGTGTGTCATGTGATGATAAAAATTTTCAGTTTATGTTTGGTTATACAAAGCAAAATGATAGGAATTACATTAGCAATGGTATGCTCAAAAAATGTGTGAGATGTGTTAATAACAAAGATTGTAAATAGGCAACTTTTAAGGGAAACTACATAATTTTGGTTGAAAAGGAAAATTTATACATTTTTCAATGGTAGGGTATGTGTAGGATCATGATGGGTAAAAGTGGCAATATTATGGGTATTTGTAGGGTATGTGGCTGATGACCTTTTTTACCCAAAATTGATGAAATGAAAAGGGTTTTAGAGGAGATTCTCAGCTTTCCACCAATATAAATTATACTTTAATGTGAATTTAATAAGTAATTATTATGTATTTTCTATTAGAATTACGACTAAAGTCCTGATCTATAAGCTGATTGAAAAACATCTATAACTTTCAAATGTTAATTTCATAACACTTGGAAAAAAATTAAAAAATATGCATCACATTCATACTTATATATCTAAAATATTATAAAAAAATATTATCATTTTATTATGGTTAGGGTGGTTAGACATATAGCTACTTCTTGTTTTTTTCCACGAAATTTAAGTACTCGCATTGAAATTTCAAATTTTCACCAAATAGATTTTATTTAATTTTAAATAAACCTAGTAGTTTAGAAACTAAATTCAATTTTCTACATATTATATTCTTACATATTTTGAAATAATATAGATAACTTATTCAAATTTTACGTCAAGTTGCCCAACATTGATTTTTTCAATTTTTGCCACTTAAGTGCTTTTTCCATGATGATCCGCACATACCCAGTATGGAAAAGGTATAATTGGATGGAGGAAAGTTATTTCTTTTAATAGATTGGTCTTTGATAGGGGAAAGAATCAACTCTAAGTTTAGTGGGTTGATGCCACTAACTATAATTGAAGCCTTGTTAGATTAAAAGGTGCATATTGGTAACTTGTACCTCAAAGAAAAGGCTTTATATTAGTTGAAATTGGATCTCTTGGTTTTGGTCCTTGTGACCTATGCAATTTTTTTTATTTGTATATATTTAGGTTGTCCTAGTTTGGTCTTCTGAGCTTGGTCTACTTCACCTGTGATTATGGGATCTCACCATTCCTAAAAGAGGCATGTTTCCCCAATTGGACCCACAAATGGAACCCCTAAAAAAATTATTGGTTCCATTTTAAATTTTTGCATTACTTGGTTTGGAATTTTGTTTTGGCTTGGGGTTGTTCCTTATCACTATTTTAGGTTTGTTGTGTTGCCTAGATCCCTCACAATTAACCTATGAATTCAGAAAACCCTTGGTCATTATATTTCCACATTGACCTAATGTTTCTAGAACCTGGTAATTTAAGTTGTCACTTATGCCATCAAAGTCATTTTTTTCACTGCCCCCCTAAGTTTAGGGTTGTCATTCACCTTGATTATTTTCAAGTTGTGGTTGGGCTTGATTTTTCTTTTTATAATCTAAAGTATTAAATCCCCAAGGTCAAGTTCCCATTGGCCTAGAATTGGCCCCTTTTTAAATTAACTTTTGTGGCATGTGCAAAATTAGGTTTTCATACTGGCCATCTGATCGACAAAAGTTGATCACCATTATTCCTATCACCTGTGTGCTAATTTATTCCTTATTATTTTATTTCCATGGGTTGGTGAGATTTTTCCATGTGTTTAGTACTTTGGCTGGCTCAATATCCTTGGTAAATATATTTGGTGCCATTTGAAGAAGATCAATGGCAGCTACTAGGTGATGTGGTCACATCTTGACCACTCCCCATGTGCCCATGTTGGTTTATTTCACATTATTTAAAACACATGGGCTAGCAGGTGATGGCCATGTGTCATTTTTGGCAATGGGACCAAAGTTTCTAAAAGGATAAAATACATAACTTCAAAAAAGATCAATGATGGACACTGCAACACATTTCTTCATCAGGACCAATCCTCACATGACCATCCATCCTGTGGATTAAGGAAAGATGATCACAAGGGCTAGAAATTAGGGTGACATCTATCATTTTTATGGGACCCACCATGTTTTAAATTTGTTAATTAAGTTTCATAAAGAGCGAAGATTGACGGTCGATGACAGTTGATGTTATCTTAGCCATACTGCTCCCCATCATCCCGCGAGGGCCCCAATTGTGTCCCATATTTTGCAATAGGAAAGTGGGAAAGTGCCACGTGGACATTCTAAAAGGTTCTAATGGAATCTAATGGAGTTAGAATGCTAGTAAATTTGGCTGAGATAGCACTGCATGAAAATGACAGTATTTTTGTGATTATTCTTTTGAGCACATGTGGGAAGGTGATAATTAAGAAATGAAACATACAAACCAATACTCTAAGATCAAATCAAGATCATTCTCCACTATTTTTCTATAAAGAAATACAAGTGTATTAATTCCCATGAGTGAGCGGGTAACCATGCCATGACAAGTTTTAAATTGATGCTAAGTATGTGGTTGAAATATTTGTACAAAGTAGATTTATATCTACTTTGAGATTTTTTTTATTAGGAAAAGGTATTAATAACATACAATTAAGCTTTATCAAAATTGGTTACTTTGGTGATATTTGACCATTGATTTAGTTTTAGTTGATATTTTAAAAGCTCAAAACAGATTGTTGTAAACCCTCATGCACAAGCTTTCCTTGAGTATTAATGGTTCGTGTGCTTGCATGGCTTAATATAACGAGGATTGATCATCATATCTTTCATTTAGATTTTTCATTCAGAGGAAAAAATTTGAGTTCTAGTCCAAGAGTAGAATCAGTGAGAATTTCCTATGTTTTCTTGTTTTGATTCTTAGGAAGATGAGTAAGGCATGCGATTCTATCAAACCGGTGTGAAGGTACAAGAGATTGAGTTTGTTGGAGTCTAAGGAAAATGATCCTAATAGAGAAATTGATACAAAAGGAGCTCCTAAAACACCAAAGGGTAGAAGGTCACGTAGGAAATTCAAGTACATGGTGTAAGGAGCAATTATTGTCTGAGAAGCTGAACCATTTTCGAAGAACTGGTCAAGTTTCAAGGGAAGGAGCTAGTTGAATATGTAAAGAAGGTAAAGAAGAAATGCAAATACCATAAGGCCTATTTGGGAAAAAATAATTCTCTTCTTGAGGTTTTTGATATCCCTTCAAGTAGCGGAGGTGATACTAACCAGAAAGGTGATTATTATCCACTCCTTGGTACCTTTTGAGGACTCTAACGAGGAAATGGTGACAGTTCCTCTAGTTCCACCATAAACAAGACATGGGTGAGTATCCACTGAGGTTGATGACTCAGAGTGATGACTCTACCCCATTTTTTTTTTATGATAACATTGCTTCCTTGTTAGGATTGTTCTCTTTAGCATTTATGTTATTCCTTGTTTCTAGTGCTGATGTCTAATTTTTTTAGGCTAGTATGTTTGAGAAGTGCCAAAATTCCCATCTTTGGTTGCATATATGTCTTTTCTAGATGGTATACAAGTTTTTTCTCAAAATGTGAGTTGAGAATCTTCTTTGGTCAAAAAAAGATGAAGATTTGATGTTGCTGCAACAAACTTTTCCTTTTAGGGAGATGGTGTGTCTTAATTTCAAAGAATGTGGAGTTTGGTCTTTTACTATTCCATTTTTCTCAATGATTAATTACATGTAACTAAATAATGAGCATCTCAAATTTTGATGTGAAAATGATCTTCAAATGAAATGAAATGTAAATTTGATTTGGCCTAATGCTTGTTGCTCCCTTATTCTACAGAATGGATTTTAGGGCACATTACATGTGTTAGATTTTTCTTAAGTCTAAACAGGGTCTAGGTGAAAAACTAAGTTCAAAAAGGAATTTTGTAAAATAATATGGATGAATATAACAATAGATTGTCTTGAGTGTAAGCCATGTATGTAATAGTCTTAAATTGGTCTTATAGAGGATATAGATATTGAAACATATCTTAGTTTAGAAACATATACCTATGTATATTTCATACAAGTTATAAATTAAAATATTAATGGTGTTTTCATTTGTATTCAGTTGTTTTATTGCATGTATGATCCTATATTGGATTTAAATCAAAGAGTTAATTAAATTCTTGAAGAGGGTTATAGATTTGTAGGGAATTGCATAGGATTTGATAAGTTACTTTTTTAGGCATTGTTAGTTTTCATACTACAAAGTATTATGAGAATAGTCCATAAAATTCTAAATTAAGTGGATTATATACTATTGGTTCTTATATATTTGACTATCTTGTCCCAATTGATGAAGCACTGATCTATTTGCTAAATAAACTTGCATAAAATAAGCTACTAGCATCTTAGACCATAGATTTTGAAATCAGAACAATATTCAATTAAAAAACTTTTCAATTGTGATGTATGGGTTTGGACTACCCCTGTCTCCTAGAAAATTTAGGAAATCATATGCTTCAAGGTTTTCCAAACCTTTAGTGAAGTGAATTATTTGCAATATGTATGAGTATGTATATGTATAATTATGTTATCAACATGATATACCTAATTTGAACACAATAAGGAGTACCCTCCTAGGTCTCACAAAGCCTAAATAGTAGGAGTAAAGACCTTAGAATCCTTTACTCTTTGTGTTTTCCTCTGACCTTGAATTTTCTTAACCATAAGGGTTGGCTACCCTTTAGGGAAATTCATGGTTTTGGTGGAAAAAGAACCAAAAAAGTGGTCTTTGAGAAGCCTCAATAAAATATGCTCTTCCTTGGATAAAAGATAAAGAGTAGGAAGAAATCCTTTCTCTTGTGAAGAAAATTTTCATTTCTCATTGGAGGATCATAATAAATAGATAAAAAAAATAATGATCACAAATAACAACATAGAATAACTAGAGAAACACAATGAGCACAAATAACACATAATTTGCATGGAAAGCCTAGTAAAATCATACCAAGAAAATTCACTGGAAAAAATCTCCCATATTTTATTTCTCATGAAAAATAAAATACTACAACAATCCTCAAAAGTTGTAGAAAACATGACTTTGAAAGAGTATAAGAAATTTAAGTTGCAAAGTCCTTTTCCAAGAAAACTTTCCAAAAATGGGAATTTCCACTCATGCAACTATATGTCAAATATTTATTAAAATTATCATAAATAGTGAGTCCCAAAAATAATTTTTTTAGATTCACTAGATATGTCTTCAACATAATTCCATTTGACATCCAAGGGGGCTATGACCCCCTAGGACTTAGGCTATCATTTCAAATTTTGGTTAAGTAAATATGCCTTTGGTCACACTAAGTGCATACCTAACACACTGTTTAGGTACTCAATGTTAACTATTTATCACTGATGGAATAACATAAAATTGAATTCACATTTCAGCAATGAAGGTGAAGGAGGAGGTTGGAAACCTAAACCCCTTTTAGCAATGTTTGGTGTAAGATTCACATGATCCTTAACTCATTTTTTAATGTTTTTATTGTATCCAAATTTAGAAAGAATTTAAATTCCAACCCCATAATGTTTTTTCAAATCATATGGAGGAGGAGAAGTCTTTCCTAAATGAAAAATATTATTATTTTTTGAATGAGCAGTATCAATCTTGATATGATAAGAATCGATTCTTTTGCAAGAATGTAGATCCTTTTTTGTTGTTGAGATGTTACAATGAGGAGGGTCATTGTTCAATTTAACCAAGACACAAGGGATGAAAACTAAATAGCCCCCATTTACATCATGGGAAGATGATGTTGATGTAGAATGTGTTGGAATAGTAAATTTGAGTTGTTTAGAAGATTATGTAAATAAATTAAATAATCTTTAGGTTTAGATTGTGAGTTTTGTACTCTTCAATAAAGGAGGGTGTAAAATCTAACGAACCCCAATCATTAGAAAAATATTTATTTGAAGAGGAAGGAAAATTATTCATATCATTATTGTTGTTAGAAGAAGAATTTGCAGTGTTCATATTAGATGTTTGAGAAGAATAAGGACAAGATTGTGTGGATGCCATTAAAACAACCTTCAGCTCTTTAGGGTTTGATGGTGATATTTTATACTCCTTAATGAAAGAAGGTGTATATTCTAACAAATCACAATCATCACAAAAGATTGCACCCTTAGGTGATTTACTATCATTGGTGTCATTACCATTCAAAGCTAATGGTTCAAATTTTAATGAAGATGGAATTAAAGTACTAAGAGATTGAGAAATAGAAGGATAATTTATGGCTTCAACTTGTAAGAAAATTTTGGGATTTGGATCTACCTTAATTGTATATTGTTTATTTTTGTAGAAAAACTTCATCATATAATGAAGAGTAGATGGGATTACTCTCATGGCATAAATCCATAGTTCACCAATAACAAGATTATATGAAAGAGAATTAAGAATGATATGGATAAGTGTAGGAAATGCCATATGTCCTACTTTAACATATAATGTTATTCCACCTAGTGACTATTAGCTACATTATTGAAGCCATGATTAGAAAGAGTATTAGGTTTGATGAGATATGTATCTACACAAACTTTATATAAAAGGTCAATGCTAAAAGCATTAAGCCCTAATCCATTATCAATTACAGTATATTTTATTCTCTTTTGGTTAATGATGACTTTGTAAAATTTTAAAAATTCATGTTCATAAAATGTATGTCTTATCAACTTGATCTCCTAGATATCTTGTTCACATTCCAAGTTACATGTGAAGTTTCCTTGTCACCTTAACTTGGTCAAGTTCAAAAAGTAATGTTTAAGTGGATAAGTCTTATTTATAAATATTCTTAATCATTTTGTAGCATCAAATTTCCTATCATATAAAATTAGTCAATTTTTTTGTCATAGTCACAAGTAGTTTAAAATTAAGTTCAATCTTCTCAAAGTGTCACAATTTTATCTAATTCAAGTAATAAAATCTTGTTGATTTGCTAATCTAAAAACAATTATTAGTTGATCTAAGTTGTAGATATTATATAGGTTTCCAATATAGCTTGAAAAGTATACAATCACAAGTACAATTTAACATCTTCATTCCCTCACAACTCAAAGTTAAAAAAATTCAAAATGACTTTAGATGTTAAAAATAGGTTCCTAATGGGCCACATTGAGATTTACACATGTTGGTTTCCAAACAATTTTCACTCTTATAATATTCGAAATTGATCTAAAAGTTTGAATTTATATTTTTGACAAATGAATGTGAATTGTATAAAAATATACAAGGTTCCTTGAAAGTTTGACAATTCATTCATTGTAATTTTTTTTGCATTCTCAAAAAAATTGCATACATTAATTGGGTCACGAGATTTAAATCTAGTTGGTAATTCATTTGTTAGAAGTCATAATTTACTCTCTAATTTACACATGGACACAAGTTGATACTAGGTGTGATTTCATTAAAATTAATAAAAAAATAATTTCATGGTCAATGAAATCACATCAATGGTGGTAATTTAAATTTGTAGCTTGTAATTTGTATTTTTTCAAAATTCAATGGTGTTTACATAAACTTATTATCAAAATTTAATAGTAGTTGAAGTTTTCATCATTTCAATGTATAAGGCTTCTAAAAATAGGAAAGCAATAAAGTTTTAAATTTTTTACAAATTTAATTTTTAAGTTTCTAAAGTTTAGAATTCAAATTAACACTAAATTAACTTAAGGTGGTAAAAACATTGGTTGTAGGAAAGCGTGTGAAAAAACAACTTTCAACATTTCAGTGTTCAAGATAATGTAAACGGCCAGAGATGAAAATGTTTAATGCATAAATGTAAATATTAATTTTCAAATTCTTAATTACGCATTAGTATAATTTTTTGGAAATCTAGACTTGGTGAAATTAGTAGAAAATGATGAATTCCTCATATCCTTCTATTTTCTAAAACCCCACGATAAATAAAGTAGAACTCAAAAGAATAATTTAAAGTAAAAATACAAAAATTGAGGGACTCAAGTGAACGATCCAAAGTGTTTCATTAATAATTTTATTATGAAAGGTACATAAAGGATAAATAGGAGAGATACAATTGCAAACTGCATAACCATCATCTACATAACAAAATGTTAATAACTAATCAATGTAATATGCTAACTTTCATCCCTTATTGCATTGTTCCTATAAATGCATCCCTGAAGCCTTAGAATTCACTTTGCCAAGGGACCCCCCTTAAGGCTTACATAATAAAACTTGCTAATTACAAAAAAAATATACATGTTCTTGAGAAGATCTTCCTTTGAAGAAACAAATTTTGAATCAAATGGAACTCTATCAAGCTTTCTTGTGACCCTCAAAAGAGTGTAGCTTCAAGTTGAATTTTTGAGTTATTGAACTACCATTTTTTTGAACTCCGAAATCACTAATTCCAAAATTATCCAACAATAATCCATATTGATCTCTATAAACATAAGGCTCCATCAAGTTGTCTGATGACCCTCAAAAGGGTATAATTCTCAATCAAAATCTTGTAAACTCCTTAGACAACAATCTCTATTGATTTCAACACCAAATCCCATATATGTCTACAAAAATCAAACATCACAATATATGTATTCTTGAAATCCATCAGCATCAAGAAAAAAAGAAAGAAAGAAAGAAAAAACACTTCTCAAGAAAAGCACCATCTCAAAGTGAGAAGCTGACTTGAGAATATGGAAATTTCTCCATCCTCTGATGCCACCAACCTCCAGTTGGACCCTTTACAACTTAATCGCTAGATATAATATTAATGCCTTTGAATACATCATTATTAAATGCATGAAGATGTGCATATGTAGGGATGTTGGATTGAACCAAAAATACATCCACTAGAGTAGAAAACTTTGTTGTGTTTGAGATGGCCATTCCCTTTGTCGAATGAGAAAATTCTATGTAATGCCTGTCATGCGAACCCTAGAGAACAAAAATTGCAACCATTTTTAAAAAAAATACAATTAGACATGCAATAAACATTAAACCACAATCACATTGCACATTACATTAGCACGCTTATTTCTCTGGGGCATGTGAGGTTACATTGTAACCATCTAATAATAAAAGTAAAAGATAATACTAAACAACTCATCCCATAATATTACAATAACCATAAATAAGAGTACATCCATGCACCAAGAGTGCAAGTATTACTACATCACATATTACAATTATAAATAATTCTTTTATAATAATGGTTACAAAGGGTCCTAACTATTACATCACCGTTTAAACATTACATTACATGATCAGGATAAATGAATTACAATAAATTTCCCAAACATGCGGGATGATACAAAGTACGATAACATCTAAATTACTAAGTGAACAATTGGTACAAGCTCCAACTGAAGAATGTTGAGAAGACAATCACTGATGAGGAACCCAATGGGTATGAAGCATGTTCCACCCAACCACATGAGCTATAAATAACTCACCCCCCATGGTTAGAGGTGACAAGGAAGCTATCACCACCATGAATGCCAAAACTGACTCCAATAAAACAACATAGTACAATAACTCAAATACAACATCAAGGATTATAATGACATAACCACAATATCCAAGAGGCATCAAGATAAGATAAAGCCATGAAACTCATCTCAATTAACCAAGGCAATAACCATTAAACAAGTCACCAAAGAACATTCATAAATCATTTTCAAAAGAATCTGAAACAACAATTAGAATACAATTCGAGAGGCCAACAAAAACAAGACATAAGGGTGTCTAGTAGAGAGTGTGATCGCATAGCTCTCATGGGTTATCCTAGCCCTCTCTCCAACTTGAGGCGTCGACCCCCATCTATGGATCTCCTAGCCCTTCCTCCTACTTGAGGCGCTGACACCATAGGGTAGCTCATGCGAAGCCCATAACCTCTCATGGGGACAAGGTTACAACTTTGTCAACCATGGCCTTCTCAGTCTATCATTAGTCTATGATAACCCTAATGCATAGATGAGGTATCCAATATTTATTATCTTGTGTGTTTTACTACCCATTCCCCCTAAGTTCTATTTTTTAGGTTATCACTTGTTATACTACTCTTCGTGGGTTATCCTATGCTCTTCCTCCTTTCGAGGTGCCAACCCCCATGAAGAGCCACTCTCCCTAAGACCCCTAACATAAACCAAAACAAGGCAAGGGTTTTACCATAAATTATAAGGTATATAACACAAAACAAGACATGCGAGGCAAACCCATCTCTCGACAACTCATAATCACAATGACCACAATCTCGTACAACCCTTCCAAATAATAATGCTTAAAATCATGTAACATTCATATCACAATAGTACAAGAATAAACATCCAAGGATATAAAACATGCCTTTGGAACTAGGGTTTGTAAGACAACATGGTTCCCACATTGACTACGCTAAACAATAACCATAAAGGAAAAGAAAACTCAAAATTAATTTTACAAGATTACACCATTAAATTTAATTCATTCCCATTTACTCAATTAAATTAATTTCCCCAAATCGTTGATCATTCCAAAATAATATTCCAATATGAGAAAATATAACTATCTTTATATGTGGATACATATACCTATAGAACATGAGGTAAGGCTAATTTTTTTTGTTTAAATTATTTATTCAACATGATTAAGTAATGCCATGCACACACACACACACACACACATATAACCATTTATTAAGATATTAAATAAAATACACTATATATATATATAAATTAATTAAAATATAATTAAGAAATTAAATAAAATATCCCACACACACACACACACACACACACACACACACACACACATATAACAATATAACCCAAGGACGTCGGCCTTACATACTGCACGCAACAGTCATTAAGATTGTTGCGCACAACAATCTATAAGACTATTGTGGCAGTACTGTCGTGGCAAGGGTATGGGGAGGAGGGTACGACTTCGACCATCCTTCCAACACTCCCCAATATTTTTCTATCATTTTTTTTTATAAATAAATTTTGAAGAATGAAATTTCGTTTCACAATTTATTTTATTATAATTTTTCAAAAAGGAACAAACACCATTTAAAAAAAAGAAATGTCTTCTATATCATTTCGGCCCGGAATTCGATACTACAGATTTTAATATAAATAATTCTTCATTTCAAAAAGTTTAAATAAATATACATGTACATAAATATATATATATCAATAAGACAATAATTTCCTCTGTAAAAAGAAAATATAAAGTAACTTTCTCTATACTATATCTGTGTTCAACCTATAATATATTTATATAAGAATATATATATATATATATTCAAATATGTATATATATATATGTATATATATATATTCAAATTAAATCTATTTATTAAAAGAGCAATGTCATTTAAGAACAAATTATAAAAGAAACTACATAATGTTTTCACATAGCTCACAGATATATCTTCATGATGGTTTGCTATTTATTAACCATAAAATTTCTAACAAAGATCCTCTTTTCAAACGTAAACTAAAAGAGAAAATGAATGGAGACTGGAGTCCTGCACTACTAGAAATTTGATGAAGCTCGCTTGACCTAGACAACTCTTCGGTTAGCTTTTGTTCCTTCCTTTAGAATTTTCTCCAGATTTCCTTGCTCAAACTTCCACTCTACTATACTATTCAGAAAATATCTCTAGAATAAAGAAAATAAAAGAAAATTCCCTTTCCCAAAAACTTAAGAAAATTTCACAATTCAGAACCATTCTTTTGTTATATTTTTGCAACTTCTATCTCCATCTTCCTATATGTGAAAATTACCTCAAATTTTCAATTAAATAAAAGATATTTCCCTTTCCTTCCAAAAGCTCTAAAAAAATCCAAAATAAAAGAAATTATTTATTTTAAATCAAGCTTTTCAGTTAACACTCAATTCCCATTCGTCCTTTTATCTTTTCTGTTCTTTTATTTATTTATTTTTCCATTTCACAATACTTTTTGTTTTTAATTCTGATTTTACAACTCTACTTACAAAGCACATGATTTAATTTATTTAAATAATTTATTTTATAATTATCTTCAACAAGATAATTTAATTAAATTAACAAAACACAATTTAATATTTAATTAGCATTTAATAAAACACATGACTTTTAAACTAAAACTTTTAAATATTTAAATATAAATTAATCTAACATTACAATAAACAATTATTATCAACATTTAATTAAATAAATCACAACCTATAAAATACCAATGTAACATAAAGACGAACAAGACACCTACACAAACCACAATAATAAAATACAGAAACAACAATCACAAGGATAGACAATACCATTCAATCGGGATGGTTTGACAACATGGGACGGGGTGACTTCCTTGTCATCTCTGTTTCAACATCATACCATTGGGTCATTTGATGCTCACCCTGTCCTGCTGAAGCAGGTGGAATCGAGACTTTGTACCTGCAATCCCTGCATACAAACAAAGTTGTGTACATGTACACACACACACACACACACACACACACATATATATAATCAAAGCATTACATTGTGAGAAGGAATTGCAGCATAGCAGGGCACTCGTGAACAAGTGATGCTACACTGTCCTTTCATCATATCTATTCTAAAAATATAATATAAATGATAAAATATCATCTCTAAACTAACAGATCATCTCATAACATAATTTACTAAATCATTGCATCATAATATATTTCTGAAATCAACTAACATCACCAACCATAATGTCATAAGAAATATCCATGCCCTCAAATGTATAAGCATAAACACCAAAGTCTACTAACCAAACCACCAAACCAAACAATAACAGTACCATCATAGTATCAAAGTATCAAATCAAAGCATAGAAAATAAATAGTCCAACTAGCAAACATGAGGGTTATTACATTCTACATAACCCTGATTCCCCTTGCTTTGTCTTATATTCCTCTAATTGTTTTCCTTATACACCTTAAATGTTCAAACCATACACCTCTAAGCTTCAAATAATAACCTTGACCAAAGAAATAGTCTTCGTCTTCCTTCCACACAACTTTACTTAAATCTGATGCACTTAGAAAAGTTTCCCATAATATAACCAAACATATTTCTAATGTGAGCTTTTAGAAAAATAAGCTTTACCATATAAATGTAAGATTATCAAAATAGTCGTATGAACTTGTAAAACATGCTCCACTTTTGTTATTGGCTGCACAGTTAACTGCTCGTTCTCCTACATTGGTAACTATTGCTTCTTCCCTCTACCTGCACTTTCCTTCACAAATAAAGATAGCACTGCAATGGCTATTAATTTATATAAACCCTTACTCAGCCAATTGAAATCTCATTTGTCTTGGACATCTTAGGAACAATCCTTGGCTCAATAACATACATCATATTGCACCCCATCTATCAACATAACATGGATACAAAGAATTTCCAAGCAGTATCCAATGGTTTTACAGGTCATGTAAACATATTACACCTCATGCTACTTATTCACTTGCCAAAACATTTAAGAATATACCTTTGTATAATATTGTTCCATGCCCCAAAAATTATTCCACATTCTTCACTCGAGCTCTTTGCGCAACATAAATAAATCTACGCAATTTGTTTTTTATTTGTTAACGATCATGCTCAATAAATGGATTAAAATGCCTTCAAACCTCTGTTTAAATTATGCTTGTCTAGTTCAACTATGAAAATGGATATCTCCATGATTATCTCCTCTGCACCCAACGATTTAAACTACTGCATTGCTCCAGTCTTCACACCATTTTCATCTGCAAATGCTAATGCATTCATAGGCAAAGGAGAAAGGTCCTCTCTGATACTAAATAAAGGATCCGGAGTGTTTCATTGATAATGTTACTATGAACGATACACAAAGAAGAAATAGGAGAGATGCAGCTGCAAACTGCATAATCGTCACTCTAAAAAAAAAATGTTAATAATTAATCAATGTAATATCCTAACATCAAGGAGGGGTAGAGTGCCTTCACATGCTTTCATCCACACATACCATTATTTTGTACAAGGTTATAAGAGAAAGGTGGAAATTAATTTTAAAATCCCTTATAAGGGCATATTTATAAGGCCCATGATGAATTAAGGAAAACTGACTAAAAAAATATCTCTTCAACCATCCTTTCCCATGTAAGTGAAATTTCCACAAAGCAGTAAAGTAAAAGGAAAATAGAAGAGAAAAAGGCTATGTAGAATTTCACTCTATATATAGGCATTTTGGTAAACTTACTTCTGACCTTCACATTCTCATGACACTTAAAAAAAAACACATTCTCAAGGTGGAAATACATGATTGAAGGCTATGTTGAAATGGATATATTAAATGAACCTTTAGGGATGTTCAAATAAATTTATAAATTTTAAAGTTATATTCTATTGTTAGCAAGCTCTTCTAGCAATATCTAATTAATAGTTATAGAATGAGGTTGCATTAAAACATCTCAAAGAAGCCCATTGTCATGGAATATCAAATTGCAGTTTCTATTTGAGATGAATTATAGAAAAGGTGTTGGATAATTTTAATAAAATATTCTCAGTAGCTACGAAAATAAAAATCCCATGACATTTGCCTACATTTTCCATGCCTATTATTAGCAAGAAAATTCGGGGATACACAAACAAAAGTTATGATCTCAAGCTTATTCTTATAATTTTGTATTCATACCCCAATGACAACAATAGAGGAAGAATAAAACTTTGACTAGAGTGTAGTAGATTAGAGTAACATCAGAAGAATTATCTTAGACAAACACCATGCACTCAAAGAATTCATAGAAATCACATATACACAATATTTCTCATTATTCAACAATAAAATTATATTTACTATAATCATATCCTTTAGTAAATCTATTCATATACATTCTTCATATCTTATTTTCTATCTATATATCTCTATTATGTCTCTTCTACTTCTATTCTCCTATTATCTTATATTCTAAATTCATCTATCTTCTTTACATATATATTTACATTGGGACTTGGCCATTACAAGCCAGACAAATTTCCTTCAAGGCCTAGTTTTCCATATGCTTTGCATTCTATTGGAAATGGTCTATGGTATGGTTTTGTTGTTGTGTTGAGTTCTATCTCTAGCTCTTTACCCTATTGACATCATCCCCCTTCTCAAAAATATTGCTTTTCCTTAAGATACTAATTAGATAGAAAAATGTTCTTAAATCTAGCCTTCATTTCCATGAGGATTGAATCCCATTGAGTGGATATTTGTATGAGAAACTATACATGTCCCTGAATTTAACCTAGTGTTGTTTCTTATTCTATTATACTACTAGGGATTTATATTTTTTATGTGACCTTCTTGGCTTCACCAAGTATATGTTTTATGTTTTCTAACTAGATATTAATCACTTTGCTTAATTGCTAAATTTGTGATTTTATTTGTTCTCGCTAGTGTTATAGCTATTAGATTTTTTCAATGTAGTACCTATACTTGCAATTTGATTGATCCATCCATATCTTGTGTAGAATCATAACTTCTATCCATTTGCATTATTTTTGCCTCAAACTAATGGATTTGTATCTTTGAAGTTCTTGTTTACAGGATTGATCATTGTATGGAAAATTATTATATGGTGTTTACATGCCCAACTATATGTTTTAATTTTTTGATCTGCTCGTCCAATTGGATGTGGACTACAACATATTTATTTTTACCTTTATCCACCCTTTTTTTTTATCTCTATAATGGGTTGGTTCCAAAGGGTAGGGGCTTGATTATCTCTCTCCTTTTGTACCCTTTCTACTAAGTTTCCTAAATATTGAATCAGATGTTGAGAATTTTATGTTTTAAAATTTGGAATGATGCTTTCTATTATAAAAATGGAATATTCCAACTCTTCATTACTCTCTATATGTTGTTTCAATACTTCCTCTCTTGTGGTATTATTTCTAATGAATTTATTCTTTGATGTATGGAATGGGGAATGGGTCCTGTCTCAAGGCATATGCTTTTTCAAAGTGATGTTTTATTTCTAGTGATAACCTTTCACATTGGAAATATTACAAAAAGTTAAGATATTAAGCCTAAACAAAGTCTCTATCTAAGATCCTTTGGAAACCACCAAATTCCCTCTTATGATCCTGCAACTAGATTTCTCAATTGTCACATCCATACAATAATAGTTTAGCTTGGATATATAAAGTAAATTTCTTGCAAGTCATTGAATATATTTGTAAACAACATCAAGAATTTTAACTCTTCCATCTATGAAACATAATTTTACCTTTCCCTTACCATAAATCTTCTTAGTGTTGTTATCACCAAGGAAAAATGCTTCTCTATCATACCTTTATTATTTAGAAAACCACTCTTTGTGAGGATCAATATGGTAGGAGGAACCTTAATCAATATTCCAAGAATCATTCTTAATAATTTTTTAATTACTTTAAAGAAGGGAAGGGATTTTACCCTTACAAAACATCCATGAAGGCCAAATAGGGGACCTCACAAGACATGGTGCACCTTAAAATAAAAGGAAGAAAACTAAGCATAGACTAGCAAAAAGTAGATAAACAAAACACGAGAATACTAGCTAGGAACTAGACTAGCTAATGATTTCCTAGTAGCTTGAGGCTATTAATGGCATTCCATTCATTTACTAGATATTATAGTTTTTCTTTGAAAGATAATGATTTAATTTTCATGGGCTCACTCTTTTGGGTATTGGGCATAGTTGAAAAATTAACCTTTTTTTGTTCTTTTTAGATTGAGTAACTTCCTAACAATCCTCCCTAGTCCTCATACTATGGTAATTATTAATAATGTTATATAAAATTAAGAACATGTACTATTATCACTATCATTTGAAGAAATTTTTGTGGAGGAATCTACATTATTTTTCTTATTTTGACATTCCTTCTTCACATACCCAAGTGTTTACCATAGTTCACACACTTTACTCTTCCTTGGGGTTTAATAATTTATTTCTTAATTATCCTTTTTCTTGTTCCCTTTAGGCCCTCCTTTCTCTTTGGACCTTCCTCACACGTGCAAGGCATCTTGGGAGCCAAAATTCATGTAATTTCCTCATTTATTTTTCAAGAACTATAGCAGAAAGGTTATCAATCTTTGGTTTTGAACCACAACCAGTGATAGAAAAAAGTAGATATTTTAAAGATTTGAGTAAATAAAAAAGTAACAAGATCCGTGTATCTTCCTCTTCTAACTCAACATCTATAGATGCAATCTAAATTAAAACAAAATTAATAGCATTTAATTGATCTACTAAAGTATCACCATCTTTTTTAGTGAATTTAATTGTATCAAGTGATATAACTTATTAGTAGGACTTTGGGTTTGATAAATATCACCTATCCTCTTCCAAAAAATTTTATGCAATATCTTCATTAGAAAAAATTAAGAGGACATAATTTACAAGACATAATTGTAGCTTCTTATCAAGCTTCAACCATTCTTCATTAAATATTTTAGATTTCCTTTTCATTGGAAACTACCAAAAATTAATCTATTTCTTCTAAGATATATTCCATCTTCAACTTCTACATCTTGTACATAGATCCATTGAAATTATCAATGTCTATATTGGAGGTAGAAGCTAGATGGTATACAATTTCTTGATAAATCTTCAAAACCCACAATGTAAAAGCTCCCATTTCAAACAAAAACAAAAACTCTTAAGAGAAAGACATGTATTTCTTAATAGAATATTTAGATTTCATACAAAATGTTCAAAATTAGGTAAAACTACTACAATATTAAATTTCATAATTTATATATAAATATAAAATATATATTTGTCCAAGATTACCCAACAAAGATTATATGTATGATTGCACATTCAACAAAATAAATAAGAATACTAAACACAGGTGACATAATATTTATGTGGAGAAACCCTTGCAGGAATAAAATACACACCCAAAGAGATCTAATCCTTGCATTAGTACTTCAAATGACTATGCATAAATCAAACATATCCCTTTCACAATATTCCAATAGCATTTTGTTACTTGTTTAACTTAAAAAAAAACCATATACAATACTAATCCAATGAACCAATTTATAGAAGAGATGGAGGTGAGAGTACCATAGTGACCAGTATCTCAAAATAAGTGGTAAATCCATGTATAAAACACTATAATCCCTCCTTAGTGGACAACCTATAAACATTGTTTAAATAATAATAAAGCATCACATAACCTTCACATGGGCACCTTACCCACAACCAATAAGAATAAATCAACATTGATTGCTCCATTACTGCTTTATAACTCCAATGACTAATATGTACATGAAAATATTGGTACCTCAACATACAAGAACATGCAAGGGGGCAACTCTTCATCTCCCATTTGGATGCCAAGTAGATGAATCTATATTTAAACTTTGTAACCACCATCAATGACTAAATCCTTCTTTGTGAATATTATTACAACTTGTAATAGATAAATTAATATTAAATATTTGTATCCCCCATATCCTTAGTTGTCTAATTACACCTTTTGAGGATCATTGAGACACATGAAATGCTAGAGTAATAGTTTAATTCTTTAATTAATTTAATCATATTGATTAATTAATTAAGTCATTTTTTACTTTATTTTTCACTTAAGCTAAACTTAGGCACTTTAATAATAACTTTATTAAATCCTAGGGTCCACTTTAGGATTTTGATCTCCTTTCTCAAGGTTTGATCTATTTGTAATTATTCACTTCTTGTTTATGAAATTTTACTCTCTTGGTTTGAGAGTAATATCTTTGTGTTTTTCAAATTTCTTCTACGTGACAAGTTATTTTGCTTGCAGATGATCATTGGGTTCTATGAGGTTGGCTTTTACAACCTCAACATGATATCAAATATTCAAATCTACAACTTCTTATTCATCTTTTGAGAGATTCAAGCCTTGAAAGAGTATTTTTCTTGCATCTTTAGTCAATTTGGACCTCACAATTATGTCCAAAAGGTTTGAAATAGTCAATAATGACCTCTGTTTCATCAATTTTGGTTATACAGCGCTTGATCTGTGAGGGTTTGAACTTTATGAGGGTTTTCATATCTAGAGCATACCTACAATTTTGGATCATTTTGAGCCCAAAAAAACCTCACCACCATGTTTAGAGTGCTCAAAAACCCCTAAATCGATTGTCAAATCATTGAAATCGGACATAGTGACTCTAGGAGGCAATTTTTTTTCATTTTAGGGTCATACAACCTGGTACAATACACAATCCGAGAAAACAATTTAAAAAAAAATAAAAATTTAATGGGTTTCGTCATTAGTTTAACTGCTAGTGGTTAATGCTAGTTTAACAACTAGACTTAACCACCAAACCCCTTTTGGAGAAATTTTGGTATTTTGGCCATAACTTTTGCATCTGAACTTGGATTTTCAAAAACAAAATATTGTCATCTAAAAACTAGTTTTGAGCCCAATTCAGTCATGTAAGTATTTTTTTCTTGGTTTTTCCACTTTTCTGCATTTATTTCAAATCAAAATTAGAACTTCTATTTTTCACTTCTGGGGGCATATCTTTTGCATACGGTCTCCATTTTTTGAAAATGAATAGGAATTGGAAAGCTCCTTCAATGCTCTATCTAGATCTGTAGATTATTTCATCAAAAAATTTACTAGTTACATAGACAAGGGTGATCCCACAATAGTGGTTTACAATTTTTGGCCAAACTGGGTAGTAAAATATTTTTTTTAACTAAATCTTCACTTTCAAGCACCTATAGTGGCTAAACTACGAGGAATTTGAAGATGATGAAAACTAGAGTTTGGTGAATTTTTTTTTGTAGATTCTAAATATATTTTTTTCAAAATTTTTGGAATCAAACTACACTTCTTTTTCCATCTCCCTCAACAACTAGTTTTTTTTCAAAAAACAACATTTTTAAAAAGTGACGCTCAATTTTTTTTCCATGAAGGATAAAATTCTAATTCTTTCAAATTTAGATTTTTAATTCTCATATCTAGTGTTTCTACTTTGTTAGATAGTTTTTTATTGAATATTTTTTCTTTAATCAAGTTTTAAAGTCAAACCAATTACAATTCAGACATAGCATGACTATATATCATGTAACCTTTTTTGTATGTATCAAAACTTTTTTTTTTGTTGGATCAAGGACTTCAATAGTTGGTGCACTCAAAAAATTTCAATTTTTTTTTTGATAATATGCTATTTTTTTGACACGTACAAAACAAAGAGCTTGATTTTCGGTGAAAAACGTATGTTTAATAAAACTAAAAAGATAATTACATAATAAAACCAAAAAATATTAAAATTATATTCAATAGATAGCTCGTTCCAAGGACTACCTAATTCTAGTTGCGTATATGAAGTCTCCACTATTTTCATGTTCAAACCAAGCTTCAAAGTGCAAAATATTAGGTTTTTTGTGAAGAAGGTCAAAAATTAGGGAAATGGGGGGTTCTCTTGAACTAGGGAGTTCGAGCGAATCCCCTCCCATAAATTTTTTTTTCATTTGAACTTTTTTTTTCCATGCATTTAATGGGTTGTCTTGAACCCTAGTTCGAGTGAACCCTTTTTTGGTTCGTTCGAACCTCCAAAATGTAAAATTTTTCCATGGGGTCATTTTTACAAGTTTTCCAGTCATCATTTGAATTGTAAACCACTTTTGTGGGTTTACCCACAATTATCTAAAGTGTTTTATCCTTTTTCCATCTTTCCAACATTTAGATTTGATTTTTGGTTTTTTCCAAAAATCCTTCTTCTTAGATGTAGTCCATTTTTGGACCTTATGGGCTAACATTTCATGTATTTATCATTTGTAAATGCACTAAAATAAAGTGCCTCATCTTTGTATGTGTAGAATTTGGATTCTCGTACATCATATTGTATCATTATTGTACTCGCACTATGTTATAAAGTGCCATAGAGGGTTTCATGTTTTTCCTTTGTCAAGTGAGTGCCCCTTCCATGATAATAGCCTCATGCATGTGTGAATTGTTTTTTCATGGCCATTATATGTGGGTACTCTCATGTTTTCATGTTCAAATGTTACTAATTCTTCTTCATCCACTTCTTTATGGCATTCAATTTCAGTATACCTATCATGACTTTCCCTTGTCAGCATTATGGGGGTGTTTTTATTGTTGGTGACATTGCTTCTTTGGTTTTGTTGGAGTGAGCTATGTATTCAATATTTGTTTCTATGTACTTTTGGATACAACATCCATCAATGGCTGGTTACTTGTATTTCGTTGAGATGAATCACTTACCATATGGACACTCTTGTATTCAAGAGGTGACCTTCCATTTTAACTTGATAAGTTCTTCAGACTATTGGTACTTGTGCCATATGTATCTTTTAGTTCTTAATGTTTGCCTTGGTTTTCCATCGTATTTTAGTGGAGGTTCTTCTTTCAACATTTTAGTAGTCATTCTATGACAACATTTGTAGCTTCTTCATTCTCCAGTGGTGTTTTTTGCACCATCCTTTGTTCCTATCTTTAGGGACAATTTATTCTTGGTTGGAGGCTGCTTCATCCTTTACTCTTGTTGGAGGATTCTTTAGTTCTTCACTCTTCTTTGGAAGCTTCTTTAGTCCTTCACTTTCTCCTATTCTTTTTTGGAAATTATTGTTTGGAGGCTTCTTAGTCCTTCACATGTATTTCTCTCTTTTGGAGAGGAGTTTTTCACATGAGGTTTTCTTTCTTTATGATGTTGTGATAGATCTTTTATAGTTGTACATGGGTACCTTAACTAGCCTAGTTGTTGGGACCCATCTTTGCTTTCATGTATTTTGTCTTTAGTTTTTTAACTTCTCCCTAAGTTCATCTTAAGAGGGGGGGGCGGGGGGGTGTTAGAGTAATAGGTTAATTACTTAATTAATTTAATCACATTGATTAATAAATTAAGTGACCTTTTACTTTATTTTTAACTTAAGCTAAACTTAGGCACTTTAATTATTATTTAATACTTTATTAAATACTAGGGTTCACTTTTGGGTTTTGATCTCATTTCTTAAGGATTGATCTTTTTGTAATTATTCACTTCTTGTTTATGCAATTAAACTCTCTTGGTTTGCAAAGCAATATCTTTGTGTTGTTTGAATCTCTTTTATGTGATATGTTATTTTTCTTGTAGGTGATCATTGGGTTTTGTGAGGTTGGCTTTTACAACTTTAACATGATATTGACTTATTATTTCAAAGTTAATATAGCTTTATCCTAACATCTATTTGAGTTTTTATACATATTTTTGGTTGGAAAAGAATATATAAGATACATATCAACTATAACTTAGGTATTAAGTGAAATATCTCTAATTTTTTTGTCACCATTCCCTTTATGGTGTTGCTTTATAAGTGGTTTTATCTTTATTTTAATTATAAAAAAGGGCATCCTCTTGTGAAGTATTCAACACTTGATATTGGATATTGCATTGAGAATCCTTGCTCTATTAAAGATATTAATTTTAAATAAATTAAAAAAAAAAAAGTTTTTGCATAATATGCTCAAAGATAAAAATAATATAGAAGGCATAGAATTTAGACAAATGGGTCTAGCACCATCAAGCATTCCAAATGTAAGTGTAAAAAATAGAATTATAATTAAAAACAATAATTCAAACCGATTACTTCATGAAAACCTCTAATAAAACATAAAATGGATATGTTCTTGATAGTGTTAGTTTCTTGCTTGGATAAAATTTATTTTCTCTATTCAATATCCTTAATAAATGGATGGATAAGCTCTAATTTATGGAAAATAAAGGGGGGTATTTAATTGTGAAGATTAAATCTTAGATTTTGAAATCAATATGTGAATAGTAGATATCATGGAGAGAGGTGGAAATCAAATTTTTAATTACCAAGAGGAATCAAGAGTTTAGCCCAACAAATTGGAGATTAGCTATTTATAGTACAAGCCCCATTTAATAGTTGGAGTGATGTGTAATGGATCCTCATCCACAATATTGAAAAATTAGGCTTTGAATCGACAACCTAGGCTACCTAAAGTGATAGCCAAGATTGATTCAACTAACAACAAGAGTGAGGTAGAAATAAATTTTCCAATTGGGTGGAGCTGAGTAGAGAGTAAACTCATTTGAAGAGTGAATTCAAATTATTTATTTTTTATTTTGAGCTAGCTAAATTGATTGGCATGTTCATAGTAAGTTAATTTAATATGCCATTTAGTTAACTATTTTGATAGATGGGTTAATTAAATTGATTATTTTATTTAACTATTTTGATTGGATAGTCAACTCATCAAATGCAATTTAAGATTTAAATTAATATATTAGTAAATAATGTGAGAGATGATTCATTTTAAAATAAATAAATAATAAATATTATCTCATTAATTTAACTATTATAAAATAATATACTTACAATAATATTAATTATTTGAATAGATTAGAAGATAGAAACTTTTTAAATTATAAAAAAAGTGGATGAATTAAAGATAAGTTGACATAATCATTATGAAGATGCTAGCTTCATTTGACATTCATATATTTTTCAAACTTAGATAATTTTTGTTTTCAAATGAGTGATTTACATTTTCTTTGATTTGTAGAGAAATCCATCAATTTAAAACAAAACTTTAATATTCATTGATAAAATTTGAAGTAAACAAGTTGTTTGTGTAAATATTTGCATATTATCCAAGAGAGGTGATTTCATAGTTGACATACATGAAAAAGGAATTACATAGAGATGATGCCCTTATCTACCAAAACATTATTTTTTGGAGATAAGAAAATGTTTTATTGGAGATGTGCCAAGAAATTATTAGTGGGTCATATTTTCTTGTGGTTTGAATTGATATATGTGTATCTATTTGAAGTTTTTGATGATTTTTTTTGATCCCTAGTCTTAGGTATCTATAAATAAATTGAAAACTTAAATAACTCACAAATATTATTACACAACTCTAAAATTTAATTTTTTGTTCTAGTTAAAGTTAAATTATAAGATAAATATCTTGTTTATTCTTAGAAAAATATTATTGTACAAATTTTTAAGTTTGAATATTAGGAATGAATGTTTCTTTCTTTTTAAAATAATTAGATTGAGATAATTAAAATAGATTTAATTACTCTTGTACAACATTTTATTATTGGTATAATGAGTTTCATTTAACTTGAGAAGATTATCTTTATAACCACTACTTAAATCAAGTTCTATTTTTTATCTATTGAATTGGATCAATCCATATTTTAGAAAAAATATATAATTTTAACTTGAAATTGTTGAAAATATCTACTTTGAATTTGCAAAAATGATCACAAATTTATCAAATATATATATATATATATATATATATATTAATTAATATGATATTTCCATATTGTTATGTATCTTACTTGTAGATTATCAGCAAAAATAAATAAATAAATAATTTTTTAAAAACATGACAATCACATAAATACTCTCAATATTTTCAATAATATTTTTTAGATTATCAAAATAACTAGATCGTCCAAGAGCTTTTTGTTTCCAACAAACAAAAGAAATACGAAAAATCATGTGTAAAGAAAAAAATAAATCCCATACTAAATCTATAATCAAAGGCCCAATTCAGCCCATCCATGTTGTGTCTCACGACATACTAAGAGAGAAAACAAGAGAACAAAAGGGGGATTGTCATCAAGGTACATAGTAAGGAATCTGCTTCTTGAAGCAAACATCTATACAAGCAATGGATGGGGCACAAAAAACTGAGAGAGGGGACATTATAACACAAGGAAATTTTCCATTAAGATACATTATAGGAATTACATTCTATATATTTATTTATGTGTAGAAAGTGACAATCCACTACATGGCACATAGACTTATTTAGTAACCTCTAATGTAGGAAAACTGTGATGTGATTTTCACCTCATTTTACATCTCCACATTCAAGCAATCTCCCATTCAATCATTCATTCACACATTCATAATTCAAGTAATCTTCAAGCACTCAAGCATCTTGCATCATCAATTCAAGCACTTTAAAGCACTTTAGAGTAGCCATTGACAACACTTCAAATTTACATATTCAAGGATGTGGTAAGTTTATAATACTTTCATGCTATTAATTTATCATCTCCTTTTCATTTCATTCATTTCTATTGGGTTTTATTACCAAAGTGAGGTTTGACCAAGGCAAACCCCTATTCACTAACCCTCCAACATTTTTCCCCTTTGCATGTGTCTTTGTAGCCCTTGTTTTGTAGATTTGATAGGTTTAAAGGTGTTGAAAAGTGGATTTCAAGTCAAATAGTCTCTTAAAATAAATTCATCATCTATTCAAGCAATTTGAGTGACTTTCAACTCATTTTCTACTCAATTGATCCCACAACCATACATTCAATCATTATTAGATTTAGAGTAGTAGTGTTGACCTTTGAATTTTCAAAAATCTCAGGGAGGACTAATTCACCACCCTTGGTGAATGAGTCCCACCTAAAATTTTAAAAAATCTACATTTTGTCAGAAATCAACTCCTGACTGTCAGAAATTCGATTTTGACACTTTTTGACCAATTGAAGGACTGATTTGCCACCCTTGGCGAATGAGTCCCACTGTGAAAATCCAAAAGAATTCATCAACATTCCAAACATTCCAAAAAGCTCATGCATCATCTAGGTGCACTCAAATTTGACTCTGTACCTTTTGTTCTATATATTTCTTTGAATTTCTTCATATTTCATAGTTGATTGTATATCACATTGTGTTTTCAAACATAGAATAAATTGCATCTTTGCACTCATTCTAGATCATTTTAATCAATCCATTGCACTTAGATTACTTCATTTACATAACATCACATTGCATACATCCTAATTTAAATGAAACCTAAGAATTTTAGGATCTAATCTCTCTCCTTTTAGGTGAAAAACCCTATAAGATTTAGAGAGTCCATTGCATCCTAAAATCTATAGTTCATTTTGGTGAACCCAAATTTTGAACATTTTTAAAATTTTGATTGCATTCATATCTTGCATCCTAGTTTACATTTGCATTAGCATTCAATTAGGACATTGGATTGTGTTAGTGTAATTAAATGCGTTGCACCTTGTCCTAGGTCATAATTACACCTTAGTTAAGTTTACTTCGGGACCAAATCGGAGGTTGTTGGATATTTTCCACTTTTGGTGGACTTGACATGTCATTATTTGATCACTTCCACATTTTTTGGACACATCATGTGATTATATCTCCACCTTTTGTGGGTGATCCACCATTTGTGGTGATTATCACATTATCACTTTTCCATCTTAGGTGGAGTGATAGCTTTTCATAGTTGTCTCATGTCATAAGATTATGAAACTTTTCATAATATTATGCCCTTCTATATTCTCACCTTAGCTATATAACCAAGGGGTCTCTCTCATTGTAAACAATCAATCATATCATTGACATTGAATACAGTTTATTCTTGTCATATTTTATTCTCTCTTTTTGTGCTTTCCATTTGGTCCATAGATCATGGCAGCCATAGCCAATTCTAACATGGTATTAGAGTAGATTGGGTGCCATTGGAGAGTCTTTTTCTAAAGAGAGATTCTAGATTTGAGGGTGTTCCGTTTTTGGCTCTTTGTTGCAAGTTCATATTAGAGCTTGTTGGTGCAAATTTAAGCTCACCATTGCATTTGGAAGGTTCAAGATAGTCAATTTTTCCTTTTGTTTTGTCCAAATCAGAGATACAAGGCCAAATTTATGAGGGTTTGAAGTTAAAGAGTGGTTCCCAAATCCAAAGGGTAGCTTCAATTTTGGAGCATTTTGGGTCAAATTTGACCCTGCCATCACGTCCAGAAGGGCCAAAAACCCTAAGATCGATTGTCAAATCATCTGATTCAGAGCAGTTGTCTGGTGAGGAAAAAAAAATTGCCCAGAGATTCATACGACCCCCCAAGTCATCATCATTGCATCTGTGGTATGATTTAAAAAAATATATATATTATATATTTCTTTCAAAAAAATTGATAAAGTTTTTTATAGAAAATATTCAAAAGTTTTTTATTTTGTAATACAAAAAAAAAAGCAAAAAAAAAATTCTGCATTTTTTGAAATATATTGTACAGGGTACTACAATACCCAATGTACTGTAGTACCGTAGTACTCCTGCGGCTGCAATCCGAGCCATGTGGTAGGAGGCCACTAGCTACCCACGACCCCCACACACTTCGATGTACACCTCCACTAGTGGGAATTTACAAATATTTTGGCCGATAAACTTCAAAATCTGGGAACTTCAATCAAATTGATGGCAATAGATTCTACTGAAGATTCTAGTCCACTGAAAAAAATAATATTCTAACTATAAGGAATATACTGGCAGATTCTTCGCATATTCTGGTAGAGAGCGACGTGATGGTGACGGGCACAAGACCGTCAAATTCAAGCTCCTAAATTCCTCTGATAGTCATATACCCATTAAATTTAAGTCATTGATCAGTTGACGTTAGTGCCACATAATCAGTTTCCAAAAAAAAAATTGGCCTCACGGTTTGCATTTTGGTTTTTGTAGGCGAACTGTGAAGCTCAATATCTCAGTCATATGAGCTTCTTTTTTAGCTCATTTTTTTTTTATCTAGGCTAATTTTTTCTGATCTTCATAGTGGTACAATTATTTTCTAGTTTTTGTGTTTGGTTTTCCGGAAATTGTAGATTCTCACAGGTGTTGTAGCTTTGTCCTCATTTTGGGAACCTCGGGAGCTCATATCTTTCTCCTATAGTAACATTTTTGGGTGCGGTTATTTTTGAAAGTGCATGATTTTTTGTGTACTTCTCAATGGTATTATCAGATTTATCTCATTGTATTCCAAAAATTTTACTTGATTATATGGCCTATTTTTGGGCATTTGCATGTACCAAGATCAAGACCACTTCGTTGTTTTTGGAAAGTGGTAATTCTAAACGAACTACTCATAAAGTTCCAAGCTCATATATTGCTAGGGGGGTTCTTTGATTGAGTGAATTTTGGGGGGATTCTCCTTGTGGTTGTGGTTGCATTCTTCTTGATTTGTGTTCTTGTTTCATCATGGAGCCATCTACAATTCCACTTCTAACACCTTATAACTATCCTAAATGGAAATAAAAAATGAACAAATTGCTAAGAGTAAAAATATTGTATATGATAGTTCATGGGCTTGATGGTGAACCAAAAGATGATGAAGTTAAAAAGAATAAGTGGTTGAATAGTTGTGAAGAAGCAATTGGCTATTTGTGCTTGTATGTCTCTCCTGAGTTGTTGTTTCACATTGATCATTTGGATACACCTATGGCTATTTGGAGTACATTGTCAGACTTATTTGGGAAAACATATGAAATTCAAGGAAATTTGTTAGAGAATGAATTGATTAGTCTTAATCCACGTAATTTTGACAACATACAAGACTTCATCGCCAAATTCAAGTCACGAAGAACACAATTGAAAAATTATAAAATTGAGAAATCAGATACACAATTGATCTTAGGTGTTCTTTCAAAGCTAAGGCCTGAATATTTAGTGTTTGTGTCTACTTTCTATGCTACAAAGAATGCCTTTGAGAGTGAGTTTAAGATGCCTTCCTTTGAATATTTTTCTATACAACTCACTAGGGAGAAAAATAAGCTTATTCAAATGGGTACTTTGAAGTCTTCAAAATCACATGCCTTGGTTGCAAAGGATGAGAAGTCTTCAAGTGGAAAAGAAAAGACAAAGAACAAGGCTAAGAAGAACACACAATCCACATAAAATTCCATAGAATAACATAAAGATTCATCTTCAAAAGAGAAATCATCAAAGAAGGAGAGGCCTTTTTGTGCATATTGCAAGAAGGGTGGACATGAAGAACATTATTGTTATAAGAGGGATATTAATGAGTTGAAAAATCTTCTAAAAAAGAATCACATTGATTTTCCTTCTAGAATGTATAAATATTCTTCTCCTTCTACTTCAAAACATTCTAAAAATGACAAAGGTCAAGCATCTACATCAGGATATAAAGGTCAAGCTCTTTGTGCTCTTTCAAGTCCAGGATCGGGGAGATGGCTTCTAGATTCAGGAGCATCACATCATATGGCATCTTCACAAACTATCTTCTCTTCATTTCAGCCTTGTTCTATGTCTCCTATCTTGATGGGAAACAATACATACATGAGTGTAATAGGGAAGGAATCTATTAGCTTTGGGAAAAACACTTTCCAAGATGTTTTGTGTGTTCCTCATTTGATGAACAATTTGCTTCCCATATATCAGATTACACATGGTGGAGATGGGAGAACTGTGGAGTTCACACCTAATCTTGTAATCATTTGAGACTTGGAGACTCAAGATATCATTGCTACTGGGGTGGTTGATCATTCATCTCAGTTATACACCTTTGCACAGTTTGCTTCTAATGGTGACATTGTTCCTTCGACTATTGATTACCATGATTCAGAGGAGACATTTGGCTTCTTGAACTTGGGAGTTCTCACATCAGATCTAATTGTTGAGCCATGCATTTCATCTCCTCCATCTACTATTGTACTTGATGATGCTTGTGGTACTAAAGTTTTGGCTCCTAGTGATTCAGTGTAGCAAGACATACATAGTCAAGTCCAGATATGGCAACTTTGGATGACTTCTTGGCAAGTATTTCAAACTTGTTTGTGGAGTCTCATCTTGCAAATTTGGGGGACATCACCGATAGCATTCATCTTCTCTTTGATGAAGATGCACCTTCTTTAGTTGTTATGAGGGAACACCTTGACCCTCTTGTTCATTCTCTACATGATCATTCTTCACAGATTGGCATGAGTGTAGATTATTTTGGACAAAATTTGAAGGATGCCTCTTTGTCTTTAGATCATGTTCTACATTTGTCTCTACTAGATGTTGGATTTTCCTCTTCAGCAGTGTGGCCTAGAATGCTTGTTTGGAGTGTGTCAAATTTTTACATCAAAATGGAGATGCTTGAGCATGCTTCAAAGAAATCATACATCATCTATCTTCATGATATCATGCATACATACATGGTTTTTTTCATCCTAAGGGGAGGAACGTTGTTCGGTGAGATTGGATTATCTTCAGCATTCAATTTCAAGCTTCTACCATCATTGTAGGAGACTCAACATTGAGGGGGAAAGCCTTATCTCTCTTCTAGTTCTCTCTTATGGGGGGTATTTTTCTTCACATGGAGATTTTACCTTCTCATGCATCATTGAGAGAATTTCCATTTTGTATTTCATCTCTCTTTTGGAGAGGAGTTTTGTCCCACTAGGTTTTCTCCTTTTCTCTATTTTTGAGAGATTACATTGATTACATTTGCATATGTACATGGGTACCTAACATTGCCTAGTAGTCGGAACCAATTCTTGCATCTTTGTTTCATTTGCATAATAATTTACCACTCCCTAAGTTGCACTTAAAGGGGGGTGCTAGTGTAATTAAATGTGTTGTACCTTGTCCTAGGTCATAATTACACCTTATTTAAGTTTACTTAGGGACCACATAGGAGGTTGTTGGAGATTTTCCACTTTTGGTGGAGGTGATCCCATAATAGTGGTTTATAATTTTTGGCCAAACTGGACACTCAAATTCTTATTTTTAACTAAATCTTCACATTCGGGCACCTATAGCGGCTAAACCGTGAAGAATTTGAAGATGGTGAAAACTAGAGTTTCATCAAATTTTGTTTGTAGATTCTAAAAGTATTTTTTTTCAAAAATTTTGGAATCAAATTGTACTTCTTTTTCCATCTCCCACAAAAATTGATTTTTTTCAGAAAACAACATTTTTAAAAAGTGATGCACACCGTATATCATATAACTTTTTTTCCATGAAAGATAAAATTATGATTATTTCAAATTTAGATTTGTAACTCTGATATCTAGTGCTTCCACTTGGTTAGGTAGTTTTTTATTGAATATTTTTTCATTAATCAAGTTTCAAAGTCAAATGAATTACAATTCAGACACAGCGCGACCGTATAATGCGTAACTTTTTTTGTATATGTCAAAATTCTATTTTATTTTTTTTGTTGGATCAAGGACTTAAATATATAGTGCACTCATATTTTTCAAATTTTTCTTTTGATAATCCTCTATGTTTCCACATGTGAAGAACAAAGAATTTCATTTTTGATGAAAAACCTATGTTCAATAAAACTTAAAAAACAAATACATAACAAAACCAAAACATATTAAAATTATATTCATTGGATAGATTGTTATGAGGAATACCATAATAATTTGAAATAAATTTTAAATGAATTCATTTGATACCCCAAAATATAAATCAAAATTTATTTTTTATCAGCATTTTGATAGGTGTAAAGAAGACGCATTTATAGGTATGGTTTAAAACTAGCAAGGTTCTATCCAAGGGGGTTTGATCTAAGGTGAATTGATCAAACCCTCTTCAATTGGAATCCTTAAAATGGAACTTTTTAAGGCTTAAATCATTATATTTTCTAAAAATATGTGATTTCAGCTAAAATCCGTTCCTCTTAGAAATTGTAAACCACTATTATGACAGCACCCATGGACTTGACATGTCATTAATTTATCACTTCCACCTTTTTTGGACACATCATGTGATTACATCTCCACCTTTTGTGGGTGATCCACCATTTGTGGTGATTATCACATTATCACTTTTCCATCTTAGGTGGAGTGATAGGTTTTCTTAGTTGTCTCATGTCATAAGATTACAAAACTTGTCATAGTCTTATGCCCTTCTATGTTCTCACCTTGGCTATATAACCAAGGGGTTTGTCTCATTGTAAAAAATCAATCATATCATTGACATTGAATATCGTTTATTCTTGTCATATTCTATTCTCTCTTTTTGTGTTTTCCATTTGGTCCATAGATCTTGGCAGCCATAGCCAATTCTAACAGGTTGGTTATTGCATCATAAGATCATTCATTTTGCATTAGTGAAAAACTCATTTAGTTTTCATTGTTGCATTCAATTTCATTGAAAAAACTGAAATCTTGCATTTTGTGCTTGTCTTTGCATTCTAAAAAGCATTTAATTCATTCTTAAAACTTTGAAAAATACAAAAAAAAAAACATCCTAGGACTCATTCGCCACCTAGGGCGAATCAGTCCCTCTATATATTCTATACATTAATCTTACATTATTTTTAGCATTTTTCTGCATTTTTGTTTCTTGTATTCATATCTCTATAATAGTTGGTAGAAGTCTTGTTATTTACATTTTACATTCTTAGAATAGCTTGCATTTCCATCCACCTTTCCTTTGTGGTAATTGCATGAGTGTTTTGTGCCCTATTGATAATACTTTAGTGAGAAGAAGTTCTAGACTCATGGCATCCTATGATAGTACTTTTGTTGTGGACCTTGGGATCTCACGAGCTCCTACTCCTGGTATGGACAATGGTGCATTAGGCCTTGAAAATACCATTTCTATTCCTTCCCCTTTCCATCATATGCATGTTGACAATCAAAACAATTCCCTCCTGCAAGAAAAGGTTATTAACATTCATGAGGACTTTGGACATTTACAACAATACTTTTCACTTGGAAACATTTCCACCACTTCTATACCTGCTATTGAGAACCTTCATCACTTAATCGAAAGTGATGATGGTGTGCAAGTGTTCAAACAAATAGTGGATATTTACAACAAACATTCCTATCACCCAAGGAACATCTCAAGTTCCTCCTCCTTCAACTATGGCTTCCATACCAACTTACACCAATCCACAAGTCCATACAACTTTACATCAATCTAATTATGTTGGTACTTCTTTCCTGATTTCCACTAGCATTCCTACTTCTTTTATGGCATAGCAAGCTCCTTCCATGACCTTCACACCCCTCACTATTCCTTCCACTTCTCCTAACATCACCTACACTCCATCACCATTTTCCCTTCCACCACAACCCCATTATCATGATCCCTTTATGACACAACTCCCTAACACTATTTCATCCATGCAAAACCAACTTGCCATCATTACTCAAGCTCAAACTACTCTACCCACATATCTTGTTCATAGTAGCACTTTATCATTAGAAATATTACGTACCTCGATGCCACAAGGGATAGAAATGCTGAGATTTGAGAAATATGGTAGAAAGGGAGATCCTATCAACCATGTCAATGCTTTTATTGCCTTGTGTTCTGACTTTGTCCTTGATGATAAAATTTTAGCAAAACTCTTCCCAAGGACCTTGAAAGATATTTCCTTAGAATGGTTTTCCCACTTGCCTAATCATTCCATCCATTCATTTAATGAATTGGTGGAAGCTTGCATTAATCACTTTCAAGTGCACATGACACCTAAAAAGAAAATGGCTGACCTTATGCAATGTAGACAAAACACTGATGAAAAAGTAACCAATTTCATCTATTATTACAAGTCCTTATATGCTCAAGTTGATGTCTAAATTCCAAATGCACATTTGTAGAAGATGTTTATTGAGAATTTGCACACTAACCTTAAAGATAACTTACGATGATGAAATTCCATTCATTCATGCATTTGTGTACAACTTTATGTGATTATCAAAATTTAGTCTTAAGTCATGAGGCAAAATCCACTTCTAGCCAAATTGACAAAACTAAAAACAACAATCAACACCTAAACAATACACCAAATTTCTGCAAACCTAACTAGGGTTTCTTAAAATTTAGATCATGTGTGTATCTTATTCCACCATATCATTTGTTTGATGTTTCCTTCTCTTTATACACTTCTTCTATGTGCATCTCTATTCTTCTATTTGTCACCCCTTTCACTTTTCACTTTTTTTTTGTTTTCCTTTGGGGATGATGCAAAGCATAGAGAGGCCCTAAATCTCTTCCATGTTGACCCAAACGGTCATTTCCTTTTTCATTTTGGTTTTGTGTTTTCATTTGGGGATGATGCAAACCGTTGAGACACCTTTTGTCTCTTCCATGTTGACCCAAAAACCTCCTTCTTTCTTTTCCTTTTTCCTTTGTCTTTTCTTGTGTTTTTTTTCCTTTTTGGGATGATGTAAAGCATCGAGACCATAATGTCTCTTTCATGTTGACTCAAAATATACTTTGTTTTTCCTTTTCTTTCACTCTATTTGTGTCATTCTTCTAGTTCTATGTGCTTTACAGAATGATTGCAGTTCCAATCTCTTTCATAGAAATATGCATTGCAACAATGAACATACTGACCCAAAATCCATAGATTCCTTATGTGTTTGGTGTGATTTCTTTCCCAGGGGGAACTCCCTTCTTTCCTTTCTTTTTTTCGTCCATTTTGACATGACACAGCTTAAATTTGAAACATATGACTTGGCATAAGGCTTTCCAAGTTGGCTCTCATGTCTTGTTTTTCTTTCTTTCTTTCCTCCTCTTCTCTACTTTCAAGTAATATCTTAGAGAATGATGTGTAGAAATTCCTTTAAAGTGGGGGGGATACATTACCATTATTTCATTTACATTCTTAGTGAAGCCTTGTCATTTACATGATGTGTTTGTCACTTTGTGGATAACACTAGGTGTGATGACCTTCATAAGCGTGATCTTTCTTAGCATATTGCATTCCCCTTGGTGGTTTGATGTGACACACCATATCCCCTAAGTTGTAAATATATTATTCTTTGATTGACCCTCTCTTGGAAACATTAGACATAATTTTCCCTAAGTGAGTAACCTTGCATAAACTAAACAAGACTCCTTTGAACATATTATACATAACATTTTTGCACATAACATTCTCATTCATCCACCTTGCATAACACAAATTGCATGCCTACGAAGCTATCTTATTTTTTTGGCCACCTTGCATAACACAACTTGCATGCCTATGGCGCCATCTTATTTTTCCTAAACCAACATTTTCATTTTCTTTGGCTTTGTGGCACCTTGTTAAAGTTATCAAATAGGTATAGCTTTATCATGGTTGAGTGGGAAGCCCAACTAGCGGCATGACTTTTCCCCATAGCCACTTTTGTGTTTGTTTGTAAGTGCATACCAACTAGCATATGCATCTTATTTTTTGGGCCTTCTCACCCTGTGGACAACTAGTTTCATGGCCCCAGAGTGAGTACACATCCTTTCTTTTTCAAAAAATCATCCTAGATCTCTTTTCACAACTAGTTGGATTGATGATTAAAGCTTCACTCAATTTGTTTTCAACACTTGTGTGTTCCTTTGTCGTTATGTTTAGTTTGTCATGGGATCTTCATCCTAGGGGCTTGATCATCCCTCTTGTTTGTTCCATTCCATCTTTCTAACGTAAGTGCATTTGAACTCTCTTCTCGATTTTCATGGCTACTTTAGCATGAGAAAACAAGTTTCTCTCACTAAAGTGGGGGCTAAATGTACTGTCAAAAAATGGACCCTTCCCATTTTCATGGTTTTTTAGGTCTTGCTTCATAGCTTTGGAGCTATGCTGCTTTAATTTTATGATGTATTTTGGCTTGAACATGCTTATTTTGGTGTTAAAATTCAAAGAATGATGTCTTGTGAAGATGTTGTGAAGTATTGTAATACATTTGTACATTCTTCTAGATTCTATCTAATGTAATTCACCTAAAAAATACCTTTCTACACATTAACAAGTCCTATTTTAAATTGTTGTAAAGTCTTGTAACAAGATTTCATGTTTTTCTAGGCATAGTTTTACTATTTACACCTTTCTCATTCATTATTTTATCTTTTTATGCCCTCATATGCTTATATTAAGTGTATTTTTGGGTCATATCCCAAAAAAAAAATTAAACATAACTTAATTTCAGACACTTGGTTTTGGGTCCTAGGTGGGATTCATTCGCCAAGGGTTGGGAATGAGTCCCCCTTGGCCCAAAATTCAAAATATTTCAAAAAATTCTTTCTAGATTTTGCTCAAATTCACTTCATGTCAGCCTGTGATAAGGTTTGAACCAATAGTAAGGCACAAGATTTTTATAAATAAGTGATTTTCACATCGTTTTACATCACCACATTCAAGCATTCATAATTCAAGTAATCTTCAAGCACTCAAGCATCTTGCATCATCAATTCAAGCACTTGGAAGCACTTTGGAGCAGCCATTAACATCACTTCAGATTTGCATATTCAAGGATGTGGTAAGTTTGTAATAATTTCATGTTATTCATTTATCATCTCCTTTTCATTTCATTCATTTCTATTGGGTTTGATTACCAAAGTGGGGTTTGACCAAGGTAAACCCCTATTCACTAACCCTCCAACATTTTCCCCCTTTACATGTGTCTTTGCAACCTTTGTTTTATAGATTTGATAGGTTTAAAGGTGTTGAAAAGTGGATTTCAAGTCAACTAGGCTCTTCAAATCAATACATCATCTATTCAAGCAATTTGAGTGACTTTTAGCCTATTTTTTGTAGAATTGACCCTTACAACCATACATTCAGTCATTACCATATCTGGAGTGGCAATGTTGACCTTTGACTTTTTAGAAATCTTGGAGAGGAATAATTAACCACCATTGGTGAATGAGATCCACCTAAATTTTTAAAATTTACATTTTTTTCAAAAATCAACTCCCGACTATCAGAAATCGGCTTTTGACACTTTTTCACCAATCGAAGGACTGATTTGCCACCCTTGGAGAATGAGTCCCATTGTGAAAAATTAGAAATTTTCATCAGCATTCTAGACATTCTCGAAAGCTCACATGTCATCTAGGTGCACTTAGATTTGACTCTATACCTTTTCTTCTACATATTTCTTTCAATTTCTTCATATTTCATAGTTGCTTGCATATCATACTGTGTTTTCAAACATAGCATAAATTGCATATTTGTGTTCATTCTAGATCATTTTAATCAATCAATTACACTTAGATTACTTCATTTACATAACATCACATTGCATACATCCTAATTTGAATGAACCCTAAGCATTTTAGGATCTAATCTCTCTCCTTTTGGGTGAAAAGCCCTATAAGAGTTAAAGAGTCCATTCGGTTGTAAAATATATGATTCAACTTGTTAGCTCTTGTTAGGAGAAAAAATGTAAATTAACCCATTATTTATACCAAATTAGGAGATTAACCCCAAAATTGAAAGAACTAAGGCCAACACCAAATCTAGAAAGAAAGATAATTAAATTCCCACTAGAATGAAATTCAAAAATTAAGGTCTCATTGAGGGAGGACCTATTCGCCACCAAAGGTGAATGGGTCTTGGATAAGTTTCCAAGATCAAGCTTCGAGGAGCTAAAAGAAGGCCAAACACCCATTCTGGATCAACTAAAAAATGGGGATCCTGTTAAGAGAGGACCCATTTGCCATCAAGAGTGACTAGGTCCTAGCTCAACTTACCAGGACCATTTTTTTCCCAGTGAAATAATTTGATATTTAACTTATGCTTGTCAGGAGAGATCCTCGTGGGGTTTCAAAATTAAGGCCTAAAAGGGGAGTTAATAAATCCACTTAACCTTAAACAATTAAGACCACCTCTATAAATGTGAAAGTGCTTTAAAACACTTTACAACACTTAAACAAGGCATACATTACGCATATCTTTGTTTAAAAAGGAACCCATTAGGCTTAATTAAGCAAATAAGTCCTATAAAAGTGTGAAAAATTGTTATAAAATTTCACAACACCTTTGCAAAGGACAAATTAAAGCATGATTTAGCTAAATAAAGGTCTTAAAATAGTGTGAATGTCTACAAGACATTACAACACCACTCCAAGACACCATTAGTTTAGCTTTAACATTAAATATCCAAGAAGGAAAGGAAAAATGCTACTTTTTCTATCACTACAAGACCCTCCTCACACATGCAAGGCGTCTCGGAAGCCAAAATTCATGGAAATTCCTTATTTTTTTAGAGAATTATAGTAGTGAGTTTATCCATCTTTGGCATTGAATCACTACCAATAATAGAAAAGGGTACATTTTTTAAAGATTTGAGTAAATTCAAAGTAACAAGATGTATGCATCTTCCTCTTCTGAATTAACATCTATAGATGCAATGTGAATTAAAAATAAATGAATAGAACTTAACTGATCTACAAAAGAATCACCATCTTTTTTAATGAATGTAACTGTATTCTAAGATATAACTTATTAGTAAGACTTTTTGTTTGGTAAATATCACCTATCCTCTTCCACAACTTGTATGCAATAGCTCCCATAGAAACATTCAAGAGGACAAAATATGCAAGATAAAATTGTATTATTCCTTGTGGTGTAATGCCCCGTCGTGCGAACCCCAAAGGACAACTAAACAATAATTAAAGCACAATTTTTTTTATTTTTTATTTTTTTTAAAGATAACATAGCATACATGTAATACACATTAAGTCATATCATACATTTCATTTAAGCAGATTCATTAACATATACATCCCTTGGGGTACACGAGGAGTCATTATGAGACTGAGATCCACACAATGACAATAAAGCATAAAATCCAAAGATATAATCCATAGCAAATTAAACATTAACAAATATAACACATATATGAAAATCATTGATAAGAAACCATTTGAGTACATAAATACAACATATACATGATTAACTTAACACATTGAATATCAACTGCAAATAGCCACATAAGGTTTAATGTTACATTACAATTCAATATTCAAGAAGTACAATGATACAAAAGTGTTTCCGAACATAAATGGAAACCATACACAAGATAACATGATACAATTGAATAGATGAATACAAAGTATCATAACTGGCTCCAAGACAGATACAACTCTGGAGTCACCGCAATAATACCAGTATGCACCTCTCGATCCTTGATTGGGGACCCAAGGTGCTTAGCACGTTCCACCCGACCATGTGAGTCCGAAGACCCACCCCCTGTGCTAGGAGCTGACAAGAAGAGTCCTCAACCAAGAACATCCAAACACGGAATCACAAGACTCAACACCATACAAAAGTATCATAAAACTCAAGAATTACAAAGACATAATCCACAACATCCAAGAGTCATTAACATAACTTAAAATCATAAATCTCATCACATAAATCAAAGTAATGACCAGTAACAAGTAACCAAAGGATGATTATGAAATACTTCCAAATCAAACTTAATTAATAAACATAATACAATTCCATAATGCAATTAAACAATACAATAACATCATATCACAGTACTATAAAAATACAAGATCGTAATTCCAATATAAATGAGATCATACAAGGCCACAAAATATACTAAAGATGTATTAAAACAATATTCACAACACAAAATAAATCCATATATCAACAATCTAAACCAACTCCCACGACCTACTTCTAGAGGAACTCAATAAAGTAAAACACATGGGCAAGTAGGGGAGAGTGTCATCGCATAGTCCTACATGGGCTGTCCTATGCTCTTCCTCCCAACTGGAGGCGCCGGTCCATAGGGTGACTCATGCAGAGCCGTAGACCTCTCGTGAAGACGAGGTCATGACCTTGCCAACCACGGCCTTCTCAGTCTTCCATTAGTTTGCGGAAGCACTAATGAAGATGAGGCATCCATTTTTAAAATCTTGTAATGATATTACTACCCAACCCACCTAAGTTAATTATTAGGTTTTCACTTGATTACCAACTCACTCGTGGGTTATCCTGAGCCCTTCCCCTTAAGCGGGGCACCGACCCCCACGAGGAGCCACTCTCCCTAGAGACCCAACAACATAACAACCAAGAAACCAAGGGTTGTACAATATAACAAGAATATTAGATTACAACTGAGAAACCTACGAGGAATTACCCATCTCGCTATAAATACATAATCAAAGTCTCAACAATTCCCGTACAACCCTTTTCAAAATCATGAAACCAAAACACTTGCCACATCAAGGCACATAAAGAGAGAGAACATCAATTATCAAACATCTCAAGCCTCTGGAAGCCAAAAGAATAAAAAACCCACAAACAAGGGTAAAGTGAAGCAACATGAGTATTTCTCCAATAATTCCAACACAAGGAGAAAATTTCCTCAAATATGCAAGTAAATCAGAAAAATCCATAACAAGGAAAGATTCATCAAGACCCATCTACAAATTAACAATGGCGTCACCTCAAAAAGGAAAACGCAAAAGAAAATCAACCTTTAATTCACAAAATCACTAAATGAAACCAAAAGCCACCAACTAGGCATTCCATGGGAGACCTCAATTTTCTCCTCACAAGAACCCCCTTATGATGGTACGCAAATCGCCTTCATAAAAATAACAACATAGCAATGACAACAATAATTGCAAGGCCACCAGATCTACTTTTAATTCAAATATAATGAGTGAATACATTAAAATAAGATCAACCACCCCATCCAAACCACACAAACAACTTTGATACAAAATAAATCAGAAATCCAAGAAGATCAACTTCCCACAACTCATCAACAAAATACAAATTCCCAATTACATTGCAACACAAATTTAAAAGACACAGGATTCCTTGAATCAAAACTAACCTCCAAAGGCATTCACACCAACATGGAACCACCCAAAACAATCCTTCAACAACAAAGGTAAAAGCATTCAACCAGGCATCCAAGGCACCAAATTTAAGAACACTTTAAGTACTCAACCACTCACAATTCCACAAAAAAAAACACTTACAAAATAAACAACAACCAAAAATTCAAATGAGGACAATATCAATCAATTAACGACAAGAACTAAATAACTTTACAACTTACCCATACTAAAACAATTCATGATAACCATCACAAGTATTCTAAAAGACTTTATCCATAAAGTGCACTTACAAATCAATCATTAAATGAATATAAAGGAAATCAATTTCCAAAAGATTAAAATCCCTTTTTACCAATAAACTATCCAATTCGAGAATATCCTAATCAATCTCTAACCATGCCCATACATTTAAATTTCCCTTTCAATGAGCAACAATTGAAAACTACTAAATAGTTGGGTATTTATCTCATTATCATTTCATAACTACTTATGTTCAAAACATAATTTCCATTTTCCTTTCATCATACTAACTTAACACTCACTTCCAAAGTGAAACCCATTTAAGACCAATTGTTTATTCTTTAAAAATAATAATGAGAAAACTTTAAATACTTAAACTACACAATAGAACTTACCACCTTAAAATCTTAAATCTAAAATAATTCACACACATAACTACCTTTTAAAACCACTACATATTTATAGATTTAAATTCTTTTTGAGGGGGGAATTATAGCAAGAGATTAGATCTTTTCTAGGAATCAACAAGTCTACCAGACTATAACTTCACAAAATAAGAATAAAAAGATAACTTATTCAATTCTATATTAAATTCTATTTCCACCATATTCATATTTGAAATAAAACGATCAATGCTGGTACATATATATAATTCACAGATTGCCCTTATATTATCCCATCAAGCTCACAATTTAACAAATTAAATAGAAGTTCCTTTCTATTTCCATATCTTCACTATAATAAAATTTTATTTATCTCATACTAGAAAGTGAAACTATCTGTTTACAGACAGAATTAATTAAATTACTTTCACAGTAAAATTGTTACATACAACTATAATTAAATAAATCAATAAATCAATAATTAAATAAATATATATATATATATTTATTAATATTTATTAATGCATATTCACATATTATAAACAACACGAATCTCCGTGTTACACAGTAAGCAGTTAATATTTATAGGTTTATTTTATTTTATTTTTTTGAAATGGACGGTCACACAAAAGACACGACATTGATGTCCGGCCGCGGATAGTCTACGGACTATTCGCAGCAGTCCGTAGGACTGCCACGGACAGTCCGCAGACTACCGCGCAGTACCACTACCCGCTGGGTGGTGGGTATGGCCGAGGCCGACCCACCACTCAACCAATATATATAATTTACTTTTTTTTTTTATAAAAAAAACAAAACAATGGCCAGTCCGATGGCGAAATTCAAACTCTAATAAAAATAAAATTTCTCTCTATAATTATATATATATATATGTACGTATAAATATATATATATATCTAATATATATATATAAATATATATATACATATATATATATATACTATATTTAAAAATATTTTAAAAATAGAGGATAATAATCCATTTTACTAGTTACTATACACACCTACATCTATACACAGAATGCATTTGCAAAAAGGAAAATATATATATATCAATACAACCCCAAATTCCTAGCAAAAGAATTATTCTTAAATTGATTTAAGCAAAACTACAGTAGTATTGGTTATTTCCAGAATTCCACTCATAGTTTCATTTTAATAATCAATAGTAAAAACCCAACAAATAATTTCATTTAAATGAACAACAGTCCTGAACTCCTTGAAAATTTTAGTTTAATAAATTGACAGTCCATAACCCAACTAAATTCCATTTTCACAACAGAAGTCCCAAACCCCAGATGAAAACTTCATGCACAACAAAACAAATCCAATCAATTGCTATCTTATTTAATGCTACAGCAAATAAATAAGAAAAGAACCTGGCATCCTGCGTTTGAAGAAGATCTATAGAAGCTCTATCCCTTTCGCCGATCCAATCCTCCGCCAATGAATGTTTCCAACAGCAGCTCCAATATCTTCTCCTCAACTCCAATCTTATGCCCCAATGAATTCACAGAATAATAAGAGAATGCACCCTATAACAGAATTGACTGCCAAATTTCTCCCAAAATCTGTTGGAAAGAGAATGCAACAACCCCCCCTTCCAACACAAAAATCCTCTAAATAAAATCTCACACAAAGAAGCCTCTTCTGATTCCTCTTCCAGAGAATACCAACAGTCACATTTCAAGAAATAAATCAAAATAATATTTAATCCTTAATTCTTTTTGTTGCCTTTTCATGTATTTATATTTCATTTTCTTTTATCATGCATTTTGATTAAACTAAATAAATTTAAATCCTCAAAATTGAACTTTTATTTGAATATCTAATCATTATCTTCACAATACATTATTAATTACTTACTTCCACATTAAAATAATTAAAATCAACCATCTGCAAGATTCTAAATAAGTATCCAAAATAATTATCTTTTCAAGATTATTTGTTCATAATTATTATTAACTTCGATTTAACACAATAATTTAAATCAATTTATCTAATAATATCACTTTTACTTTTAACAAATTGGTTTGATTTGATCATTTGTTCTAAATCATTTGATTAACTTAATTGATTTTGATTTTAATTTCTAATCATATTTTAAATAACTTTGCAATCGCTTATAATTTAATTAATTATTTAAACATGACTACAAACATATTATATTTTCAACACATCAAATAACACAGTAACCAATAAAGCACACAAAAATACTCACACAAAGGTTCAGAACAACCACCACGGAGGGGTATTACATGTGGCTTCTTATCAAGCTTCAACCACTCTTCATCAAAGATTTTAGATGTTTTTTTCATTGGAAACTACCAAAAAATGATCTTTTTTCATCTAAGATATCTTCCATCTTCAACTTCCACATCTTGTACTTAGATCGATTAAACTTCTCAGTGTCTATATTGGAGGTAGAAGCTATAGTATACAATTTTCTTAACAAATCTCCAAAACCCACAATACAAGCTCCCATTTCAACCAAAAAAAAATCTACGCTTAAAGAGAAATGCATCTCTTTCTTAATAGAACCTTTAGATTCCACTCCAAATGTTGGAAATTAAGGTGAAACTAGTACAATTTATTAACTTTTGTAAGTTATATATATATATATATATATATATATATGGATCTCTTTGAGTGTGTATTTTATTCCTTCAAGGGTTTCTCCACATAAATATTATGTCACTTGTGTTTAGTAATATTATGTCACTTTTGTTTATATATATATATAAAAAAGTGACATAATATTACTAAACGCAAGTGACATAATATTTATGTGGAGAAACCCTTGAAGGAATAAAATACACACTCAAAGAGATCCAATGCTTGCATTAGTACTTCAAATGACTATACACCAATACTAAATATCTTTTTGACAATATATCAATTGATGAGTTAAGTAAATTGATTGTTTTAGTTAACTATTTTAATTGGATAGTCAACTCATCAGATACAATATATATTACTAAACACAAGTGACATAATATTTATGTGGAGAAAACCTTGAAGGAATAAAATACACACTCAAAGATATCCAACGCTTGCATTAGTACTTCAAATGACTATACACCAATACAAAATATATCTTTGACAATATATCAATTGATGAGTTAAGTAAATTGATTATATTAGTTAACTATTTTGATTGGATAGTTAGCTCATTAGATATAATTTAAGATTTAAATTAATATATTAGTAGATAATGTGAGAGATGATTCGTTTTAAATTAAATAAATACTAAATATTATTTAATTAATTCAACTATGATAAAATAATAGACTTAGAATAATATTAATTATTTTAATGGATTAGAAGATAGTAAAACTTGAAATTATAAAAAGAGTAGATGAATTAAAGATAAGTCGACATAATATCTATGAAGAGGCTAATTTTGTTTGACATTCATATATTGTTGAAGATTTTTATTTTTTTTTCAATTCATTGATTTACATTTTCTTTGTTTTGTAGAGAAATCCATCAATTTAAAATATAAATTTAATATTCATTGTTAAAATTTGAAGCAAACAATTTGTTCATGTGAATATTTGAATATTATTGAATGGAGGTGATTTGGTAGTTTGCATACATGAAAAATGAATTACATAGAGAGGATGCCCTTATCTATCAAAACATTATTGTTTCCAAATATGAGAAAATGTTCTTTTGGAGATGTGTTAACCAATTATTAGTGAGTTCTTTTCGCTTGTGGTTTGAATTGATATATGTCTCTATTTGACATTTTTTTTGACCCCTTAGTCTTAGGTATTTATAAATAAATTCAATACTTAAATATGTCACAAATATTATTATAAAACTTTAAAATTTATTTTTTGTTTTCCTGAAAGTTAAATTTTATGATAAAATTTATTTTTATTATTAGTGAAAAATTATTCTACAAATTTTTAAGTTTAAATATTAGGAATGAATGTTTCCATCTTCTTTAAATAATTAGATTGAGATAATTAAAATGGAATTAATTGTACAATATTTTTTTTTTTTTAATAAATAGTTTCATTTAATTTTAGATGATCATCATTATAACCATTATTTCTTAAATCAAATTATCTTTTTATCTATTGAATTGGGCCAATCCACATTTTATAAAATTGATATAATTTTAACTCCAAATTGTTAAAATTATCTATTTTAAATTTGCAAAAAGTAACACAAATTTATCAAATGTAATTTCTTTTCAATTAATATGATATTTCTTGTTATTATTATTTTATTAAACTTTAATTATGTGGAACAGACTACCAACAACTAATTTTTTTTTTTTATTTTAAATATGACAATTATATATCCTGCTTAATCACTTATATCATAAGAAGGGGGTTTCCTTTCCTTATTATCTTTTGTTGTCTCTTGATTTAGGTCTTAAGGATCACAAGAAAACCCTAAAAACCTCATCTTGCATGTGGGGTTAATTCTTTTCATCTTTGATTATGTGAAGGCTTTTCAAGTTGCTAAACCTATTGTCACCCTGAAGGGTAAATAGTCCAAACCTATTGAGGAGTATGAGATTGCTTCTGAAGAGGAACCAGCTTGCAAAAAAGTCAAGAAAATGGCATCGATTTTGGAAAAAGAATCAAAGTCGGAGGAGCATGTGGACTTCATTCCTGATTCACTTGCTTCTTTGGAGGGGTTCCACATCTCCCTACTACAAGAAAGATGAAAAAAGAGGAACCGTGTGCTAGTGTGGGTTATTTGACTTGTAGTGATGAGGTGGCTATTGATTTGTCATGTAGGGATGCTAAGCTGAAGAATGATTTGTATGGTGAGGCTTCCTCGTCATCCCTTGTATCCAACAAAAGAAGGAATTATAGTACGGAAGTAGGAAGAAATGGGTCCTAAGGATTATGGGCCAAACTCTAGAGAAGGAATCTCCTCTCACTATTGCGGGCGACCTCTATGCTAATGATTCCCCAAGTATTAAGCCAAATTTGTAGATAAAAGATAAATTTGGGGATGTTAATGTTGTTGTGGAAACCCAGGATGTGGAATTGGAGAGGCTTAAGAAGAGAAAGGTTGTGGCAGAGGAGATAGCGAGCTCCATCCGCAAACTCAAGACTCCAGTCACTGTTGAAAAATGTAAGGATATCCCTACTAGTTAGGAAAGGGTTAGTTCTTATGAGGAGGAAGATGCTTTGGGGAAAGGGGTTCTTAATACTGATAGAGATGATTTGTCTAATGTGCTTGGAACTACTCGTGAGGGTTCTATTGTCTTGTTTAAGCTTTTTAAATAGATTTTTCATGAACTCAATAAAACTAATGTCAAAGTTAGGGGTGTGGTGAGTAAGGCTGAGGGGTCCTTTGTCCAGAATCAGATAGGTGAATTTCTTAACTTTTTAAACATTGTGGCGAGCACTGTTGCAGAGGAAACTCTCAAAATGAAACAAAATCTTAAGGGTAGAATCCTCACCCTTGAGGAGAAAATGGTGAAAATTTGGGATACTGTGATGAGAGGTTGGGAGGTGCATAAATTTGTTGGTAAATTTGAATTGATTGTTGTGACATCTCATGTGGTTAGTGCTAAGAAATGTAAAGATAGTGCTCGTGTTGAAGATGTCGGTGTTGTTGGTAAGCTGGTGGAGGAGGAGAGTGTTGTTGTGAAGGGTGGGGAGAAAGGTATTGTTTTGATTTATAAGGTAAATAGGGATGGACCTAGAGTCAGGACTAGGAACAAAACTAAAGCTCAAGTTGGAGCATCTGAGAAGGAAATTTTTGATATTTTTGAAGAAGCTTAGAAGGTTGTGACTAGTGATGTAGAGGTGGTGAATATTTTGAAAAACATGTAGTGTTGCTAATGGGGTCCTCCTTTTTAACTGATTTTTTTGCTGACGGGTCACTATTATTGAGTTGTTTTTTACTTTATGACACTTTCTTATTTTTCAGTTGCTTTCTAATATAAAAAATTTCAGACCCCTTCAAAAACCATATTTTACCTCTAATAAAAAAACATGACAATTATATAACTCAATATTTTCATATTTAATATTTTTTTTAAATTATTAAAACAACTACATTGTCCACGAACTTTCTTTTTTCCAACAAACAAAACAAATAGTACAAGCACATCTAAAGCAAATAAATAAATCCCATACAAAATTCATCACCAAAGGCCCAATTCAGCCCATGCATCTTGTGTCGCGGAACATACTAACAACGGAACAAAAGGGAGATTCTCATCAAGGTATGTAGTAAGGAATCTGCTTCTTGAAGCAAACGTCCGTACAAGCAATGGATGGCTCACAAGTCACAAGACACATAGAGGAGACAACATAACACAAGAAAATTTGCCACTAAGATACATTATAGGAAATACATTCTATCTATTTATGTGCAGACAGTGACAATGCAGTGCATGACACCTACACTTATTTAGGTCTAATGCAGGCAAACTATGACGTGAATTTAGTAACCTCCTCCACCATTGCCGGCGCCAGATCCAGACCCAGCTCCGTAACCCGAGCCACTTCCTGAACCATTTCCATAGCCACTGCCAGACCCAGACCCCGAACCATAGCCGCTGCCGCTGCCTTCACCATGCCCGCTCCCAGAACCACCACCTTGACCACCGCCCTGGCTGCCTGCTCCCGAACCTGCATATGACCCCGCACCAGAACCAGCTCCAGAACCGGCTCCAGAGCCTGAGCCAGAGCCAGATCCCGATCCCGAGCCCGAGCCAGAGCCAGAGCCAGAACCAGAACCAGACCCTGAGCCAGAGCCGCTTCCACTTCCTCCCAGACCTAGGCCTGCCCCCACGCCCAACCCCACGCCTACACCCAAGCCTCCATCTCCGCCCAGGCTCAGCCCCAGATCACTTCGTACAATCCGACATTCCACAGTGCATGAAAACACAATAGCGGTCGTAACGACCATAACAAACGTCTTGTAATTCCTCATTATATTTAACTCAAGCTTCTACTATAATACCTTCACAGTAAATCAAAGCAAGTTTGCTTATTTGTTTACTTACAGATTTGCAAAATGTACCACTATGAATGGATATACTGAACTAAGAAGAAACTCAACTGAATTACGAATATGGTATGTGGATGCTATCGCTAGATTCTGCAAAATTCAGTGCTCTGCAAATGAGAAGTGAATGCATAGGCTTTTATAGACTTAAAATGGACCAAAAGTTAAATGAACGTGTCAAATTCTATGATTTTTTTTATTTTCTGTGGTGGAAAGCAAAGCTTCGTGTCTGTGGTGAAACTAAAGTGGTGCCAGGCTGAGTGCTCCATTATTTGTAAGTGGGTGGCCAGCGATAAAGCATGCTAAATAAGTGGGCAAAACGATAGAAACACATGAATAGTTATATTACCATTTTTTGGTGTACGATCTAGTTAGTGGGATTCCCAAGTAGAAATTTGTTTATGAGAACTGCCAATTGTTGACTATCCATTGGCCAGAGGCCACATTTTCTAAGCAGTTATAAAAATTTAGAAATCTACAGAAGCCAATTAAATCATTTCCATTACTGTTATACTCCTGTGAAGAGTGACAGGTATTTTGACTTCTGAGATATCTCCAGAAGCTCCCTCAAATGCGTCTTATATGTTCGTAGTGGACATATCGTGCTTGAATTCTTTTATTCTATTATTAGTCTTCTGTAACCTTTTAAGCTTTTCTTTGGATAGAAATTAAAAACTTATGCGTCGTGTAATAGAAACAAGAGACGCATTGCATCCGATTCCTGCCGGTAACATATGTAACATGTTGTTTGTTTAAGAAAGATTTAAAGTAGTAGTCATCTTTGCATGCAATAATAATTAGATATGCGTATAAATGCATATAATTTTAAGTAATATACAAAATGTCTATGGTAGACCACTTTGGTCTATACATTGCAATTGTTATTAGATAATAGTAAATGTGTATCACTAATGCTTTGTAGTTGTTCATTTTCAAATTCTCATTTTGTTGTTGATTATGGAAGATGAACACATTCTAAGAAGACTATTTTTAGATGGCCTTCTAGAAGGTCTATTGTTAGGTTGTTAAATGTCATTAGATTGCCCGAATTCAGATTTAATATGATTGTTAAAGCCATCAATCATTTCCACCTTTGGGACCCTATTTTTCCATAAGAATTTAATTTTTTAAATGGAAAGATTCGCCATGGTAATTAATTCATTTTCCTATAGTTTTCCAAGATTCGCTAAGATTTTCTACAAAATTTTAGTGATGTAAAAAAATCGCCAATAAAAGTAATCTTTTTCATAAAAAGGAAAGATTTGCCAATAGTAATTAATATTTTTTTCCAAAAAATGAAAGATTCACCAAGATTTTATATTTTTTTTTGGGTGGTTTCTTAAATTTATTAATGGTAGGTGATGGATCAAATACTTAGTGGGAAATGAAAAATCTTATTGATGGCCTTATGTGATATATGTTGTTATACTTGTGCCCTTGCCAATGATAGGAACCACTAATATGGGATGCTTGTCTTGTCATCACAACTAGCATTGATCTTGTAAAAGGATGGGGCCCATGGTTTCAAATGGGATGCATCAACATCCTTTTTTGGATAGGGTTTATTGAAGGGCTTATAGATAATGAACCGAGTAAAATGGAAGATGCTTGTAGTATGGTTGCAACCACTTCCTTTTTTCATTAGTTGGTTGCTATGTATATATGATGCATCCATGAATTAGTCAATTTATGTATTTGTGATTTAGACACAATTTAATCTCACTGTATACATGTGTTGTGTACATGCGCTGATCATTTTGTGCACATGTGATGTATGTATGAGTTGGTCATTATATTGATTGGTGTGTGTTTGTATATTGATGTTAGCTTTGAAACTAACATTTGATTGGAATGCATTAGCTATCATACTCTTGTATGCTGATTGAATTAGAAGCATAAGCTCAATTAATGGTTGAGGTTGAAGATCTCATCCTAGTGGTGTGGATGAAATTTTTCTATTTTGGCATGTGAACCATGATGTCTTTGATTCCAAGAGAGGGATACATAAGCAAGGCCATCTTGAATGAACCATTGAGGATTAAGTTCGGGTCTAGGGATTTGCAATATTGTACAACCATGGTATAGAGTTACCACTCCTGCTATGGTTTGGTAAGGTTAATTTATTTTTTGGTAGTAACTAGGGGTGATTATTATACAATCTTGATTAATTCTTTGTAACCTCCCCATTAAATATCTTTTTCCACAATATCCCTAGTATTATAAAGAATATATAAATCCTCTCTCTCATATGGGTGACTATGAAATATCTTCTTACAACTTGAGATCTTGATTGATTCTTTGTAACCTCTCTATTAAATGTGTTTTTGCACAATATTCTAAGTATTCCAAAGAATAACTAAATAATAAATGAATCCTCTTCCTCACATATACATCCAATTCAACCCTATTCTATAATATTTGGAAATAGACATTATTTACTGTCTATATAATTAAATTACAATAAATGACACACTAAATTACACTAATCCAATTCAACCCTATTCTATCATATTTGGATTTGGATTTAGCTTCAACTCTATCTTTAATACAAGATATGTTAATGAAGTTATCTTCTTTTGGATGCCATCACCTGTGTTCAAAATTAAAATGAAATAGAATCCTTGCTAATCTAATATATTACTGTATAGCAAGAACTTATAAAAACTAGTTGTGAGTTTCAGAGGAACACTTAAAAAAATGGAGTTTTTGGCCAGAGACCTGCTGCACAATCTCATTTATCTTTATCTTTAAGAAGATTCAAGTGGAAGAGTTTTTGGTGTGCTGTTTTGGCTTCCAATTTTTGGTGTGATTTTTAGTAGTTTTGGAGTGATTTTCTATAGTTCTGGGTGATTCAACTTCTAACTCTTTACTACCTAAAGATTTCATTTTGGGTGTGGTCTCTAAATGAAGCTCTCTCCAAGGCGTTTCTTTTGAGTACTTGCTTTCATTTTATGATGAAGGATTTTTAAAGGCTCGTCGAACCTGCCAGGAAGGACACCTTTCAGTTGTTAGAAACCCCTGTTTACATCAGCAACCTTTGGTCTTGGACGTTGGACAATGGAGAGCTTAAAAGGTGGCCAAGGCGTGGAGGAAACGAAGCATTCGATTACCTTGAATTGTGGATGATTCATGGTTATCAAGAGAGCTTCCAGCTGCTGATTATAGAGGCTTATTTATGACTGCAATCTTATTACCAGGTCTGATATTATCTTGTATTAAATCATTGACGAGCAGAAAAATGAATTTAATGGTTGTTGCTTCCATTCGCTATTGAATAAGTTAGTTCCAAGTTTCTTGTTTATTGTTTTCTCCATTTATGTACAAAAACTCTTGCAAAAAAACTAAAAGAAACAATATAAACCAGTAGACCAGCAACAGGGCATTTTCAAAAAAATTCCAGGGGTGTATCTTAGAGCATAGGTTATCTTTCTTTTAGTGAAATTTATCATATTGATTGAAACATCAAGGCATTAAAGATTCTCTCTGCAGATCTTCAACATCATTATTTTTTGAAAAAAAAAATGCTAGACAATGCAGCCTATTTCATATGGATGCCATCACCTGTGTTCAAAATTAAAATGAAATAGAATCCTTGCTAATCTAATATATTACTGTATAGCAAGAACTTATAAAAACTAGTTGTGGGTTTCAGAGGAACGCTTAAAAAAATGGAGTTTTTGGCCAGAGACTTGATGAACTCCACACTACCAGCCACTTCCACATCACCTTCGATGTGGTCAAAACAAACGTTCAAAATCATGGCTTTGAAAATGTTTGGATCGCAGGCCATTCCCTCGGCGATGCCAAAAAGCGATCTCGGCTGGAAGCGTCGGCCTACGGTGTCGCCTCCTCCCGCTCGCTGTCCCACTCGATCCTCCACAGCAACTGCTCGCGCCATGGATGATAAACCTGATTCTGCCAAACATCACAAGGAAGAAATTGAAAAGAATCGACAACAATAGGAAAGTGAAATTCAACGGGATGTTAAGATTACCGATACAGCACAAGGTAAGGAAATTCTGAGTAGCGAATTCGACGAGCGAGAAGAAGAGGAAGGCACCTCCAATGACTTTGACGACAATGAATATGATGATTATGGCGACGGCACCGCGAAGGGCAACCCAGGCGGGCATTTCAGTCTATCGGCATCTGAATTGCATGGCATGCTGAGACGGCTGGCGGTGTTCAGCCTCTTGTCTAGTGGGAAAGTTGAAGCATATTATGGCCAATCTGAGAGATGAGGTGGACGCTTTAAGCCAAATTGGCGCGCTTACGATGTTGATTCAACCATATTGTCGGTGATCAGCTGCAATAATGCAGTCAATAGTCTCCATAGTCAATTGGCACAGTAAATAGCACTACCGACTACACCACTCCTCCACTCAAACAATTATTTTGATGTCAAACCATAAAAATGCATTAGGTAGTGAATAGTCTCCATAGTCAATGGGCACAGTAAACAACACTACCCACTACACCACTCTTCCACTAAAACAATTATTTCGATGCCAAACCATAAAAATGCACTATGCAGGAATAGTGTTGAAATCCGAATAGATGAGAAAACCATACAATATTAAAATTGATGACATCATCCAAAATATGACTGTAGTCATCTTTGTCCAGTAGAATTTGACAAAATTTGTGTGAAAAATATTCAATAAATATGACATAAAAATAAACTTTAGAAAAATTTGTACCCATAGTTTAATTCTTGACATCTATTGGTTGGTATTTGCAAACATAATAGACCTAGGTGAAAGCATAAGTATACCTGCCACCGGCAGGAACTAATAAGACTTTCATTTTTTGAGTGAGAGGGACTTTATCGATTCCTTGTTATTCTCTTAAAATATATAGAAATAGAGCCGAGAGATCAACCATATTAGAGTGAAAATAATTAATAGTCATAAGAGCATTGTATATGTAGTGGATATCAGAACAAATTTTTAAAGAGATCCATGTCCAAAAATTAAATATTTTTGTTTTATCATAAAGAGTTCTCTAATTTAGAATTTCTTTATTTATTTTTCATCATTAAGAGTTTAAGTCAAAGATATAGAAGAGGTTAATTGGAAAATTTAGGAACTTTTGACATTTTACTATTTAAATGTTGTTTTTTTCTAATTCCACTTTAAATTGCAATGAATTAAAATAATTTTTGGGATGGTGCATCATATTCTCTATTCCTTTACTAATTATCTCAATGTTAGGAGGGTGCTATCACAAAGAGTTTTATTTATACTAGTGAAGTTGAGTCCATGAGGTTATGGTAGTGTCTTATAGGCCACAATTTCACTATCTACAATTTATATCACTAAAAATGATACTTCAATATTTAAACTAGGTGGTGTCATAGGTACTTTATGTTGTTTGTCTTAAAGTAAGTGAATAGAATATATTTTTTGATGGAAGTTGAGCTTCATAAAGTCCTTTTAGAAAAGTGTATGGCACATGGATTTGATGTGTGTAGATATGATTGCAATAATAGTTTCCATTGTTTTGTGTTATTCTTT
>VDFB02000013.1:25571347-25683847 GCA_007258455.2 Sequoia sempervirens
TCACATGCCTTGGTTGCAAAGGATGAGAAGTCTTCAAGTGGAAAAGAAAAGACAAAGAACAAGGCTAAGAAGAACACACAATCCACATAAAATTCCATAGAATAACATAAAGATTCATCTTCAAAAGAGAAATCATCAAAGAAGGAGAGGCCTTTTTGTGCATATTGCAAGAAGGGTGGACATGAAGAACATTATTGTTATAAGAGGGATATTAATGAGTTGAAAAATCTTCTAAAAAAGAATCACATTGATTTTCCTTCTAGAATGTATAAATATTCTTCTCCTTCTACTTCAAAACATTCTAAAAATGACAAAGGTCAAGCATCTACATCAGGATATAAAGGTCAAGCTCTTTGTGCTCTTTCAAGTCCAGGATCGGGGAGATGGCTTCTAGATTCAGGAGCATCACATCATATGGCATCTTCACAAACTATCTTCTCTTCATTTCAGCCTTGTTCTATGTCTCCTATCTTGATGGGAAACAATACATACATGAGTGTAATAGGGAAGGAATCTATTAGCTTTGGGAAAAACACTTTCCAAGATGTTTTGTGTGTTCCTCATTTGATGAACAATTTGCTTCCCATATATCAGATTACACATGGTGGAGATGGGAGAACTGTGGAGTTCACACCTAATCTTGTAATCATTTGAGACTTGGAGACTCAAGATATCATTGCTACTGGGGTGGTTGATCATTCATCTCAGTTATACACCTTTGCACAGTTTGCTTCTAATGGTGACATTGTTCCTTCGACTATTGATTACCATGATTCAGAGGAGACATTTGGCTTCTTGAACTTGGGAGTTCTCACATCAGATCTAATTGTTGAGCCATGCATTTCATCTCCTCCATCTACTATTGTACTTGATGATGCTTGTGGTACTAAAGTTTTGGCTCCTAGTGATTCAGTGTAGCAAGACATACATAGTCAAGTCCAGATATGGCAACTTTGGATGACTTCTTGGCAAGTATTTCAAACTTGTTTGTGGAGTCTCATCTTGCAAATTTGGGGGACATCACCGATAGCATTCATCTTCTCTTTGATGAAGATGCACCTTCTTTAGTTGTTATGAGGGAACACCTTGACCCTCTTGTTCATTCTCTACATGATCATTCTTCACAGATTGGCATGAGTGTAGATTATTTTGGACAAAATTTGAAGGATGCCTCTTTGTCTTTAGATCATGTTCTACATTTGTCTCTACTAGATGTTGGATTTTCCTCTTCAGCAGTGTGGCCTAGAATGCTTGTTTGGAGTGTGTCAAATTTTTACATCAAAATGGAGATGCTTGAGCATGCTTCAAAGAAATCATACATCATCTATCTTCATGATATCATGCATACATACATGGTTTTTTTCATCCTAAGGGGAGGAACGTTGTTCGGTGAGATTGGATTATCTTCAGCATTCAATTTCAAGCTTCTACCATCATTGTAGGAGACTCAACATTGAGGGGGAAAGCCTTATCTCTCTTCTAGTTCTCTCTTATGGGGGGTATTTTTCTTCACATGGAGATTTTACCTTCTCATGCATCATTGAGAGAATTTCCATTTTGTATTTCATCTCTCTTTTGGAGAGGAGTTTTGTCCCACTAGGTTTTCTCCTTTTCTCTATTTTTGAGAGATTACATTGATTACATTTGCATATGTACATGGGTACCTAACATTGCCTAGTAGTCGGAACCAATTCTTGCATCTTTGTTTCATTTGCATAATAATTTACCACTCCCTAAGTTGCACTTAAAGGGGGGTGCTAGTGTAATTAAATGTGTTGTACCTTGTCCTAGGTCATAATTACACCTTATTTAAGTTTACTTAGGGACCATAGGAGGTTGTTGGAATTTTTTCCACTTTTTAATTGGACTTGACATGTCATTAATTTATCACTTCCACCTTTTGTGGGTGATCCACCATTTGTGGTGATTATCACATTATCACTTTTCCATCTTAGGTGGAGTGATAGGTTTTCTTAGTTGTCTCATGTCATAAGATTACAAAACTTGTCATAGTCTTATGCCCTTCTATGTTCTCACCTTGGCTATATAACCAAGGGGTTTGTCTCATTGTAAAAAATCAATCATATCATTGACATTGAATATCGTTTATTCTTGTCATATTCTATTCTCTCTTTTTGTGTTTTCCATTTGGTCCATAGATCTTGGCAGCCATAGCCAATTCTAACAGGTTGGTTATTGCATCATAAGATCATTCATTTTGCATTAGTGAACAGAAAACTCATTGCTTATATTGCATTCAATTTCATTGAAAAATTGAAACTTGCATTTCAGCTTGTCTTTGCATTCTAAAAAGCATTTAATTCATTCTTAAAACTTTGAAAAATACAAAAAAAAAAACATCCTAGGACTCATTCGCCACCTAGGGCGAATCAGTCCCTCTATATATTCTATACATTAATCTTACATTATTTTTAGCATTTTTCTGCATTTTTGTTTCTTGTATTCATATCTCTATAATAGTTGGTAGAAGTCTTGTTATTTACATTTTACATTCTTAGAATAGCTTGCATTTCCATCCACCTTTCCTTTGTGGTAATTGCATGAGTGTTTTGTGCCCTATTGATAATACTTTAGTGAGAAGAAGTTCTAGACTCATGGCATCCTATGATAGTACTTTTGTTGTGGACCTTGGGATCTCACGAGCTCCTACTCCTGGTATGGACAATGGTGCATTAGGCCTTGAAAATACCATTTCTATTCCTTCCCCTTTCCATCATATGCATGTTGACAATCAAAACAATTCCCTCCTGCAAGAAAAGGTTATTAACATTCATGAGGACTTTGGACATTTACAACAATACTTTTCACTTGGAAACATTTCCACCACTTCTATACCTGCTATTGAGAACCTTCATCACTTAATCGAAAGTGATGATGGTGTGCAAGTGTTCAAACAAATAGTGGATATTTACAACAAACATTCCTATCACCCAAGGAACATCTCAAGTTCCTCCTCCTTCAACTATGGCTTCCATACCAACTTACACCAATCCACAAGTCCATACAACTTTACATCAATCTAATTATGTTGGTACTTCTTTCCTGATTTCCACTAGCATTCCTACTTCTTTTATGGCATAGCAAGCTCCTTCCATGACCTTCACACCCCTCACTATTCCTTCCACTTCTCCTAACATCACCTACACTCCATCACCATTTTCCCTTCCACCACAACCCCATTATCATGATCCCTTTATGACACAACTCCCTAACACTATTTCATCCATGCAAAACCAACTTGCCATCATTACTCAAGCTCAAACTACTCTACCCACATATCTTGTTCATAGTAGCACTTTATCATTAGAAATATTACGTACCTCGATGCCACAAGGGATAGAAATGCTGAGATTTGAGAAATATGGTAGAAAGGGAGATCCTATCAACCATGTCAATGCTTTTATTGCCTTGTGTTCTGACTTTGTCCTTGATGATAAAATTTTAGCAAAACTCTTCCCAAGGACCTTGAAAGATATTTCCTTAGAATGGTTTTCCCACTTGCCTAATCATTCCATCCATTCATTTAATGAATTGGTGGAAGCTTGCATTAATCACTTTCAAGTGCACATGACACCTAAAAAGAAAATGGCTGACCTTATGCAATGTAGACAAAACACTGATGAAAAAGTAACCAATTTCATCTATTATTACAAGTCCTTATATGCTCAAGTTGATGTCTAAATTCCAAATGCACATTTGTAGAAGATGTTTATTGAGAATTTGCACACTAACCTTAAAGATAACTTACGATGATGAAATTCCATTCATTCATGCATTTGTGTACAACTTTATGTGATTATCAAAATTTAGTCTTAAGTCATGAGGCAAAATCCACTTCTAGCCAAATTGACAAAACTAAAAACAACAATCAACACCTAAACAATACACCAAATTTCTGCAAACCTAACTAGGGTTTCTTAAAATTTAGATCATGTGTGTATCTTATTCCACCATATCATTTGTTTGATGTTTCCTTCTCTTTATACACTTCTTCTATGTGCATCTCTATTCTTCTATTTGTCACCCCTTTCACTTTTCACTTTTTTTTTGTTTTCCTTTGGGGATGATGCAAAGCATAGAGAGGCCCTAAATCTCTTCCATGTTGACCCAAACGGTCATTTCCTTTTTCATTTTGGTTTTGTGTTTTCATTTGGGGATGATGCAAACCGTTGAGACACCTTTTGTCTCTTCCATGTTGACCCAAAAACCTCCTTCTTTCTTTTCCTTTTTCCTTTGTCTTTTCTTGTGTTTTTTTTCCTTTTTGGGATGATGTAAAGCATCGAGACCATAATGTCTCTTTCATGTTGACTCAAAATATACTTTGTTTTTCCTTTTCTTTCACTCTATTTGTGTCATTCTTCTAGTTCTATGTGCTTTACAGAATGATTGCAGTTCCAATCTCTTTCATAGAAATATGCATTGCAACAATGAACATACTGACCCAAAATCCATAGATTCCTTATGTGTTTGGTGTGATTTCTTTCCCAGGGGGAACTCCCTTCTTTCCTTTCTTTTTTTCGTCCATTTTGACATGACACAGCTTAAATTTGAAACATATGACTTGGCATAAGGCTTTCCAAGTTGGCTCTCATGTCTTGTTTTTCTTTCTTTCTTTCCTCCTCTTCTCTACTTTCAAGTAATATCTTAGAGAATGATGTGTAGAAATTCCTTTAAAGTGGGGGGGATACATTACCATTATTTCATTTACATTCTTAGTGAAGCCTTGTCATTTACATGATGTGTTTGTCACTTTGTGGATAACACTAGGTGTGATGACCTTCATAAGCGTGATCTTTCTTAGCATATTGCATTCCCCTTGGTGGTTTGATGTGACACACCATATCCCCTAAGTTGTAAATATATTATTCTTTGATTGACCCTCTCTTGGAAACATTAGACATAATTTTCCCTAAGTGAGTAACCTTGCATAAACTAAACAAGACTCCTTTGAACATATTATACATAACATTTTTGCACATAACATTCTCATTCATCCACCTTGCATAACACAAATTGCATGCCTACGAAGCTATCTTATTTTTTTGGCCACCTTGCATAACACAACTTGCATGCCTATGGCGCCATCTTATTTTTCCTAAACCAACATTTTCATTTTCTTTGGCTTTGTGGCACCTTGTTAAAGTTATCAAATAGGTATAGCTTTATCATGGTTGAGTGGGAAGCCCAACTAGCGGCATGACTTTTCCCCATAGCCACTTTTGTGTTTGTTTGTAAGTGCATACCAACTAGCATATGCATCTTATTTTTTGGGCCTTCTCACCCTGTGGACAACTAGTTTCATGGCCCCAGAGTGAGTACACATCCTTTCTTTTTCAAAAAATCATCCTAGATCTCTTTTCACAACTAGTTGGATTGATGATTAAAGCTTCACTCAATTTGTTTTCAACACTTGTGTGTTCCTTTGTCGTTATGTTTAGTTTGTCATGGGATCTTCATCCTAGGGGCTTGATCATCCCTCTTGTTTGTTCCATTCCATCTTTCTAACGTAAGTGCATTTGAACTCTCTTCTCGATTTTCATGGCTACTTTAGCATGAGAAAACAAGTTTCTCTCACTAAAGTGGGGGCTAAATGTACTGTCAAAAAATGGACCCTTCCCATTTTCATGGTTTTTTAGGTCTTGCTTCATAGCTTTGGAGCTATGCTGCTTTAATTTTATGATGTATTTTGGCTTGAACATGCTTATTTTGGTGTTAAAATTCAAAGAATGATGTCTTGTGAAGATGTTGTGAAGTATTGTAATACATTTGTACATTCTTCTAGATTCTATCTAATGTAATTCACCTAAAAAATACCTTTCTACACATTAACAAGTCCTATTTTAAATTGTTGTAAAGTCTTGTAACAAGATTTCATGTTTTTCTAGGCATAGTTTTACTATTTACACCTTTCTCATTCATTATTTTATCTTTTTATGCCCTCATATGCTTATATTAAGTGTATTTTTGGGTCATATCCCAAAAAAAAAATTAAACATAACTTAATTTCAGACACTTGGTTTTGGGTCCTAGGTGGGATTCATTCGCCAAGGGTTGGGAATGAGTCCCCCTTGGCCCAAAATTCAAAATATTTCAAAAAATTCTTTCTAGATTTTGCTCAAATTCACTTCATGTCAGCCTGTGATAAGGTTTGAACCAATAGTAAGGCACAAGATTTTTATAAATAAGTGATTTTCACATCGTTTTACATCACCACATTCAAGCATTCATAATTCAAGTAATCTTCAAGCACTCAAGCATCTTGCATCATCAATTCAAGCACTTGGAAGCACTTTGGAGCAGCCATTAACATCACTTCAGATTTGCATATTCAAGGATGTGGTAAGTTTGTAATAATTTCATGTTATTCATTTATCATCTCCTTTTCATTTCATTCATTTCTATTGGGTTTGATTACCAAAGTGGGGTTTGACCAAGGTAAACCCCTATTCACTAACCCTCCAACATTTTCCCCCTTTACATGTGTCTTTGCAACCTTTGTTTTATAGATTTGATAGGTTTAAAGGTGTTGAAAAGTGGATTTCAAGTCAACTAGGCTCTTCAAATCAATACATCATCTATTCAAGCAATTTGAGTGACTTTTAGCCTATTTTTTGTAGAATTGACCCTTACAACCATACATTCAGTCATTACCATATCTGGAGTGGCAATGTTGACCTTTGACTTTTTAGAAATCTTGGAGAGGAATAATTAACCACCATTGGTGAATGAGATCCACCTAAATTTTTAAAATTTACATTTTTTTCAAAAATCAACTCCCGACTATCAGAAATCGGCTTTTGACACTTTTTCACCAATCGAAGGACTGATTTGCCACCCTTGGAGAATGAGTCCCATTGTGAAAAATTAGAAATTTTCATCAGCATTCTAGACATTCTCGAAAGCTCACATGTCATCTAGGTGCACTTAGATTTGACTCTATACCTTTTCTTCTACATATTTCTTTCAATTTCTTCATATTTCATAGTTGCTTGCATATCATACTGTGTTTTCAAACATAGCATAAATTGCATATTTGTGTTCATTCTAGATCATTTTAATCAATCAATTACACTTAGATTACTTCATTTACATAACATCACATTGCATACATCCTAATTTGAATGAACCCTAAGCATTTTAGGATCTAATCTCTCTCCTTTTGGGTGAAAAGCCCTATAAGAGTTAAAGAGTCCATTCGGTTGTAAAATATATGATTCAACTTGTTAGCTCTTGTTAGGAGAAAAAATGTAAATTAACCCATTATTTATACCAAATTAGGAGATTAACCCCAAAATTGAAAGAACTAAGGCCAACACCAAATCTAGAAAGAAAGATAATTAAATTCCCACTAGAATGAAATTCAAAAATTAAGGTCTCATTGAGGGAGGACCTATTCGCCACCAAAGGTGAATGGGTCTTGGATAAGTTTCCAAGATCAAGCTTCGAGGAGCTAAAAGAAGGCCAAACACCCATTCTGGATCAACTAAAAAATGGGGATCCTGTTAAGAGAGGACCCATTTGCCATCAAGAGTGACTAGGTCCTAGCTCAACTTACCAGGACCATTTTTTTCCCAGTGAAATAATTTGATATTTAACTTATGCTTGTCAGGAGAGATCCTCGTGGGGTTTCAAAATTAAGGCCTAAAAGGGGAGTTAATAAATCCACTTAACCTTAAACAATTAAGACCACCTCTATAAATGTGAAAGTGCTTTAAAACACTTTACAACACTTAAACAAGGCATACATTACGCATATCTTTGTTTAAAAAGGAACCCATTAGGCTTAATTAAGCAAATAAGTCCTATAAAAGTGTGAAAAATTGTTATAAAATTTCACAACACCTTTGCAAAGGACAAATTAAAGCATGATTTAGCTAAATAAAGGTCTTAAAATAGTGTGAATGTCTACAAGACATTACAACACCACTCCAAGACACCATTAGTTTAGCTTTAACATTAAATATCCAAGAAGGAAAGGAAAAATGCTACTTTTTCTATCACTACAAGACCCTCCTCACACATGCAAGGCGTCTCGGAAGCCAAAATTCATGGAAATTCCTTATTTTTTTAGAGAATTATAGTAGTGAGTTTATCCATCTTTGGCATTGAATCACTACCAATAATAGAAAAGGGTACATTTTTTAAAGATTTGAGTAAATTCAAAGTAACAAGATGTATGCATCTTCCTCTTCTGAATTAACATCTATAGATGCAATGTGAATTAAAAATAAATGAATAGAACTTAACTGATCTACAAAAGAATCACCATCTTTTTTAATGAATGTAACTGTATTCTAAGATATAACTTATTAGTAAGACTTTTTGTTTGGTAAATATCACCTATCCTCTTCCACAACTTGTATGCAATAGCTCCCATAGAAACATTCAAGAGGACAAAATATGCAAGATAAAATTGTATTATTCCTTGTGGCTTCTTATCAAGCTTCAACCACTCTTCATCAAAGATTTTAGATGTCTTTTTCATTGGAAACTACCAAAAAATGATCTTTTTTCATCTAAGATATCTTCCATCTTCAACTTCCACATCTTGTACTTAGATCGATTAAACTTCTCAGTGTCTATATTGGAGGTAGAAGCTATAGTATACAATTTTCTTAACAAATCTCCAAAACCCACAATACAAGCTCCCATTTCAACCAAAAAAAAATCTACGCTTAAAGAGAAATGCATCTCTTTCTTAATAGAACCTTTAGATTCCACTCCAAATGTTGGAAATTAAGGTGAAACTAGTACAATTTATTAACTTTTGTAAGTTATATATATATATATATATATATATATGGATCTCTTTGAGTGTGTATTTTATTCCTTCAAGGGTTTCTCCACATAAATATTATGTCACTTGTGTTTAGTAATATTATGTCACTTTTGTTTATATATATATATAAAAAAGTGACATAATATTACTAAACGCAAGTGACATAATATTTATGTGGAGAAACCCTTGAAGGAATAAAATACACACTCAAAGAGATCCAATGCTTGCATTAGTACTTCAAATGACTATACACCAATACTAAATATCTTTTTGACAATATATCAATTGATGAGTTAAGTAAATTGATTGTTTTAGTTAACTATTTTAATTGGATAGTCAACTCATCAGATACAATATATATTACTAAACACAAGTGACATAATATTTATGTGGAGAAAACCTTGAAGGAATAAAATACACACTCAAAGATATCCAACGCTTGCATTAGTACTTCAAATGACTATACACCAATACAAAATATATCTTTGACAATATATCAATTGATGAGTTAAGTAAATTGATTATATTAGTTAACTATTTTGATTGGATAGTTAGCTCATTAGATATAATTTAAGATTTAAATTAATATATTAGTAGATAATGTGAGAGATGATTCGTTTTAAATTAAATAAATACTAAATATTATTTAATTAATTCAACTATGATAAAATAATAGACTTAGAATAATATTAATTATTTTAATGGATTAGAAGATAGTAAAACTTGAAATTATAAAAAGAGTAGATGAATTAAAGATAAGTCGACATAATATCTATGAAGAGGCTAATTTTGTTTGACATTCATATATTGTTGAAGATTTTTATTTTTTTTTCAATTCATTGATTTACATTTTCTTTGTTTTGTAGAGAAATCCATCAATTTAAAATATAAATTTAATATTCATTGTTAAAATTTGAAGCAAACAATTTGTTCATGTGAATATTTGAATATTATTGAATGGAGGTGATTTGGTAGTTTGCATACATGAAAAATGAATTACATAGAGAGGATGCCCTTATCTATCAAAACATTATTGTTTCCAAATATGAGAAAATGTTCTTTTGGAGATGTGTTAACCAATTATTAGTGAGTTCTTTTCGCTTGTGGTTTGAATTGATATATGTCTCTATTTGACATTTTTTTTGACCCCTTAGTCTTAGGTATTTATAAATAAATTCAATACTTAAATATGTCACAAATATTATTATAAAACTTTAAAATTTATTTTTTGTTTTCCTGAAAGTTAAATTTTATGATAAAATTTATTTTTATTATTAGTGAAAAATTATTCTACAAATTTTTAAGTTTAAATATTAGGAATGAATGTTTCCATCTTCTTTAAATAATTAGATTGAGATAATTAAAATGGAATTAATTGTACAATATTTTTTTTTTTTAATAAATAGTTTCATTTAATTTTAGATGATCATCATTATAACCATTATTTCTTAAATCAAATTATCTTTTTATCTATTGAATTGGGCCAATCCACATTTTATAAAATTGATATAATTTTAACTCCAAATTGTTAAAATTATCTATTTTAAATTTGCAAAAAGTAACACAAATTTATCAAATGTAATTTCTTTTCAATTAATATGATATTTCTTGTTATTATTATTTTATTAAACTTTAATTATGTGGAACAGACTACCAACAACTAATTTTTTTTTTTTATTTTAAATATGACAATTATATATCCTGCTTAATCACTTATATCATAAGAAGGGGGTTTCCTTTCCTTATTATCTTTTGTTGTCTCTTGATTTAGGTCTTAAGGATCACAAGAAAACCCTAAAAACCTCATCTTGCATGTGGGGTTAATTCTTTTCATCTTTGATTATGTGAAGGCTTTTCAAGTTGCTAAACCTATTGTCACCCTGAAGGGTAAATAGTCCAAACCTATTGAGGAGTATGAGATTGCTTCTGAAGAGGAACCAGCTTGCAAAAAAGTCAAGAAAATGGCATCGATTTTGGAAAAAGAATCAAAGTCGGAGGAGCATGTGGACTTCATTCCTGATTCACTTGCTTCTTTGGAGGGGTTCCACATCTCCCTACTACAAGAAAGATGAAAAAAGAGGAACCGTGTGCTAGTGTGGGTTATTTGACTTGTAGTGATGAGGTGGCTATTGATTTGTCATGTAGGGATGCTAAGCTGAAGAATGATTTGTATGGTGAGGCTTCCTCGTCATCCCTTGTATCCAACAAAAGAAGGAATTATAGTACGGAAGTAGGAAGAAATGGGTCCTAAGGATTATGGGCCAAACTCTAGAGAAGGAATCTCCTCTCACTATTGCGGGCGACCTCTATGCTAATGATTCCCCAAGTATTAAGCCAAATTTGTAGATAAAAGATAAATTTGGGGATGTTAATGTTGTTGTGGAAACCCAGGATGTGGAATTGGAGAGGCTTAAGAAGAGAAAGGTTGTGGCAGAGGAGATAGCGAGCTCCATCCGCAAACTCAAGACTCCAGTCACTGTTGAAAAATGTAAGGATATCCCTACTAGTTAGGAAAGGGTTAGTTCTTATGAGGAGGAAGATGCTTTGGGGAAAGGGGTTCTTAATACTGATAGAGATGATTTGTCTAATGTGCTTGGAACTACTCGTGAGGGTTCTATTGTCTTGTTTAAGCTTTTTAAATAGATTTTTCATGAACTCAATAAAACTAATGTCAAAGTTAGGGGTGTGGTGAGTAAGGCTGAGGGGTCCTTTGTCCAGAATCAGATAGGTGAATTTCTTAACTTTTTAAACATTGTGGCGAGCACTGTTGCAGAGGAAACTCTCAAAATGAAACAAAATCTTAAGGGTAGAATCCTCACCCTTGAGGAGAAAATGGTGAAAATTTGGGATACTGTGATGAGAGGTTGGGAGGTGCATAAATTTGTTGGTAAATTTGAATTGATTGTTGTGACATCTCATGTGGTTAGTGCTAAGAAATGTAAAGATAGTGCTCGTGTTGAAGATGTCGGTGTTGTTGGTAAGCTGGTGGAGGAGGAGAGTGTTGTTGTGAAGGGTGGGGAGAAAGGTATTGTTTTGATTTATAAGGTAAATAGGGATGGACCTAGAGTCAGGACTAGGAACAAAACTAAAGCTCAAGTTGGAGCATCTGAGAAGGAAATTTTTGATATTTTTGAAGAAGCTTAGAAGGTTGTGACTAGTGATGTAGAGGTGGTGAATATTTTGAAAAACATGTAGTGTTGCTAATGGGGTCCTCCTTTTTAACTGATTTTTTTGCTGACGGGTCACTATTATTGAGTTGTTTTTTACTTTATGACACTTTCTTATTTTTCAGTTGCTTTCTAATATAAAAAATTTCAGACCCCTTCAAAAACCATATTTTACCTCTAATAAAAAAACATGACAATTATATAACTCAATATTTTCATATTTAATATTTTTTTTAAATTATTAAAACAACTACATTGTCCACGAACTTTCTTTTTTCCAACAAACAAAACAAATAGTACAAGCACATCTAAAGCAAATAAATAAATCCCATACAAAATTCATCACCAAAGGCCCAATTCAGCCCATGCATCTTGTGTCGCGGAACATACTAACAACGGAACAAAAGGGAGATTCTCATCAAGGTATGTAGTAAGGAATCTGCTTCTTGAAGCAAACGTCCGTACAAGCAATGGATGGCTCACAAGTCACAAGACACATAGAGGAGACAACATAACACAAGAAAATTTGCCACTAAGATACATTATAGGAAATACATTCTATCTATTTATGTGCAGACAGTGACAATGCAGTGCATGACACCTACACTTATTTAGGTCTAATGCAGGCAAACTATGACGTGAATTTAGTAACCTCCTCCACCATTGCCGGCGCCAGATCCAGACCCAGCTCCGTAACCCGAGCCACTTCCTGAACCATTTCCATAGCCACTGCCAGACCCAGACCCCGAACCATAGCCGCTGCCGCTGCCTTCACCATGCCCGCTCCCAGAACCACCACCTTGACCACCGCCCTGGCTGCCTGCTCCCGAACCTGCATATGACCCCGCACCAGAACCAGCTCCAGAACCGGCTCCAGAGCCTGAGCCAGAGCCAGATCCCGATCCCGAGCCCGAGCCAGAGCCAGAGCCAGAACCAGAACCAGACCCTGAGCCAGAGCCGCTTCCACTTCCTCCCAGACCTAGGCCTGCCCCCACGCCCAACCCCACGCCTACACCCAAGCCTCCATCTCCGCCCAGGCTCAGCCCCAGATCACTTCGTACAATCCGACATTCCACAGTGCATGAAAACACAATAGCGGTCGTAACGACCATAACAAACGTCTTGTAATTCCTCATTATATTTAACTCAAGCTTCTACTATAATACCTTCACAGTAAATCAAAGCAAGTTTGCTTATTTGTTTACTTACAGATTTGCAAAATGTACCACTATGAATGGATATACTGAACTAAGAAGAAACTCAACTGAATTACGAATATGGTATGTGGATGCTATCGCTAGATTCTGCAAAATTCAGTGCTCTGCAAATGAGAAGTGAATGCATAGGCTTTTATAGACTTAAAATGGACCAAAAGTTAAATGAACGTGTCAAATTCTATGATTTTTTTTATTTTCTGTGGTGGAAAGCAAAGCTTCGTGTCTGTGGTGAAACTAAAGTGGTGCCAGGCTGAGTGCTCCATTATTTGTAAGTGGGTGGCCAGCGATAAAGCATGCTAAATAAGTGGGCAAAACGATAGAAACACATGAATAGTTATATTACCATTTTTTGGTGTACGATCTAGTTAGTGGGATTCCCAAGTAGAAATTTGTTTATGAGAACTGCCAATTGTTGACTATCCATTGGCCAGAGGCCACATTTTCTAAGCAGTTATAAAAATTTAGAAATCTACAGAAGCCAATTAAATCATTTCCATTACTGTTATACTCCTGTGAAGAGTGACAGGTATTTTGACTTCTGAGATATCTCCAGAAGCTCCCTCAAATGCGTCTTATATGTTCGTAGTGGACATATCGTGCTTGAATTCTTTTATTCTATTATTAGTCTTCTGTAACCTTTTAAGCTTTTCTTTGGATAGAAATTAAAAACTTATGCGTCGTGTAATAGAGATAAGACTTCCATTTTTGGAGCGAGAGGGAATTTATCGATTCCTTGTTATTCTCTTAAAATATATAGAAATAGAGCCGAGAGATCAACCATATTAGAGTGAAAATAATTAATAGTCATAAGAGCATTGTATATGTAGTGGATATCAGAACAAATTTTTAAAGAGATCCATGTCCAAAAATTAAATATTTTTGTTTTATCATAAAGAGTTCTCTAATTTAGAATTTCTTTATTTATTTTTCATCATTAAGAGTTTAAGTCAAAGATATAGAAGAGGTTAATTGGAAAATTTAGGAACTTTTGACATTTTACTATTTAAATGTTGTTTTTTTCTAATTCCACTTTAAATTGCAATGAATTAAAATAATTTTTGGGATGGTGCATCATATTCTCTATTCCTTTACTAATTATCTCAATGTTAGGAGGGTGCTATCACAAAGAGTTTTATTTATACTAGTGAAGTTGAGTCCATGAGGTTATGGTAGTGTCTTATAGGCCACAATTTCACTATCTACAATTTATATCACTAAAAATGATACTTCAATATTTAAACTAGGTGGTGTCATAGGTACTTTATGTTGTTTGTCTTAAAGTAAGTGAATAGAATATATTTTTTGATGGAAGTTGAGCTTCATAAAGTCCTTTTAGAAAAGTGTATGGCACATGGATTTGATGTGTGTAGATATGATTGCAATAATAGTTTCCATTGTTTTGTGTTATTCTTTTTTATTATTATTATTAAGAAGGGGAAAGGGCCCCCCAACTCTTACATAGCAAATTATAATAGCAAAAGAGACAAACAACAAAAAATAAAAGGCTCTCCATGAGGGAAATCCACTAAAATAAAAAACATAAAACAAAAATAACATTGTTTTACCACTATACAAATATTTCCTATCATTAAAAAAATCAACCTATACGTAGGTATAAATATGATTTTCTTAACTGTGATTAAGACTCCTAAAGCTCTATCATTTTGTGGATAGAATATCCTTCATTTGAAGAGGCATGTTTCCATCAAACAACCAATAATTCCAATCATTTTATTGATGGCCTAGATTAGCCAATGCTCTAGTTGTTTTATTTCCTTCTCTTATTTCTTGTTGTGTATTCTTTTATTTTTGTCTTAATCAAGTATTTCCTAGTTGTTTTACTTAATTTTTTCTTTCTACATGCTCATCGAAAACATATGTAGTTTCTTTGTCACTAAGCAACTTGATCATGTCAATAAAATTAATGTTTAAGTTGAGAAGTGTAGGCCATAATATTTATAAGCATTTTGTAGTGTCAAATTTCCTATCATGTAATTTAAGTAGTCAATTCTTTTGATAGTCACAAGTGGTTTACAACTAATTTCAATGTCCTCAAGGATTCATAAATTTATCTAATTCAAGTCATAAAATTTGACCTATGTGCTAGAAATATAGGTTTATAATATATTTTTATAAGTATACAATCACAAGTAAATTTTAACATATTCATTACCTAATAACTCACAACTTAACAAAGTCACATAATGAATTAAAATGTTAGTATTAGGTTTCTAAAGGACCTCTTTGAGGTTTGGGAATGTTGGTTTCTAGATAATTTTCACTCTTATACTAGTCATAATTGATTCAAAAAATTTAATTTATAGTTTTGATGTATGGATGTGAATTATCTCATGAGCTATAAGGTTCCTAGAAATTTTGATTGTTTGTCAATAGTAATATTATAATTCACTTTATTAAAAATTGCATAAATAAATGGAGTCACAAAATTGAAATCTAGTTGGCAATTTATTTGCTAGAAGTCATAGTTCACACTCCATATTTTACACATGGGAAAAAATTGATACTAGTTATGATTTCATTAAATATGTAAAATTTTAATTAAACGGATGATTAAATCACATGATTAGCAATAACATGAATTTTTATCTTTTAATTTGTATTTTTTGAAATATTTGGTGGTGTTTGCATGGACTTATTATCAGAATTTAGTATTATTTGATTTTTCCATTATGCCATGACGTGTGAATAAGTCTTTTAAAATTGAACTAATTTAAAAATAATAATAATAATTTTCAAGTTTCTAATGTTTAGAATTTAAATTAACCACTAATTTGATTTAATCTTGTAAAAACAATTAAGTTGGAAGAAAATGTGCAAAAGCTTGAATTTCAACACATTAGTGTTAACCATAATGTAAAAGGGTCGAATATTTCTTTTAATGCATAAATATAACTTCTAATTTTAACCTTCAAAATGACACCTTAGTATAAATTTATGGAAATTGGGTCCTGGTGAGCTAATTAGTACAAAATGAGAAGAAAGATAAAAATATTAAATATAAAAATACAAAAATTTGAGGCACCCAAGGATGGTTAGAGCTCCTTCACATACCTATGTCCACAGAAATCATAAATATCTATGAGGTGAAACCTAAAAAATGTGGCTCTCTAATCTTTCAGGAGATATGATAACTAATTTTTTATAAGTTTCACTCAAGGAAACCCTAAAGATCTTAATCAAGAGATGGGATGAAGAAAAAAAAATTGCAATAGGGTGTCCTAGGGTGTGAATAAAGACTAAAGAGGGGTTCATAACCAAGCTAGGGCTTGGAAAGACAAGAAATGTAAATGATATGAAAGAATTGAATGAATGACCTAGAAATGAACTCAAATCAGAATAATAAACTAGAAAAGTATAGAGGTGCACCTAGAAACCATGGAGAGTTGAATGAAGGTTTGAAATCCTAGAAATACTAATTTTTTATGCACACTTGAACTCATATGATAGTAGGGGTGATTAGCTCCTAGTTTAGGGTTTCGGGCCAAAACCAAAATCTAGAACTACTAAATCAGGATCTATAGAAAAAGTCTGAAAATGGGTATATTAGGACTCATATGCCACAAGTAGTAATCTAGTTCCAATATTATGGTTACTACGAAACTTTGATATCCTCTAAAGCTTTCTTGTAGCTTCCCTCCTATCAAATCCTTGGTTTTGAAACACTAGATTATGCTTTGTAGGAAACTTTTTGTAATCTTGCAAGAAGGGTGACAACTTTGACAAATTTGTAACCTTGGCAACTTTTTCTCCAATCTTGCTCTTCAATGGACCTTCAACCTAAATTTATAAATCACAAATCAAAGAGAGGGAATTTTTTTTTCTTAGTAATGGATAGGGGTTTTCCTTGGTCAAACCCCGTTTTGGTCATAAAACCTTGAAATGAATGTAAATATAATGAAGGAATGATTAATGAAAAAAAATGCATTGTTGCAACTCACCAAACCCTTGAAAAAAAGGCTACAATATTGTAAGTAATGACTAGCATGAATATGGATCTTGAATATTAATTGAATGTTGTAGATCTTGACTTAAATGCTTTCTTGAATCATAAAACCTTACATCACAAATGTTAGCTAAAAAGGAAACATGATGCATGATGATTGATACTTGAATAGTGCTCCAAAATGCCTTATAATCACTCTTAAATTCTCGTGAATGGTAGAATGCTTGATCCCAAAAAGTGCTAGATGACTTGTAAACTTTCTAGGAGAAAACATGTGAAAAGACCTTATATTTATACTTGTTGATTCTAAATTTCCTAAAATTAGAACACTACAATTGACATTAGATCTAGGAGGATAAAATTCCCCCAATAATTTGAATTTAAATTAGGTCTAAGCTAATCAGGACTCATACACTAGTTGGGGCGTATGAGTCCCGTTAGGCTAAGCTTGGGACACATTTTTCAAGAAATAATTAATTTAATGTGAAATTTAGATCTAGGCCCCAAAACATAGGTGTGATCCATATGCCCAAGGTGGCTTATGAGTCCTAGATCACTAAATATGGGCCATACAATCCAAAATCATTAATTTATGATTGTTCACTTGGTTTTTCTCAAGATTATCCTTGGAAAGATGCATTAATTAAGGCTTGTGGATGTAAAATAAGACCAATTAAGGCATAAAGAAGCCCAATTTTAGCAAGAAGGACCCAAAAAAGTGTGAAAATGTAGAGGGATACATTTTTCTACACTACGTTTAGCCCCCACTTTAGTGAGAGGAGGAACTTGCTTTAAACTCACACTAAAGTAGACAAAATATCATCAAGAGGGTTCCAAATGTATCAATTCCAGTAAGATAGGACAAAAATGATCAAAAGGGATGATCAAGCCCCCAAGATAAAGATCCTATGGAAAGCCAACATAGGCACAAAATAACCCCAATCTAGGACTAAATTTCTTAGATTGGAGTATGATTCCTAGTAGGCATTAAATTCAATTTTTTTAGCATTTCAAGTCTTCAACCAAGTTGCTACAAGTTTCTAGGTGCATCTCTATATTTTTACAATTTTCTATTAAATTTTACATACATTTCTAGATCATTTAGTGAAGCTTTTCATATCATTAGGTTTTGATATTAGGTCTTGCATATTGCTTGTCTTTCCAAGCCCTAGCTTAGTGGCGAATCCCCTTTTAGTCATTAATCATACCCTAGGACACCCTATTGCAGATCTCTTTCCTTCATTCTATCCTTTGATTGATATCTATAGGGTTTTCTTAAATTAAAAGTGAAGAAAACTTGTTGTATGCCCTAAACTATATGGTTCTGGAGCACCTGGGAAAGTTCAGCTTAATTGAAGTTTTTGTAGGAAGTCCAAATTTTGTTGTGCTTTCATAAGGTCATGTTGACCATTGTTTTAGGTGCTTTGGGTTTTCTTTGAACTTTGGAAAGGATGTTAACAAGAGTTAAGTAGTTTTAACTCTTCATTTTGGCTAAGTTGTAAAAATTGCCTAAGTGTTTGTAAACACAGCGGGTTTTACAAAAATGCATTTTTAGGTCATCTAAGCCTCAACCCAAGCACCTAAATTGTTGTGGAGGAATATTTAAGGCATACCACTACCTTTTTGGTTGGTTAGAAGTTTTTGTACGGATTGGGTTTTCCAGAAATTAAAGAAAATAGCGTTCTTGTCTTATTTTCTATTTTTCGGTTCTTATTTGTGTGATAGCAGCTAAATGAATTAGAAGAGGTATTTTGTAGGTTTTTTTAGCATGTAGAGAGGCCTCTATAATTTTTTTTTTGGCACATTTGATAGCTATTCATTCTTGTAAATTCTGTGTTTTTTTCCTTATTTCTATTTTGACTGGAACTGTGTAAAAATGGAGTTCTAGGCTGCATTCCCTCTGTACCTGGAAGTATGGAATTGTTGGTAATGTGGTCAGGCTCCATATATTTACTTGTAAATATGGTAGGAGTTAGGTTTCTTTTGGTTGTAGGAGCTATGAGAAAAGGCTTGCCCTTGGCGAGCTAGTGAAGAGCCTGGCTAGGAAAGGCTGCAGAACAGCGTTGATAACTTGCAGGGGAGTGAAGTTTTTTGAGAAATTATTTTTGGAGAATTTAGGGGAAGGTCTTGGCCACATATGGTGACAAGGAGGAGAGCCCAGGAATCTGTTTAGGAGGAGAAATTTTCACCGGTCCTAAAACTAGTTTTGAGTAGTTTTGAAACCCTAGCTGTTTGACAAATTTGGTGTTTGGATAGCACACGGCCTGAGTAAGACAAAAACCCTAGAAATATTGAAGTTGTAGATAGGGGAAACACCTTACCTAATTCAAGAACCTAAGTGCTTTGGTGGGTTTAGGAGGGAAAATAAATTTACTTTTGTTCAGAGGCTCAATGGCTACTAGCCATTCAAACCCTAGGAAAGCATCTTATGAAAGCGATGGAAAGATATAAAATTGTGGTTGTCTAAGAACCCTAGACAAACCATTTTGAAGTCTTTGTAACCTTTTCTAGCCCCTGCAAGAACCTAGAAAAAGGTTGAGTTTATTTTGGTCTTTAGGGTAGATTAAGGGCCAAAGGAGAATGAAGCGTTGAACCAAGGAATGGTTGGTTTATTCAAAATTTGTCAAGATAGTGAGGTTGGCAGGAGAACCGGGGGAACGTAGACAAGGTAGAGTTCCTATAGGTTAAGGTGGAACAACAATTTCACCAAGGAGGTCTAAGACAAGGCCTAGTGCAGGAATCTGTGATTGCTTCTTGTAGCTTCCCTATCAGATTGGTATCAGAGCAAGCAAAAGATTTGGGAAAGCAGCTTATATGTCAGAAGTTGAGTCAAGTGAAACCCCTCCATGGTGAAAAATGTACTGTTAACCAGGAGGGTTGAAGAACAAGAAGAGGACAACAAATCCTTAAAAGAAAGAATAGAGCAACTTGAGAAAGCATTGAACAATGCAAGGTTGGAAGGAACGGTACCAAAGGAAGAAGAGGTTGCAAAGAAGGACAAGGTCCCTTCACCTGACCTTGTTTTGGAGGAGGATCCTTTCTTGAAGGCATTGAAAGCCCTAAGTGGAAAAGGACTTGAGGGCATACCACTATTCAATGGAAAGATGGATCCTGATTTGGTCATGGATTGGATAGAAGGCATGGAGAATCAATTTGAGTGTGATGGAGTCACTGAAGCACAGAAGGTGAAGGTTGCTAAATCAAGGTTGAGAGGATCAGCCTTGACATGGTGGAAATTTGTTCAAACTGAAAGAGAAAAAGAAGGTAAACAACCCATATCAACCTGGAAAGGAATGGTTGCTAAGGTAAAGGAAGCCTACATGCTAGATGACTATGAGATCCAACTTCACAAGAAGAGGCAAAGTCTAAGGTAGAAAGACCAAGATGTCAACACCTATACTGAAGAGTTTCAAAAGCTTTGCTTGAGATCAAATCTGACAGAGGATGAGAGCCTAAAGGTGGCTAGATACCTTAATGGCTTGAAGTGGAACATCCAAGAAGAGATGGCTCTTTTGAGTCCCAAAATAGTACATCAATGTTATCAGTTGGCTATAAAGATTGAGGAAAGGAATAAGAGGAAGCAAGATCAGTCCTCTAAGGGTAGAGGAAAAGGTAGAGATCAAAGAGGGCAGCGTGGTGGTTACCAAGGTAGAGGTAATGATCAAAGAAACCAAGGAGAATTTAAACTCACTGAGTATGGAGGTGAAACATCTTCAAGAGGAGGATTCAATAGAGGAAGAGGACCTCAAGGAGGTTCAAACAGAGGAAGAGGAGCAGGCAGGAGTAATTCTTACTTTGCAAACATGAAGTGTTATCATTGTAACCAACTAGGTCACCCTGCTTATAGGTGCCCAGAGAAAGCATCATCATCTAGCAATGAAAAGAGAGTGGCTTATGCACAAGAGGAAACCATGAATCCTAAGGCAATTGAGATCAATCATATAGAATCTGAAATTGGAGAGAATTTGATGTTTAATAGAGTTTTGATCAGGCATCCAGTCAAAGAGGAACCTAAGCAAAGAAGAGCTCTTTTTAGAGTAAGGTTCAAGATACTTGGAAAAGTGCGCAAAGTAATTGTAGATTTTGGTTCAACAGACAATATCATCTCAAAGGAGGTAGTAACTAAACTAAAATTGTAGAAGGTACCACACAATAACCCCTACAAGGTCACAGGCTAAATAAAGGGTAGAGTGTTTTGGTGAATGAGCAAGTAACAGTGGAATTTTCAATTGGAGGGTATAAAGACAAGCTGGTTTGTGATGTATTACCCATGGATGCATGCCATCTACTACTGGGTAGACCATGGAAATATGACAGAAGTGCCATTTATGATGGGAAAGAGAACACCATTTCATTCAAGAAGGATGGAAGAACCTTCAAGCTCCAGTCATTGACAAAGGAAGCTGAGGGATAGTCATAGGTACCCAACATTATGTTGAGCAGTGGAAAGGAATTCCTCAAGGGCCTACACCAAGGAAATGAAGGATATGTGATCATGATGCAGTCCAAAGAGGAAGAAAAGGCTGAAAGGACAATCTTACCAGAAGCAGTCCAAAAGTTGCTTGATAAGTACAAGAGCATAGTTAGTGATGGTACACCTGAAAATTTACCTCCAAGGAGAGCTATAAGTCATCAAATTGACTTCATACCTGGAGCTTCATTGCCTAAAAAAGTAGCATACAATCTTACACATGAGCAGAACCAAGAGGTGGCTAGGCAAGTCCAAGAATTGTTGGATCAAGGATTGATTCAAAAGAGCATCAACCCATGTGCAGTACCGGTGGTCTTAGCAACAAAGAAAGGAGGTAAGTGGAGACTTTGTACTAATTCTAGAGCAATAAATAGAATCACAATTAGGTATAGGTTCCCTATTCCTAGAATAGAAGATTTAATGGATTGCCTTGGAGGAGCACAATATTTCACCAAGTTGGACCTCAAGAGTGGTTACCATCAAATCAGGATTAAGGATGGAGATGAGTGGAAGACAACTTTTAAGATGAATAATGGCTTATATGAGTGGAAAGGTATGCCATTTGGCCTCTCAAATGCCCCTAGCACGTTCATGAGACTAATGAATGAAGTGCTTAAGGATTTCACAGGGATTTTTGTGGTAGTATACCTTGATGACATACTGAGTTTTAGTAAGACAACAAAAGAACATTTGAAGCATGTGGAGATGGTTCTTAAAAGGTTGCAAGAAGAGAAGTTGGCAATCAATCTAGAGAAGTGTGAGTTCTTCAAGTAGGAACTTGTGTATTTGGGGTTTGTAGTATCTCAAGGAACATTAAAGATGGATCCAAGCAAGGTGGAAGCCATCCTAAACTGGCCCACACCAACCACAACAATAGAGGTAAGGAGTTTTCATGGTTTGGCTCAATTTTATAGAAAATTCATATGGAATTTTAGTGGTATATGTGCACCAGTCCTAGATACCATTAAAGGTGGTCTGAAAACAAAGTTTAAGTGGACTCAAAAGGCTGATAAAGGGTTTGAGAAACTGAAACAAGAAGTGGCAACTCAACCAATTCTGTTGTTGCCTAGTTTTGACAAGTTGTTCACAGTTGAGTGTGATGCAAGTGGAGTAGCTGTAGGAGGAGTACTTAGTCAAGCAGGTAGGCCTATAGCCTTCTTTAGTGAAAATATCAATGAAGCCAAGAAAAAGTACTCTACTTATGATCTTGAGTTATATGCTTTAGTGCAGTCCCTAAGGAAGTGGAGGCATTATTTGTTACCCAAAGAGTTTGTGGTTTTTACTGATAACCAAGCTCTTAGTTACATCAACACCCAAGAAAAAATGAGTATTAGACATTTGAAATGGATGGAATACATCCAAGCCTTCACATTCACTATCAAGCACAAGAAAGGGAAAATGAACAAGGTGGCAGATGCATTAAGCAGAAGAATGCTGATAGTGCAGGAAATATAGCTAAAGAGGATTGGATTAGAGAGTTTCAAAGATCTCTATAGTGAAGATGAAGACTTCTCAAAAGCTTATAAGGTATGTTTTGATTTTGAAAATCACTTTCATAGCCAATATGCTGAGTATACACTGCAAAATGGACTGTTATTTAAGGGTAATCATTTATGTGTTCCAAGAGGGTCAATGAGAGAAAATATGATTCAAGAAAATCATAATGGCAGTCTTAGTGGGAATTTTGGTATTAATAAAACTTTAGAGCTAGTTCAAAGGTTCTATTACTGGCCTAAGTTAGCAAGAGATGTTAGAAAATATGTGGAACGGTGTGTTGTATGCATGAAAGCTAAGGGGGGAGCTAGCAATGCTAGTTTGTATCAACCCCTGCCCATTCCTAACAGACCATGGGAGTGTGTGAGCATGGATTTTGTGGTAGGTCTTCCTAAGACCAAGACTAGTTTTGACAGTGTTTATGTAGTAGTGGATAGATTTAGCAAGATGAGTCACTTCATTCCTTGCAAAATTACTCATGATGCAAGCTACATAGCTCATCTTTTCTTCAAGGAAGTTGTAAGGATCCATGGCTTGCCTCTAAGCATTATTTCTGACAGAGATGTGAAGTTCACGAGTCATTTTTGGAAGACTCTATGGAGCAGATTGGGTACAAGTCTATCATTTGGATCAGCTTACCATCCTCAGATCGATGGTCAAACAGAGGTGGTTAACAGAGTGCTAGGTAATCTTTTGAGGTGCTTGACTAAAGAATATGGATAGACATGGGATATGGTGATTTCCCAAGCTGAATATGCCTATAATGACAGTGTCAATAGAACTACAGGGAGAAGTCCTTTTGAGGTTGTGTATGGGATGCACCCAAGAGGCATTTGTGAACTTAGAGATTTAGGATCCATGGAAAAAAAGAGTGGACATGCTGAAGACTTCACTCAGACCATGAAAGAGATTCATGAGTAGGTCAAGAACACAGTCACAATAGTAACCCAAAAGTTGAAGGAGAATGTTGATTTGTCAAGGAAGGATGTATAATTTGCAGTTGGGGACTATGTGATTGTCCACCTTAACAAATCCAGGTTGTAGAAGGGCATGGGAACCAAGTTATAGATGAAAAGAGTGGGTCCATGCAAGGTATTGGCCAAATATGGCAAGAATGCATATAAGGTGGAATTACCATCAGATTTGGGCATCTCTCCAGTTTTCAATGTTGCTGATTTGATCAAATATAAAGGGACAGTCAAGGATCTGGTTCAGGACAGTAAGGAGGTCTTCAAGGACATCAGAAACATTTCCATACCAACTCCAGACAAGTTGCAAGCAGAGAAGATCTTGGAGTCAAGAGTGAAGAAGACTACAAGGCACAAGGTGTACATGGAGCATCTTGTCAAATGGAAGGATAAGCATGAATCTAAAGCTACCTGGGTAGAAGAAGTAGATTTTAAGAAGAAAGGCATTGATATGTCTCTGATCTCTCCTAAAGTTCCTTAGTTGGTTGAGCTGAGAGGGGGAGAATGGTGCAGGAGCACCTGGCAAAGTTTAGCTTAATTGAAGTTTTTATAGGAAGTCTAAATTTTGTTGTGCTTTCATAAGGTCATGTTTACCATTGTTTTAGGTGATTGGGTTTGTCTTTTAACTTTGGAAATGAGTTTAACAAGAGTTAAGTGGTTTTAACTCTTCATTTTGGCTAAGTTGTAAAAATTGCCTAAGTGTTTGTAAACACAGCGGGTTTTACAAACATGCATTTTTAGGTCATCTAAGCCTCGAACCAAGCACCTAAATTGTTGTGGAGGCATATTTAAGGCATACCACGACCTTTTTGGTTGGTTAGAAGTTTTTGTACGGACTGTGTTTTCCAAAAATTAAAGAAAATAGCGTTCTTGTTTTATTTTCTGTTTTTCAATTCTTGTTTGTGTGACAGCATCTAAATGAATTAGAAGAAGCATTTTTTAGGTTTTTTTAGCATGTAGAGAGGCCTCTATAATTTTTTTTTTGGCACATTTGATAGCTGTTCCATCGCTTTCATCCATTCTTGTAAATTTTGTGTTTTTTTTCCTTATTTCTGTTTTGACTGGAAATGTGTAAAAATGGAGTTATAGGCTGCATTCCCTCTATACCTGGAAGTATGGAATTGTTGGGAACGTGGTTAGGCTCCATATCTGTACTTTTAAATATGGTAGGAGTTAGGTTTCTTTTGGTTGCAAGAGCTATGAGAAAAGCCTTGCCCTAGGCAAGCCAGTGAAGAGCCCGGCTAGGAAAGGTTGCAGAACATCATTGATAACTTGCAGGGGAGTGAAGTTTTTTGAGAAATTATTTTTGGAGAATTTAGGGGAAGGTCTTGGACACGTATGGTGACAAGGAGGAGAGCCCAAAAATCCGTTTAGGAGGAGAAATTTTCACCAATCCTAAAACTAGTTTTGAGCAGTTTTGAAATCCTAGCTATTTGACAAATTTGGTGTTTGGATAGCACACGGCCTGAGTAAGACTAAAAACCTAGAAATCATGAAGGTGTAGATAGGGGAAACACCTTACCTAAGTCAAGAACCTAAGTTCTTTGGTGGGTTTAGGAGGGAAAAGCAATTTACATCTGTTCAGAGGCTCAATGGCTACTAGCCATTCAAACCCTAGGAAAACATCTTATGAAAGCGATGGAAAGATAGAAACTTGTGGTTGTCTAAGAACCCTAGAAAAACCATTTTGAAGTCTTTGTATCCTTTTCTAACCCGTGCAAGAGCCTAGAAAAAGGTTGAGTTTATTTTGGTCTTTAGGTCAGATTAAGGGCCAAAGGAGAATGAAGCATTGAACCAAGGAATGGTTGGTTTATTCAAAATTTGTCAAGATAGTGAGGTTGGCAGGAGAACTAGGTGAACTTAGACAAGGTAGAGTTCCTATAGGTTAAGGTGGAACAAAAATTTCACCAAGGAGGTCTAAGACAAGGCCTAGTGCAGGAATCTGTGATTGCTTCCTACAGCTTCCCTATCACTATAGAGCGGTAATTTTCTATCTTTCAAATTGTTAACCTTATAGCCCCTAAAAAAATTACTTCTTCATCTTCCAATTGCAAAAGTTTCAAAAAAGATTTATTTGTCTTTATCAATGATGCAACAATTGAAAAATGTTTACCCTAAATACTAATTGACTATACTTAGCAATCATTGAAAGAGGATACGCAATAATCTCCTAGCTTACTCTCTATCATACAATTAATTTCTAAATTTCTATAAATTAATATCCTTAAAAAGGAATTTTTGAATGCCTTATGTTATTGTAGTAAACTTCTATGACAGTTCCTTATTCCTTGCATAGAGTTGATTCCTTTTAGCATAGCCCTTCTATTTCTCTCATCTTTCCTGTAATAGCACACTTTACCACTAATAATGAATGGAGAAAAACTCAATCACTTGCTTAGTAATCAATCACATGGAATCCCAAGTGATTGCAGTATCCAAAAACTACAAGTGGAACTTATATGATATTAATAATCAACATATACTCTTTCTAATGTTGGCTTGTTATCAAGACACCAAGATTATATATAAGAGAGGTAGAACTAGAAAGAAAAAAAGATCAATAATTTTTTGTGGAATAGCAAGTGATACAAATGTCCTTAGAAGTAGAATCCTTCTTGGACATGGATAAGGATGCCAATATACATAGAATCCACAAGCACCCAACATCTATCTACCTCACACCTCCTTTCTACACCATATTTTTTCCTACACTCTTGCTTGGTTTCAATTCAAAGAGGTTCTTCTTTCAAAACTCCATGCACAACAAAATATAGACACAAAAAAGTGAAATAACTAGGATACAAAGATATTTGACAAGCACATTGGAGATAAAATGCATAAACTCAACTTCATATTATTAGACAGTCAAGGGCCTCTGTATAAAAGAGAAATATCCAAGAGCTAGACAAAATATTAGGAGGGAAAAATATCAAGTAAATATCTAGAAAATATCTGGTCTATGCCAATGAGTCATACAACAAGAAATTCCTAAGTAGGCTTAGGTCAACCTATGTGTATGCAAGCATTTAAGGTATACACTAACAACCCCCCTTAAGCATAACTTAGGTGGTTTTGGATAAAATGGGTCCTAGCTACTAGCCTAGTGAGGTACCCATGTACAAAGTAATCTCTCATAAAATGGAGAAAAGTGGAAAACCCTATGAGAAAAAGCTACCCTCCAAAAGAGAAAAAAGATTAATGAAAATTATACACGTGAAGAAGCACTACTTCTTTCACTATGTACAATATATGGTTTCCTCCATAAGAGAGAAAATGATAGAAGGCCTATGGGACCTCCCCATAATACATGTCTTGCTACATTAAAGTTGGATAGTAAACAAAGGATTCAAATGTAGTTCCAAGCATGCTTCACAATGTTCCTTCCCTTGGGAAGAAATGCGAACAATTGAAGATGCAAGATATCTTCCCATTTGAGAATATGTATACATATGATCCTGAATAGAGTTGAAGCTCATCCAAGAATTATAATGATGGTTCCCATGATGTCTTTGAATGTTGCTCTTCCAAGCCAATGTTGACATGTGAAAAATACTGATGGAATGAATCAAGTATCATAGAAGATTCTGTAACAGGGACCACAAGAAACATAGATGTATGGGGATAACTGCAACCATAAGAATTTGATGCTATCACTATAAAAGTTGACGTAGGTGAAGGAAGAAAAATTACATCTAAAGAAGACAATGCTTATGCAACTTTATTGAATTTTCCATCAAAACGAAGATTGATGGACCCTCAATGTGTGCTTCCATGTTAGCAATGCAAGACTCTACAAAAAGACATGAAATGTCGGGTAGATATGCATCCCAATCAACAATACTAGGAAGACTTATATCCTATTGCAAAGAAGTGTTGGAAGCTCTTGAAGAAATGACTGTGAAATATGATGAAGCAACATGAGGAGGTGGAGGAATGATGATTTCCTCTATGTCAACTGGATGCTCTGTATCTAAATCATGATGCGAGATGTGAGTTGTGATCATAGTAGGATCATTCAGGAAGGGAGAAACATGGGAGTCTCCATATATTTCCCAAATTTTGATCCATAATTCATGTGGACATTCAATATCCATGATGACATACAAAGAGTCATCTGGAATATGTAAACTAATTAATTGATGAATATGATCATGAATATTAAACCATAAATCCTTTTGAGATTATTTACTTAGATATGGCATGAGATTATGGAACCTAAGATGTTTCAGGATTCCTTCACACCAAGACTTAAATTTTCCTAGTTTTAGGTTGTTTACAGAAGAGTGAGTTTCATATCCAATGATTACAAACAAGTTAATTCCTTAAGACAATAGAGAAACAACAGATTAAGAACACAACCCCACAAATTAGATGAACCCTATTTTTAATATTTTTGATTTCCCCTTTGTTTGGCACTTTATATTTAGTGCATGTATTTGCATACAAGAATGATGGTGAAAAAGGGCACTTTATATTTAGTGTGAAATCACCATCATTGAATAGAGTTTGAAAATATAATTTCACTCTATTGCAAACTTACACCAATAAAAGTTTGCATTTACAAAATTGAGAAAATAAAATATTTTAAAAGAAAGCTAGAGAGAGAATTTTACAAACCCCATATGATCCTTATTTTTTCCAAACTCATTGCAAAAGAACAAAATGAGTGTTCTTTTACAAATTTTTAACAATAGCAAAACAAACCCCCTTTATGTATAAGCAAATGTTTGATGGTTAATATTAACCATAAATAGTTTAGAATAATTTTGCAAGGGTACCAATAAATGTTAGAAGAAAAATTTACTAAATAATATCAAAAAAATGTTAAAGAAATTTGAAGTGGACTTGACTAAGTCCAATGAGCAGACCAAGTGAAACCACCAAACCACATGGGAGTTTGGCCAAATATGGGAAAGAAACAGCTGTTGAAGAGAGTCACCAAGTGGAGGTTGAAGCTTTTGACCATGAAAGAATGTTGCAGAGACATGGGAGAGTTTGGAAAGTCATGGCTTTATGGAAGCCATTGAAGATCTTGTGTTGGAGTAGGAATTTCTCAAATACATAACAAGTAGCTTCTATGCAGCAATGACCACACCAGATTTGCGAATCATGCCTGATGCAAATGGGTCAAATCTACTCAAATGGCCAAGTGTGGGTTCCATTTCAAATGGGCTCCTAATAGTATGGAGATGATTCCTTCACTTTCATACAAGAAAATTGTAGATCTCTAGTTAGGAAAGCATAACCCACCAAAGTATGGCAGCCTGCTATGTATCACAACCTTCACTAGTAAAGGAAAACACACAAGTCCAGTCAAACACACCCTCCAATTTGAATTGTTGAGTTTCCATGCTTAACTCTACCATCCCTCTTTGCTAAATTGAAACATTGGTCTCAGATGAGTCCCAACCTCCCCAAACTATTTGCAACCCTTACAGATAGTTGCATGGACTATGAGAGGATCACATGGACTATGTGAGAGTTGCATAGGGCCTCTTTCATTGACTTTCACCTATTTGAATTTCACTACCAACGATGAACACAACAACCCTTCTAATCTCACTTTTCTCAAATCTGTGCTTATCACAGATGGAGAAAATTGCACATTTACCCACAGATTCAATGGTGTTGATTATTAAGACAACAATTTTGAAGGCCCAAATAGAGATTTTAATCACTCAAAAGTATATTTTAATTTTGGGGTTGAAGACTTTTCCTATAGCTTGAAATTATCTCAAAAAGGATCTCATACCATGAAAGAACTAGGAGATAGAGATATTCAACAAGCATAGTGGAGATAAAATGCATAAAATCAACTTCATATTATTAGACAGTCAATGGTCTCCTTATAAAGGAGAAATATCCAAGAGCTGGAAAAAAATATTAGGAAAATATCAAGAGGGAAAAATATCAGGAAAATATCAAGAGGGAAAAATATAAGGTAAATATTTAGAAAATATCTAATCTATGTCAATGAGTCATACAATAATAAATTTCTAAGTAGGTTAGGTCAATCTATGTGTATGCAAGCATTTAAGGTATACACTGACAAAAAGTATCCCTTTGTCCTTGCTTCATTTGGGAACAATTGATGATAAAATTGACTTAATGGGGCCTTGATTTAGTGTCGTGCTTGGTTTTTTCCACATCCACATTAGATCTTGGACCATTGTAAATTGAATAAAATGTATTTAGAGATGTCTTGTAAAGGTGTTGTAAAGTGTTGTTAAAGACTTTCACACCTCTCTAGACTTAATGGACCCATTTCCCCCTTAATTCAACAATTTAAAATATATTTAATGGCATTATCACATCAATCTAGAAGGATTTTGAATAAAACTTAACTCTAATCTAGTGTTGTAATGTGTTTTACACATTCACATTGGATTTTCTTCCTTTCTAGGCTATGTGGACCTCATTTTAATGATGTAAAGTGCATTTAACCACACATTCACATTGAATTTTGCATACCAAGACCTCATTATCCTTTAAATCATCATTAATAGGCCCCTATGGCTCCATATTGTGCATCCTGAGGCATAATTTGATGAAATAATTGACAAAGTCACCATATAAACCTGATTTCCTTACTTCCTGGCATTCCAACTAGCAGAATGGCCTCTATGGGACCCATTCACCATTAAAGGTGAATTATTCTCATATAGGTGGGACCCATTCACCCTTGATGGTGAATGAGTCCCATTTTAGCCATTTTTGGGGTTTAAGCAAGAAAATTTAGGTTTTAAGTTTATTTTTTTCTCCATGTTGGCCTTAGGGATCAAATTAACAGAAAAATTAGGTGAATTTCCTATAAATACAATCTTATAAACCATATTTCATATTCTATTAATTTTATTCATCATTTATCCTCTCTCTCAAGTCAAGCAAGTTAGGGTTTTACCATTTCAAGTCATCAAGATAGCTTCCTAAGACATTAAAGGGTAGATTCTTCATCTTTTGTTGCAAAAAATCAAGATCAATCTTCATGGAAAGTCTGTAATTCATTTTTTATGTTCTTTATTACATTATTTCTTCATTTTGTTTTAATTACCTAAAAAGGGGTTTGACCAAGGCAAACCCCCATGCAATAACATTCAACATTTCTCCTTCTCTTCTTGTGTGTTTGAAAATTTAGGTATCTTAAAGAATTGGAAATCATTGAAGGACAAGTTGCAAAGTTGTTGAATACCTCTCCTTGCTTGCAAATCCAAAATACCCACTAAAAGTCATTTATAGTGTCAGAAATCAAACTTTCATAGGCGGACACTTGTTAGGAACCAAAGTGCAAATCAAGGACTTCTGTTTCCACCTTTGAATTTTCAAAAATTCAAAAGTGGACTGATTCACCATTAGTGGCGAATGTGTCCCACTACCAAGCCTTAAAAGTGTTTTTTGTATTTTTGGATACCTATTTGTCTAAAATGAGCTCTAGAATAGTTTTAGAGATCTAGGACTAATTCACCTAGAATGGCGAATGAGTTCTAGTAGTAAAATTTTTCAAGATCAACAACATTTTAGAAGTCATTTCCAGTCTCCAACAAGATCTCAGGTGTACACATTCAATTTCAATCATTTCAGTTACAATTTACTTTCATTTCAAGGTCTTTTTACATATCGCAATGTGTTTTCAAAAAACTTGTATTTTCTTAGTTTTCACTTAATAATCAATATCTTTCATTAGTTTTATGCATTTATGACATTCTATTTAGACATATTCCATTCATACATCCTCAATCTTAAGTGTAAGCATTGCCCATTTTGTCCTGGATCTTTCTCCTTCTAGGTGAAAAACCCTAGAAGTGCAAGAAAGCCCTTGGAAGCCAAAATCTTTGTCTCCAAAAACAAAATGAAAAGATGGATTTAACAATGAACATATGGTATTAACAACGCCTAAATATTTTATTTCTTCTACACAAGCAATAGTTTCTTCATTCTACATTCTTCAGAAGAACAAAATAATTAATGTTGAAAAATAATAAATGTTGAACTAATGTCTGGTTTTAATGTTAGAGTGATGGATGCATCTCCGTAAACAACAAAACTTAACCAATACTCATCGTGAATATGAATATTATGCTTCATCATAACATTATTGTAGTATGTTGTGAAAAAGCAAACTTATAACTTTACCCATCTTCCATTCGCTTCATAGGCATGGAAATAATTTGTCTTCCATTAAAAACAATCCTAGCATTCTACTAATTCTCTGATACCAAATGAACGTATATTTGATTACAAACAAATCAAAACAAATGATGATCTAGAGAACATCTACCTATCGAATGGAGAGAAGCAACATAGATTAAACTCTTGTATGGATCAAAGATACAAAATGAGTATTTGTACATGATGCAAAGCTAAATAAGCTAATTACTACCTAATTGGTGATAACTGTTTTCTAACAACAATTAACAATGTTTATTAACAACAAATATGACAAAAAATGTATTCATTGGTCCACAATAAAACCATAAAACCATAAATAAAATAAAAAATGAAAAAATTTAAAAGATATAATTGTTTAGAGTAATAATAGCATTCATAACTATGGGCCAATAGAATGATAAATTTATTTTTAAATTTTTACACAATTTTTTTAAAAATATATACATTAGGAAATTTGTCAAACTATTTTAATTCTAAGGGTAGGTCCCAATCCTTATTTTTAAGCAATCATTTTAAATTTGTAGTAATAGAATTAAAAAGAAATTGTGGAGTGTTGGGGGAAACAAATTGAAGGTAAATTTTAAAAAGAGAAATAAACTTGTTGACCCATGTGGCACTTGGCAATATATAATTGCTTCTTATTTCAGTCTCTCCTTTGTTAGCTTCTTTTCAACTCCTACCGCCCCATTAAAATAAAGATAGATTCTAGACAATCATCTTCCCATAATTAAAACTTTCTATGGGAACACTTCAACTGTTCAAATTTAAAAAGAAGTCACATAGAAACATGGATAACATCTCATTGATTTTTTTGATATCAACTAATAAAATCTTAGAGATGCATTAGTATTCCTACCTAAAATGAGAATTAATAAAACTAATTAATAAAACTAACATAATTTTTTTTATAAAAGAACCCAAATATGAAAAAAAATAAAAATCAAATTCCTAGACGAACGGCAATCTTCTTAAACCGTCCCGATATAACATTGCGTAATCTATTTGCATTTGACCGTATTTTTCGCTTTGTAGATTAGTTCATGGTACTAACGATTCTGATAGTAATAGAGGAACCCCTCCCAATGCTTCCCGAAGTGATACTTTTAATGATAAAGGGAGAATATAGTGGTTACTATTTTTTCCGAAAAATCCAATGTGATGACGAGGCTACATACTACATAGCTTCTCTAGGGAAATATAGATGTTTCCCAAGTTTACGTCAAATAGTCTTTTCCTAGAGTTTTGTTTTTGAGACACGTGGATACAATTTTAAATACATAAATAATAATAAAATTTTAAAATCTAAAAAAATAAATAAATTATAATACTAATTAATCAATTCATTGAAATTTGGAATATAATGTTATTATTAGATAAAATATTTTAGATATTTTCAATGTTTATATAATTATAATCTATGTTTATCATCTAATAATATGTAGTGTCTCTTTTTATTAATCTATTAAATAATTGAAATTTTGAACTTACAATGAGATAAATATAAAGATAGGAGGGTGGAATGAGAGCATTCCACAAATTAAATAGATTAAAAATTTATTAAAATATATTTATATGAGTTAAAATGGACACTTGAAAGTATTATTGACCTTAATGATATAACTAATAATTTGTTATTTCTGCATTTTGATTGTGTTTGAGTTTTTCATCAACATTTCAGATCACACTCAATGATTCATTATTAGGATGATCCGATAACTAAATGTGATCCGAAACATTGATGAAAAAACTCAAACACTAACAAAATCCAGAAATAACAAATTATAAGCATTATGGATTGTTGAAATCTCATAGCATCAATCATAGCCTCATCTTTCATAATCTTCAGAACAATAGATTTAAAGTCTTTCTTGACAAGAATTCAATTGAAGTTGGGAACAACATACCTCGAACAATAGAGAAAGCTATTCTCTCAGCATCTGTGCATGTTGTTATCTTTTCTTCTAATTATGCACAGTCCATCTGGTGCTTAAAAGAGCTACGGCTGATCATCAAAACTGGAACTCCCATCATACCAATATTTTGTGGAGTTCAACCCTCCGTGCTTCGAAGAAAGAGGAAAATGGTGTGTATGCTCGAGCCTTCCAAATGCATCAGTCCACTGGAGATTTTGAACCCCAAACACTTGAGGATTGGAAGATGGCCCTTGATAAGGTTTCACATATAAAAGGCTTTACTTTTACAAGGTAATCTCTTTTTTTAAAAAAATTTGTGTTTATTTTAATTGTCTAATTCTAGAAAGTGTTGTTTTCTCGAATGATCAGTAGGTTGTTTATGATTTTAATGTATACAACTAAATATTTTCAAAGACATCGTCGAAACACTATAATGTTGTCCAATTTCACCCACACAACGAACGAGTTTAAATCAGACCAAAAATAAGAAAATTTGGAAAAGAGTTGTTCAGATGTTCTCCTGATTCAATTCGGATGCATTTATGTTGACCTTCTGCACCCTGATCGAGTGATAGCAATGGTAATGATGGGTGTACCTTATATGAGGCTGGATCCACAATCCTTTGTGACAGACAAGTTTCTTCGAAGGTTTTATATCAGACATTGGAAGTTTCTCATTCTTTTCCCCCTCCTGCAAAGCTAATACTAGACCTACAATGACTTGTTTGCTAATGGGATTTTTTCTATTGAATTTTTGATCATGTAGGTGCCTGGAAGGGGCTCGGCAGATTTTGGGTCTTTTCATGTAGAAGGGCAGAGGAGGGTAAAGAGATCATGGACCCAATCTGGAGATCAAGGTCTTTCCAGAAGGAAGCTATTTTGCAGTTCCCTGTGGAGCTGAATAAGATTGCCAGTGGCTCTCTCATTAAGCATCTGCAATCTTGAATTCTGCATTGTCTTTTGACTGTTCTCAGGGACTTTGTGAATATTACTGAAAATTTAAATAATCAAATATTGCAGTTTGAGCATAGCTGGTTTATGTTACTCCACATTAGAGGTAACAGGGATGAGGGTTAGATTGTGCACATCGAAAAAATAAACCTATTCTGGAATGCTTTGTAAGGAAGGTTTTTATGCTCCAAACTTGATGTTTGGTTGGGGATGGATGGCCAGAAAATTCAGATTTATCTTTACAAATCATATACTTGTTAAATAGGATGCTCCTTATAGCTAAAGAATTTGTTGGATTTTTAAAGAGGAATTACTTATTCAAAACCTGAACAGATATGACAAAGTGTAGAGGTTACATCCACCTAGTATCGAGGAAGATACCTAAACTAAGATGCATAAGACTACATAATCAAACCTAATTTAGCAAAGTTTAGTTTTGTAATAAGACTTATGGCTTGAAACTGTGTCAATTTTTTACATCAACGTTTCAGATCATACCCGATGATCCATCATCAGGATGCAAGCAATGCAGATAGAGAGAAGAGATTAAGAAAATGTTAAAGTAAATTTGGATACTTAATCTACACAGTAATTTTTATCATTGTTGAGTATTGGAATATTAATATATATTTCTAAGTAAAAAACCTTTCATTTATGACTAATTATTAGTCCTCACAACCTCCTTGATCCCTACATAGTGTTGACATTTGGTTATGATTCATGAATTTGAGTCTATGTTAAGGTCTAATGAGTCTATAACCTTGATTTATAGGTTCAGCCTAATATAATCCCTTGTATTGGTGATTGTTGGATTTGATCAATCTTAATAAAAACATAATATCAAATTGAGATTAGTAAAAAAACATTAAAAGAAAAATTGAAATTTTTTTTTTGTTACATGCTAAATTTGGGACAAGTTTTTCTACGATTTTTTTACATGTTAAAGAAAGAAATTTTAAAAGGGTTCCAACCCTTTTACAACATAGAGCTGAAACTAGATATAGAATGAGCACAACAATCACTGACAAACACCACTAAAACAAGGAAAAGACAAAAGGCAACCAATCAACAACAAAATGAAAGCAAAGAATTCAATAGAGATGAGCAAGAATATCAAACCCTAGGGCTACTCATATTGTTAAGGAATATAGTAGCCTTGCATTCCCCCATCTCATGTAGTTGATCATTCAATTACTTCTAAGGAATCCATATCTCAATCTTTAGAATGGCTTCTAGTTCTTTTGCTTGGCTTCTAGTTCTTTTGCTAGGACCACCTTGAATCACCCTTTCCATCCCTTCCCCCCCCCCACTTTAGGCTATCTTGAAACCTTTGAATACTATTGAAAATTATTGATATTATTAATGCTAAGTTTAGTTATCTTATTCACATTTCCTTTAACTAAGGCCAATTATGTATCCATCTTCCCCATTTATTTTGTTATAAGCATGTAGAATTGTCTCTTAGGTATCTAACCTCTTGTCTCAAATCTTTGAAATTGGCCTCCATAAATGTGTTGGAAGCTTATCCTAAATAATTTTGCTACTAGTAATCTGATGTACCTTTTTGAGCCTCCTACCATTGATGAACCAATTGAGATGCTCTTGTAAAATTTGGACTCTTCTAGAAGGGCACTTATCTTTCTTTATAGATCCTCCATAATAATATTTTCTTGTCTATGAATAGGAAGGGAGCCTTTAATTTCCTAGATAGAAAAACTCTCAATATCAATCAAATTATCACCATGGTCAATTCTCAATGAATTGGGAAGCATCATCCTCTTTTGAAATAACACTAAAGATAGGGAATCTTTTACTTGGGATTCACTTTTGTTTCTCCAACTTTCTATTTATAGTAGTAGGCTTATTGTCCTTCATAGTTTACCTCAACAATTTGTTTACTTTGGATACTTGAAAGACCCTCAAAAAATAAACTTATTAATTATCCCTTTTATTTTCTTCAATAATTTGTTTGGAATTATATTTGAAAATAAATAAATTTAAGTGTAACTTATATTAGAATTGATTCGGGTTTCTATTTAAATAAAAATAATGTTTTAATTATGGTTACCATAAAATAGTCATTTGGGTGATTTGAATCAAGTATTTGTTTCACGAAAAAATATGCTTATATAATTTTACTTAATTCTCATTAAAATGATTTTTTGAGTTCCATGAAAGTTTAATAAAATGTACGTAGAAGGTCAAATTGGAACAAGAGAAATAAAATTAAGATAATTTAGCATTGTAAATATAATTATCATCTTATTGGATTAAGAATATCTTTAAGTAGTGGGCTTTCCAAACCAAATTTATATTTTAATAAAATTCATTAAAGAAATATAGAAAAAATAAATGCTCTAAATATTAGTATAATTTTATATTTTTGTAACATTTCAAACAATTAGATTTGATGGAATAATTTCAATTTAAAAAGTTATAAAGGAAAAGGGTGTTCTTTAGAATAAAATAAAAATGAATTAAAAATGATTTTTTTTCAATTTATTAAACAATGTGACCTTACTTTAAAGTTTTATTCTCTTTATTGAATGCAATAATTTATTTTCTATGTTGGATGGAATAATTTTTTATTTCCAACCTTACCAGAAATTCATTGTCATTGTTTTTCATATTTTTTTATTAGGATGCTAGAACATGTAGGTACTTTCCTTTGTATTTTTTTATAACATAAATAATTTCTCTAAAAATATTCATACATTGCTATCTAAAAGGTATGCTTCTTAGAATTTTTACTCTCTTTGATGAAAAGGTTTCAAGTAGATTTTTTTTTTAATAACTTATTCTTCTATTGGGGAAAAAGTACAAACTCATGTGACACTTTTGACCAACAAAACTATCTCTAGCAAGATGGTTTTAGGAAAAAACATATTTGACTAAATAGGTTTTAGCTACAACCAAGTGGCTCCAACATGGAGCATACATGGCATAAGATATTTAATCAAATATATTTTTCCCAAAACCTATTTGATCAAATAGGCTTTGACCAAAACTAACAAAATAAAAAATAAAAAATTGAACTAGGTAAATTTTTCTTTAATGTTGTTCATGACTAGCATTTTCTCTTAGAAAATTTTCACTTGGATACCTAAAGACAATGACCTACCCAATCATCCCTTAAGATAGGCCACTATTTTTTCAGCTAGTGGATTCACACTTTATGGATGCAAAATATTGACATTCTTAACATTTAGAAAGTGAAAATTCCTACATACCTTACATCAAATCCACTACATTATTATTTGTATTCAAGTTTAGCTAAAGAGCAAGAAAACCCTAGCACCACTAGTTGTAGATAAGGAAATAGTAATGAAACATGAAACTAATAAAAATGAAAAAATATATTCCTAACAATATTAATAAAGAAGAGTATTGTAAATCAATAGAATCCCTAAAAAAATTAATTTAAAGGAGTGCAACAAACATTACACAAGAGACACATGCTTTCATATGTGCCCAAAACAAAACCCTCAAAATAGAATCCTAGCCCATTACAAAGACACATTGACAGTCTTCAAAGCATTAAAAACCCATAAAAAGCTCCTTTGCTCATTTTTTATTTTTCACGAGATTTTTTCCTCTAATTTTGTAAATTGACATTGATGATGTGTAGTTTTGCTCCTTTTTTCCATCTCACCTACACTAGAACTATGACAAAGTCTATTTCCATTTTGTCACTAATATTAATTTTTTCAAACAAAGGAAAAATCCCACATGTATATACCATAATATAAAACAATAAGAGATTATCATTAAATGTGGTGCTTTGAAGCCCATAGCCAAGGCTAGAAATGCCGAAAATTCTCAATACAGAGATCATCTTCCCCATATTGCTAATCTTCTAGTTAAGAAAATAGATGTGTAAAATTGAAGAGCTTAGGAGGCAACATTGTTGTTCTTATAGTCATACTGTAACCTCCTTATGCACTTATTAATGTGTTTATTAGGGAAAGTGATCCTAGATCCAATTAGATTAACTAGGATTATCCCCTTTTCACTTACTCAACATTTAAACATAGATCAAATAGGTTTTGACGATTGACTTACTACTACAATGGAGAATGAAGATCCAATCCCCTAGTGATTTATGTTTGTGATGTTCTATGTTGTGATAAATTTTATGTGTGATTTTCCAAGCATATTTGACATATAGCCCTAGATTTGAAAATGTAATTTATCAGATAGACGAAAATAAAAAGTTACAAAATTGACCTAGATTTGAGAAGGGAAAATAGAGAGGAGCTTTCATTGTAAATTTTAGCTTGAATTATCTAGTCTAGTGCAAGGATGCCTTAGACTAATCTCCTTGTAATCTAGATTTACAAATTCTAGATTGTAGGTTAAGGTCTGCACTCTATTTCCCTAGGTTGTCACTAGTTGAAACCTTGTGATTTGACCTATACACATAAAATGGTGAAAGGGTTGTTTTTTATAGGGGCTTTCCTAAGTCAAACCCCGTGTTAGTATTTCTACCTCCCTACACAACAATTGATGATGATCAAGAGAGCATACCATAGGTCAGGTAGAGGCTAAAACAATTTTGACTAAAAATGATGAATGATAAATTAAAATGGTAACCTTATGTGAAACCCTTCATGAAGCGATGTCACACACAAGTTGATTGATGTGGATGGATGAATGATTTGAATTCTTGATAGCCCTACAAAAGGTTAATTTCCACACACAATGGATTGTTGCAACTTGCATGTAGATGATAACTCAATACATCTTCATGATTTGGCATGAATGATCATAATAGCTCCTTGAATATAATTGTTTCCTTCATCTTAATGACTTGCAACCTTGAACTTTAATGATGAAATTTTTATAACAATTACACTAATTTTTCCCTTGACTACTCTTGATGGATTTTAAGATATTCAATTTTCTCAATAGATTTTCTAGCTCTCCTTCTAATTGAAATGGTAAAAATAACTAGGCATTTATATATAATTCTTCTAATTTCCCAAAACTAAAATAATGATAGTCAAATTTTGAAATTTAAATTCCAAATAATAAAATACTGATACTAACTGTGGACACAAAAAAAGTAACCCTTCTACTTTTTCTCATGTTCAAGCCCTTCAAGTGGACTTTGGCTTGATTTTTTGTAGATTTAATGTTGTAATGTGGTCAACACATTCACATTAGCTATTGGACCCTTGAGAATCATTGAGAATTCTAGGTTGTCTTGTTAGAGTGTTGTGAAGTGTTGTAACCCACTTTCACACTTTTCTAGGACCCTTTCATTATAATTTACCTAAATAACTTCTTTTTATTACTTACCAAGTCTTATTTCAAAGTATTGTAAAGAGTTGTAACAAACTCTCACACTTTTCTAGGCTTGTCATCACTAAATTGACATTTTCTTATGTTTAAATGACCCTATAATGCATTTTCTGACCATACTTAAGTGTTACATTTTTGAGAATATTCTTGTTAAACTTCATTAAATACACTTCAATCCCTAACACCTAGTAAAATTTCCCCGGTGGGACCAATTCGCCACCTATGGCGACTTAGTCCCACTTGGCATAAAAATCAAAATAATTTCAACTTTATGGTGGGATTTTATTCTCTTACCCTTCAGGTCAGCCTTTGATGTGTTATTTTTGGAAAATATTAGCAAATCAAGTATAAATAAAGGGATTTTTCTCTCATTTTAACCCTCATTCATTCAAGCCTTCATTCACTTAATCATTCAAGCAATTATCAAGCATTCAAGCACTCTAAGCATAATTGAAAGTCATCCATTGGAGCACTTCATTGCATAACTTTAGATTTTTACATCAAGGGTTTGGTGAGTTTATGAAATTGCATGTTGTTTACTCATCATTCTATCTTTATTTCATTTCATTATCTAGGGTTTGACCAAGGCAAACCCCTATACTCTAAACCTTACCCCTTTTCCCCCTCTTTGCATGTGTGTTTGCAAGTTTTGTATGTAGATTTGTCAAAGAGTTTGGTGCTAAAAAGTGGTAAAAAATCCATCAAACTCATCAAATTCAACAAAGCCCTAATTGAAGCTTGGAGACCAAATTCAACCCATTTTCTATAGAATCTAGACCGAACACCTGTCAGGAAAGGAAGTGTAGATTGAAAGCTACAAAATCCTGCTCTGAATTTCCCAAGATTTCAAGGTGGACTAAGTCGCCATTTGTGGTGAATTAGTTTGATTTCTAGGCCTGAAAAGTGGGTTTTGTATTTCCGAGTACCCATTTGGCATATTCCTATTCCGACAAATTTTCCCCGAAACTGGACTAAGTCACCCAGCTTGGCATAAGTGTCCTAGTCAACATTTCCAATCAACTCTATAGGATTCCAAAGCCTCTTTGCATCAGACTTCAGATTCTAGGTGCACCTCTCTAGTATTTTTTAATTTTGTTATTGTTTACTTGCATTCTTAGGTGTTTTTGCATACATCACTGTGTTTTCCAACGCTTTGTATCTCTTAGGTTTACCATCAATAATAACCTTTCTTTTTTAGTCTATTGTGTTTAGGCATCATATTTAGGACTATTGCATCCATTCATACATTAATATTGAATTTGTACATTGTATTTTGGCCCATCTTTCTCCTTTTAGGTGAAAAATCCTAGAAGTGCTAGAAAGCCATTGAAAGCCAAAATCTTTGTTCATATTTTGGTGAACCCGAATTTTAACATCTTATTTTTTTAATTTCAAGTGCATCCTAGGTTCAACTAGCATCAACATTGCATTAGGTGTTGCATTGTTTAATTTGCATCCTAGGGTTTAAAAAATGTCATTAGTGAAAGGCTCATATAGCTTGCATTTTTGCATTTTATTTCATTGGAAAACAACAAAATTCTGCATTTTCATACTGTAAAGTAATTTCTCATAGCATGGTGTTAGCAATTTCTTTAAAGTGGGGGCATACATTAGCATTATTGTGGCATGATTTCATTTGCATTTTTTTTCCTTTTCATGTTCCTTGATGTGATTTTCTTACTTCATGCAATGTGTTTTTCCTCTTTGTGGTGAGATTGGGAGTAATGTCCTCCAAGAGCTTGATCTATCTTAGTATATTATATTCCTCTTGGTGGTGATGTGATGCACAACATTCCCTAAGTTGTGAATCTTTTATCCTTTGATTGGTACTCTCTTGGATACATTAGGAATGATGTCCCCTAAGAATTATATCTCGCATGAACTAAGTAAATTCCCTTTGAGCACCCCTATTTCTTATTGCATTTTCCTTTTGTACCTTATGAAATTCATGGAGGTATGGCTTTGAAATGGTCCCTTGGAGCTCACCTAGTGAACACATAGCTTCCTTAGCCCTTGTAAGCATGCATTTTTGTACCTTATTAAAGTTATGAATGCAAGGCTTTGATATGGTCCCCTAGGGCTCACCTAGTGAACACCTAGCTTCACTAGCCTGTGTGAGCATGCATCTTTTTTTTTGTCCTTATCATAGTCATGGGGGTATGACTTTGATACAGACTTCCTGGGGCTCACCTAGTGGACACCTAGCTTCACTGTCCCTTGTAAGCATGCTTTTTTTTCCATAGTGGACAATGTGTTCCACTTGTAAACCTTTTGGACAAAAAACCTAGACCCGGTCCACTGCGTTGGATAGCTAGCTGAAGCTTAATTCGTTGGATTTTTCCTTTTTCCTTTTTTTTCTATCCTTGATGGTGTATGTTTGTGACTTGATTATGGCTTCATATATCATCCACATGTGTGTTCCTTTGTGCCTATGTTAGTTTTCCATAGGATCTTGATCCTGGGGCCTTGGCCACCCTCTTGGTTATTACCATCCTATCTTACTAGCATTCATACATTTGAACCCCTCTTGATTGTGTCATTGGCTACTTTAGTGTGAGTTTGAAGCAAGTTCACCCTCTCACTAAAGTGGGGGCTAAATATAGTGTAGTAAAATGCACACCCTTGCATTTTCACACTTGTTTGGGCCTGCCTTAGTTTATTTATTCCTATTTATGTCTTGATTGGTCCTATTTTGCATCCAAAAGCCCTATGAATTATAATCTTTTTGGCTATCCTAACATTCTCCAATGAATAAATGATAATTTATTGGTTTTATCTGAGTGTCCCTGATTTTTGGGTTAGGACTAAAACACCACCTAGTGCGTCTTTATGCCCCAAAGGTCTTGGGACCTTGATTTTGAGGTATCTTAATTGGGCCCCTTTTTGGTGTTTGTGCCCCAAGATTTATGACTTGGGACTAAGATGCCTCCCCCTTGAGTCATTTTTGGAATTTAATTTCAAATTTTGGAGGGATTTATCCTCCTTTAATTAATGAATTCATATGTCAGCTTGGTGTGATGTAATTTCAGGATATCAAGCATAAATAAGTATAAATACATGGTTCCTTCACTCATTTTTCATTTCCAAGCATTCTAGAAATTTCAAGAGAGCATTATAGAGCATTCAAGAGAAATTCTTCAAGCATTTGTAGCAATCATCAAGATTCTAGCATCATATCAAAGATAGCTTGCATCATGTGTGTTGTTGTGCTAACATTTGTGATGTAGGGTTTTGATTCAAGCAAGCAATTCAAGTCCATATATATCAAGTTTTCCTTTGATTCAAGATCCATATCCATTGTAGCCATTTCACACAAGTTTACAGACTTTATAACAAGGGTTTGGTGAGTTGTAGTATTGCATGTTGTTCATTCACTATTTCCTTCATTATTCTATTTCATTTCAAGGTTTAATAACCAAAAAGGGGTTTGACCAAGGAAAACCCCCATTCACTAACAATAAACAAGCTTTCTCTCTCTTGCATATTTGTGATTGCATATTTAGGTTGAAGACTTGAAGATCCTTTGAGGTGCAAAGTTGCATTGAAAAGTTGTCACCTTCATGGAAACTCACCTACAAACCAAATTTGAAGGTTTTAGACCCTAAGATTAAAGAAGAAGGAAGAGAAGACATCAAGCCTCAGGACCACACTCAAAAAATTTAGAAATTCATAACAGGACTAAGACACCGGTAAAGGCATCTTAGTCCTCCTGAAGGTATGTTTCAAAAATTCTTCTAGATCTGATTCCAACATCTGAAGATTCTATATCTGCCCTGAAAAACAACAGTGGGGCTAAGACAATAGTAAGGGAATCTTAGTCCTCCATAGCACATTTTGGTAGCTTCTTTGCATTTTTGGAATCCTCACAACATTTCTAGACTTTCCAGGTACATACACCCTAACTCCCTGTTGCATAATTTCATCATTGGCATCATTCATTTAGCTTACATTATTAGGTTTTATGAGTTGAATGTTTATTTGTCTTTTCCAAGCTTTTGCTTGGTGGTGAACCCCTTTAAAGTTGAAAAATCCCCCTCCTAGTTCTTCCTTGTTGTGAATTGACTCACCTCATGAGATTGATAGTCAATCCAATTATGACTCTATTGAATGAATGTGTGTGAAGAGTGGTATTATTTATCAGCCCTTTTCCCATAAGTTTTAGCTTCCTTACAAAAATTCAATAGGACATAATTTACAAGACATTCAACCACTCTTCATCAAAGAATTTAGGTGTCCTTTTCATTGGAAACTGCCAAAAAATGATCTATTTCTTCTAAGATATCTTCCATCTTCAACATTCACATATTGTACCTAGATCCATTGAAATTATCAATGTCTATATTGGAGGTAGAAGCTAGATGGTATACAATTTCTTGATAAATCTTCAAAACCCACAATGTAAAAGCTCCCATTTCAACAAAATGAAATTCAACTCTTAAGAGAAAGGAATATATTTCTTAATAGAATATTGAGATTTCATACCAAATGTTTGAAATCAGGTGAAACTACTACAATATTAAATTTCATAATGTATATATAAATCTAAAATATATATATTTATTCAAGATTACCCAACAAAGATTATAGTATGATCACACATTCAACAAAAGAAATAATAATACTAAACACAAGTGACATAATATTTATGTGGAGAAACCCTTGTAGGAATAAAATACACACCCATAGATATCCAATGCTTAAATTAGTACTCCAAATGACTATACATGAATACAACATATCTCTTTCACAATATTCTAATAGAATTGTGTTACTTGTTTAACTTGTTTAACTTACAAAACAACCGTATATAATACTAATCCAATGAACCAATTTATAGAAGAGATAGAGGTGAGAGTACCATAGTGCTATCTCAAAATAAACATAACCTTCACACAGGCACCTTACCCACAACCAATAAGAATAAATCAACTCTGAATGCTCTATTACTCCTTGATAACTCCAATGACTAATATGTACAACATGAAAAACTTGGTGCCTCAACATACAAGAACATGCAAGGGGGAAACTCTTCATCTCCCATTTGGATGACAAGTAGATGAATCTACATTTAAACTTTGTAACCACCATGAATGACTAGATCCTCCTTTGTAAATATTATTACAATTTGTAATAGATAAATTAATATTAAATATTTGCATCCCCCATATCCTTATTTTTCTAATTACACCTTTCTAGGATCATTGAGACACATGAAACTGACTTAGTATTGCAAGGTTAATATATAGCTTTATCCTGACATCTATCTGAGTTTTTATACATATTTTTGGTTTGAAAAGAATAAATAACATACATATCAACTATAACTTAGGTATTAAGTGAAATATCTCTAATTTTTTGTCACCATTCCCTTTATAGTGTTGATTTATAAGTCTTGTTCTCTTTATTTTAATTATAAAAAGTGCATCCTCTTGTGAAGTATTCAACACTTGATAATATTGGCTATTGCATTGAGAATCCTTGCTCCGTGAAAAATATCAATTGTAAATAAAACATTAACAACACTCAAAGAAAGGTTAATTGTTTGCATAATATACTAAAAAATAAAAATAATATAAAAGGCATAGAATTTAGATAAAGGGGTCTAGTACCATCAAGCATTCTAAATGTAAGTGTGAAAAATAGAATTAAAATTAAAAATAATAATTCAAACCTATTACTTCATGAAAATCTCTAACAAAACATCAAATGGATATGTTTTTGATTTAATGTTAGCTTCTTTCTTGGATAAAATTTATTTTCTCTATTCAAGATCCTTGATAAATGGATGGATAAGCTCTAATTTATAGAAAATAAAGGGGATATTTAATTGTGGATATTAAATATTAGATCTTGAAATTGATCTGTGATTAGTAGATATCATGGAGAGAGGTGGAAATCAATTTTTTAATTATGAAGAGGAATGAAGAGTTTAGCCCAACAAATTGGAGCTTAGCTATTTATAGTACAAGCCCCCTTTAACATTTTGAGCGATGTGTAATGGACCCTCATCCACAATACTGGAAAATTAGGATTTGAACCCACAACCTAGACTACCTAAAGTGATAGCTAAGATTGAGTCGGCTAACAATAAGAGTGAGGTAGAAATAAATTTTCCAATTGGGTGGAAATGAGTAGAGAGTAAACTCATTTGATGAGTGAATTCATATAATTTTATTTTTTATTTTAAGTTTTGATTTTGAGCTAGCTAAATTTATTGACATGTTCATAGTGAGTTAATTAAATATGTTATTTAGTTAACTATTTTGATAGATGGGTTAAGTAAATTGATTATTTTAGTTAACTATTTTAATTGGATAGTCAACTCATTAGATGTAATTTAAGATTTAAATTAATATATTAGTAAATAATGTGAGAGATGATTCATTTTAAACTAAATAAATTATTAAATATTATTTAATTAATTTAACTATTATAAAATATTAGATTTACAATAATATTAATTATTTGAATGGATTAGAAGATAACAAATATTGAAATTATAAAAGGAGTGGATGCATTAAAGACAAGTTGACATAATCATTATGAAGACGCTAACTTCATTTGACATTCATATATTTTTCTAGCCTTGATAGGTTTTGTTTTCAAATGAGTGTTTTACATTTTCTTTGCTTTGTAAAGAAATCCATCAATTTAAAATATAACTTTAATATTCCTTGATAAAATTTGAAGTAAACAAGTTGTTTGTGTGAATATTTGCATATTATCCAAGAGAGATGATTTCATAGTTGTCATACATTGAAAAGGAATTACATAGAGTTGATGCCCTTGTCTACCAAAACATTATTGTTTGGAGATGAGAAAATGTTCTTTTGGAGATATGTCAAACAATTAGTAGTGGAGCATATTTGCTTGTGGTTGGAATTGATATATGTGTCTCTATTTGAAGTTTTTGATGAATTTTGTTGATCCCTTAGTCCTAGGTATCTATAAATAAATTGAATACTTAAATAAGTCACAAATATTATTACAAAACTCTAAAATTTAATTTTTGTTCTTGTTAAAGTTAAATTATATGATAAATTTTCTTTCTATTGTTAGCAAAAAAATTATTCTACAAATTTTTAAATTTAAATATTAGGAATGAATGTGTCTTTACTCTTTAAATAATTAGATTGAGATAATTAAAATATATTTAATTACTCTTGTACAACATTTTATTTTTTGTAATAGAGAGCTCCATTTAATTTTAGATGATCATCCTTACAGCCATTATTTCTTAACTCAAATTATCCTTTTTATCTATTGAATTGGACCAACACATATTTTAGAAAATTTATATAATTTTAACTTCAAATTGTTGAAAATCTCTATTTTGAATTTGCAAAAATGAACACAAATTTATCAAATATAATTTCTTTTTAATTAGTATAATATTTCCATATTATTATGTATCTTATTATTATTATTTTAATAAACTTTAATTATATCAAACACTGTCAGCATCTAAAAGTCTAAATTAAAAATTAAATTTTTAAAAACATGACAATTATATAACTCTCAATATTTTCAATAATATTTTTTAAATTATCAAAACAACTAGATTGTCAACGAACCTTTTTTTTCCCAACAAACGAAACAAATACTACAGGCACATGCGAAGCAAAAAAATAAATCCCATACTAAATCCATCATCAAAGGACCAATTCAGCCCATCCATCTTGTTTCTCGCAACATAGGACAACAGAATAAAAGGGAGATTGTCATCAAAGTATATAATAAGGAATCTGCTTCTTGAACCAAACGTCCGTACAAGCAATGGATGGCGCACAGCGAACTCAGAGAGGAGACAACATAATACAACGAAATCTGCCATTAAGATACATTATAGGAAATACATTCTATATATTTATGTGCACACAGTGACAATGTAGTGCATGACACATACACTTATTTAGTAACCTCTAATGCAGGCAAACTGTGACGTGAATTTAGTAACCTCCTCCACCATTGCCGGCGCCTGATCCAGACCCAGCCCCGTAACCCGAGCCACTTCCTGAACCTCTTCCATACTCACTGCCAGACCCAGACCCTGAACCATAGCCGCTGCCGCTGCCTTCACCATGCCCACTCCCAGAACCTGCACCGTAGCCACTCCCAGAACCACCACCCTGACCACCGCCCTGGCTGCCTGCTCCCGAACCTGCATATGACCCCGCACCAGAACCAGCTCCAGAACCGGCTCCAGAGCCTGAGCCTGAGCCTGAGCCCGAGCCCGAGCCCGAGCCCGAGCCAGAGCCAGAACCAGAACCAGAACCAGACCCTGAGCCAGAGCCAGAGCCGCTTCCACTTCCTCCCAGACCTAGGCCTGCCCCCACGCCCAACCCCACGCCTACACCCAAGCCTCCATCTCCGCCCAGGCTCAGCCCCAGATCACTTCGTACAATCCGACATTCCACAGTGCATGCAAACACAATAGCGGTCGTAACGACCATAACAAACGACTTGTAATTGCTCATTATATTTAACTCAAGCTTCTACTAAGACCTTCACAGTAAATCAAACAAGTCTGGTTATTTGTTTACTTACAGACTTGAAAAAGGTACTACTATGAATGGATATACTGAACTAAGAAGCAACTCAACTGGATTACGAATCTGGTCTTTGGACGCTATCGCGAGATACTGTAAAAGCCAGTGCTCTGCTAATGGGAAGTGAATGCATAGGCTTTTATAGCCTCAAAAATGGACCAAAAGTTAAATGAAAGTGTCAAATTCTATGTTTTTTTTAATTTTTTGTGGTGGAAACCAAAGCATCGTGTCTGTGGTAAGACTAAGGTGGTGCCAGGCTGAGTGCTCCATTATTTGTAAGTGGGTGGCCAGCGATAAAGCATGTTACATAAGTGGGCAAAATGATTAGAAAGACATGAATAGTTATATTGCCATTTACGATCTAGTTAGTGGGATTCCCAAGTAGAAATTTGTTTGTGAGGACTGCCAATTGTTGACTATCTATTGGCCAGTAGCCACATTTTCTAAGAGGTGTGGTATAAATTTAGAAATCAACAGAAGCCGATACAATTATTTCCATTACTGTTATACTCCTGTGGAAACGACAGGTATTTTGACTTCTGAGATAACTCGATAAACTTCCCTCAAAATGCGTCTTATATGTTTGTAGTGGGTAGGGCTTAAATTTGATGGCCGTATGGCAGTATTTAATTATTTTAGCTGTAAAATATAATTAAAAATTTTAGGAAGAGTGTATCACTTGAGAGGCAAAATTTTTAGTTAAACTGTCAAAATTTCTATGTAATTATTCCTAATTTTTTTTTTCAATCTACATATATTTTTCTTAAAATAGATAATCTTTAATATTTGAAAGACAACTTCAAGTAAATGACTGTCACAAAAAAATTGCTTGATAGACAAGGTCGGCCATCAAATTTAAGCCCTGGTAGTGGGCACATCGTTCTTCAAGTCTTTTCTTCTATTATTATAGTCTTCAGTAATCTTTTAAGCTTTTAGTTTGGATAGAAATTAAAACCTTATGCCTCGTGTAATAGGGATAAGACTTTCCATTTTTTGAGTGACGGAATTTATCGATTTCATTTGTTATTCTCTTAAAATATATAGAAGTAGAAACGAGAGATCCACCGGATTAAAGTGAAAATAATTAATAGTCATAAGAGCATCGTATATGTAGTGAGTACTAGAACAACAAATTTTTAAAGAGATCCATGTCTAAGGATTAAATATATTTATTTTTTATTATTAAGAGTTCTTTAATTTAGAATTTAAATGTGCTATAAAGTATACTATATAAGAAGTAGATTTATTAAATTTGAAATCAAAGTTATAAAAGAGGTTAAATGGAGAGTTTAGAAGCTTTTGACATTTTAACAATTAAGTGTTGTTTTCTTCTAATTCTAATTTAGATTCTAATGGATAAAAGTTAATTATTGAGATGTTGTGTCATCTTCTCTACTTCTTTACTAGTTATCTCAATGTTAGGAGGATGATATCACACAAGGTTTTATTTCTACTAGTGGAGTTGAATCCTCGTGGTTATGGTATTGTCTTATAAGCCACAATTTCATTATCTACAATTTATATCACTAAAAATGAGACTTCAATATCTAAACTAGGTGGTGCCATAGGAACTTTTGTGGTGTGTCTTAAGGTAACTGAATAGAATAAATTTTTTGATGGAAATTAATTCTCACAAAAGAAGAAAAAATTAGATAGAAATTTCCTTTGAGAAAATCATAGGATGCACAAATTTGATGTGTGTAGATATGAGTGCAATAATAGACTCCATTGATTTGTGATATGTCTATTTTTTTAATTAAGAAGGGGAAAGGGCCCCTCAAATCTTACATAGTAGAGTAGAATACCAAAAGAGCCAAACAACAATTAAGACAAGGCTAGCCCACTAAAATAAATAAAAGAAAATAAGTGAACAAAAGAAACAACATTCTTTTGAACAAGGTGGTGAATGGGTCCTCCTTAGTTAGGACAAACCTTTTTGGGCTTATTTGTGGTAGGATTTTAATGATTTTGAATCATAGACCTAATTTCATCTTGGATTATTTGAATTTTGGGAGTAAATCTTAAGTTTAGTATAAATATAAGGTTAATTCACATAGTTTCATCTAAGCAATTTCTTAGATCTTAATAGGAAATCAAGAGTACATTAAGAAGAGCAATATAGAGAACTTCAAGAAGATTTCAAAGGCATTCAAGGGAAGATTATTGAAGTTTTATTACAAAAATTCAAGATCATATCATCATGTCAAAGGAACAGTGCATCAAGCATGTAATTGAGCCTATATGTTGATGTATTATTGGGCATCCATTTGTAAGCATTGTTTCACATCCAATTCAAGAACAAGATCTACATTCTAAAGGGCCACTTCATGTTTGATTGTTGATTTACATTCGAAGACATCATTCAAATTATGATTGTTTCATGAACTTCATGTTCATGTTTCATTGTTTCATCATAAGGTTTAATTACCTTAATGGGGTTTGACCAAGGAAAACCCATATTCCCTAACAATCAATAAGTTTTTCTCCTCTTTGATGTGTAATTGTAGGTTTTAGGTTGAAGATCAAGTGGAGAAAAAGATTGGAGAAAATTTGTCAAAGTTGAAAAGATGCAAAAGTTGTCATTCATATTGTAAGAACATGGAAATGAAGTTATAGAATTAATTTAGACTTTCGAGAGTTGGTCACCTATGAGTTGAAAGTGCATACATTGAAGAACATAACACATAAATTAGTTTTTAGTGTTGGAGTGATTAACCCAAGATCTTCAATCTACAACTCCAAATAAACTCCACAAGAGATAGAGAGAGGCAACAATGGAAGATGCTATTCCACCAAACAAGGATTGCAATATGATACAAATGATCAATACAATGCAATGCTATGCAATACTATGCAATGCTATTGCTGTAATGTCACACATGCTAGAGATGCCTTGCTTATAAAGGCAAGGATGAGAGATAGGATAAGACAAGATCATGAAAAGTGTCTTAATCCTATCACATGAGACATCTAACTCATAACTACCTAGGAAAGAGTAAATTCTAGATAAGACAACTAATACTTATCTAGAAGAGACAACTAATATCCTAAATAAACTTAACATGTGAATTAAGTCCCCTAAGTCCCTAGTAAAGGAATAAACTAGGTACAAGACTTATTCTTACCAACACCCCCCTTAAGTACAACTTAGGGAGGAACAAACCAATACAAACATGCAAAAGATGCAAAATATGGGTCTTGACACCAAGGCCTGATGAGGTACCTATGTGAAAAAAAAAAATCTTACAAGTAGAGGAAAGGAGAAAAACCATGTGGGAGAAAACTCCTCTCTAAAAGAGGGAAACACAAGAACATGAAGAACATCATTGAAGCATGAAGAAGCTGCAAAAAACTGTTGAAAGATGTCTACTATAGTGTTGAAACTGAAGAACTTCCTTTGAAAATAGGATGATCAAGATCAAGAAGACAACAATTTGTATGAGTTCCCCCAACAACACTACTCAAACAATGATTAGATGGAAACAAAGGAAATAAAATCTGTCAATCAAAAATACATATGGCATATGAATTTGTACGAGTGGCCCCAATGATACTACTCAACCAATGTAAGTTGAAAATACAGGTTCCAGTAGTCTAAAGAACACTGATCATAACTAAGGATGAAAGGTTGACTCCACAAAATAGCAATGCAGGAGTGTATGTATGGTAAATTCTCCATCTCACCAAAAATGCATTGGTAACCAGCTGTTGTATCTTCCTAGTACATAGGAACAAATACTATATACATAGTTCATTCCAAAGAGAAACCAAGGAAGCATTAGCACGAATAGTATAATACCCCCCATAATGCTGACTTGGGAGAGCTTTGATAGATCCACTAAAACTCTATGTTTCACCATGTAGTGCATGAAAGAGAAGGAACATCTAAAAGTGCACAAGAATGTACCTATAACTGAAAAAGGGTGTGCAAAACAAAGCACACATGCATGAGGCTAGAATCACATGGATTCTCTATTGTCTTGGAGGGATGCTCACTTGACAAAGGTGTGATGGAAAATAACAAAGGCACTACACAACCCCCCATGGCACTTTATAATATAGCGTGAGTAGAAAATATGGCATAACCTTATGTGTAAAATCCCCAAAATACATGTACAATAGTGTGGCACTTTATCTCAGTGTGTTTACATATAAGAATTTTCTTACAAATGATGCTCAAAATGCCCAGAAAGGATGGAAAACATGAAATATATATAAATCAGCCCAAATGAAGCCATCCCATGTGAACAAAATGTTTCCAAGTGCCAACATATCCAAGTAGTTAACTAGAGTGTTAAAACACAAAAAAATGAATTAATTATAACTGGGGCCAAATTTGGAAAAATTGCATGAGTAACTCTAAAGAGCTTGGAAAGACCTTTCCAATTCTGCAAGGATAATGTAAAATGGAGGAAAGGAGCAAAAGTTGTGAGCTTAGGAGTGAAAACTGAACATTTGGCTTCAACAAGCAATAAATGCAACTAAACAACAAAATTTATGAAAAATAACATTAGAAAATTGGGCTCGCCAGCTTTCCAACAATATCTTGTTTCAAAAATTTTGCCACCTGGGGAGAAAGTAATGCAAAAATAAAAAAAACCCCTAGAAAAAGCACTTTAATAGACTATCTAGGGTCAAAAATTTGCCCCCTTATGCTTATGCCCTCAGGCACCCATATGACCACATGGGATGGAAATGAAAAAAGAAAGGCCCACCACCGCTGCTAGTGGTGGGAGAGTGGAGCATGGGCGGTACCGAGGGCTATGCCACCTAGGGCAGAGCTTCTTACAAAAAACTGTCGGCGCCAATAAACTTGTGGTCGGCTAAACCAAAATTTTGAAAAACCTGTGATTAAAAAAATCTGCTATTGAAGGGATGACGTCGATGCTAACTATCGAAGTACTATCCAACCACAGTTAGAGAAAATCCAACAACCCACATACGATGTGATAGCCCCAAGAGTGGATTTTGATGGGATCTATGGGAGAAATGCACAACTAATGAATGAAGAATTGTATCAATGATGATCCAGACGATTGGACAGAGCGATGGGTAAGAGAGTCGAAAAAGAAAAAAAATGGTCACTGATTTGACTGGGATGGTGATGTGGGCACTATCCTTGTGACTACATAGTGAAGGACTAGACAACAGGATAGACAAGCTCAACAATAAAGACATGCCACTATGGATGCATAGTGAAGGAATCATTGGGGATGTATACTCCTAACCAAGATCTGATGTGGGTAGGAGGGGTTTCACAGATATGATACCAAATCCAAAGAATATTCCTATTAAACTATACTATTCTAGACTATATTCTAAAATGCTGATCCAAATAAAATTTGCTGCAATTTTTTTAAAAATCGCAGAAATATATTTTTTTCGAAAAAATAGAATAATGGCAACTGTACCACTCAGGAGGTCATTGGTTTGTTTGGCAATTTTTTTTTCCTCAACCTCCAACTAAAAGTGTCAAAAATCAATGAATTAGCAGTCAAAATTCATCTACTTAGCCTCTCAATCACAATGGCAAGATCTACTTAGACCAAAACTGCTCTAAACTATAGGCTACCTCCTGGATTTGAGCTTCAAACTCAAATCACAAGGAAGGGGCTTGCCAGATTCAAAGCTCTAACACCATGTTGGAGTGATTAACCAAAGATCTTCAATCTCCAATGCCAAATAACCTCCACAAGAGATAGAGAGAAGCAACAATCAAAGATGCTATTCCACCAAACTTGTAGGATTGAAATATGATACAAATGATCAATAGAATGCAATGCTATGCAATACTGTAAAATACTATTGTTGTAATGCCATACAAGCAGAGATGCCTTGCTTATAAATGCAAGGATGAGAGATAGGATAAGAAAAGATCATGACAAGTGTCTTAATCCTATCACACGTGACAACTAACTCATAACTACCTAGGAAAGTGTAAATTCTAGATAAGACAACTAATACTTATCTAAAAGAGACAACTAATATCCTAAGTAAACATAACATGTGAATTAAGTCCCCTAAGTCCCTAGTAAATGAATAAAATAGGTACAAGACTTATTCAAACCAACATTTAGAAACCCTAATAGGGACCCATTTGTCTCTTTGGGAAAATGAATCCTCAATGACCCCGAAACATCACTTTTTCATTAAGGTACACATTATTTCAACCTCTTAAACCCTCCCTTATTGTTATTATACTAGTTATGATTGGTTTTTGATTGTTATTTCAAAATTTTACCCCTTATAAATTGAGTGAAACACAAGAAAAACCTAGTGGTTTATCATCTTGTTGATTCATTTTGATAAACCCTCAATTTTTCTTCATTTCAATTTTAAAAATATAAAAGTATATATTTAGAATCTACACATAGATCATCACAAGTCATTATTTCACATAATATATACAAATTCTTATATTAGTTTAGCTAATATAGGTCTCATAAAGTGAGGATTTAGTTAAAAATGTTGATTTTAATGTGCTACTTTGGCCAAAAAGTGGGACTCGTTATTGTGGGATTACCCACTTCATATGGTTTTTTATCAAAAAGAGTTGAACAAAGAGATATATTAATAACATAATAAGAAACACTTATAGCCTTTCCCAAAAGCACTAAGCTATCTTCACACCACTAAAATTACTTCTAGATCTTTCCATTAAGGTTTTGTTTATTCTTTATTCTACACCATTTTATTATGGAGTATAAGGTGTATTATTTTTCTGAACAACACCTACATTCTTATAGATGTAATCAAATTTCCTAGAACAATACTCACCACCATTGTTAGATCTCAAGAGCCTTATCTTATAATCTATTTATTTCTTAGGTAAAGATTTAAATTCCTTAAACTTAGTGAAATCCTTAGAATTTACATGCATAAAATAAATTGAGGTGTATCTTTAGACATCATCAATAAATGTAACATAATATCAAGATTTATCAAAAGAACCAACATCCATTGGTCTAAACACATCCAAATGAATGATCTCTAATAATATCTTAGATTTATTAGTTCCAATAGGAGATGATATTCTTTTTTCTCCAAAAACACAATTCTCACATAAGCTATTTTCTCCAATAGATTAATCAGAAATATTTTCAACCAATTTCTTATTAATAATGGTCATGAGATCCTTTTCACTTATGTTCCCCAAACATTGATTTTAGACTAGACATAATTTTCAATTATGATATTGCTATCAGTATTAAACCATGTAGTTTTATGAGTCAAAGTCATTGACTCATTGACCGTTGTGGAAATACCTCCTACTTATCAATGATTTTCAATGTCAATCAAATTGGTATCATTACAAAAGTGGAGACATTAAGCCTAAACAAAGTACCAATCTGAGATCCTTTAGCAACCACCAAATTCCCTCCTACCAACCTATAAGTAGACTGTTGAAATGTCACATGCATTTCATAATCATTCAACTTGCATACATAAATAACACATTTTGCATGTGCTAGAATATGCAAAAAATCATCAAGAGTTTAAACTCTCCCATTACTAAAAAACAACTTTATTGATTTCCCTTAATAACAACCTACTTAGTGTTATTATCACCAAGGAAAAACTCACCTCCATCATAATTTAAATATGTAGAAAAGTACTCCTTGTATGGATTCATATGGTAGGAGTAGCTTGAATCAATGAGCCAAGAATCATTACTAATAATGTTAGCTAAAATAAATCAAGCATCATTATCACTATCATTTGAGGACTTTTTGTGGAGGAAACTAAACTTTTTTCTTGTTACATTCCTTATTAAATTTACATTATATACCACAGTTTCAAAACTTTACTCTTTCTTGTGATTTAGAATGTCCCTTTGAATTATCCTTCTTCCTTTCACATCTAGGCTCTTATTTGTCTTTGGACTTTCCTTGTATATGCAAGGCATCTTGGGAGCTAAAATTTATTGAATTTATTCTCATATATTTTGAGATAAGTTTAGAAATGAAGTTATCCATCTTTGGCTTTGCACCACTATCACTAGTAGAAAAAAATAGATTTTCCCAAAGATTTAAGTTAAGAACATTGTAACAAGAAGTATTTATCTCACTCTTCTAGCTTAACACTCCCTGCTAATAAGTATTTATCTCCCTCTTCTAACTTAACACTCCTTGTATGGATTCATATGGTAGGAGTAGCTTGAATCAATGAGCCAAGAATCATTACTAATAATTTTAGCTAAAATAAATCAAGCCTCATTATCACTATCATTTGAGGACTTTTTGTGGAGGAAACTAAACTTTTTTTCTTGATGTTACATTCCTTATTAAATTTACATTATATACCACAGTTTCAAAACTTTAATCTTTCTTGTGATTTAGAATGTCCCTTTGAATTATCCTTCTTCCTTTCACATCTAGGCTCTTATTTCTCTTTGGACTTTCCTTGTATATGCAAGGCATCTTGGGAGCTAAAATTTATTGAATTTATTCTCATTTATTTTGAGATAGGTTTAGAAATGAAGTTATCCATCTTTGGCTTTGCACCACTATCACTAGTAGAAAAAATAGATTTTCCCAAAGATTTAAGTTAAGAACATTGTAACAAGAAGTATTTATCTCAGTCTTCTAGCTTAACACTCCATGCTTACCTGCAGCTCCCTTGTCTCCCACTTGCTTTCTGCTTGAGTGCAATCTCATGGTGGATCTCTCTTATGTGACTTCAAAGTTCTTAGTGGAGGGAGTTAAGGCTAGGTGTCCAGTTGTGGGTTCTCAAGGTGGGTTTAATGTAGTGAAAGGAAATGTTTTAGGTTCATTCACAAATGTTGTTCAAAATAAAAAGGTTGGGGAGAGCTCTATGCACCCTTGGAATGTGTAGTTGCTTCTCTAGTGATTTCTCTAGGTAAGGAAGTTTTAGAATGCATTGACTTATTTTCCAAGACTACCCTAATTTAGAGGTTTTATCATTTTTTGCCTTCACTGCCTTATCTACACTAGTGGATTTCTAGAAATTGGTCTCCATTTATGGAAGGTATGATGGAAATTTATCCTTCTGCTAGAGGATTTTTTTATTGTTTTTAGCTCTTCTAAAGATAGACATGCTATTTTAGATCATGGTTTGTGGGAATGGGATTCTCACCCACTATTCATGAGGCCTTGGGTCCATTCCTTCAACCCTTTGAAGGAACCTATTGATGTAATTCCTATTTGGGTAAGATTTCCATATCTTCCCTTATAGTTCTAGTGCTCCTCTACTTTTGAGGGCATTGGTAATGCTCTTGGTAGGTTCTTAAAAGTGGACCACACCTCCAAGAATTTTACTCATACCTCCTTTGCTAGGATTCCGGTGGAGGGTATGTGCAGGATCATCATGGAAAAAATAGGCCCTTAAGTGGCAAAAAATTTAGAAAAATTAGAGTTAGGCAACTTGATGTAAAAAATTGAATAAGTTATCTATATTATTTCAAAAATATGTAAGAATAGAATCTATAAATTTAATCTAGTTTATGAAATATTAGGTTTGTTTAAAAAGAAAAAAAATCTATTTGGTAAAATTTGAAATTTCAATGCAGTGGTACTTAAATTTTAGGGAAAAAATAAGAAGTAGGTGTCTGTCTGACCACCCTAACCACAATAAAATGATAATATTTTTTGTAATATTTTAGATATAAGTAGAGGAATCATGTCCTGATGTGATGCACATTTTTTTATAATTTTCTTCCAAGTAAATAATTAATTATGAATTTTTTATTACAACTTTTAGAAAATATAAAAAACTCATATATCTGACCACCTTAACTTGGTCAAAACTTCATGAAATTCATTTTTTTATTTTTTTAATCCTATAGTATGTGAAGCATAGAATGTGACGCATGTTTTGGATTCAAAAAATGTGATATTTTTTGAAAGCTATAGATGTTTTTGAATCAACCTATCAATCAACACTTTAGTTGTAATTTGAATAGAAAATGAATAATAATTACTTATTAGATTCAAAGTAAAACATAATTTATATTGGTGGAAACCTCATAATATCCTTTAAAAACCCTTTTCATTTCATCAATTTTGAGTAAAAAAAATTGTTAGCCACATACCCATCATATTGCCACTTTTTTGCCCATCATGATCCTGCACATACCTTGGAGGTAGATTTGTTTCAAGCTTTACCTAGTGAGGTGGTTCTTGAGGTTGATGGCTAGTCCTGGTCTCAACTTGTGGATTACAAATGTATCCCCTTCTGCTACAGACACTATTTTTCTATTGGACTTCTAGCTCATGATTTCCCTAATGGCTCTTTTCTTATTTCTTCCTCCACTTGGTGGAAGAATCCTCATAGAGAACATCTAGCTATTTACCCTGATAAAAACTATGATTTTGATAGTGAGGCTTTGAAACCTCCATCTTCGGCTCAAACAAATAATCCTACTACTAAGGATGTTGTTTCTCTAGTGAATTCTACTACTCTAGATCAAAATAAGGATGTCCCATTATCTACTATGTGTGTTACCTCCTCTTAGGACCCTGCCTCTTTGACTCCTGTTGATGATGGTGTTGTTTCTCTTGTGGCTTCTACAAGTATTATTCAAAACTTGGTTGCTCCCCCTGTGGTGTGTGATGCCTCCCTGTAGGCTCCTCCTGATTCGGTTTGTAATTTAGTTTCTGATACTCCCTGGATGGTCATGCTAAGGAAAAAGAAATGTACTCCTAAAAAAGCCTCTAATGAGATGCCTTTGTAGGAAAAGTTATTTGTTTCAAGATTTGGTCCTTAAATTGTTTTTCTATGGTTAGTTGTCTCTATTTTTTTTGTCTCGGTGGCTCTGTTCTTGCTACTAGTTTATTTTTTCTACTACTCTTGATTGGTTGGTGTGCTTTGCCAGTCTATTAAAATCAAGTTGTTCTGCCTAGTTGTACACTTTGATTGTATAAATCCTTTTCTATAAAAGGGATCAAGGCCCTTTCAAAATCCCTGATTACTTAATCAAAAACATCTATAGATGCAGTCTAATGTAAAATTAAATTAAAATAATTTTAATGATCTACAGTAGAATCACCATCCTTTATTTTTAATGAATATAATAATATTTTGAGATACAACTTATTAGTAAGACTTTTGGTTTGGAAAATATCACCTTTCCTCTCCCAAAACTTGTATGTGGTATATTCCTCAAAAATATTCTAGAGAATAAAATCTAAAGACACAATTGTATGGTTCCTTGTGTCTTCTTATCAATCTTCAACCAATCTTGATCAAACATTTTAAATATTTTTTTCATTGAAAAATACCAATCAATGGTCTCTTTCTTCTAAGATATCTTCCATATTTATCTTCCACATCTTGTACATAGATCCATTCAAATTTTCAATTTCTAGATGATTTAGAATCCATGGTATACAATCTTGTTGAGAAATTTGCAAAACCCATAATACAAAAGATCACATTGCAGCCAAAAAACCTTCAACACTTAAGGGAAAGGTATCCGTCTCTTAAAATAACCATTAGTTGTGATAAAAAAAAATTAAATTCAAGGTGAAACTACAACAACATTAACTTTCATAATATGTATGCAAATATGAATAATATATGATTATCCAAGATTACTTGCAAATATTATGTATGTGACAGTATATTAAATAAAAGAAAGAAGAATAGTAAACACAAGTGACACAATATTTGTATGGAGAAACCCTTGTAGGAAAAATATCTACACTCAAAGCGACCTAATACTTGTATTAATTATTCAAATGAGTATACTTCAATACAACATATCTCCTAGCAATATTCTAGAAACACATTCTTACATCTTTAGCTTGAAAAATAAACATACACACTAATAACCCAAGGAAGCAATTTATAGAGGAGATGGAGATGATAATACCACTATGGTATCTCAAAAAAAGTGGTAAAGACACATGCAAAAAACCCATAGACCCACCTTAATGGATAACTTGTACACATAGTCATGATATTCACATGGTAACTTAACCTAGAACTAATAAGAATCAGTCAACTTTGAGTTAATCATTGCTCTTGAAGACTCCAACAACTAACATGCATTATATAAAAACAATGGAACTTTAACATCCAATAACATGTAAGGGGTTGACTCTTCATCTCCCATTTGGATACCTCAGAAAAGGAATATGCACTTAAAATTATTAGCCACCATCAATGGCTAGATCCTCCTTTATGAATGTAATTATAAATTCTCATAGATAAATTAATTGTAGAATTTGTTATCCCTCACACTCTTAGATATTGTGGATGCTAAATCTACAAATGCTTAAAACAAACAACTATTAACATTCTTAGTCAAATTAAGCAAATCAAATAGAGCATCCCTATGAAATACTTAACCATGCTAAAATATGCAAACTAAATAGAACAAAAAAAAACTAAATGAAAGCACATGAAAACATGATCAAACCCTATCCCATAGTGGATTGGTAATTCTTTGATGTGGAAAGAATCCCTTTCCAAATCCTTAATAAGATCCTGGATGATGGATGTGGATTCAAATGACTAAGATTGTGGAGAAGATTGTGTTGTGGAGGATTGAATCAATAGAGAGGGTCTCTATTTATAAAATATAATGATAGAAGAATCCAAGATAGGAGGAATGTGAGATAAAATATAATCCAGTGCATTGTGCCACTTGTCAGCATTCCAATGGAGGGAGGTTGAGCACATTTTCATCAATGTGTAAGTTTGAATTTTGAATTTGATGAAGTGACATGTTTAGGGGGGATGAAAGATGGGTTAAATTCAAAGTTTGACTTGTGTAAGAGACATGTAAGAGCTCTTTAAAAGCTTTGTTGGATGGACAACTCATGTGGGAGGGAAAATTCAAATTGGGAGAATATTCCCTCAAAGATGCCATTTTGAATGAAAATGAGGAATTAATAAATCAATTAAATTGATTTATGTGCACAAGTTACAAAATCTATAGAAAAGAGGATTAGGATTAGAATTAATCATGGTTTGATTAATTTAAGATGATGATTAGGTTATTTTGAATTTTGACTTAGATTTTAGGATTAAAAATAAATCAAAATGAGAAGAAAATGATTTTAGATTTAATTAAATAAAGATTTGATTTATTTAATAAAAGAGGATGATGTTAGTGTTAAATCAAATAAAAATGAATTTATTTAATTTAAATGGATGACTCTAGGAGATTACTTAAATAAACTTGATTTATTTAATTAAAGAGATAACTTAGGAGATTAATCAAATAAACTTGATTTATTTAATTGATTGGGTGAATATGATTTAATTAAATATGAGGAATACATGATGTCAATTTTGTGTGTCTACATTTTTACCCTCTTTGAAGCAATGTACTTGTTGCGTTGGTTCAAAAAAAAACTTTCCGCGATCAAAATTCAAAAAAATTATGATTTTTTCAGATGCCCCAGTGGAAAGAAGTATATTGGTACATTGCCCCTCGAGAGATCAAGTGAAAAGATTCAATTTGAGGGTTAATATCATGAAAAAGAGGTTCAAGATGAACGTATGGATGTTTATGATGATGATACAAATTAAATGGTTTCAAGATTCTTAGAATAACCAATCTATATTATCCTAAACAACTTAAAATGATGATGCAATGCATGTGAGATGGATGATGTGATGATGCCTATATGATTATGCAATGGGTGTTTTATGGAAATGTGTGATTTATGAGATGCTTAGACTAATAGATCTATATTATGATGATGAAAATGCATGTGATATGACTAGTGTTTCTTATATGATATAATATGATATGCAATATGCTGATGGTTTATAGATGCAAGATGGATGCACTAGCGATGATGATTAACTATCCTAGTATGATGTTAGCGTGGAAAAGAAGAAATGAGATGATGACAAGAGGATTCAACAAGCCAACTTTATTAGAGATGATGGTTTGCTGATCAGGAATTAGGATTTTAAAAGGGCTACTTACCTTATGTTTGATAACACACATAGGAATGATGCATCAAGGTATAAAGAACTAGGATGGCATTGTACCTAGTGTTATGGAATTTGACTCAACAAAAAGAAAGGAGTATTCTTGTTCACACTTGACATACAAAAACCTTGCTAGGATGCAACTAACAAAGCAAGTATTCGCTAAGTTATATTACAAGAACATCCAACAAGCACAACGGACAAAAAGATAATGATCAATGCCCCATTACTTTCTCTCTAAATCGCTTTGATTAGACATCATCGAGAGGTCATTGGAATGAGTGTAATAAGATAAATAAAAAAGAAAAGATAAAGCACACAAACAAGTCAATGTTCTTCATACCTCTAGCCAAAGGGATTTGTTTTGTTTTAGGATAAGAACTGAATTGATTGCCAATAGATAATTCCCATTGTAGGAAGGCTACATCCTAGGACATGTTAGTGGATGGCGACATGCCATTTTGTTTATCCAAAGTGTTTTGCCAAAAATAATGCCCATTGTAGGAAGGATGCATCCTAGGACATGTTAGTGGATGGTGGCAAGTTGATAGGTTGTTCAAAAGGCTATTGATATAAGGTTGATTGACATGTTTGCAAATGATCAAGAGTTTGATTTTGCATTTAAAATTTTGTTGTTTCAATTTTGATTTTACATTTGAAGTTTTCTTTTGTGGATTGTTTTACTTGTTTCCATTTGTTTTGCTAGAGGGTGAGTGTGATGATGATTTATTATGAATGATGTTTATTTCAGGTGAAAGCGAGATGGGGATCAATGGATTTTTTTGGGTTTTTTGAATTTTTTTGATCTTTTTGAAATATTTTGAGGCTATTTTTTGGTATTTTCAAGGTTTTGCAAATGTTTTGATTTTTGAATTTTCCAATGTTTTAGGTGTTTTATGAGTTTTTATGAATGTTTCTGGATTTTGTGTTTTTCTGATGCTTTTTGGATGTTGTGTCTTAGGGGCTGATCAAAGATTAGCTTTGCCTACATTTAAGTTCAGAGACGATGTAGTTCGGATAGCATTTTTTGATGTTTTCTAAATTTTTGACCTGTTTTCAGATTTTGATATGATTTAGATGTTTTTGGATTTTCTGGTAACTTTTTGAATGTTTTTGGATTTTGTGTTTATTGAATGTTTTTATGTTTTTGTGTTTTTTGAGATTTTATTATTTTTTTTGGATTTTGTGTTTTTTATGCATGTTTTTTGGATTTTCGCATGATTTTGACAACTTGGATATGGATATGTGATGATATCAGTGCTTTGTTTTCGGATTTTATTGAAAAATGTTCAAGCTAAGGTTGATTGATTGGATTGATGGATTGATGATTATAACATTGTTGAGGATACACAACAATGCAAAGATAGTGTTAAGTAACACAAGGATTAGGATGGATATCCCAAGATGATAAGGGATTGATGATGATAACATTGTTGAGGATACACAATAATGCAAGGATTTGATTTATCAGGATTGATGATGATAATATTCTTGAGGATGCACAATAATGCAAAGATAGTGTTCAGCAACATGAGGATTGGGAAGGATCTCCCAAGATGATATTAGATTGATTGGATTTGATTGATCAAGATTTTGAAGCTTGGTTTGAAACAAAATATGTTTTGGATGATTTGATGTGACGTTGAAGCACACATTAGATGTGACTGATAGTGATTTTTTTGATTGATGTTTGATGAAAGATGAAGATTGATAAGGAATGTCTTCTCGTCAAAATGTGCCATGGGCTAGTGATTTGGATTCTTGCTCACAAGTGTTTTAAACAATTTTATTTTATGTTTTCCAATGTTTGGATCACCACATAAGCTGGAAGATATATGTCAAGATTTATTCTCAAAGCAAGATGTAAATATCTGCTCCCAATGTCTAGCAATGTATGGAATGCCATGGGTGGATGCTTGGATAGATGTATGGATGGATGGATATGTAAAGGATTCCAAGGATTATCTTATGATAAGATAAGGTGTTCAAATAGAGGAATGCTATATTGGATAATGCTTCATGGCTCAGATAATGTTGGGTAGGATAGGATCAATGAAAATGATCCATGTCAAGATGTTTACCATAAGCAATCATAAAGTGTGGCCAAAATTCATCAGGATCAAGATAACTTGGACTATGGATGTATATGGTTGAAAATGGATTGGATAAATGATTCATGGATGCATGAGTTTATTATGGATGAGATGGATGGGATGTCGTATTTATTATGGATGGGATGAGATGCTTCCACCTGAACTAACACATGTAGATGCTCAATTCTACACATGATGGCTATTTTCTAGGTTTTCATCATGGTACCTATCCAAAGCGTCACCATAGTGGTTTTCACAAGAGGATGATTTTTTTTCTTTACTATTTTTAATCCTTTTTTTTATTTTTTTTATTTTTGTTTTTCGTAAAAAAATTTAAGCTATGCTGAACCACCTGGTGGTGTTGATGTATATGATTCTATCATAATTTTCCATCAATATCCTGCCTAAAGAAGTTATTTTGTAAAGATATGTGCACTTGAATACAACTTTTGACATCCCTGATCTATTTTGTTGATACGAGGGTTAACTTTGTCTTTGTGTGCACATCACAATAGAATGCCTTCTGAATCCTTATGATAAAGGGTCATTTCCAATAGATGGTCAATTTGAGAATTGGATATCATGTGTGGAGGTGTGGATGGAGTGTGTTTAGGGATAAAATATGGATTGGTTGATAGTTTGGAACCTTTGACTCTCCAAACTTAGGAAGATGAGCAATGATGGGTAGTTACAGAAATGTGCATGGAATTAGGACCAACTGCTTGATATACTTTGTACATTTCTTGGGAAGCCTAATTTTTCCTTTTTGGACATCTTTGATGGATAATAGACATCTTTGATGGATACTTTTCTATTTTTTATTTTTCCCCATAGTTTCTTTGACTGATGGAGGTTGATAAGGATAATCTTTCTTTGTACTTTTTGGTATCCATGTGTATTTGATTTGTCCTTAATGCTTCACTACTTCTTTTCCTTTGATGAGGTTCTTCTTCCTTTGATTTACATCCTTCGTTTGATGTTGGTCCCAATTCATGGATGGGGTGATGGGTGGATGAAGATTCATGATGTGGGTGGTTGTAGTATTTGCATTGGTTTCACCATAAGGATTCTTTGTGGCCCCTATGTTGATGTTTGCACTAGATAAAGTTGCCCCCAATATGGTGGTAGTAAAACCTTTGTTCTTTGATTCTTCCTATTTTGAGATATCTTGTTTAGTAAGCATGCTTTGATAAATGACCACTACAGATGATGTTGTTTCAATTTTCTGCTCTGCTAACTCTATAATGTCATGTTTTGTCTGACCCGCTCCTTTGAGTGGATAATGTTGGATATCTTCATACATGATGTACTTATTTTGAATTTTGGATATATCTAATCCTAATGTTGACAACTCAGTTTGACTATAGGAATCAATAACCTGCACTCTTTTTGTGTAATAATGTCAGGAGTAAATAAATCCTATTTTGAATGAAGATCATCTACATGTCCATCCAAAGAAAGCATCTCATGGGTAGATGGAGGAGTATGTGTTATGTGGATATGATCATCTTGTATAGATAAGAGAGTATCCATTAGATCATTGTAGTATCTTGGAGATACAAATTCCTTATCTTGATTAATTTTGGGACTTCTTTTGACATGCTTTGGATCAAGTTCTTGACATGGATCAGTTTTAAAGGATGGATTGCTTACAAAGGGTTCTCAGACATCATCATTAGTCATGGTAAGTGGTTCAATATCCTCCTTATCTTTGAGTGGACTTGGATCAAGTGGCGAGTTGAGGGTTCCTTCTGTATCTATAACCATGAGATCAAAGGGTGTCAACATGTCTTAGAAAGGACCAATGCTAGACCTTGGTGAAAGATGTTGATCATGCTTTGGAATAAATTCTTGAGATATATTCTCTAACTCATTAGGTGATGCAGAGACATTTTCAACATGGTCATTTGTGGATGGATCATGGATTATGTCAATAGGATCAAATAACTCTAACACTTCTTTAAATAGATGACTAAAAAGTGGGTCTTGATGTATGGTGAGTTGGTCATCGGATGAGGTGGAAACATCTTTAATATTCTCATTGACAGATAGTTTATGATCATTGTTTTCAACAATTGTGGTGGAGATATTGTCGATCCTATCACCGGTGGTTGAATCTTCATCATTGTCCCCAATAGTGATTATCTTTTGATCACTAAGGTCTTGGATGAGATTCTTGAGTCGAATACAATCCGATGTTGTGTGTGCCTTTATTTTGTGAAAATCACAAAGGTGATTTTCATTGTACCACGGCGGTTTCACTAATGGTTCTTGATAGTTCTCATAGATGGGTATTTTAATGAGATTTTCCTACACCAACTATTGCATGACCGATTCGATTAGTTTCCCAAGTGGCGTGTACTTTCATTTGTTACCTTGTGAGATTTTTGTTCGTTGAGATGATTCTTGTTGTGATTGATCTTGGATATGTGAGGACTAATCTTTGAGATGTGGTGATTGATCTTCAAGATGTGGGGATTAGATTTGGTGATGTGGTCAATCTTGATATCTAACTTTTTGACATTGGAGATATTTTTCTTGATGTGGTTGTGGACATAACTCAATGCTTTGATCGCATGGTTCAACCAATGGAAGAGTGTATTTATTTTGGGTTAGAGGTGTCTCTTGGCTCAATAATTCAATTAGTTTGGCAAGTTAAGCAAGTTGATCTAGTTAAATTTGATCTTGATTTTGATTTTGATTCCCTTGATATAGTTGATTTGGCTTTTGTTCAAGTAGATTTGGCATGTACACTTGTGGTGTTTGTATGGGATCATGGAAAAATTGATTTTGGACAATGTTCTAACTTGGGATGATGTTTAGATTTGGCATGATAGGTTAAAATTAAACATTGTTGTGTTTGGGAATCCCATTGCCTTGATTTAGGTAACTTTGATTTTGCATGGTGTTACCTTGACTTGGATCAATACATGGAGTCGTTATCATCATGTTTGGACTTTGAAAAAAATTTGTATGATTCACAAACATTTCTATCCCAAATTTTGCCAAGTGTTGATTTGATATGTTCATGCTTGGTAAACTTGTACTTGGTATATTCGCATTTGACATGTATGGATTTGGTGGGATAATGTTGTTTTGTTGAAGACTGATGCATTGAGCATTTGGTTGATAGATTTGTAAGTTTGGACTTGGATTTAAATCTACCATCACAAAAGGTGTTCCGAAGTTTTGAGTGGGCATACTCACATTTGTTGTACCATTGAGGTTTGTAGGAGACAATGATCCTATGTATGGATTGTATAAATGTGAGTTTTGATAATCAATTGGTTTTGTAAGGATTTGATAGTTTGGTTGATTTAGACTACTGATGATGTTTGAATCAATTTTATTTTTCATGTTCTTCTTGTGTTTTAACCTTGTTGCAAGATTGAACCTCTAAGGTGTTCAGGACCAATGATGAGGTGAAGTATGAAAGGGGTGAATGATATGGGTGTTGAAATTTTTAGGAACTTTGGATTAATGGTATACTTAGGGTTTGATTTTGATTGGTTTTGATTTGGATAATGAATTTGTAAACCCTAAGATGTTATATATTATCTTTAGGGTAAAATTGTTCAAAAAGGTGATAATTTAACTAAGTGTGTGAGGAAGGATTCATCCAAACACACCTAACTAAACAAGTGATTTTGATTTGGTTTAAGGATGTACCCAAGTCTAGATAATGTTTCCAAAGATCTAAAGGTGTTTGTGAGATGGAGATGATAAATGTTTTAGATGGAAAAAGTGTTTTATTTGATCCTAAATGAACCTAAGAAGGACTCTTTATTTTCAAGACCAAGGTATTGAAGAACATGCTTTTATCTAAAAGTAGTTCAAACCAAAAGACCAATGTTTGCATGGAAACCCATAAGACAAAAGATAACAAGAATATGTGTGGGGTACAATTGTTTCTTAACTTTGCATAATGAGTTCATTTTACAACAAACACTCCCTTGATTAGGTTTCAAACTAAATGTCTAATGTCCTAATTTCTTTTCATCCCACAAATTCCATTATGTGGAAGTTGAGGAAATTAAGACAATAGTTTCCTAATTTGTTGACTTTAGGAAGAGAAAATGGAGATATAAATTAAAATTCTTAGAAACCTCTAAGGATGTGAATCCCAAGGGCAAGCAATGGCATGTGAATTTGTTCAAGGATATTTGCTTCCCCTAAACGGTTTGAGATTTTATGCTCATGTTAAATGTTTTTTTTTTTAAATGTTTCCAATCAAGAAAATTGTTTTGATTCCAAGTAAATGCACAACCCTATGGATATGAAAGTTTGTATTTGTTGAATCCCCACTTAGACAAGTCTAGCTATGCCTACTTTTAGCAGATAGTTAGATGCTTGACCCCACTGGCTCCCCTCCATGGCAGTCACTGATACGGGGCAGTCAAGCATCAATACCCATGAAATTCCCATGGCATACTTTCCATCTCTACTAAAAGTCGTAAAAGTGTGGGGCGGCTTCAAAATGACCATTCCTGCACCAAAAAATTGATCAAGGATTTTTGCCTTTTCTAAACAAGGGTTTTAATACTGACTTTCCATTCGTGGGGGATCACCATTTGGCGAGAGACCATTTCTTCCCTTCTCGTCGGGATGACCATCGTGATTCTTGCCTTTCAACAAGAACCCACACTTATATACTGGTTGGAAGTCGCTTGGCTTTAGCATGTTGCTGGTTGGGTCATTCCCTTGGGTGATTACTTTTTCCCACAAGGCAGACCCTCTAAGATAAACAAAAACAAGCAAACATATCCATAATTCGATTGATCTTTGTTGTTAAACAAAGAGAGAATACACACAATATGTTCCATTCACACTTACAAGATGTGTACAATTTTTAATCCCAAATGAAATGTGGAGGAAATTGCTTATGCAACTTAATATCACCAAAAGCCTTTTTATTCTCAAGATCATCATGAGGTGCAAGAGACACGCATATGTATTTTGATGATATTATCTTGAGTAAGTGATTACAAAAACAAAGATGCATATGTTCATTTTAAATCCTCAAAGAAATGATTTGATTATTTTCTAGAGCACCAAAATGAAAGATGAGAGTTGTTTGTCTAATTGTTAACCTTAGAAAAAATCTAGTGAGTCTGCCTAAAGTTCTTTTTAAGCCCTTTGTAGTAAAAATGAAGGCTTTTGTAGTGTTCTTTTTAGAATCCAAAAAGATGATAGTTGGTTAGAAACAAAAAAATAAAGCATAGAATGGAAGCTCTAAGCATTTAAAAATGCTTTATCAACTTTGAGTTCAATGCCCAATTTTCCAGCTCAATTTCGCTTGTGATTTATCTACCTTGATGAGAAGTACCTATAAAAACAATAATTATAATGTTAGAAAATTTGATTTGAAAGGAGCCCATATAATCACCAATAGTAAGATAAACAAGCATGACAATATTAGCTCATATCAAAATAAACAAATATGCAACCAGTGGCTTCTAGTTCTACTTTTAGAAACTGACAAGATGATCCTTCTTTCCTTGGAAACTTTCTACCTAGTCCATCAATGGACATAAGCTTTTATAAGAATTTATGAATGGTTATTTCTATGTTGGAGTGTGTGTGTTCCAAGATTGTTAAAAGGTCAAACTAGATTGTTGAAATCACATTTGACAAAAACTCATAAATCATTTTGACAAATAGATGCCTCCTTGAAGACCTTTTCCTTTGCAAATAAATGAAAATATATGGAGATTGCGTGAAGGTAAAAGAAAACAATGCATTTTTAGCCAACATTAGACCATTAGAATCCCACACAACTCTTTATAATTTGAAAAAAGATAAATGAAATCCCATGCAGTCCTTTCTTATCATTTGAAATAAAAACAAAAAATATTAATAGACCCATGCATAGCATTTATCATTTAGACACCAACTTTAAACAATGACCAATGAGTGCACCATCCATCATGCAACTTTAATTTATGCTAGAAAATAAATTTTCAAGACCTAGCATAAATTGCCCACCTCTAATAATCAAAACAGATCTTTTGTAAACAAAACTAGTGCCCCTTGAATCAATGGACTTACAGGATAAAAGAAAAGTTGAAAGCAATGAAAAAAATTTAAAAATTAAATAGAGCATGTGAATATTGCTTTGGAATTGACAACAACAACCTATTGTGCCTTTAGCACACACGCCCCGTTCGGAACGGGGACCCTCTTTTCTTTCGCCTTGTTGGGTCATTTTTAGGGCTGCCTCATTTTGTGTGGCCCTCTTTTTTGATGTTCCGGATGGTCGATGTTGCCCCAAAGTTCCATCATAAATCGATCATGCATCCGCTTTTGCATTTTGTTGCATTCCGGAGCCTCGCAGATTCTCTCTGGCAATTTAGCCCTAAACGGCCCCGAGCCCTACCGAGCCCAGGCTTCTGGAATTCCCTAACTAGATTTCCCCGTTGGGATTGCTATTTCCTGCGGCGTCCACTGGGCGTCCTTCTAGCTACCAGGGTCCGATCAACCTCTCGCCGTTTACAAAAAAACAACTTGTTGAAATTCCCCGCAGCTTTTCGCCTTTCGGACCCCGAACCCCAGAGTTCCATCTCAAGGGTTCCGTTTCAGTTTTGCCATCCGCGACGGAAAACCTCTTGTGGTGACCTGCCCCTCAGATCCTGCCATGCTCCTCACCGTCCGCAGTTTACGTGTGTTCTTGCCTGCTGTGGGCCATTCTGGGCCCGACCGTCTAGTATTCTGCGTTCGAAATTCCATGATGGTTCCACTGTTCCTGACAGCGGATCCCTAGAGGAATCCCGCCCCCCGGGTCCTGGTACGCTCACCGCCGCCATGGATCAACCAACGCGAAATTTCAAGGTGGCCTTCACGACACGTCTTCCTGGCCGCTGGGCCCTAGTTTTCCTGTCGCCGTCATTGACTTCAAATTCACCAAATTTTCGCACGGCCGTACAAGCATTTAATGCAGGCATTCATGGTGGTTGGGGTATAAAATTCCCAATCTGGCCAAGTCATTTTCATAAATAGGATTGGAGCGAATTGGAGAAGCTATCATCTGGAGCCCACCGCCTTCGACAAATGTCACGATCGTCGCCGTTAGCATCATTCCGTCCAATGCCAGTGGATCCCACATCTCACCACTCTGCGTGTTCGAGGTAGGCCATTAGTTGCCCTCTCGTGCATCTTTTTCATGATTTTCAAAGATTTAAATAAATGAACAAATCATGAAGAGGGCATAAAGGGGTAGGACACTAGATTGCGCACCAAACCCATGTGGCAAAAAACCAAGCAAACCAACTAAAATACCCTCCTTGCCGATTCGGGACTTCTCCTTGCTGCGGCTATTCTTCGCATAGGGAAGATGTCTGCCCCAGGCCCGAAACCCACTTTCGCTGTCAAATTCAAAACTTCAAACACCCGCCGACGGCAATCCTCCTCTCCTGGCCCGGTTTGTCAGGTCTCCTTGCTCAGGTTTCCACTTGCATTTCACCGCATTTCAACTACGAACCTCCCCTTGCCTCCTGGCTGCTGGATCCTAGCATGTGTCTCACCGTCGAACCTAAACTTGGCTTGCATCCTTTGATCATCTCGGGCCCGAGACCCCGGGGTTCCGTCTTCGGGGTTCCACAGGTGATTTTCCTTTGGCGACGGCTAGCACCCTTGGGCCTCCCACCCTCGGGGCTCCACCTTCGTTTCCACTTTTGCCTTTAGCGATTAAATCTTCTGTCATTTTAACCATCAAGCCCTGAAATTTGAGTTTCCCTGCTCTTTTTTCCGCCATTCCCCACGGTGAGGTCTTTCGGCGAACTTTTCAATTTCACCCGCTCCCCAGGCCCCGACTCCCAGACTTCCGTTCTCGGAAGTCCGTTGCTTTCCTGCTGTCGAGAAATCTTGCCCCACCCTTTTTGCGCTTCGGGCTCCGAGGCGCCATCGGCCGTGGAGTATCACCGAAATCCTTTGGCTTCCGTTAGTTCTCCAAGCCCCATGTTCCAGGATTCCCATCTTTGCCCGCTATTCCAAACAGAGATTCGCGCTCGGCCGAGCGCTGATGGCCGGACTTCCGTCCCCAGGACTCCGGTCTTCGCTCGCTGTTTCTAATGGAAAACACCATCCTGTGCCCCGACCTCCAGGCCCCGCCATGTCATTTGCTGCTAAACTTAAACGCTAAACTCATGTCGCCGGACTTCCACCCCTGGACTTGCTCTCTCGGACTTCCGTCCAATATTTTCTGTCCTACACGACGAAGTTCATGCACCTTCTCGATGTTGCCGGCCCGAACCATTATAAGTGAATTAACACATGTCGGTCACCTTTTGGCCCTCCAGGCCCTGGCCCTTGCACTTTTGCTGCTAGATTTTTGTCTGTTGTCCATCGTCACCAACTGCCATCTCCTCGCGGTTTTTTGGCCTGAAACCTCTGAGGCCCCTTTAATCGATCCTAATAAGCCCAAATCTGGAATCTAACCTCGACCCACATGTTAATTTTTGGCCCTCTTCATCATGAGCCTCCTAAAACATCAAAATATGACCAAAGAGGGTCTCTGGGAGCTTTCGGCTGCGTTTTCCCTTCCAGACAGCATTCCTGCCAGGGAAGTTCGGCCCTCCGGGCCCGGATTGTCCAAATACCCTGAAATGAAGATCAATAACGTCTAGAGATAAAATTTATGATATGCTTGATTGATTGTTTGAAGTAGATGTTGTTTTTGAGATATGGACTAATATGAATGCTTTGATAATCTATTGCACTGACTTTGCCCTTGCTTGCAGAATATATGGAATTGGGTGCAGGAACTTCAGGCGGATCCGCTGAGAAGGATAAGGGTAAGAAGTCAGGAAGGACCCCTCGGGGAAAGGAAGACAAAGATCAAATGAAGTATCAATTCCAGGGCAAGCTGCTCCACTCCAAGGTCACAACAGACTAGAAGGAAATTTTAGATACTAATATTGGCCAGTGGATATAGATCATGAATTCACCCAGAGGGTCAGGGTCAACCCGACAACAAAGAATGTCATATTGATACGGTAGAGTGGAATAGCCAAGGCTGCCAGTTTCCCTCCCTCGTTCGTGGTGCCCGAACTAATCATGGCTTGTCAAGAAGCATATCAGATGGATACCCAAACAATTGTGGATAAGGAGGGAAACATCCTTGCGGATATGTCGCTAGAAGGGATCACCAAGACATTCCACATTTCCATGTTCCAATAGATGGAGGTCCCCACACTAGAAGAATGCCAAGTGGCATGGGATGCTAATCCAGCAGGGTGCAAGAAGTTAATTAACCTCTACTGGGTTAAGGAAAAAATGGGGCAGCGCTGCGAAGGTTCCCCAGGAACTCTTCCGTAGCAATTTCCATGAGGATTAGCACAACCTAGTAACCTTGTTGAGCAGGGTCAAGGGTCTCCCAACGGCCGCCTACTTCCAAGAATGGATGGCCTATTTTATTGAGTAGATCATGCAGGAAAATGAGGACATCATGACCAAGGTCTCATTCTACTGGGGAGGCATCATTAGGGACTGCTTCCATGAGCAGTTTATCAATGTGAAAAATACCTCCAAATTCTACATGACCTCCTACCTCGTCTACTCCCTAGCAGATCGAAGACAATACAATAGGTTGTTTGTAGCACCCGATTAGGGGCAAAAGTGAGGACTTAAGGCTTATGACAAATATCCACAACTCCAATACCAAAATTTTAAGGAGTACTGCAAGGTCAATGATGCCTTCGTTGGCCATATCATCAGGTTGATCACTGGAGACGTCGAGAGGAGGGTCTCCCATAGTGCCAGGGTGCTCCTAAAGCAATATGTTTTTCTGTTCATCTAGTTTCCCAAGTTTACATACATCCAGGCCCAAGGTTTCACTGAAAGGCCGAATAGACTGCCTCGCTATCCCAATGACAGAATCATCCTCCTAGAGCTTTCTCGGCAGCTCCAACACATCCAGACAATCTTAAGCAACAAGCACATAGCGGGGATCTCCTATCCCATGACCCTTGGCCAGAGCATGTACCAATTACAGGCTTCCCAATGTGCCAGCAACTCTGAGAAGGAGCTTAAGGAATACCATTTCGACTGGTACACTACTCGCCCGTGGATGGACCCACATGGCCATGTTAGGAAAGTACTGGGGCCAGCATATACCCACCATTACCACATTGAAGATTTATGGGCCGACTGCCAGGACGACAAGGAGGTCCGCGCAAGGCACTACATGTGCATGATGGTGCAGTTTCTAAGAAGAGTGCAACCATTCCCGGTACCGGACCAGGTCAACGAGGATGAGTCCACCATTATGCACCCGAGGTACCTTGCAGTCGCCAACCTTCCAATACCATCAATCAACTGGGATGAACAGGAGGTCGATGACCTAGACACCATAACCCAACCAACTCTAACTCATACCAGGGAGTGGATCGATGAGCAGGTGGCACAACTGAAGTGACCAGGGGTGGTCCTGACCTATGAAGGGCTCAAGAGTGAGCCGAGTGCTACAGAGGATGTTGCTACCACCAAATCAACTGGCGGGACCTCCATGTCTCCCCCAGTCACCAGGTCCCAGAAGAGGAAAGAAATAGAGACCGCTTAGTCTCTAGATCCCAAGGCCTAAGCAAAGAAAGAAATGGGAGGCCCATCCCCCAAAAGGCTTAAACAAGCAATGGGCACGATAAAATTGTAGCCCCCATTAGCTCTCCCTACCCCTCCTGTGGTTGCCGCATCTCCACTAGTAGTGGACATTTCTATCCATCTTTCCCCTTCACACCTAGCCGGGTCGGTAGTCATCATAGATTCCTCTTGTGGCGTGACCACTCCCCCTTCCTCTACCACCATGTCACCAATTACATCCCTCCCTCTAGCTACAATAACATCCCCTATTCCTGTTGCCACTATGCCTGAGGCTCTTACAAGACACATGCAAAACCTCCCCTTGAGCTCTCACAGATCTTAATGGACCCAACTCTCCAAGCAGCCCTTGCCCAAGTCCTTGCAACGGCTCAACCTTCATAACTGCTGACCGGGCTGCTAGCTATGGAAGCCACAATGCAAATTTTAAAAGAGTTGGAGGAGCAAGAGCAGGAAGCCTTGAAGTCTATCGAGGAGGAGGCCGATGAGTATTATGAGCACCCCGAGTATGAGAACCAAACCATCGACAGGGTGGTGTATGAGGAGGAGGAGACAGGCTCTTTCGAGAGTGGAGATGAGGAGGACGGCTCGGGTGCTAAGGAAATCATCCAAACATTTGATGATGACCTTGAGGAGGAGTTGGTACAGTAGCTAAAGGACGTTGGAGCGGAGGCAGAAAAGTCACCACATGGTGAAGAGGGGCAGCCACCAGAGGAGCAACAGATAAAGGACTTAACCGAGGCTGAAGCCCATGTTATCACAGGCCCCGAGGCTGAGGCTACCGAGGAGAAGAGAGAAGAAGAAGCAACAAAAGAAGAAAGCCCCATACGGCAACCATCCACTGGGCTGCCCTTCAAGTGCCTCGTGTTTGTTCATGACTCTGATGAAGAGGAGGAGGATGCTACCCAAAAGAAAGGAGAACCCCAAAAGGAAAAGGAGGCAGAAGTCTTGCCTTTGACTGAGAAGGGTGAGGGTAGCCATGATTCGCCCAAGGATAAGTCTACTATGCCCGAATGGTTGGAGAAGCAACTTGAGAAGATGACCCCTGTGCTGAAGGACTCAAGGGCGAGATTGGAGGCCATATTGGCTCGATCCCAGATCACAATGAAGAAGGAGAAGAAGCCCAAGGTCCGATCCAAGATAACAATGGATGCTTCCGGCTCCCGAGTAGCGCAAATTGCAATGCCTACTATTGGGACGGCAGGGGTGAGTTATAGTATCTCCACCATTGACTTAGGGACCGCAACCAAAGAACAGAAGGTCGAGCACCTTAAGGAGTTGATGGCCACAGTGGTACACCTGATAAAGCAAAACAAGGTCTTAAAGGATGAGCTCAAGGCGTAGGTTGCAACCTTAACAGACTACATACAAGAATGGTCCTTAGTGGACGACCTTCCCACCACCTCCATGGTCGCGCCATAGTTGCTCTCCAAAGAACAGATCAATAAAATGGAGAGAAGGAAGAACTTGGAGAAAACCACTGAGGATTGGTTCCAACAGGTCACATACGTCAGAAACATGGGAATCAGCAGGGCTGTGCAGACAGCCAACAAGTTTTTGGACCTGATCCAGTCCCTGGAGAGCACAAAGAGGCTCTGCACCAATTTCTCCGCCACCTACGACTCCACCTTCCCAAGAATCGAAGCCATCCTTCAGATGCCTGAGGCCATGTGGGAGGAGAAGCTAGAGCTGAAAAAGGAAGATCACTAGCTAGTCGATGTGTGGTGCAGGGACCTCGACAACTAGAAGGAGAGGTTGGAGAAAATCCTGAGTAGGGTTGATCTTGATATTGAGTGGACCAGGGAAATCCGGGTGGAATGTGCCCAATATCTCAAGTTGATGACGGGCTATGATATGCCCATGGTGCAAATGGATCTAGAGAAGATCAAGCCATACTTCCAGGAGAAGATGGACGAGACAGTTGGAAAAATCACAACGGAGTTCCTAATTTTTGCTGCCTACACCTTCGACCAATCAGAGCTATTTAGGGACCAAGGCTCGAAGTATGACGAAGATTGGAAAAGGCTAGAAGAAAATGCTAAAGAATGGAGCTATCAGGCATTACGATGCGAAATCCTTGAAATGGACAAGCTCCAAGCAGTCATCCTCAAATATATAGAACATGCAGCTTCTGAGGAGTAGAAGGACAGCCCAGCCAAAGATGAGGACCTTCCTAAAGAGTAGCTACAACAACAAAGAGAAAACAACAATTTGCTAAAAGACGAAAGAGCTACAGTGCCATCCACAAGAAGACGAAATAAGAAAGAAACAAAAAATGTATTTTAAATTGTAATCTATTTGGGGGTAGGTGAAACCCTATTTTGTAATGAATCTTGGCCACACAATGAGAATGAATCTTGGCCATTCATTTAACTTTTGGGAAACTATAAATAGGGCACTCCTCTCATTTGCAAAGTGAGTTGAATTGTTGTAAAGACATGTTGCAAAAATTTATAAGAAATAGCATTGACTTGGTGTATTTTCTTGGTTTCTCCCATGTTTGATTCATTCTTCAATGTTAGATGTTTGACTTAGATCTTATTGTTGTTTAGTTAGCTGTCTTATTTCTTTGGATAAATCTTAGAAATGTTGTTGGGTGATTGCAAAATTTTTTTCCTTGTTGATGATTCCTTAGTCCATACTTTTTGCTATTTGCTGATAGTAGATAGCTATGCAAAGTTAGCCTGGACTTGATTTTAAAGCTGCTCCAAACATTCATCTTTGATTCATGCATGTATGTGGTGGATGAAAGATGAAATATCTGCAGCCCTTAGAAGATAGCACAATTTTCATGATACTGTGAAATCCCTGGTTAAGTGGGATATTGTTTTGAGAAAATTATCCATTGAAGGAACTCCATATTCACTATTCATAGCAAGCTTCAGACTTAGGAATTTTCCCTCTCCTTCGCCCCTTTCCTTTTTTTTAGTAACTAATCTATGCTAAGGTTTATTATACATTATAAAGCCAAATCAAACAGCCAAATAGAGTCCAAGAATGCTGTTTGAACCTACAGCCAATACATGATAGTTTTCCATCTTATAAACTCCATTTCAAGATCCAACTTCCATGTTTTGTGTTCTTGCTTTGTATTTTCTATAAGACCGCCTTGTGATTCCAGCAAATCAGATCAAACTACTGAGGTATCTACGCACTGTCATGACCTGACATCCGAGAGACCTTGGAATAGTGTCCTGCAATCTGATTGTGGGAGATTGTCTTTCAAGAGAGGTAGTGCATCTACGCACTGCCTGTGTTGAGAAGTGCATAAAAACACCATCAATAGAACTGGTGCTAGAAGGAGGGCTGACAAGTTGGGAATACAATGCTGAAGGTTGGAAGTGATTCATTTTATGCCCTCCTCCTAACGCCATCAACAGAACTGGTGCTAGAAGGAGGGCCACGACAAAAATACTAAGTTAAGGGATAAAGTGAAGCTGGATCGAATCAGATCATTCTCCTCAAAGAGATTTCAACGGATTCTACGGTCAACACCAAACAAGGGAGAATTTGAAGAATTACAGCCTCCCACGAGGGAAAAGCGAGCTCAAGGAAGTAGCGTTGCCTTTTCCTCTTCCGCCATTCCATTTGCCTCCATTCCACCCTCACGTTCATTTAGCTGGCCTTCATCTTCCACCCAACCATCTCAAGCTGCATTTGCACCTCCTACCTCCGCTAGCCAGGGGTTTGCTCCTCTCTCGGCTCTTCCAGTCCAAGGCGTATCAAGGCAACCATAGCTCAAGTGCAGCCCCAAATTGCTGTTGTATTACAAATACAGCCCCAAATCCCTATTTTCCAAGAGTAAGTACCACCTCCGCCACCCTCCATGGCTTAGTTAGCGCATAACCCTTCACCAATACATTTTGTTGTCTACAATGATATGCCCAAGAATTCAGAGGGATTTTGCTCAAAGTTCCATCCGCGCGACCTACAAAGAACAGCTGAGGAACATATCAAAATATTCGAGACATCTATCACTGAAATGCAAGTGGACCACGAGGACGTTGCATGTCACCTCTTTCCACATTCGTTGGGGGAGGAAGCCTTCTATTGGTACATTAATCTGCCAAGGGGATCCATTACCTCATGGAATCTGATGAAGAATGCTTTCCTGCAGAAATACAAGATTCCGTCAACCCTTCAGAGCTTTACCAACAGTTCATGTCTGTCAGGAGGGAAGTAAACAAACCTATTGGCTCCTTCAATGACCGCTTCCATCGGGCCTATATAAGGCTTTAGGATCTGTACCTCTATAACGATACAACGGCTTTTCCGGTCTACTATGCGGCGCTGGACAACCTCACGTCAGCTTGGTGAAAAGGATGTGCCCACTGCTCACCTCCCTGGTGACCACCTATGTAGAAGCCGTTGTCGCCAGTGCGGACTTGAGACAGAATATCTCTGGCCTGCTGCCTTCTTTGGGGTCGGTAGCCCACCCAATGCAGATTTAGGGGCTTAATCAGACATTTTCTCACCAAACCTCTCTTATGAACCAGATGCTTCAATTGCCTATGGTGCCACATCTAGGGCAGCCATTGAAATATGCACCTCCCATGCCTTCCTATTCGTAGCCCCAACAGTAGTACCACTACTCTCAGGCTGCTCCACAACATCAGGTGTATGCCCAATAGTCCCAAGCACCATTATACTTGTCAGGACCTGAGTTTCCTCTAGCCTATCAGAATCAGCTGACAGCCCCGCCCACTTTTCTCCAAAATCCAGTGCCATCACCCAGGAATGAAACTAAGAAAGATAAGTTGGAGAAACTTACAGAAATGATCAAGAAAATGTCCACAGAAATGATGCACCTAAAGAACCAGAATAACCAGTTGCAGGCCTCCCAGTGTAATTTTCAGGCCAACCTTAATCGAGACAGCCGAGACAATAGGGACAATAGAGATAATTGAGAAGTAGGCACTTCCTTCGGGCAGAATTATGATAGGGGGCAAAATGCCAATTAAAATGCAGAAAGGAGACCTTCTCAGAGGCAGAATCGTACATGGAACACCAGACCCAATAATGAAGGAGTACCTACACCTTTCGATCAACCGGCAAGAAATGACAAAACATCTAGCAGTGTATATCTGGCCGAAGCAGCCTTGTCCAAATGGTGCCGACTTCACAAAACCAGCAAACATTCCGAGATGGAGTGTTTCGAGTTTCAGACAGCTACTGAAATCTTCCAGGTGGAGGTACAAAACACAGTCAATAATGCCAGCTGTAGGGACATCGTCCCATCCAAGCCATACGATTCCTCTTGTCTCGTAGTCAATCAATCGCCATTCCCGCAAGGTGACCGCAACGAGCCTGAAGTTGAGCCTACTCCTATTGAGGATGAAGAAGCGCAAGAGGTAAGTAATAAACAAACCTTGGCTCAACTCTTTGATTCAGTAGATAATGGTCCGGTAGATGAAGAAGAATCATTTGTAGATGAAGTCCACATGTTCCATCAATGTTCAAGTCCCTACTTCCTTAGGAATAGACAAGCGGGCGGACCCTTTACAACTTCTACCCCACCAAACAATTTCACCACCCCGCCTGATCCAAATGCCAGTAATAACCCTAGGCTTCCTCACATACCTGCCCAATACCTCAACAAGAATGGATTTCAAAACCAATTGCAAAATTAGCCTCAGGGCCAATCTCAAAATCCATCTAGTTAAACGAAGGTTCAACTTCCTAGTTCTATTATAGGCCAGGATTTTAGCTGAGAAATCGAGCAAATGGGTGAATATGTAGTAGAAGAGTTCAAAAGGGTAAAAATCAGCTTATCAGCCTTCGAATTGCTCAAAATTCTTGCTGTGAGGCATGCCTTTTTTAGGGTTCTTAATGGGACTCCATCCCCTAGTACAACACAAAAAACCCCAGCTAAGAGGGTAACCTTTGAGGAGCCTAGGAAAGAACTGGAGATACGGGATAACACCGGGAAAAGGAAGGATATTCCCGTAAATCAGTTAGCAAGTAAGCAAATTGAAAAGGAGCCGAAAAGGGCTAATAGGCAATTTTCAAAAAACTAGTAATTTAAGCAAACCAAGGATATAGACAATGATAGGAACAAAGGTCAGATAGCTCACGTGGATACACCTATGGGTATCCTCCAAGGGAGACCAGAAACTCCCCCTTTCCTGACCACCATTAGGATCTTTGGGAAGAACTTGCATAACTGCCTGCTCGATTTAGGGGCTTCTGTCAATGTCATGCCTTTGGCAGTATGCAAGGCTCTTGGCATCACTCTTACACCTTCAAAGAGGAAAGTGACCCAGCTGGACAAAACAGAGATCAATATTGTGGGTGAAATAAATCGTATCCCGATGCAGATTGCCATAGACCCGCGAATACAACAGGTCATTGATATTCAAGTGGCTGACATTCCCGATGCATATGGAATCATCTTGGGAAGGGAGTTCACGAAGGCACTGAACGGATATACTGCCACTGACCTTTCTCACATGTGGCTACCGTGAAAGGGGCTACCAAATCAGATCTATATCGACAGTGAGGCTCGTATGAAGTACATGATCACAGAATACAATAATCTCAACGAGGTGTTGTTTGCCGAGACCGATTTAGGAAATTATCGCCCTTTTTCCTACCAAAACGAGGTTGGGCTTCACGAAGAGGGTGCAGATGAAGTGTTACTGGTGTTGTGTAGCCCTTCGATCGATTCTACATAAATGCCCCTAGACACAGAAATATTGGTAGAAGCCAAAGATGAACCAGATAAGGATGACGACTGGGGATTACTCAATGGCTTCCAGGAATTCATGGAGAAATATGCAAGGGATCAACTTAGCTTAGGGGCCCGAATGAATTTACAGGATCTGTTATTACCGAACTGGTGCAGGGTTCACAATGCTGCTCACTCTGAGTTTGATTGTTGCTTGTATCAAGCAGCAGTGGCGCATGTTAGAAAATCAACTACCCCCAGATAGAAACGCCAAATGAGACACCAACAGAACCGCTTGTTGATCATTGCCTCGAATAGGAAAACTCCCCTGAGGTCACAAGGCCAGCCGTCCAGCCGAAAGAGAACAGAAGCTTAATCGAATCTAAAGAAAAGGAATCCTCCATGTGTTGGACGCTCTGATTTGATGGATCAAAGTCAAGGTAAGGTGCTGGAGCGGGGTTCAAACTCATCAGCCCAATAGGTAAGACATTTCTCGCTACCCACCGATTGTAGTTCTATTGCACCAATAATGTAGTGGAATATGAGGTTTTAGTCCTTGGCCTTCTTATGGCCTTGAAAAAAATGTAAAAGTGCTACAAGTTTTTGGGGATTCCACACTTGTAGTTAAACAGGTCAGGAAGTTGTATTATTGCCATGATCGAAGACTCACAAACTATAGACATAGGGTCTGGGATCTCTTGGAGGGTTTAGATGCATTCATTATACAATTGATCCCTCGTGCTCAGAATTATACAGCTGATGCCTTGGCTCAAACAACTAGCACTCTACAACCCCTCTCTTTGTCTAGGCTCAAGAAATTCACTGTTGAGCTAACGTCCATGCCATCAGTCCCAGATAATGTTACCCATTTGTAAGTCTTCAATGACGATAAGAATATCGTTTAGTTCATCACAAGTTTTGATTTCTTCACAGCTCAAATCATTGATGAAGCTGATCCACAGGAGGCCGAACTGGATATAGAGGGGGTTATCAACTTCAAGACTAACACAATCCCTAGGGGCATGGTTAAGTTGAAACACATATTTGATTTTAATCAGATCAGAGACCAGGATCAGCAAACAGAAAAGGAGGCCATAAGCAACCAGTGTGATGCACACAACCTCGGGACAGCCGAGGGGACCAAGAATGTTTTTATCGGCAAAGTGTGTACGCTGGAGGAAAAGAAGGGAATCACAGATGCGTTGCGAAGGTACCATGATGTGGTGGCATGGAGCTACGCAAATTTAAAAACATATGACACCTCTGTCATTACACACCATCCCTCTTAAGACCGAAGTGAGGCCATTCTGCCAGCGGCAGCGCCCTATCAATGCCTTGCTGAAACCTGTCATTTACAAAGAGGTACAAAAGTTGCTCTCAGCAAGAATCATTTTTCCTATCAGGCATTCCACGTGGGTGGCAAACTTGGTCCTGGTTAGGAAAAAGAATGGGGAGATTAAATTGTGTGTGGATTTCCGCAATCTGAACCATGCCTCGGAGAAAGACAACTATCCAGTACCTTCGCTAGATGAGGTGCTGCAGATTGTCAACGGCTCCCAGATGATGTCTTTTCTTGATGGATACTCTGGGTATAACTAGGTAATGGTACAGTATGAGGATCGTCACAAAACGACGTTTACCACTAAGTGGGGGACGTTCGCATACAGAAGAATGCCTTTCGGGCTCATCAACGCTGGCGCCACTTTCCAGGGTGCCATGGATATCGCCTTCAAGGTCCTAATTGGCAAGTGCATAATCATCTACATAGATGATTTAACTATATTTTCTAAAAGGTAAAGCGATCACATCTCTAACTTATGCAAGGTATTTCAGAGATGCAGGGAGTTCGGGGTTTCTCTCAACCCCAAGAAGTGCATTTTCAGAGTGATCAAAGGCAGATTGCTCGGGCACATCATCTCAGAATAGGGAATCTCCATTGATTCAGAGCACATCGAGTCCTTACTCAAAATTTAGCCCCTGAGCAATAAGAAAGAATTAAATTTTTTCTTTGGAAAGATCAACTTTGTCCAAAAATTCATCACAGGTTTCGCAGAGATTGTCAAACCTCTCAATGCCATGCTCAAACAAGACGCCAAAGTTGAATGGACGCCAGATGCCAAACGATCCTTCGAAGAAATCAAATGGGCTATTGCTGAAGCACCTATGTTAGTTAGCCTGGATTATCTGAAGCCATTCTACATCTACTCATTTGCTTCAGAGCATTCTTGTGCTAGCATGTTGACCCAGAAGGACGACGAAGGAAACGAGCATCCGATCACCTTTATGAGTGCTCCCCTCAAGGATGTTGAATTGCGCTATCACAACATCGTGAAGCAGGCGTATGCTCTCATCAGAGGAGTGAAGAAATTTAGACACTACATCCTACACAATAAGGTGTTTGCCATTATCCCCGACCCAGCAGTAAAAACACTGCTTATGCAAAATGAATTAGACGAACGAAGGGCTAGGTGGGTCACCCTGCTCCAAGAATATGATATGGAGATCCAACCGATGAAACTGGTAAGAGGGCAGCACTCACCCGCACAATTACTAAAATAGCAGCAGAAGCTAGACCTGAACTCACTGTGCAGCAGTACCAGCTTGAGGATGTCTCCCCCGGAGAGTGGTATCGGAATGTCGTCTACTATTTGCTGAACCATAAGTGCCCGCTGCACTTGCAAGGAGTCCAAAAGCGGGCCCTGATATTGAAAATTAATGGTTACATGTTGCAAGGTTCCATTCTCTACAAGAAGAACCATGAAGGCATTTATTTGAGATGCCTTGGCAAGGAAGAAGCGGATCGGGTCTTGAAAGAGTTCTACAACAAATTTAGCATGGGCCATGGTTTGGGTTCTTCTACAGTACATCAAATACTAAGAGCAGGGTATTATTGGCCAACTGTCTTCAAGGATGCCCATTGCCACGTTCATTCATGTCATGTGTGCCAGACCGCTACCACTAGGGAGAAGAATGTTGCTGTCCCACTGCAGCCGGTGCTAGAGGTAAGGCCTTTTACGTAATGGGGTCTCAACTTCATCGGCCCAGTAAGCCCTCCATCATCTATGAGACACAGATACATTCTTACTGCTACTGATTATTGTACTAGATGGACTGAAGCAATAGTATGTAAGCAATGCACAACTGAAATAGTTACTAATTTTTTAGAAAGTTTCATTTTAAATCACTTTGGTTGTCTATATGCTTTGGTATGTGATAATGGACCTGCATTTGCTTTATTAAAATTTGCTAGTTGGGCATTTGACTATGGAATAGCCCTTAAATTCTTGTCTAATTACTACCCTCAGGGCAATGGCCTTGTTGAATCCATGAATAAGAACCTGATTACTGTGATCAAGAAGCTACTAGATAAGAATCCCAAGGACTGGCATACCCAGCTCCACTTCACCTTTTGGGCTGATCACACCCACCACAAGGCTGCCTTTGGCAATTCCCCATTCCACCTTGTCAATGGCCTTGAGCCTATATTTCCCATCCATCTGAAGATTCCTACTCTTCAATTCATCAACATTTTTTTATGAGGGAGGAGATTGTAGGGAAGCTTGATTAGCTGAGCTCCTGCATTTAGAGGAAGTCTAAAACTACGCAATAGAAAATTTTGCCAAACATCAGGGCATAGTTAAGAGATGGTTCGACCACCGAGCCAAGATCAAGGCCTTTAGAATGCTGATTTAGTCTTGTATTGGGACAAGGTCCATGAAAAAAAGGGTGACACAACAAATTCGACAAGCTTTGGCTTGGCCCCTTTCAAATAGCTAAAATTTTGGGGATAATGCCTTCCGCCTAAAGACCTTAACCAGTGAGAACGTCCCGTTGCCAGTCAACGGGTAGCACCTGAAGCATTACTTCCAGGCTTGAGCCCCTTTGGGTTCTTCGTTGTAAATACTTGTACATAGGTTAGAGTAGTTGCTTTCTTGCTTGTTTGCATTTTGTTTGCGTCATTTTTTATTTTCTCCCTCCCGGTAGTTTTGTTTCAAAAGATGTTTCCCGCTCCTTTGTAGTGGTCGTGCTTGCTTGACAAGTGGTTCACTTTGCTGTCCATTCTTTGTGTTCTTTGGCTAAACATTCACTCTCGATTATCGATCTTTGAAAGCCACCTGTGAATGATTTCCTTGTTTGAACTCTGCTTAGATCTTGACCCTTGGCTGGATCTTCTTGCCCACATCTTAGATCTCACACAAAACACATAATAATAAATTCTAAAGGACCATACTATGGTTGTTATGACACCCTAGTAAGTGAAAAATCTCAAGTCTGCTCCAGTGACCACTGTAGTTTCAAACCCATTGTAGGATTTAATGCTTACCTGGTCGAACTAAATGGCAAAAGAGAAGTGAAACATTAAAGCAAAAGAGAAAAAAAAAATTAAAAAAAGGAAATAAATGACCGTATGGGTGTTTAGATAACTCTACTAGGGCTATGAACGTCCGTCCGGCAATAGAGCAATATCCATGAGATTGTAGCGACAACTTCGTTGGGGCTATGGACGCCTGGCTGGCAGTGGGACAATGTCCAGGTTACTTTTAGTGTTAGGCGATTTATGTCGCTCACTTGGTTGAATTGGTAATCCTAGTTACTATCCCGAAGAAAGGAATGAACTCACTCCACACACACTTTCGAGATGTTCTGTAAGCTGACCCAATTAAGGATCTCGTTCTCTTGGATTCATCTTTGGAAGCCACTTCTGGTCTGTGAAACCAGAGATTTTGGGTCTTGAATGAATATTTATCCCTAGGACGCTCGGGAGTGTTCTCCAGTGGAGTCACCATTTTTTGTGCCCTTAGCACACATGCCCCATTCAGAATGGGGACCCTATTTTCTTTCACCTTGTCGGGTCATTTTTGAGGCTGCCTCATTTTGCGTGCCCCTATTTTTTGATGTTTCGGATGGTCGATGTTGCCCCAAAGTTCCATCATAAATCGATCAGGCCTCCACTTTTGGGTTTTGTTGCATTCCTGAGCCTCGCGGATTCCCTCTAGCAATTTGGCCCTAAACGGCCCCGGGCACGGGCTTCTGGAATTCCCTAACCGGATTTCCCCGCTGGGATTGCCATTTCCTATGGTGTCCGCTGGGCGTCCTTCCAGCCCTCGGGGTCCGATCAACATCTCATTGTTTGCAAAAAAAAAACTTATTGAAATTCCCCACGGCTTTCCACCTTTTGGACCCCAGACCCCGGAGTTCCATCTCTGGGGTTCCGTTTCAGTTTTGCCGTCTGCGATGGAAAACTTCCTGCGATGACCCGCCCTTGGGTCCCGCCATGCTCCTCGCCGTCCGCTGGCCACCGAGCCCCAGTTTTCCTACCGTCGTCGCCGACTTCAAATTCACCAACTTTTTGCATGGCCGTATAAGCATTTAATGCAGGCATTCATGTCGGTTGGGGTATAAAATGCCCAATCTAGCCAAGTCATTTTCAGAAACAAGATTGGAGTGAATTGGAGAAGCTATCATCTAGAGCCCACTGCCTTCAACAAACGTCATGATCATCGTTGTCAGCATCATTCCATCCAACGCCAGTGGATCCCATGTCTCGCCACTCCACGTGTTCGAGGTAGGCCATCGATTGCCCTCCCGTGCATCTATTTCATGATTTTCAAAGATTTAAATAAATGAACAAATCATGAAGAGGGCATAAAGGGGTAGGACACTAAATTGCGCACCAAACCCATGTGGTAGAAAACCAAGCAAACCACCTAAAATGCCCTCCTTGCTGATTCGGGACTTCTCCCTGCCGCGGCTGTTCTTCGCACAGGGAAGACGTCTGCCCTAGGCCCGAAACCCACTTTCGCTGTCCAATTCATAACTTCAAACACCTGCTGACGGCAATCCTCCTCTCCGAGCCCGATTTGTCAGGTCTCCTTGCTCGGGTTTTTGCTTGCATTTCGCCGAGTTTCAACTGCGAACCTCCCCTTGCCTCCCGGCTGTCAGATCATGGCATGCGTCTCGCCATCAAACCTAAACTTGGCTTGTGTCCTTTGATCGTCTCAGGCCTGGGACCCCGGGGTTCCTTCTTCGGGGTTTCACAAGTGATTTTCCTTCAGCGACGGCTAGCACCCTTCGGCCTCCTGCCCTCCGGGCTCTGCCTTTGTTTCCGCTTTTGCCTTTGGTGATAAAATCTTCCATCATTTTAACCATCAGGCCCCGAACTTCAGGTTTCCCTACTCTTTTTTCTACCGTTCCCCACGATGAGGTCTTTCGACGAACTTTCTGATTTTGCCCGCTCCCTGGGCCCCGGCTTCCGAACTTTCGTTCTCGAAAGTCCGTTGCTTTCCTGCCATCAGGAAATCTTGCCCCGCCCTTTTTGCACTCCGGGCTCTGAGGCGCCGTCGGCCGTGGAGTATCACCGAAATCCTTTGGCTTCTATCAGTTCTCCAGGCCCCATGTCCCGAGATTCTGGTCTTCACGGGCCCGCTATTCCAAACGGAGATTCTCGCTCGGCCGTCCGCTCTCCAGGCGCCGATGGCCTGACTTCCATCCCCGGGACTCTGGTCTTTGCCTGTTGTTTCTAACGGAAAACACCATCCAGCGCCCTAACTTTCGGCCCCCGCCATCTCAGTTGCCACTGAACTTAAATGCTAAACTCATGTCACCGAACTTCTGCCCCCGGACTTGCTCTCTCAAACTTCCATCCAATATTTTCTGTCCTACACGGCGAAGTTCGTGCGCCTTCCCAATGTTGCCGGCTCGAACCCTTAGAAGTGAATTAACACATGTCGGCTGCCTTTTGGCCCTCTGGGCCCTGGCCCTGGGACTTCCGCCGCTGGATTTCCGTCTGCTGTCTGCCGTCACCAACTGCCATCTCCTCATGGCTTTCTGGCCTGAAACCTCTGAGGCCCCTTTAATCGATTCTAACAAGCCCAAATCTGGAATCTAACCTCGACCCACATGTTAATTTTTGGCCCTCTTCATCATGAGCCTCCTAAAACATCAAAATCTGACCAAAGAGGGTCTCCGAGAGCTTTCGGCTGCATTTTCCCTTCTATACAGCATTCCTGCTAGGGAAGTCCGGCCCTTCGGCCCCGGATTGTCCAAGTACCTTGAAACGAAGATCAATAACATCTAGAGATAAAATTTATGATATGCTTGATTGATTGTTTGAAGTAGATGTTGTTTTCGAGATATGGACTAATATGAATGCTTTGATAATCTATTGCACTGACTTTGCCCTTGCCTGCAGAATATATGGAATCAGGTGCAGGAACTTCAGGGGGATCCGCCAAGAAGGATAAGGGTAAGAAGTCAGGAAGGACCCCTCGGGGAAAGGAAGACAAAGATCAAATGAAGTGTCAATTCCAGGGTGAGCTGCTCCACTCCAAGGTCACAACGGACTGGAAGAAAATTTTTGATACTAATATTGGCTAGGTGGATATAGATGAATTCACCTAGAGGGTCAAGGTCAACTCGACAACAAAAAATGCTAGATTGATATGGCAGAGTGGAATAGCCAAGGCCGTCAGTTTCCCTCCCTCGCTCGTGGCGCCCAAATTAGTCATGGCTTATCGAGAAGCATATCAGACGGATACCCGAATAATTGTGGATAAGGAGGGAAACATCATTGTGGATATGTCACCAGAATGGATCACTAAGACATTCCACATTCCCACGTTCCAATGGATGGAGGTCCCCACACTAGAAGAATTCCAAGCGGCGTGGGATGCTAATCCAGTAGGGTGCAAGAAGTAAATTAACCTCTATTGAATTAAGGAAAAAATAGGGCAGCACTGCAAAGGTTCCCCAGGAACTTTTCCATAGCGATTTCCATGAGGATTACCACGACCTAGTAACCTTGTTGAGTAGAGTCAGGGGTCTCCCAATGGCCGCCTACTTCCAAGAATGGATGGCCTATTTTATTGAGTAGATCCTAGTAGGAAATGAGGACGTTATGATCAAGATCTCATTCTACTGGGGAGGCATAATTAGCGACTACTTCCATGAGCAGTTTATCAATGTGAAAAATACTTCCAAATTCTACATGACCTCCTACCTCATCTACTCCCTAGTAGATCAAAGACAATACAGTGGGTTGTTTGTAGCACCCGATCAGGGGAAAAAGTGAGGACTTAAGGCTTATGACAAATATCTGCAACTCCAATACCAAAATTTCCAGGAGTATTGCAGGGTCAATGATGCCTTTGTTGGCCATATCATCAGGTTGATCGTTGGAGACTTCGAGAGGAGGGTCTCCCATAGTGCCAGGGCGCTCCTAAAGCAATATGCTTTTTTGTTCATCTAGTTTTCCAAGTTTACGTACATTCGGGCCCAAGGTTTCACTGAAAGGTCGAATAGACTGCCTTGCTATCCCAAGAATCGAATCATCCTCCTAGAGCTTTCTTAGCAGCTCCAACACATCCAGGCAATCTTCACGAATAAGCACATAGTGGGGATCTCCTATCCCATGACCCTTGGCCAGGGCATGTACCAATTATAGGCTTTCCAATATGCTAGCAACTCTGAGAAGGAGCTTAAGGAAAACCATTTTGACTGGTACACTACTCGCCTGCGGATGCACCCACATGGCCACGTCAGGAAAGCACTGGGGCAAACATATGCCCACCAATACCACTTTGAAGATTTCTGGGCTGACTTCTAGGACAACAAGGAGGTCCACACAAGGCACTACATGTGCATGACGGTATAGTTCCTGAGAAAAGTGCAACCATTCCTGGTACCAGACCAGGTCGAGGAGGATGAGTCCACCATTATGCACCCGAGGTACCCTGCAGTCGCCAACCTGCCAATACCAGCAATCGACTAGGATGAATAGGAGATCAATGACCTAGACACCATAACCTAGGTGATTCTAACTCGTACTAGGGAGTGGATCGATGGGCAGGTGGCACATCTAAAGCGACAAGGGGTGGTCCTGACCTATGAAGGGCTCAAGAGCGAGCCAAATACCACAGAGGACATTGCTGCCACCACATCAACTGGCGGGACCTCCAAGTCTCCCCGAGTCACCAGGTCCTAGAAGAGGAAAGAAACAGAGACCGCTCAGTCTCCGGATCCCAAGGCCCAGGCAAAGAAAGAAACGGGAGGTCCATCCCCCAAAAGGCTTAAACTAGCAGTGGGCATGACAGAATTGCAGCCCCCATTAGCTCTCCCTACCCCTCCTGTGGTTGCCGCTTCTCCACCAGCAGTGGACATTTCTATCCATCTTGCCCCTTCACCCCCGGCCGGGTTGGTAGTCTTCATAGATTCCTCTTCTAGCGTGACCACTCCCCCTTCCTCTGCCACCATGTCACCAATTACACCCCTCCCTCTAGCAACAATCACATCGCCTATTCCTGTTGCCACTATGTCTGAGGCTCTTACAAGACACATGCAAAACCTCCCCCTGTGCTCTCACAGATCTTAATGGACCCAACTCTCCAAGCAGCCCTCGCCCAAGTCCTTGCAACGACTCAACCTTCATAATCGCCGACTGGGCCGCTAGCTATGGAAGCCACAATGCAAATTTCAAAAGAGTTGGAGGAGCGAGAGGAGGAAGCCTTGAAGTCTATCAAGGAGGAGGCCGATGAGTATTATGAGCACCCCAAGTACAAGCATCGAACCATCGATAGGGTGGTCTATGAGGAGGAGGACACAGGCTCTTTCGAGAGTGGAGATGAGGAGGATGGCTCGGGTGCTAAGGAAATCATCCAAACATTCGATGATGACCTTGAGGAGGAGTTGGCGCAGTAGCTAAAGGACATTGGGGTGGAGGCAAAAAAGTCACCACATGGTGAAGAGGGGCAGCCACCAGAGGAGCAATAGATAAAGGACCTAACCGAGGCTGAACCCCATGTTATCATAGGCCCCGAGGCCAAGGCTACTGAGGAGAAGAGAGAAGAAGAAGCAGCAAAAGAAGAAAGCCCCATACGGCAACCATCCACTAGGCTACCTGTCAAGCACCTCATGTTCGTTCATGACTCTGACAAAGAGGAGGAGGATGCTGCCCAAAAGAAAGGAGAACCCTAAAAGGAAAAGGAGGCAGAAGTCTTACCTTTGACTGAGAAGGGTGAGGGTAGCCATGATTCACCCAAGGATAAGTCTGTTATGCCCAAATGGTTGGAGAAGCAACTTGAGAAGACAACCCTTATACTGATGGACCCAAGGGCGAGATTGGAGGCCATCTTGGCTCAATCCCAAATCACAACGAAGAAGGAGAAGAAGCCCAAGGTCTGATCCAAGATAACAATGGATGCTTCTGGCTCCTAAGCAGTGCAAATTGCAATGCCTACTGTTGGCCAGGTAGGGGTGAGTTATAATATCTCCACCATTGACTTAGGGACCACAACTAGAGAACAGAAGGTCGAGCACCTTAAGGAGTCGGTGGCCACAGTGGTGCACCTGATAAAGTAGGAAAAGGTCTGAAAGGATGAGCTCAAGGCATAGGTTGCAGCGTTAACAAACTACATACAAAAATGGTCCTTAGTGGACGATCTGCCCACCACCTCCATGGCCGCACCATAGTTGCTCTCGAAAGAACAAATTGATAAAATGGAGAGAAGGAAGAACTTAGAGAAAACCACCGAGGATTGGTTCTGATAGGTCACATACGTCAGAAACATGGGAATCAGCAAAGCTGTGCGGATAGCCAACAAGTTCTTAGATCTGATCTAGTCCCTGGAGAGCACAAAGAGGCTCTGCACCAATTTCCCCGCCACCTACAACTCCACCTTCCCAAGAATCGAAGCCATCCTTCAGATGCGTGAGGCCACGTGGGAGGAGAAGCTAGAGTTGAAAAAGGAAGATCACTAGCTAATGGATGTGTGGCACATAGACCTTGACAACCGAAAGGAGGGGTTGGAGCAAATCCTAAGCAGGGTTGATCCTAATATTGAGTTGACCAAGGAAATCCGGGTGGAATGTTCCCGATATCTCAAGCTGATGACAGGCTATGATATGCCCACGGTGCAAATGGATCTAGAGAAGATCAAGCCATACTTCCAGGAGAAGATAAAGGAAGAGATAGTTGGAGAAATCACAACGGAGTTCCTAAGTTTTTCTACCCGCGCCTTCAACCAATCAGAGCTATTTAGGGACCAAGGCTCGAAGTATGACAAAGATTAGAAAAGGTTGGAAGAAAATGCTAAAGAATGGAGCTATCAGGCGTTACGATGCAAAATCCTCAAAATAGATAAGCTCCAAGTGGTCATCCTCAAATATATAGAACATACAGCTTCTGAGGAGCAGAAGGATAGCTTAGCCAAAGACGAGGACCTTCCTAAAGAGTAGCTACAGCAGCAAAGAGAAAACAATAATTTGCTAAAAGACAAAAGAGCTACAGTGCCATCCACAAGAAGATGAAATAGGGAAGAAACAAAAAAGGTATTTTAAATTGTAATCTATTTGGGGGTAGGTGAAACCCTATTTTGTAATGAATCTTGGCCACACAATGAGAATGAATCTTGGCCATTCATTTAACTTTCGAGAAACTATAAATAGGGCACTCCTCTCATTTGCAAAGTGAGAGTTGAATTGTTGTAAAGACATGCTACAAAAATTTATAAGAAATAGCATTGCCTTGGTGTATTTTCTTGGTTTCTCCCATGTTGCTTGATTCATTTTCCAATGTTAGATGTTTTACTTAGATCTTATTGCTGTTTAGTTAGCTTTCTTATTTCTTTGGATAAATCTTAGAAATGTTGTTGGGTGATTGTGAAAATTCCTGCCTTGTTGATGATTCCTTAGTCCATACTTTTTGCTGTTTGCTGATGGTAGATAGCTGTGCAAAGTTAACCTGGACTTGATTTTAAAGCTGCTCCAAACATTCATCTTTGATTCATGCATGTATGTGGTGGATGAAGGATGAAATATTTGCAGTCCTTCGAAGATAGCACAATTTCCATGATATTGTGAAATCCCTGGTTAAGTGGGATATTGTTTTGAGAAATTTTCCATTGTAGGAACTCCATTGTCACTATTCATAACAAGCTTCAGACTTAGGAACTTTCCCTCTCCTTCACCCCTTTCCTTTTTTTTTTTAGTAACTGACCTATGCTAAGGTTCATTGCACATTGTAAAGCCAAATCCAATAGCTAAATAGAGTCCAAGACTACTATTTGAACCTACAACCAATGCATGATGGCTTTCCATCTTATGAACTCCATTTCAAGATCCAACTTCCATGTTTTGTGTTCTTGTTTTGTATTTTTTGTAAGACCACCTTGTGATTCCAGTAAATCACATCAAACTACTGAGGTATCTACGCACTGTCATGACCTGACATCCGAGAGACCTTGGGATAGTGTTCTGCAATCCGATTGTGGGAGATTGTCTTTCAAGAGAGGTAGTGCATCTACACACTGCCTGTGTTGAGAAGTGCATAAAAACACCATCAACACAACCTATATGCATTGACAAGATCCATGTGTTAACAAACTGTATGTGTTAACTAGCCTATTGTGTTAACAAACTATTTTTGAAAGAGGAAAAAATGGATTTTGTAGGGACCCAAAACCAAAAAGTTTACATACATAAGATAAGATCATCAAAGTCACCATTAGCAGAAAGGCTGTAAAGAAAACAACAAAAAAACAAAGCCACAACCACCAAAAAATCCAAGAAGGGCCACATAAAAGTCCCAGAATGACCAGACAAAATGCCAATAGCAACTAAACTTGGGACTTTAAAGTTTTTGCAGTCTCAACTTTCAAGTCGTTCATTTCCTGAACCCCCCTCTTTAAGATTTGGACCATTCTAGTAGTAGGGGGCACTTTCCTCTTAAGGTTGGGTTGGGTCCTTTTTGATATACCTTGGTCCTCGTTCTTGTTTTTATCCTTTTCCTCTTCTAGATCAACAACCAATGAGCCCTGTTGTGACTTCTCCAACTTTTCAGACATTGCATTGATGATAATGTCATTGTGCCTAGCCATTTTATGGTTTTGTTCCACAATAATTTTCATTTAACAAATTGTTGTGTTAACAAGTCTTTTGTGTAAACAAACTATCTGCGTTAACACGCATATATATGTTAACAAATATTTTGTGTCAATGAATATCCCATCTTAGCGAGTGTTGTATGTGTTAACGAATGTCAAATGTGTTAAAAAAAACTAATTTGTTATGGAATTGAAATCCCTCCTTCTAGTGCCATAATGTGGATGCAAAATCTGCAAATGCTCAAAACAAACAACTATTAACATTGTTAGTCAAATTAAGAAAATCAAATAGAGCATCCCTATGAAATACTTAACCATGCTAAAATATGCAAACTAAATAGAATAAAAACAACTAAATGAAAGCACATAAAACATGATCAAACCCTATCCCATAGTGGATTGGTGATTCTTTGATGTGGAAAGAAGCACTTTCCCAATCCTTGATAAGCTCTTGGATGATGGATGTGGATTCAAATGATTGAGAATGTGGAGAAGATTGTGGAGTTGTGGAGGATTAAATCAATAGAGAGGATCTCTATTTATAGAATAAAATGATAGAAGAATGCAAGATAGGAGGAATGTGGGATAAAAGATAATCCAATGGCATTGTGCCACTTGTCAGCATTCCAATGGAGGGAGGTTGAGCACATTTTGATCAATGTGCAAGTTTGATTTTTGAATTTGATGAAGTGATATGTTTAGGGAGCATGAAAGATGAGTTAAATTCCAAGTTTGACTTGTGTAAGAGACATGTAAGATCTATTTAAATGCTTTGTTGGATAGACAAGTCGTGTGGGAGGAAAATTCAAATTGGGAGAATATTCCCTCAAAGATGCCATTTTGAATGAAAATGAGGAATTAATAAATCAATTAAATTGATTTATGTGCACAAGTTGCAAAATCTAGAGAAAAGAGGATTACGATTAGCATTAATCATGGTTTGATTAATTTAAGATGATGGTTAGGTGATTTTGAATTTTGACTTAGATTTTAGGATCAAGATAAATCAAAATGAGAAGAAAATGATTTTAAATTTAATTAAATAAAGATTTGATTTATTTAATCAAAGAGGATGATGTTAGTGTTAAATCAAATAAAGATGAATTTATTTAATTTAAATGGATGACTCTAGGAGATTAAATAAATAAACTTGATTTATTTAATTAAAGAGATAACTTAGGAGATTAATCAAATAAAATTGATTTATTTAATTGATCGGGTGAATATAATTTAATTAAATATGAGGAATGCATGATGTCAATTTTGTGTGTCTACATATATCTATGTACATATTCCAAGGATGATAGAATCACGTAAAAATTACTTAGGATTCTAAGGTTAATGTTACCTTATCCTAACATATATTTGATTTTTTGTACATATTTTTTAGTGGAAAAGAACAAACAACATACATATCAATTAAATATTAAGTATCAAGGCAAATATCTTTGAAATTTTTTTCCACCATTCTCTTTATGGAATTTCTTTATAAGTGGTGTTCACTATATATGGATTATAAGAAAAGGCATCCCCTTGTAAATTAATTAACACTTGATATTTTCTATTGCATTGAGAATCCTTGCTCCATTAAATCTATTAATTGTAAATAAAACATAAAAATCATCAAAGAATGAATAGAAAATATCTTCTTTTCTCTTAATACAATATGCTAAGAAATAAAAATAAAATAAAAAACATAGAATGAGGAAAAAGAGTTTAGTATTATCAAGTGTGCCAAATGTAAGTATGAAAAATATAATAAATTTAAGAATTGAAACCAATATTATAACTTCATGCAAACCTTTGATAAAACATCAAATGGATACACTCTTAATAATGTTTGTTACTTGTGTTGGATATAATTTGTTTTCTCTATCTAGGCTCCTTGATGAATGGAGGAATAAGCTCTAATTTTTAGAAAATTGGAGTGACATTAAATAGTGGAGATGAATTCTTCGATCATGAAGTTGATTTATAATTAGTAGATGTCATGGGAGAGGTGGAGATGAGATCATTATTTTTAAAAAATTATTTAGAGAAATCAAGATTTTTTCCCAATGACTTGGAGCTTACATCTTTACCTAGGGAAAGTCCCCCTATAACCTCTCATGCAATGTGCAATTAACCTTCATTCACAATGCAAGAAAATTAGGAGTTGAGCTCACAAATTGGGTTACATACAATGATAGTCAAGACCAAATGAGCTAACTATAAGAATGAGGTGGAAATCAATTTGACAATGGAGATGACTAGATAGTCAATTCATTTGATGAGTGAATTGATAATATTTAAGTTTTATTTTGAACTAACTAAATTGATTGACTTGTTAGTGGCGACTTAATTAACTATATTATTTTAATTAACTCTTTTGATTAGTGAGTTAAATAAATTGATTATTATTTTTTAACTATTTTGATTGAATAGTTAAATCATGAAATGTAATTTATTAGTTGACAATGACACAATCACTTAGAAAAGGATAATTTCATTTGACATTCATATATTTTCATGGCTTTGATAATTTTTGTTTACAAATGAATGACTTGCACTTCTTAGCTTTGTAGACAAATTTATCAATTTAAAAAGATAACTTTAATGTTATTGTTTGGAGTTGAGAAAATACTTTGTTTGCAAATGATTCAAGTAATTAGTAGTGTTATTTTTTTCTTCTAGTATGAAATGGTATATGTGTTTCCAGTGGATGTTTTCAAAGACTAAATGCTTAAATAAGTCACAAATAATATTACAAAATAATAAATTGTTTTTGATTAAATTTAAATTATATGATAAATTTTCCTCTTCTTATTAACAAAAAAATATTTATGTATAAATATTATGATTTTTTTTTTATTTTATAAATAAATAGATTGCAATATTTAAAATGGATTCAATTATTATTGTACAACATTTTAAATTTTGTAATAAAGAGTTTTATTTAATTTTGGATGATCATCACTATAACATGATTATTTTTAAATTAAATTATCTTAATTTATCCAATGAATTGAATTTATCATGTTACAAAAATTTGAATAATTTTAACTTCAAATTCTTTGAAATTTCTAAAAAATAAAACAAATATATCAAAATAGAATTTCTTTTTAAATAATATGATATTGTTATTATTATTTCATTAAGCTTTATCTATAATTTTATAAAACAATCTGTAAAAAACTAAAAGATTAAATTCAAAAATATAAATATTTTAAAAACACTACAATAAAATATAATTCTCAATAAGATTATTAAGACAATTAGAGTGAACAGAAACTTTTCTTTTTCCCACTAGCAAAACAAATACTTATTTCATCTCATCTTTTTCAAGCTTATTTTTCTCAATAAGATTATTAATTCACAAGCTTGGTTTGCAACTTATCTATTCTCATCTTTTTCAACTCTCTATCCTGATGATGGTTCACTGAGTGTGATCCGAAACGTTGATGAAAGCAGACTCCACACAATCAAATCCAGAAGCAATTAGATTTAAAAACAAATACTACTCCAAACACATGTAAAAAATGCGTCTCACAACATACTGAGAGGGGAGAAAACAGAGCAAAAGGGAATTTGCCATGAAGATATATAATAAAGGAATGCGCTTATTGAAACAAGCGCCCGTACAAGCAATGGATGGCTCACAACATACTGAGAGAGTAGAAAACATAACACACAAGGAAATTTGTCATTAAGATATATTATAGCTAATGCTTTCCATTTATTTATGTGCAGACACTGACAATGCAGTGCATAACACAGACTTATTTACGTCTATTGCAGGCAAACTGTGACGTGAATTTAGTAACCTCCTCCTCCATTGCCCGCGCCAGATCCAGACCCAGCCCCGTAACCCGAGCCACTTCCTGAACCTCTTCCATATCCACTGCCAGACCCAGACCCCGAGCCATAGCCGCTGCCGCTGCCTTCACCATGCCCACTACCAGAACCTGCACCGTAGCCACTCCCAGAACCACCACCCTGACCACCGCCCTGGCTGCCTGCTCCCGAACCTGCATAGGATCCGGCACCAGAACCAGCGCCAGAACCGGCACCAGAACCGGCTCCAGAGCCAGAGCCTGAGCCTGAGCCTGAGCCCGAGCTGGAACCTGAACCAGACCCTGAGCCAGAGCCGCTTCCACTCCCTCCCAGACCCAAGCCTGCCCCTACGCCCAACCCCACGCCTACACCCAAGCCTCCATCTCCGCCCAGGCTCAGCCCCAGATCACTTCGTACAATCCGACCTTCCACAGTGCATGCAAACACAAGGGCGGTCGTAACGACCATAACAAACGACTTGTAATTCCACATTATATTTAACTCAAGCTTCTACTAAGACCTTCACTGTATATCAAACAAGTCTGGTTATTTGTTTACTTACAAGCTTGCAAAAGATACTAGTATGAATGGATATACTGAACTAAGATGCAACTCAACTGAATTATGAATATGGTTTGTGGACGCTATCGCGAGATACTGTAAAAGCCAATGCTCTGCTAATGAGAAGAGAATGCATAGGCTTTTATAGACTTAAAAAGTGCACCAAAAGTTAAATGAACGTGTCAAATTCTATGATTTATTATTTGTGTGTGGTGGAAAGCAAACCATCGTGTCTGTGGTAGAACTAAAGTTGGGCCAGGCTGAGTGCTCCATTATTTGTAAGTGGGTGGCCAGTGATGAAGCATGTTAAATAAGTCGGCAAGATGATCATAACACATGAATAGTCATATTGCCATTCTTTGGTGTACGATCCAGTTAGTGGGATTCGTAAGCAGAAACTTGTTTGTGAGGAGTGCCAATTGTTGACTATCTATTGGCCAGTGGCCACATTTTGTGCGAGTAGTATAAATTTATATATCAACAGAAGCCAATAAAATCATTCTCATTTGCTATACTCGTGTGAAAAGAGACAGGTAATTTGACTTCTGAGATAGCTCGATAAGCCTCCTCGAATGCGTCTTATATTTTTGTAGTGGACAGTGGACATATCGTGCTTGAAGTCTTTTATTCTATTATTATAGTCTTCTGCAACCTTTTAAGCTTTTCTTTGGATAGAAATTAAAACATTGTAAGTCGTGTAATACGGATAAGAATTTCTATTTTGGAGTGAGAGGGAATTCACTTATTCCATTTGTTACTCTTAAAATATATAGAAGTAGAACCGAGAGATTCACAATGTTACAGTGAAAATAATTATAGTCATAAGAGCATTGAATATGTACTGGGCACTATAACAACAAATTTCAGCACAATTTTTTTTTTTTTTATCATTAAGAGTTCTTTTAAAATTTTAAATCAAAGATATAGAAGAGGTTATTTGGAGAAGTTAGACAGATTTGACATTTTAACAGTTAGATTTTGTTTTTCCTAGTTTTATTTTGGATTGTAATGGATAAAAAATTATTATTGGAATGTTGCATCATCTTATCCATTCATTTACTAATTATCTAAATGTTGGAGAATGTTATCACATAAGGATTTATTTCTATTAGTAATGTTGAGTTCTTATGGTTATGTTAGTGTCTTATAGGCCACAATTTCATTATCTACAACTTATATCATTAAAAATGAGACTTTAATATTTAAACTATCTAGTGCAATAGGTAGTTTATGTGGCTTGTCTTAAGATAAATGAATAGAATAAATGTTTTGATGGAAATTGAACCTCATGAAAGAATGAAAAATTAGATAGAAATTTCCTTTGAGAAAAGTACAGTGCATGAATTTGGCATGTGTAGGTATGAGTCCAATAATAATTTTCATTGACTTATGTTATTTCTATTTTGTTTTATTAAGTAAAAAGGGGAAAGGGACCCCTAACCCTTACATAGCAGAGAAGACCACCAAAAGAACCAGAAAAAAACAAAGACAAGGTGAACCACTTGGCAAGCCTACTAAACTAACCAACAAAAAATAACATAATAAAAAAACAACACTCTTCTGAAAAATATACTACTCTTTCCTGTTATCGAAAAGAAACATCAACCTATACTTAGGTATAAATATGATTTTCTTGTGCATGATTAATACTCTTATAGTTCTATTGTTTTATGCATATAATATCTTTGATTTGAATAGGGAGGTTTCCATCAAACAACCAATAATTCCAATCATGTAATTCATGGCCTAGATTAGTTAATCCACCAGTCATTCTATTTCCTTCTCTCGTTTCTTTTTATGTATTCTTTTCTTTTTTGCTTAATCAAGTATTTCCTAGATGTTATCCTTATTTTTTACTTTCTAAAATTTCTAAAATTTCATGTTCATTAAAATCACATGCCTTGTCAAGTTGGTCTCATAAATATCTTGTTGGTCTTCAAGTCACAGATCAAGTTTCTTTGTCACCTCAACTTAATCAAGTAAAAAAAGTAATGTTCAAGTTCATAAGTCTAGGTCATATTATTTCATAATCATTTTGTAGTATCAAATTTCCTATCATGTCAAAGTAGTTAATTTTTTTCCATAGTTACAAGTGGTTTACAATTAAGTTCAATCTCCTCAAAGTATCATAAGTGTATCTAAGTCAAGTCATACAATCTATTATCTAAGTCTTGAAATATAGGTTCTCAATATATATTGAGAAGTATACCATCACAAGTACATTTCAACACATGCATTCCCTCATAACTCATAATTAGTCGATAGGCTACCTTGTTTGAAGTTTCCACGAGGATTTTTGTCAGCCCAACCTTGAATTGGATTTTTCGGTGTTAGGGGTGTGCCAACCGATTGGGAGGGCACCGGTTTTTTTGGTGGTGATGTGGAAATTGCTAATTATGTGGGTTGGTGGCGGTTGAGAATGGTGTCGTCATTACAAGGAAGGTGAATGGTAAGTGTTTGTTGGTGGGAGTGCCAATGCATCCTCCCATTGGTGTACAGAGGTGAAGGCCAAAGTAAATGCTATATTGAATGTTGTTGTCTGGGAAAGTATACTTTGATTAATTTGTATTATCCAAACAACCATTTTGGTGTGGGTTTGATACTAGACTATTGTTAAAATTGTCTTCTTCGGCTTTATTGTTTAGCAGGTTGGAGGGTTGTAAAACTATTGTGCCACATAATCTATAAGTCATTTTTGATGGGTATTTTGCAAAAACTAGTAATTTATTGTTCATGTCTTTCATTGTTTGTTTACTGTTTCTTTTGATAGAAAATTGGAGGGTTTTAACACTGATGTGTTGTGAAATGTGTGAGAAGGTATATTGATTAAGTTGCATTGTCAAAAGAGCCATTGTGGTGTTGGTTTGATAGTATATTATTTATTGTTCATGTCTTTTCTTCTATGCTTATTATTCCTTTTGATAGCAGGTTGGAGGGTTTTAACACTAATGTAGTGAGAAATGTGGGAGAAAGTATATTGATTAAGTTGCATTATGGAAATAGCCATTGTGGTGTTAGCTTTGTAGTAGACTATTGTAAAAATTGTCACCCTCAGCTCCATTTTATAGCATTTTGAAGGGTTGTAAGGCTATTGTGCCGTGAAATTTGTAAGTGGTCTTATATGGTAATTTTGCATGAATGATTAATTTATTAATCATGTGTTTCTATCTCTACTTATTATTCATTGTTATTTGTTTTTATCTTCTCCATTATAACCAGTTTTGAGACATTGAAAGAGATTATTGGTCTATGTGGATGGTTTTACTACAGTTAAATCTTTTTTCTCTTGCCAAAAAAAAAGGGTTAGGGTTAGTAGTTTGTATCTTTGCGGTTATATCCTCTTTTGGAGACTTCAAAGAGATTATGGCTCTGCATGGATGGATTTATTGGAGTTAAATCTTGTTTCTTTCGCATAAAAATATGGTTATGGTTAGTAATTTTTTTGGGTTTTTTTTCTTGATTATGGTTATTTTGCTCCCATGCTTTTGATTGTGGCTATTGGGAAATGTAATTTATTCTTGTGTTTTCATATATACATTTGCACCTTCATTGAGCTCCCATGCTTTTGATTTTGAATATGGTGGCCATGTTCTTTTTATTCTGCTAACAAATAGAGTAATTGTATAAGAGGAATTGCATTATCTGGCATTCAATATTATAGAGAAATAGGGAGATTGTAACAAAACTAGTAGTAAAACATGCATCCATGTGTTTATGCATATATACATATATATACATATGTATAAACATTTATTAGCCGATAGGCTATTTTGTTTGAAGTTTTTGTTGGAATTTTCATTAGGCTAGCCATGAATTGGATTTGTCAGCGCTCAAGGTGTCTCAATTGGTGGGGAGGTCACAAGGTTTTTTTGTGGTGATGTGCACCTTGGTAATTACATTTCACATTGTTTCTTTTCTAGATGAAAGGAAAAATATTTAACTGCAATTGATCCTATGACAATGGGTGTAATGCCAAAGATGCATGGAGATAAAATAAACAAAGGATGGAAAGTGGATGTATATGTATATGTATGCACATCTATATGTAAGTGTATATATATGTATACATATATACATACACACACATATATATAGATATATATAGATATATATAGATATATAGACATGTATATATACTTTATGCATCTTTGGTGTTTAAACATTTTATACAGTTAGTTGCTTGGCAGCTTTCTAATTGATCTAAGTTCAAATTCTTATAAAGAGGATGGTGTATATTTTGAACAAGCTGCATTATCTAGCATTTATTATTATAGAGAAATAGGGAAATTGTAATAAAACTGTTAGTAAAACATACATACATTTTTTTATGCATATATACATATATATACAAATGTATAAACATTTATATATATATATAGATGTATACATGTATATATATATATGTACACACACACACACATATGTGTGTGTGTGTGTGAGGAAGAAATAATACATACATACATACATACATATATATATACTTTCCCACCCTGCAACATTTAATATTGCATTCACTTGGACTACCCCAATCATACAAAAATGACATAATGCATTAACCCTCACATAAGAAAACACTTACTGTTCACCTCCCTAATACATATCACACAAAAATTATGAGCTACATTGGCTAGAATTAAATATTCTATAGAAACTAAGAAATTGTAAAACAACTATTACACAACAAATCCTATTGATGGCTCATTTGATGAAAATCCCATCTGAAACTTTAAACAAATAAGAAACTCTCTACATACCCATATATATATAGTTACTATTATCTTTATCTAGAGTTAGGAAGTAAAATTACCAACCCTATCCATACATTTTTACAAAAAAACCTAGATTTACCTGCAATTTATCCTATGATGATGTAAATAATGCAAAAGGTGCATAGAGATAACTACAAACAATAAACCAGGAATGGAAAAAATTACAAACCAGGTAAGCACATTTTTTTATGAAACAAAAAATATTTAATTGCAATTTCTCAATCCACAAAAAACCATGGTGCTAGGAATCCATATAGCATGGTCAATAGCTAGTACAAAATGGTGCGAGAAAAAAACCATAATGGTTGTTTCAAAAATGCAATTTAATCAAAGTATAATTTCCCACACCATGACATTCAATATTTCTTTTGCTTTGGCTACTCATATTTACTTTGACCACCCCCATTGTAGAGTAACCACAACATATCTTAACCCTTGCACGAGTAAACACTTACACTCCAGTATATGTATACATGTATAGACTTAATTGAAAATTTCAGCTGCATTGCTTGGTAGTAAATATTATAGAGAAAAAAGATGAATTGTAAGAGCTATTAGACAAAAAATCCTATTCATGGTTCGGTTGATGAAAGCCCCATTGGAAACTTCAAACAAGTAGCCTCTACAAAATGCTATGAAACCAACAACATAATGGTTCTTTGAAGCATGCAACTCAATCATAGTATAGTTTCCAACACCGTGACATTTATGTATGCTTCTTGAGTGTCTCCCTCATAGTTCTTTTGCAATTTCCTTTTTTGTCTTTAATATTGACTATGTATGGATATATATATATATATATATATATATATATGTGTGTGTGTGTGTGTGTGTGTGTGTGTGTGTGTGTGTGTGTGTGTGTGTGTGTGTGTGTGTGTGTGTGTGTGTATGTATGTGTGTGTGTATATATATATATGTGAGTGTGTGTGTGTTTTAACTAATAGTTCTTTCACAATTTCCCTCTTTTTTTATAGCACTGAGTGACAAATAATGTAGCATCTCTTTAATATGTGTTACATGCCATTTCACTGTCCAAATATTTTTATGAATGTTTAAAGCTTTAATAGGGTTGATATTTGGAGGGATGTTTTGTTTTCCTAGGGGCAGTTGCAGATGAAATCTAGGGGCACATTTAGAAGGAGAGGGTGAGCCTGACCACAACATTAGCTCATTCTACTGCTTGAAAAAATACCTAGGATCCCAATAGTTTGGTAATTAGACATAATCACAACTAAGCTGAATATGATTAAGGCCTAAAAAAGAAGCAAAATAATACATAAAACACATTATATTGGGCACATATGAAAGAGAAAGAGAAATTTTAAGAATAGACAAGAAATCCAACAACTCACCTTAAATCTTGGACATTCCTCCAAATGTAGTCTTCAACTGTAGATGTGCATATGTAAAACTAAGATAGAGGTAAGATTATGTTGTTCCTGAAATTTTGAACAGATTATTATTATTTAAGAAATTAATTATTAAAAATTCAAATTTTTTTTACTTTTCAATCCTCTTTTTATAGAAAAATATATATTTTCATTCCCCCCAAATAAAGAATCCCATGCAAGTAAATATTTTTTTTTTTACACCTTGTTGGCATACTGATATAATTTTACACATGTTTGATTGTGCTCCAAACTGAAAGGCTGACAATATCTAAACAAGGTGTAACAACAATTTCTTTGTTAGCACTAGGTTCTTCATTTAAATTTGGCTCCCCAAAAGAAATGTGAAAAATAGCAAAGGTAAAAATTGATAGGCATGTGTATAGACTAGGGCCACTATGGCCCATTTCACAATGCAAGAGAAATAGACAAATAGAGAAATTGTATAGGAGCTATATTGCATGACAAATCTCATTAAACTGATGTCAAAATAAATAATGATGGCTCCTAATTTTTCAATAATGAAATAACTTATAACATTGATGCAGATTTCAAATGTGACATAAAGAAATTTTCAACAAAAAGAGAAAGTATATCAAATAAATATAATCTACTAGTAATTCTATATTGGGAATGCTAATATGTAAATATAATAATTACTTCTTTTTTTTACAATAAAAAAACAAGACTACTTATATTCAAATTTGATAACTCTTTAGCAATACATTTCAACTATTAGCTTTGTACAAAATATTTAAAATCTATTTGATAATAAATTATCAATTATTAGCCATTATACAAAATATTTAATATATATTAAAATATATTGTCAACTATTGCCTGTATAACCTTGTCTTGTACGAATATATATAGAGTCAATTTCCAATCATCTATGATTTATTATCTTATGACAATAATTATATGATGTGATCTTAAATCATTTCTATGTAAAAAAGACCTTGCCCATTTCTTTAAACATATAGACAAATAAAAAAATCTAAAACATATTGATACAAGATTCAACCTACATCCTTTGCTGGTAAATATTGAAGAAAAATAGAGAATTGTATAAAAGGTATTAGACCTTATGATGAAAATTATCTATACACATCTCTACCTAAAATTCTATCACTATCTAGAAAAGGTGTAACACCAATTTCTATGTAACAATTGGTTTCTCAATTGAAAATTGAAGCTACATTATTTTCCACTGGGTTGGCCAACATAAAAAACACCGCCAAAGACTTGACACTAATAAATTAAACATATAAAAGAGATATTGCAAACAATAACAACTAGCAACCACCAAACTAATTGTATCTCCAATATGTTTATCCTTTCGTACTAGGCCTCTACATATATATGGTCATGAGGTTTTTTTGTGGTGACATGGACCTTGGTAATTATGTGGGTTGGTGGTGGTGGAGAATGGTGTCTTGGATACAAGGAGGGTGAATGGAAAGTCTTTGTTGCTGCGAGGGCCAATGCATCCTATCATTGCATAATGACGGTGGGTGAAGTAAATGCAATATTGAATGCTAGCATGTGGGAAAGTATATATATACTAATTTTATCTCCAATATGTTTATGCTTTTGTACTAAGGGTCTGCATATATATGGTCACCAGGTTTTTTTTTCATGGCTTGGACCTTGGTAATTATGTGGGTTGGTGATGGTGGAGAATGGTGTCCTAGATATGAGGATGGTGAATGGTAAATATTTGTTGGTGCAAGGGCCAATGCATCTTGTCATTGCACGATGGAAATAGATGAAGTAAATGCAATATTGAATACTGGTATATGGGAAAGTATATATATATATATATATGTGTGTGTGTATCTATATATGTATACCTATATATATGTGTGTATATATGTATATTTATATATATGTACATGTATATATATGTACATGTCTATATATGTTTTTGTATATGTATATATTTATATATGTGTGTGTATGTATGTATGTATGTATGTATGTATGTATGTATGTATGTATGTATATTTAACAATAGCCTACTATCGAACCAACACCATAATGGCTCTTTTGACAATACAACTACATCAAATTATAGTTTCCTACATGATAGTATTCAATATTGCATTTACTTCACCTACCACCATCGTGTACTTAAAATATATGCATAAATACATGTAAGTATGTTTTACTACTAGTTCTATTACAATTTCCCTATTTGTCTATAATACTGAATGCCAGATAATGTAGCTCCTATTATACAATTACTTTATTTATTAGTAGATTGAAAAGAACATGGCCACCATATTAAAACCAAAAGCATGGGAGGTCAATGAGTGTGCAAATGTTTATATGAAAATGCAAGAATAACTTACATTGATGTTAAAAATCGACACCATTCTATGATATTATTTTATTTAGTGTTGGTTTTTGAACAAGTGACATCTTCCTATGGTTCAAAAGTGTCTTGGTAATTTTTCTTTTTGTATTGTCCATGTTTTTGTTTCATATGTGCTGCTAAATAATGTGGCTAAAATGTTTAATTTATAAGGAAACTCTTGCATAGATTGCTTGGTTTCTATCAATATGTTTCATGATACTCTTATTCCCATAACAAACTATTCATTATCACAATTTAACTTGACTATACTCACACAGCCTATAAGTATGCATACAATCTCAAGCACATTAGCATATATGAATTTACATGTATAACCATAGATATATGTAAAGTAGCAATTACACATAAAGATATAACAAAATATATATGTGAATCGATGTGTATATAATTCTATAAATATGAATGATTAGAAAAGGAATAGGATGGTTTGAACATTATAATATAGTAAAATATATACACAATGATTTTATAGCTTTTTTTGTTAGTATTGTTTAGTCTTGATCGTAATATATGTATATGTATATGTATATATGCATGTGCAATAAAAACTGTTAAGTTTTTTTAGATGGAGGATGGAATGAAGGAAGTTGTGATGCACAGACATAGGAAGCAACAGTGTTACACTCTTCTTAAAAGAGTGTATCGTACCTTCCATTTTTTACAGTCTCTATTGAGAATACAATGCATATGCATTGATACTTTGCAAATAGTTTTGCATATACGCATGCTTTGGTTGTTGTTGAGAAGTTGCTATCAGAAAAAGTATTTCATGTGTGTGGTTCCCCCCTCTAGGCATGTACATATATCTTTTCAACTTTCCAAATCAATTATTTAGGGCCAACTCTTTATGGTGATCCTTATTTTCTTTATTCTCTGGAAATAATTATATGATGAATGAATCTCTGCAAAATGTTTAGTTGATAAATCTGCAATAGTTCTTAAATATGTACAAATTTTTATCTTTAGTTGATAGGTGGGTATGTGCAAGATCATGATGGGCCAAAAAGTGGTGATAGCATGGGTATGTGTAGGGTATGTGGCCAATGAATATTTTTTACCCAAAATTGATGAAACAAAAAGTCTTTTAAAAGATATTCTTAGCTTTCCACCAATATAAATTATGCTTGACTTTGAATTTAATTACTAATTATTATTCATTTTCTATTTGAATTACGACTAAAGTCTTGATTGACAGGCTAATTGAGAAACACCTATAGCTTTCAAACGATATCACATTTTTTGAATCTAAAACATGTGCCACATTCTATGCTTCACATACTATAGGATTAAAAAAAAATGAATTTCATGAAGTTTTGACCAAGTTAAGGTGGTCATACATACAAGTTTTTATATTTTTAAAAATTTGTAATAAAAAAATCATAGTTAATTATTTACTTGGAAAAAAAGTACAAAAAAATATGCATCACATCCAGACATGAGTCCTCTACTTATATCTAAAATTTTATTAAAAAAATATCATTTTATTGTGGTTAGGGTGGTTAGGATAGACACCTACTTATTTTTCCTAAAATTTAAGTACTATTGCATTGAAATTTCAAAATTTCACCAAATAGATTTTAAAAAATAAAAATAAATATAGTAGTTTGGAAACTACATTCAATTTTCTACATATTTTATTCTTACATATTTTTAAAATAATATAGATAACTTATTCAAAATTTTACGACAAGTTGCCTAACTCTGATTTTTTTGAATTTTTTTCCACTTAAGGGAATGTTTTTTCCATGATGATCCTTCACATACCTAAGTTGTTTGTTTCAAATTTCTATTTTTTAAGAACATATGATTTAATCATGCAATATGTGTAAGATATTCATAATAGGAAAATGACTATTTTGACAATGCAACTAAATCAATATATTTTCTTGCATATTTTCAAGCACATTCATTATGCCAAAATGGCTATTCTGATAATGCAACTTAATCAAAACATTTTCTTGCATATTTTGGAGTATACTTTCCCACACTGCAATATTCAATACTACATTTACTTGTTGTTGCACTATTGCACCACAATTGGTCTATATATACATATTCAATTTTCTGTTTTATATTCAAAGATATACATATATGTAGACATAGAGTTGGCCTATCAATTCAAAATTGGTGTTGCATTGACTAGCAATAAATATTATAGAGAAATAGAGAAATTGTAATAAAACTATTATAGAAAGACTAGAGCTTGACAAGTAAACAAGATATTATTAGAAGCCCACATTAAGAACCTTAAAATAGGTGCAAAAGCACACATAAACATAGAAAATTGAAAGCATCCCAAAGGTGCAATCTGGTTACAAATATAGTAATTTTATAAGAGGAGCTGCATAATCTACCATTTAGTATTATGGAGAAAAAGGGAAACTATAATAGAGCTATTAGTAAAGCATACATACATGTATTAATGCATATATAGATATGCATACAAATGTATGTATGCATATATATATATATATATATATATATATATATATATATATATATATATATATATATATATATATATATATATATATATATATATATATATGTTTTTCACTAGTTCTATTTTCTACATTTCAATATGTTTTTCTTGTCATGGAACTTTACGGGTCTATTATTACACATGATGATCATGTTTATTACATGCTACATATACGTCTACTTTAGCACGCTTGTTGTTAAAAAAAAGGTTCATTGTTTCCAGCCATACAATGCTCTCGTACCAATAACCCACTATTTTTTTTGAGCCTTTTCCCATTCATACTTTTATAGTTTGACATACACCAATATGGAACACTACATTTACTTTCTTTTGTGCCACAATTCAGCAACAATGACATGCATTCACCCTTGCATAAAAAAAATATTGCCATTCATGGCAGTAAGCATGATCTTGATGCATAAAGGCTTCATGAAACAATTGATGTAATTAAGGAGTAGAGTCTCAAGAGAATGGAATGTTTCATGAAGCCTTTGTGCATCAATCTCATGACATGCAATTCATTAACATGGAACTATTTTTACCTAATGAGCATGCTCTTTTTGCAAATACAAATCTACATAATTGTAAACTTATTTCTCCCTTATCTATTTCAACTTTTGTACAATAAATTGTTCTTCATGATATCCTTTCTTCCAGCTGCATATAGAAAATTGTTCATTACTATAGTTTGGCTCTTCTATTCTCCTTATTTTAGAGTTGATTTTAATGCCGAGAAGAATACTCTATACTTTTATTAAAGAATCGAAGTCTCACGAGAATTTCAAATCTATGAAATAAGAAAAATATTAGCAACACACTATTACATGAATATAGAGATGTATATATTGATGAAAAATAGGGTAGTTGTGTGATAGGAATTAGAATAAAACTTATTCATTACTAAATATTATAGACAATAATTGGCACTAAATATTAAACACAAACAGGGAAATTGCACAAAGAACTCTTAGGGAAACATTTAAGTCCCATATGAAAATTCTAAAACTTGAGGCATAGAAAAGAGGTTTAGAATAAGAGAATATTTTAAGCTTATGATGATAATTATGTATATGAATCTCTTTATCAATGTATCCATCTTATACAAGTATTTGCATTAAAAATATAGTACAATATAAGAAATTATATATGCAAACAACAAATTTTCCCCAGCTTCATCATTGTTTGATATATGCTATGGCTCGATTGAATTTTTTATGGCCCTTGCATACTTTTCTTGCTCAGGGGTTTGGCTAAAGCCCATGAGGCTTAATGATTTCAATATGGTAGGGAGGAGAACAAGCATCGGTTTTGTGTTTCTCCCTTTGACCATCATACATTGACTGCTACAAATACATAACATATTCTATTATGCCAACTACATTTCTCCATGCTCATAGAGCTATCTTTTGAGGTTGCTTAATCAACTATATTAAGTTGGTTCTTTATAATAATACATAATTTCTTTCGCTTATGACAATAATTATATGATATGATTATAAATTGTTTTATGTAAAAGAGACCTTACCTATTTCCTTAATCTTATACACAAATAACAAAATCTAAAACATATTGATACAAGATTGAAGCTACGTCCTTTGTTGGTAAATATTGAAGACAAGTAGAAAATTGTATAAAAGGTGTTAGACCTTATGATGAAAATTATCTAAAGGCATCTCTATATAAACATATCAATCTTTTAAAATTTGTATGCTGAAAAAAAAAAAAGTCTATTATAAGACATAAATTGCTTCTATTGTGTGAATATGTTTTATGATATTCTTTCCTCTTGTTTCAAAGCTCTATTTAAAGTTTAGTTTCGGTTTTCCCTCATTTCCCATGGTTCCTAAGTGTTTTCCTAATAGTTCTTTTACAAAATTTTATTTGTCACTAACTATATGTGATTGAAACCATTTTAGATTGCAAACATTGTTAGTTGTAACTACACATGTCCACAATACTAAACAGGTTTTTCATCACATGTTTACAATGGTGTAAAAGCTCCAA